>OX422210.1:289641772-290841772 GCA_949130495.1 Sambucus nigra
TGTGGAAGTCATTGAGAAAGATTTAAGAAAAAAGTTTAGTAAGTAAATGGAATTATCTAATCTATAACCCCTTAAAGAATCCAAAAAATATGAATTAATCATTATTGATCTAACCAAATCCAAAAAATTCATGCTCCTTCATTATAGATTTAGATTAGTATAATTTGCCTATATTCCATCTAATCCTTATACAACTTGAACTTATCAAAGGCTTTAAATTTTTTATGCAAAAGGTACATAACTATACCCTGAGTAATCGTTAATGAAAGTGATGAAGTACTCATAACCACCTCTTGCCCGGATAGTCATAGGACCATATAAATTAAAATGAACCAATTCCAACAGATCTTTAACTCTATATCCTTTGGCCGTGAAGGGACTATTGGTCATTTTACCTTCTAAACATGATTAATAGACTAGAAGTGCGTCCACTTCAAATGACCTTAAACATACATTTGAAACTAATACTTGATTTCATTTTAGATTTATATGACCTAGGCATAAGTGCCAAAGATATATTTGGTTTAACTTAGAAGCTTTCTATCTCTTTAGGTTATTTCCATTTGAGTTATTCATTTCAGTATTTAGCATTAAATGGTGAGACATACTTTACAACATAGAAATTATTTTCTAATGTACCAGAATAAAAACTATACTTGTCATTTTTTTAAAAACATCTTTATTAAACTAAACTCAATATCATTTATCTCTAATTTAGAAACTAAAATCAAATTTATACTAATAATGGTACAAAATAATTCTACAATATTATTTTTTAATCTCCACCAAAATTAAAAGATAGATGTTCTTCTATTAATGTTGATGCCTTATTATGCTCACTGGTGAGAAGAAACATGTATACCTCACTGAGCTTCATGGTTACCTAGAATCCCTGCAAAGAATATCAAACATTATTATTAGTTCTCAAATCTACACACTAGGACCAATTAAATTGGATCACAAAAAAATTATCAATGATAAATGAGAAGTTATGATTTTCATTACTCTATTTTCCTAAGTAGACCAAGCATTATTTCTTCTAATGTTTTGGGATTTGTTGATATAACACTTACCTTTTGTCCATTTACTTTAAACCTGAGGTATAACTACTATATCAACTACCACAGGTTGTACACGAGACTTCTTCGTCTTCTTACTTGCCAGGACATATGAAGATGGGGATATCCAAAAACCTACTTAACACCCTTTTGACTTATGATATTCTCTGCAACCTGGAGTTATTTAAGTAGTTTTACCAAAGATTAGTCAAACTTGTTCATAGAATGGTTTAGAAGAAATGCTTAAAGGACTCCTGGAATGACTATTGTACAAAATCAATATGAGTTTTCCCATCAATTTTAGATCCAAAGACCTCTAGTTCTTTTTAAAACATGGTCCCTAACTACAAGACTTTCAACTATCATTGTGGTTACCATCCTTACCATAACATGCATTCTTACAACACGATTACAATCCATAAACATTTCCCCATGGCTCAGAATCATGTCTTATGTACTTGTCATATTTCGATGTTGATGTTGCAATCCATTGATAATAATTTCTAATATATAGCAATGAGTCATCCGCTCATCTTTCTTCCACTTCTTGTAAGTTTGGACATCCGAGTCGGATGCAATCTCACCAAGCTTAATAGGGCATTTTTTTTAGTAAAAGTAAATGTATATTCCTCAGTAGTGAGAACAATGTCCAAGTTTCTTTCCAGTCAATGACTTTTATTCCAGTTAATTCGTTTTCCTTTAAGATCCAAATTTTTTTTTTTTAAGTTGAACCCATTTTAAAGTATGAGAATAATCATTGATATAATTAATTTTCAATTAAATATATGAGAATTTAAAATTTTGATGAAATTATAATTTAATATCCCTCTACGGCTGATAAGAAATAATCCCATCGAGCATCCTATTCCCTTATGATAGAAATTTCTCATTAAGAGCTTAAATAATTCCATCTTGTATTACGCCGACATTACATCTTTCTATTTTGTTGTTTAGATAGTCTAAGATACCTTTGTCTAACATATTAAATAGCATATGTTTTTTTATTCCACAATTAATGACAATGACTTAGTTAGGGAGGATATCATAAGTTGTGTTTAAGTATATACCATCAGTTCTTTCTTTAAACTTGAATTTTCTTGTGTAAAAATTATTCGTTAGGGGGATTGAACTCACTTAGGTATAATTTTTGAGAATTATCACTTAATAATTTTAAAATCGCGTGATCCTGTGATTATTTGCTCCCGTTGGGTAGGAAAGTCAAGCTAACATGATGAACTAATCACATCACATTTTAAATTCTAGACAGAGACTGTGGGATTTATTTTGAAACCCCTCACCAACTCAGTATATTAAACTTGGGGGTATATGAAAAAATATTTATTCAATTATAATTTTTTGAATTAAATAATATCCTAATTTCTAGAACCAATCAAATAACCTGATCTTACTATTTTAATTTTCCAAGATAAATATATTTTAAATTAAAATAAAATTCTCGAGGCCAAAATTTAATTTATTGCATATTTTAATTCAATATAAAAAAGAAAAATAAGTTTATTTTCTAAAAAAAAAACTTGATTTAGGCATTCACATAATAAATCCAAGTTGTCCATGAAATTATGGTTTCCTAATTAATTTAATAATTAGCACAAAAAATTATCAACATATAAATAAGAGATGTTAAAAATATAATCTACCACAAACACGTGGAATTATATATGAAATAGTAAATAAATTTTCTTTCCATCATGACCAAGACTTCTTTTGTGACTAGAGTTCTTTAGGGTAAAAAATCCTTCAAAATAGTCCATCACAATTTATGTATTCTTGAAGAAGAGATGTCAAAAACCATCAAAAATCTCCTGCCCACTAAAGGACCCAAGGATGCACTTGGAAGAGCCGCGGCTATGCTTTGCCTTCCTCACAGTCGAGCCTTGTTCTAGTTCTAGTTCTATGTGTTTTCTTCCTTTTGACAATACTATGCCATTTTCAACCATTCTGCAACTTCAAAAAATCCATCATTGGATCTTCAAACTTTAGCAAGATGAAATCAAAATTCATGTAATTTCCATCGCGATCAAACCCCATTACCATATGTAAGAGTATATATACACGTTATAACCTTATTTAGATTTACCGTTTTATTTCGACTTTAAATTTTTTTTTTGTCCAAGAGGTCCATGAAAGCTTCATCGACGCTGAAGAAACTGAATCCGACATCTTTCATCCCATGAGCACATTGATCACTTTAGGATGAAGGTAAATGTGACCTTGAGGACTTACCTTTTATGGTTTCTTGAAATATAAATGGAATGAAATCTATTTAAAACCTTGTAATGTGCTTTTGTGCTTTTTTTGTCTCCAAATTTCGATAGTGTTTTTGTCTATGGGAATATATGCTCAAAAAGGCATTTAATTGATGTCCTAGAGTAGTTGGTTGTAATAAAGGTTCGCATTCACTGCTCGCAAACTTCATTGGTTCTTTAGAAAAAGTGCTCGAGGCGTTCAAGACTTATCTTCATTTATATCTCGATGTCACGAACAATTATATCACTATAGAAAAGTGTCTCGTTGATTATAACTATTATCTTTTGCTTCATAAAAAATATTTGTCTTATCTTGTGACCTTCCTTCATAGATGGTTCTCTTCCGAGAAGTGCGACTTCACGACAACAAAACATCAGTGAAAATCTATTAGCAGGTTGCCCATTCTATAAAGTCAAAATATTTTTCAAAAAATCACCTTTTGGCTGAAGGGACCTTTTTTATTGACATTTCCTTCTCTACCAAATCAAGTGGTAGAATTATTCCTAGGTTATATACCCATTAGTGTTTGTCTTCCATAAGGCTTAACATATTTTTAAAGAGAAATTTTTTGAAGCAAAAGTCTAGACTTTTTACAGTCTTCATTTTTAAGAATCTAAAACCTTTTTAGGAAAGAAATCTCATTATTTCCTCTCCAGTTTTCTACTCTTTACAATTGATCAACCTTATATTAGGTTGATCAATATCAAAGACTTTGTGACCTTCAAATAACTTTTGTTCATCAAAATCCTTTTAAAGTTAGGACATATCATCTTTAGGAAATTGTATGGCCATTTGGTTCTTTATAAGAAAACTTTGAAGTTGGTTTAAAGCAAGATTGCTGATTATGCAACCATGAAATCAATTTGTAGAGATTCTCATTGACGTTATATAGGTCTTCGGGTTGATAGGATTTGGTGGGAAATGTGTGAGGTGTGAGTCAGCACAGTGTGTGATCATAAGACATTTATCCCCTCTATATGTCTTTATGAAGAGTAAAATTATTGCTCAGGCCTGAGGTTTTTCCTATTCGTGGGGTTTTTCCTAGTACATACGGTGTTGTGTCATGGTTGACTTTTTCCCAATATTTTAGCATCATTCATAAATCTTTTCACCTATTCCTTTAGGTTGTTCTCATTATTTTTAATGTCAATTAAAATTAAATCACAAAATTTCATTTGGTTTATTCTTTTGTTTTGAGTTGTAATAGCCCATAAAGCACTCTAACAATATAGGTTCATGGAATATAAAATCTATCACATCACTATACAAACTTCTCCATATACATATATTTATTCAATAATTAAAATAATCTAATTATTGTAACAAAATCGAAGCTTGGAAAAATAAATATGAATAAACCACCAAAGTATCCATACATATAACAATATCATGCAACCATGATGAAGGGAGTAATAAAATTTACAAAACTATGTTAGTACAAAAGATACACATTCATTCGTATATTTTCTAACATTCAAACCTAGGGGTTTCATGGAGGATAACATAGAACTTTTTAAAACATGATAAATCCTTAACAGGATATATAATACCAATTGATGTAGATTGATAATAAAAAAACCTTTTCCACTAAAGACTTTGATTTATTTTGTTTTAGAAATAAAGAAATCCAAAGGAACTAGATCTAAAAAATATATGTCAGGTTTTGATCATTATACCTTAGTAGATATTACAGGTGATCCGATGCAGGAGTCAAATTTGATGAAAAAGATGATATTCTTATTTTTCCACCTCAAACGCGATGGCAACATGGAATAAAAGGGCACTATTGAAGAACCTGATGGCTGAATTCTGAAGGTGCAATGTTTGGCAGTGGAATATCACAACCGGATTCACTATTAGCTATGTTGGCATTGGTCGTGAAGCCGCGATCTATTTCCCTAGAGGAATACGAACGAGATGGCTATGGTATAACATGAGAAATATTTGTTTGTTTATGAGGCATAATAGATTGACAATGAATAACCTTAGGTACCTCGGGGGGGGGGGGGGTGCAACATGGTCCCTCATAGGTTTCAAAACATATAGAGATATCAACAAGCATTAGCCACATTTTGGCATTATTTTTTAAACATATAGGTAATTAAAAAAAATCTTAGCAAAGAGTTTGCTAAGTCACCAGGAAGGTGTGACATTTTAACAGAAATAATCTTAGCAATGAGTTTGCTAAAGTCAATAAACAGGTGTGAAATTGAAAAAAAAAACTTAGCAAACGTTTTCTAAGTCACTAACAAGGCGTGAGATAATGATTTTAACCATTGAAAAAACCTAGCAAAGAGATTGGCAACTCACCAAACAATTGTATTTTCTAAAAGTATTACACCCAAGAAGGGTATACCACCAAGGAGGTGACAAATTTTAAAATGTTTTTTGAGGAAAAAACTCATCAAGCAGGCGAGCTCCTTTTAGAAACCTTATATCTATGCAAGACATGATACAAAGTTGAGTTATATTTCAAGACCTAGAGCAATCAAAATTAAAGTTATGGGAGTATTACCATCCTTAGATTCAATAGTAGGAATTTGGATTGAGAGAGATTTTGTTGGAGATGGTGTAGGAAACTCTGCTTAAACTAGAATAACTGTCATGCAAGCATCATGCTCTAACAAAGAATCACTAGCCTCAACATTGGAAGGGTAAACTTCAACTAAGGTTAGATTAACCTTAGTGGAAGAAGTCGTAAGTTACCCTATCTCACCTTTGGAAAACTACATCAACACAAGAAGAGAAAGCTCGTTAAGCATTAACACATGAGAAAGTAAAAAATCGTTATAATTTTTTCTAGAGATTTACTCAAGATTTTAGCTCCTCAAAGGTTTCAATAGGATCCAATTCATAATTGGTCTTAAGATGGGGTGAGATGGAACAAACTCATTCAATGCATTCATAATTTCTAGAACATCCACTTTAGAGAACACATATCATTTTTTTATCATCAAGATAACAATTTGAGGAGGCATAATTAGAAATTTTCAAGTAAGAAAGTGACTACCTCTGACCAGTTAGCCAAAGGGATCATAGCTAGTGGTAAAGCGGGGGGAAAGGGTGAGTCAAGCACCGTTGAAATTACACAAACACCACCTGGTGGAAAAACCATTTCATATTTCATTGATGATCTCTGTGATACCTCACCCACATGACTAGAGGAAGCATGTCTAGATTACATAAGACCAATCATCAATAACGAAGGATCTGGAGCGATATCATAGTAGGTTCATCGACGATGGGGCTTTGAGGATCCCTCGGGGGTGATGAAGAATAACCTGGTGGCACAAAGTTGGCTCGATCCATAGGAACATTTGCTAAAATAATTAAGGAACCAACACCCCTACAATCTCTCTTAGATTTGTGTGGCTACATTCGGGTGTAGAAAAAGTAATTGATTTTAGATGCCAAGCTACTATTGGTATATTTTCAATTCCAACCATAGATGAAGATTCCTAAGGAAAAAAGAAAAAGAGTGTCAGATGGAGAATCTCAACACTTATTTTTTTCCCAAGAAACTTGTGTAAAAAAATAAAAAATTATATATTTAGTAGGATAAATGAGTAGCATTACAGCATGGTGGGTAGAAGGATCCACCAAAATCCTCGTTAACATTACTATATCGTAAAATTATGCATTCAGAGGAACTTGGAGGCATGGGAGTTAAGCTAAGTAGGATGACAACACTATCTTGAGTTTCCCTTTTCCTCCGGGTCTTGGTGCTTGAATTTTTTTTTCACGGCTAAGGAGCACTAGTGGAAGGTGCCTCTTTAGACTGACCAAAGATAGAACTTTCCTTATGAGGAACCTAATATGTAACATCATTATATGCAAGGGTCACCTAGTACCCTAGATAAATCAACATGGGGAATAATTGGGGTGTAATTGAATCTACTTAGCACTCTAGCCACTACTAAGAGCACATTTTCCACTAAATATGGCATAAGTTGTCAAACGTCTTCAATAGGTACCCCAACTAAAAATGTGACACTTTTTTTTATTTTGGATTTGAACCAATTATAACGGAAGCTTTCCTTTTCGTAGCAGCATCACTGGGGCAACAGTCTTTTTCCCCCTTTTAAGTCACATCACTTAACGACGCCAAGTGAGGTAATTATTAGGGTGGACCGGTTTTGGTAGTACTTTGCTCAAATTCAACTCATATTATTGCGTTTTTTTGAAGACCAAGCTCATTTGGGTCATAAGATTTCACCAAAAGGTAAGCAGGCGGAGTTTTGAGCCACTCTTTGCATTTATTAAGTTAAGATGGTGAAAAATGCATGAGTTGGATCATTGACACGTCACCCTTCCTTTTGTTTATTGGGATTGTGAGGTTCTCCTTAAACTCATAATAAAGAGCTACAATAGTGGATAACATAAAGTCTGAGTAGGCTGAGTGGAAAGAGTCATCAACACTGCTGCTTCAACAAGTCACGGGGAACACCTTAGTCATATCTAAATTGTCTGGTAGAATAGTGTGGGTGATAGGACTCATTTTCAATGCCCCCCTCAGTGAGTGAGGTAAGATAGTCGGGAGTAATCACAAGAACAATAGACAAAAAAGGTTTCTCGATAACAATTTCTTCTTCTATTACTTTAACTAAAAGAGTGGCCTCATTAAAGAATGACCACATTTGGTCTTGGGTTTCCCAGAATAAGTCATGGAAATAAATGAAGAGTATCTGTCATCCAAGTAGGTAAGTCATTTATTCTTTGATTACAATGAAGTAGCCTTGTACGTTTCATGGGAAATCGCTAATGGGAAGGTGTGAAGGGGAAACACTAGGGAACCTGGAGTAGAGGAACCCCACTAAGAGAATTGTGTTTGAAAAGTAATACCTTTGTAAAGATCGTTTCATAATAGCAGTAAGAGAAAAATTGACCCCATGAGCCAACCTCATAACTATATTACCAAATCTTTATGAGGTTGATTATTGATCTTTCCTGGTAAAAAAAAGTGAGAGATTAGGCATAATATGTAAGCAACTAGCTCTAGTGAGGAGCCTATACCATCACCAAAAGATTCACCGGGGATAATACCTTCGTCCTTCTAATACTTGATAGGTTTTTGAGGGAACCTTTTAATAGAATTTAATGAGTAAGGTGAAGTTAGCTTTGTTGGAATGCATTCACAATAAATTTTATCTAAATGTATTTGGGCTATAGTTTTATCGGCATCAAGAGCTTCATCATTATAAGATAGGGAACAATAAGGTTCAAGACCTATCAAGTCATATACATCTTTAAAGGTAATAGTGAATTCACCCCCAAGCATCTATGAAAGTGTAAGACACGTGGTTACACCGAGAGGCCAATAGATGGAGGGCTACATTGTTATTGGACAATGCGAAGTCCCTAAATAACAAGTGTTGAGAAGACTCACCTTTTTCAAAATTTCGACATATATTTTGTGAATATAAGTTGACCATGAAATAAACACTTCTGGGGAGCCTCTAGTTGATTCGAAATAAATGTGGGAGTAAGGCAAGTCCCCACGGTCCAACATAAAACGGATAATTCCACCTGGGCAAGATACCCCCATTTTTTTTATTTCATCTGATTCTTCCACTACCATTAGAGTAATAGCTTTGGTTTACAACTGGCTGAATAAAAATATTTACCCTCTTCCCAAAACTTATCATTATCCACAAATTAGAGGGAATAATGGTATAAATAAATCTAGGCTTGGCCATAAACTTGGCCAAAAAATTTAGGTTGGTGGATGGAAGATATCATTGTTGCAAGTGAAGTTTTGAACAAACAAAATACTTTGAAAATAACACCAAAATTGAGGTGAAGAGGAATTAGTGGTGATATGTGGATTATGGGGTGGTTTTCAATAAGTTTAAATGGATGGACATAATGGAGACTCTACTGGGGACATCTTTTTTGGGGTGGTTTCTAGTGAGTTTAAAGGAATGGACATAGCGGAGACTCTCCTTGCCACAATATGGACAATGAATTAGAGGCCATTTTTTTCGGGGTGAACCCTTCGAACACCCGAATAGACACATTGGAGACTCCACTGGGGAGAACTTATTAGAGAACTATACTCTATTTACATGAGTTTTATTTTTCTCTCTATCCTTTTTCTCGCTTTTTTTATATGTGTGTATATATTTTCATTACTATGTTCTTCCCACTCTTATGCTCACAAGTTCAATATGCTTCTCTCTATTATGATCATTATCTTATCATATGTATATATCATATTTTCTATCCCATGCTTCATGCTTCATTCACTTGTATGTGTTTACCATGTTTCACTTTACTTACTCATATTTTCACATGCTTTATATCACTTGTAGATATCCATGTTGATGCTAACTTGTATATAACCACATGCTGCATATACCACTTGTGATATAAGGGATTAGATGCATTAGCACACACTTCCACATTACTCTCACCTGCACACACTTTCACATTACTCACGCTTATAGATATCTACTTGTTATCCTCACTTACACATATTCATATGTCACTCTCACTTTGCACATATCTTTCTCCCACTTATATATATATTCACATATATCACACTTTGTATATACCATCATGATTTGTATACGCTCCAAGCTTCATGTATATCCTTACTAGATTTACTCTCTTTGCTTAGTTTCCTTATCACATACCTCTCAAGTATATTCCCATGCTATACTTCATGCTTAATAGTAGCATTTCTTCTTCTTCGAATACATAAAACTCTCCATAAAATACTAAATATGACTCATCTATATTGCATACTAAGTCATGTGGGCACTATATTTTTAATCAAAAATTTCCATGTACTGAGTGGTCACTTCGTGATTAATGTCGGTCTTATGGGCCGCGATTAACCTAATAATATGATTTCCACCTTCCATTGATTTAGTAGCTTTGACGTATATCAAATGATTCCCCTGCATCGTACCGCTTGACATAACTTATGACGATAGATACGTAGCAACGAACTCATTTATATACGTCGAGTATATCGAATTTTCTCTCACACATATTGTCTCAACAAGGTATATCGTGAGGCAATTCATGTAAACCTAGGTATCTCAAACGGCATGTCCACACATAGCGATGAATGAGTACCCTTATATATATATATATATATATATATATATATATATATATATATATATATATATATATATATATATATTCTTAAAGTCATGCAAAAGAAGGGAACCTTTCCACTAAACTCCCAATGCATCAATCTTGTATAGGCATTTACCCTAAGACACTCATACCAAATGTGTCACCTTTACCGCGAAACTCTGATGAAATATAGGGTTGACTTGCTTCCTGATTTTTATGCTATTTTGCTCATTTTTAAAATATTACCTTATCCATGAGTTTGGAAATATGTCAAACCTTTCCTTACATCGCGTACCCTATCTTTTCCCAGACTCGAATCTTGTTCGAAATTTCACTTACACCCTAGGAAAATATAATACAGGTGAAAACTAATAATAAAAACTACACTGGGGGATTTACCTTTCTCCCTTTAACAAAAATATCGAAAAGATTTTCTCCTCTTTTTATTGAAAGCACGAAAAATATCCTTCCCCTCTCAGGTGCGAACGAATTCCCTAGTTTTGTCTAAGATCCCTATTGGCTCAAATATGCTATTAATCCACCTCGGAGTTCCACCACCTCCTCAGCTACCTCCAAGAAAGTTGAATAGTCAATCCAAAGACTCTTTATGGAGAACCTTGATTACAATGACAATTTTCAGCCAAACATGATGACAATCCTCACTCATCTTACCGCCAAGATTAATAATCTCCAAGCAGATTTCTAGGAGATGCAGTGAAATAGGGCTTAGACACCCAAGGTTGTCGATCCTGATATTTCCTCGTGGTGTGGATTCACAAGCACCAGAATAGATATGGGTATGATAATAGTATCAACATGTCCTTAATGTCCCGCGTGTCCTACCTACTAATGGGCTACCACTATCTCAATTGCCAATGTTGAACCTCGCACAACTAGGGGATAATTTATCAATTCCTATTCCTGCTAATCCTAAAGAGGAAGAATTAAAAAAAGAAAATTAAAACCTCAGATTGATATCTAAGAAGTTTGACCAACTCAAGATCTCAGGTAATTATATGGATTACAGTCACATGTCTCCTTACGTAAATCCTAGTTTTCGAAAAAGTTCAAGATGCTAAACATTAAAATTTTTGGAGGTATCAAACCTACCATTGTATACGTTTGTAGATATTATCATTTTATGAATCTACTTCGAGTGTCCAAAGAAATAATGGCACAGATGTTCCAGAAAATCCTTGAATAAGTGCTCTCTGATGGTTCTTGTCACTAGAAGAATCCTGAATCCGTAGTTGGGAGGATGTAACCCTAGAATTCATTACCCAATATAAATACAATGAGGAACTAGAAGTCACTCGTCGAGACCTAGACCTACTCAAGAAGAATCCCAGGGAATCAGTCAATAACTTTATTAGTGGGTGGAGAGAAAAGGCTACTACTATGAAAATAGACCTTCCGAGGAAGAAAAAGTGAGTATCGTTAGGAATAATTTCCTACCTTATATCTGAACCAATGTGGGAATCCAATACTACCCTAATTTTAGAGCCCTTTGGGAGGTAGGGGTTGAGATCCAATAATATGTTATCAGTCAAAAAGTTGTGTCTGAGTCGAAGAGGTTAGCATAGTCGTTCATTCCTCGTAAGTATGTAACTAACGCTACTTTCTTAACCATCAACAACATTCCTATGCCTGCTATGCTATGGTCACCCAAAGATCATCTTGCATCAGTCAAAAGAAAATACATCGATCTCGATGCTCCCTATTAAAAGTTTACCAAGCTATCCTATCTCGAAACTTCATCGAGCCTTTGCATCCTCGTGCATTAGTAAAACTACTTACAGTGAACTTCAAGAATGATTCTCGTTGTAATTTCCACCAAATCATAAAGTACACCACTGACCAATGTTTCCACCTGAAGAAATCCATTTAAGGCCTCATTGATTAGGTGGTTATTGATTTTCCAACCAATACTAAATCCAATACTATTTAAATCCCTCTGCCAGCATACCAAATCGTTGTAAACTCCATTCTTCAAGATGAGAATCCATATATTAAACCTTAAACCAGATTTTGACTCACTAACACACCTCATATATCTGCTAGTTCCACTAAATCCCTTACAATTTGTCCCCCTTTCCTTATTCACCCAGAAAATGCACTAGTCTTATGCTTATCTCATATGACAAGGTATTGCATCGTCATTCAAACCGCTAAAAAAAGGGAGCATAGAGCTACCAATTTTTTTATTAAACTCATAGACTTTGGGTTTGAACTACCACTAAAGATGGCCTTCTAAGAGTATAGTTGTGAAAGAATCAATGGAATATACATGGAAGCCTAGAAATGGGCCCGATAATTAGATGATTAGTTTGTATTAGGGAAATTAATCTTAGACAAAATTTATAGTTTATGTCTAATGAGTTTATTAAGGAGAAAGAAATATGTAAAACTTTAATTCTGATCGCCATCCCAAGGCTCAAGGGATAACTGGTTACCTCTTTCCAACACTTCTCCACTGAGTTGGAATATTTGAACGACAAAGCAGTTGAAGTCGTAGAATGCATAGATTTCTCATGAAGAAAAAATATTATTTCCACCGGGTGGGGAGATGACTCATACCTTTCAAAAACTTAGATGATGAACTAGATAGTAGGGATATCGACAAGGTTGCTGCTTATATGGGATGATTTATTTTAAAGTGCTATTATCAAGAATTAATGATGTATTCGTCATACTAAAAGTGAATGAAGACATAGGGTTTTTATTCTTTCCAAAATCAATAAATCACATGACTTAATTAGGGATATACTACAAAGACCCAATTCTTGCATCTGTAAAAATGCGTATAGATAAAGAAAAACTAGTTGCTAAAGAACTCTCGATGCGAGAAAGGTTGGTCAAAGAAAGTAAAATCCTTGAACAACACAAGAAGACCTAATCTAACATTAGTTTGCAGGGGATTTTTATGTCCTACTAGTTTCATATAAATACTTTGATTAAGCTCCTGACAGGACCCATAATTTCCCATACTATTACCCCTAAAGAAGTAGTCCACATGGTTGTATATCTGATTGCGACGAGTCTCATGTCGACCATTCAGAATTTCCTAAGATCGATCATAACCACAATTATGCTCTCAACATCTAAGGGGAAGTCATGGTAAAGACGACTCCATTAATATTTGTCAATAATGGGTTCAATTTGAATGTATACCCATTAAGAACTCTTAATTATCTGGGGGTAAAAGTCTGTAATCTCACCACCACTTCTGCCATCGTGTACGCCTATGGTAACACTGACTGGAAATTTATGGGTTTGATAAATATCACATTGGGGTCAGGCCCTACATGCCCTCGAACCAAGCTTCAAATCATCGATACACCAACATACTTCAACTCATTCCTTGGTTATCCTTACCTTAATATCATCAGAGGTATGTACTCCTCCTTCCCTCAGAAGTTGAAATTCTTTACCACAAATTAGGTCATGACTATCATTAGGGATGATATCAACTCTAATGGCATGGACACAAGTAACCATGGTTTGGAAATCCCGTATGGGGCTTATGACATGATCCTATTATTTTTCAAGATTGGTCCACGTCCTATTTTTGTAGGGTGTAACTTTAAAGACATAGTATTCCCAGAGAAAAACCTTTATGGAAACATCAATATGATCCATATGTTCAATAATATGCATTTCTAGCCAAAAATGGGGCTAGGTCGCGATCAACAAGGGATGATTGAACCGATAGTTATGAAAGAAGATTTCCACCTTACACTCTGGGTTACCAACCATCCCCACCTAAACTCACGACTCTTTTCCAATCATATTAAAAGAGGTTATTGAAAAGAAAAAGGGCCATCTCAGGAGATTCCTTAAATGGGAGGTTTACTAAGGAAGGTGAGGAACTCCCCTTCTACGATTTGCCCAAACCATGGTTCGACATTATGGAAAATAAATTGAAACCCAAATTGGAAATCTTATTTAAAGAGAAAATCACCTTGACTGAAGAACTTGATCATGAGGTGAAACCCCTAACCATCAAATTTACGGTTCAAGCACTTCAAGCAATGGAAGAATTGAAAGTTTTGAGAGTAGTGACAGTGATAAGTCTTTTGGTTTCCACACACTAGGATGGATCTCTGCATGATCCACACCAAGGCTGAGTCATCTAACCTATATGCAAAGATCATCCCTACTGAAAAGTTACTCCTTAACTGGCGCAGTGTTTATTTCAACTCATCTCTAGCCAACCTGAACCCTACTTTTTACCCTCTATAAAATGAACCTAAATATGTCCTTTTTTTTATTATTGATAACAATGTAAACGAGGCCTCTATTGATGAGATTCTCAATATTGTATTTCTCGAAAATGTTTCTAATGAAACAAATGGAAATTTTAAGGATCATATTGAGCCTTATATTAATTACATTGATTCTAGTCAAATAATTTATGAAGATGATCTAATAAATGAATAATTCTTAACTGATCTCAATAAGGAAAATTTTTAAGAACGTAACCGCATTCAAACTGATGATGATGATACTATTATTATTAATCTCAGTTCTAGTAGCAATCCGTATGAGATTAGGATATGATACACCCTCAATGAGCATAAGAGGTCACAAGTCAAATAACTCATACAAGAATTCATTGACTTTTTTACATGGTCTTGTAGCAACATGCCTGGCATCGACCTAGAGATTGTGAAACATAAAATTTCTATTCATTTAGAAAGTGATTCTGTCAAGAATAAATTGAGAAAGCTCCTAACTAAGTGGTCCCTCAAAGTCAAAGATAAAGTGATCAAACAGTTGAAAGTAAGCGTCATTTGTGTAGTAGAACATCATCCCTGTGCCAAAGCAGGAGGGAAAGTATGTATATGGGTCGACTATCAGGACTTGAACAAAACATCTCCAAAGGATGATTATACTTTACCCAACGTTAACATAATCATTGATAACACTTCTAGTCATGCCCTTAATCATTTAGTGGAGATTTTATCGAGTAAAACAAGATGAAAATGCATCCAGACCATAAAGAGAAGATTGCCTTTATCATCCCATGGGGAACTTTTTATTACAACATAAAAAACGCATCCTGCCTAACAGATGGCAGATACAACCATTTTCACAATCTTATCAATAAGAGGTTGAAGTCTATAATGAAAATATGATTATCATGTCTAAAACTCGAGAAGGTTCCATCCTTCCTTGAAGAAATTCTTTTAGAAAGGAAAGTAATATAGATGCGTCTCAATCTATAAAAAAGCTTATTCGTTATCACAAAAGATAAACCCTTCGATTTCATGGTAAATGAGAGACGGATCGAAGCAGACCCTGTAAAACAATGAAAAATGATTGAAATTCCTTCAACTCAGATGGAGAAAGAAGTTTACAGCTTCCTAAGCAAACTCTAGTATATCAGTCACTTCATTAGCCAACTAACCTCCATCTGTGAACCTATCTTCAATCTTATTAAAAAAATATTCGACCAATGTATAGAATGAGGCATGTTAAGAATAATTTGACAAGATTAAGCAGTACTTTACCCAACCTCTGGTGCTCATGGCACCGAAGCAGGGTCAACCCCCCTCCTTTTATACCTCACTATCACTGACATTGCAATAGAAGCTATGTCAGTCCAATGCATCAAAGAGTCTCACAAATAAAGGACCATTTACTATGATAATTGAAATCTAGTAAGGTATGAAATTAGCCACACTGGAGAAGGCATCGGCCACCTTAGTTTAGGTCAGTCAGAGGCTCCGGTATTACATGCTCACATTTCCCATCAAGTTGGTGTCCTGAATGGATCCCATGAAATAACTATTAGAAAAGTCCGTTTTATACAATCGCACGACTTTTTGGTTGATGTTACTAGCCAAATTCTACATTGCGTATGTCACTCAAAAAGCCATTAAAGGAAAATCCATATCTAACTACCTTATCGATAATCCCATAGGAGAAGCCGATGTGCGTATTTCCAAATACCTGATTGAATGTATTCATTATTCTTATCATGAAGAGTTCCGATGGAAAATGTTCTTTGATGGAGATACTACCAAGAAGGTATATGGCATTGCGATAATCCTAGTCTACCGTGATGATTCTTATACTCCCATTGCCATGAAGTTAGTCTTCCTTTCCACTAACAACATGACAGAGTATGAAACATGCACTATATGTCTCAGCACTGCTCTTGAGAAAGGAATCAGATGCATTGATATTGATGGAGACTCAGCTCTTATCACAGGAAAGTGGAAAGTTAAAGACAAGAAACTCCTACCATTTTATGCCCATATTGTATAACCATGGTCCAAGACCGTGCTGCTTATGTCAGGAGGTTCCTCAAATACCAACAATTTGCTAATCTTTAGCACTTGCCTCCCTGATAATTGCACTACATGGATTCACCTTGGCCATTCTCAACTCGGGTCATTGACATCAGTGGAAAAGTCACTTCCAAATCATCAAATGGGCATGGATTCATCGTGATTCTCATCAATTATTTCACTAAATGGGTTGAAGAAAAATTATTCGCAGTGTTGAATGAAAAAAAACGTGGTTAAGTTCATTATAAAGAAGATCATCTACTGGTACGAAGTTCCTCATGAGTTGGTATCAAATAATGGGATCTGTTTTAAAGCTGAAGTCACAGAAGTAATTGATGAGTATGGTATTCAGAGGCACGAGTCATCCCCCTATGAGCCATAAACTAATGGGGTTGTCAAAGATGGTAACAAAAGCCTCAAATTCGTAATCAGTAAAATTACTAAAAGTTTCATAGATGGGCAGATTGAAAACCATATGTCCTCTAGGTCTACCGCACCTCTATCAGAACAACCACTGGAGATACCCCTACTCATTAGTATATGACATGGGAGGAATATAGCCATGCTCAGAAGTCAGGGTAGAAAAATTTATAGCTATTAAAGTCGCTACGACAGACCTGCATTTTTGGATGGAAGAAGAATAAAGTCTCCATACTATATAAAAGGTTACCACCTCCACAATGTACGATCATTCAATAAGAAAGTCAAATATCGCGGTGCGAAAGAAAAAGATCTCTCTCTAAAAGAAATTGTAGAAATCGTTTGGGACCCGAGATGGAAATTCAAACCTAACTAGAGTGGGCTATACATCATGAAGGAGATTATATTAGGAGTTGCCACTATGCCTACAGACCTGAATGGAGAAGAGATGGCACATTTAGTACAATTTGACTATTTTAAGAAATTTTACCCTTATTCCAACTCTCATCGCGCTACGATGCTTTTCACCTCCTTTTTATTCTAAAAAATACCTCTCTCCTCTCTTTTTCCAGAATTACATAGGACTTGCTCCTCTAAAAATCATTTTTTTCAAAACATAAAACTTTTTAATAAATTTCAAACCCCGTAGAGGTACGTAAAAACTTCTTCAAGTCAATTTGGGGATGATCCTTTCTTTTTAACGAAGTGTTATTCCCCTATGCCACTGAGACCACTACTCGCTCTCTTGATTTAAATGAACAAAAGTATTATGTATGCCTTAGCGATAACTATAGATAATCCAAACGAAATAAATACTCTTATAAGGGCATAATAAGATATGTCAAAACATCATTTCATTCTTTTATTATTGAACATGACAATTACATGAAGTGCCAGTGATAAGAAAATACTAAAGTGCCTTCATAACCATACCAGTTATACGGTCTAACCTTCCCAAAGACAACTACACCTACTACCAAACTTTGCATATACCTTCATAAAACCTACCTGAACTACTAGATGGGCCGCCTAATCATGACAAACATCATTAATAGTCCCACGAGGACTCTAAGTATCCCAATCCTGACATCATTTCCTTATCCACTCAATGTGACGATATGCCTTAATCATCTTGGACGAAACCACAATGCCCTCCTCCTGGGCATCAAACACTACAAGACACCTTTGCTTAGTTTCCTTTCCACAAATCTTCGTGACCACATGCCCCAGTAACAACTTCAAATAATCCCCAAATATAAATCTAGCTTTCCCATAAATTGGGATGGACAAGTACGTAGCCTCCAACGCTACCACAAATACCCCCAAGTCTTCCTCAAATACTAATGTTAAATTATCGACGGGAAAGAAGTTGGTTATTCATGGAGGGACAATTTTCTCCTAGACCACTTGACCCAGCATTCGCTAAGAAAAGTAGAAGGAAGTTTGGTAAAGGCCTACCAATCGAATGTAACGATAATAGCCAAGTGGCGGGATAGGCTAAAATTTACCCCACCGCGACGCTGTCTAATGAAGGTGTCTAGTCCTGTGCTCCACAAGCTAGTCAACCCAATTCAGTAAAGAGGAACTGAAGTTGTGAAAACACCACGTTAAGAAGTTTCGACATCATTTATAGGTGCTTTAGGGGAACTGCCAAGATAAACCTCACCGATAACCACATGAACAACATCACATGCTTGCCTCATAAAAAGTTGGTCCGACTTTTTTTCCATTTATCCAGGTCATTCAATATCTCCGCCAATATACTAGTGGGCAAATTATGATGATAAGACATCTAAAGTATGATCGTGGACACTTAAGGATCCACCGTCATATCACCAGTCACCAAGAGAATTCCGACAGTCAATCCAAAGGCTGTGGCACTATCAAAGCCATTTTCAGTACAGTCTCTTTGGAACCTATAATTTAACACCATTAGAAAGTTGATATTCCCCCCATCCCCAAATCATAAGTCATATAATTAGAGGAGAGATATGTTGAGACACCTAAGGAGAATGGGACAAGTTAGCATATTCGTGGAAACACTAGGGTTGATGACTAATACAATAAAAAATTCTTCATAAGTGGGACATACCTCGTCTAAGACAAAGCAAAACATATGGTCTTTAGGGTACTAAAATAGCAAAGTCGCTTCCAGAAGATTCTAATCAATGGAACGATTATGCAAAAAAGTATCTGTGTGCAAGTTGAATGAGTACTAGTTAACATTGTATAAACATATGTCTTCCAACCCCTCAAGATAGGCAAAAAAAACCTCAATCACGAGAACCTTTATATCAGAAGTGAAAGAAAATTTTTATATTAAAAGAAATGAAGAAGTTGATGTTTTATTTAAAACTTCAACCCAAAAGCCCCTTTTATACTTGAAATCCTCCACAGAAATAGAAAAATTAGTCTGTTGCTGGAACAACTGTTTTTTAGTACACAGAAGTGCAGGAAAAGGACAATCATGGCTGAAAAAATTGCTTTGGGCTGACTAGTATGCCGATAGGTTGGCCAAGGGGTATGATGATTAACACGTTTACCATTTTTGGACTTTTCCTCCTTATTTAATTTTTAAATAAGCGCCTTTTTATCAAAATAATCTTCTTACAAAGGTTTTCCTAGGTATTTCCTCCTTAAAGAAAGATTTCAAAAAAATACATAAAAGATCTTTCTTACCTTTTTATAAGTAAAACACCCAGTAAAAAATTAAAGTCCATGTATATTAGGTCATTTAATTCAAGATAAATCAAGAAAAAAATGCAAAAACAAAATTATAGGGACGCAACCCAGGCTTTCCAAAAGCCTGCAAGCTAAACCACCACCTCAAGTATCCCGGTGAATATGTTTCTTGATGATGCTGGAAATAGCACCACCCTTCAAGGTGTTTGTAAGCTCAATTAAATGTTAACAATGGAAGCATAAAGGCATATAGAATAAGGAGGTGAGGAGAAGAGGAAGATCACCAGAATATAAGTGGTTCAGCCAATTAGGCCTACGTCCACCGTGAAAGTGTGTGATTAATATCACTGTATAAGGGATCTAATGGCCATAGATACAAACTCTCAAGATTTCTCTCTCTACTGTGTATTTGAACAGTGTTTCAGCTAGGGTTGCTAACTTCGAATCCTTTGCAAGGTAGAGGATGACCTCTATATATAGTACTTGGAGGGTGTAATGTACCCCCTATGCATGCAATGAGCATGTGTGTGTTGGTCTAGCCAATTAGATGAAGACATCTGTCACTGTCACATGTAGAGAATGATGATGAAATATTCCCTCCACATGAGGGGAATGAGTTGTTATAACTAATTTGCGTCTACGTGTCTTTATCCACATGTCAATAAGTACTCGACATGTGCTTGATCATGATCTCGGCCTGGATGAGTCCGAGGTTGGTAAGGTTATGCTTCTCATTTAATCCGGGATGAGCCATGAAGGTCTCGGCTTAAGTGAAGCCGAGGTAAGGAATCGAAGTCGGCCTGGGCCGAGGTTAAGCCGGCATGTGCCTGGTACATCGACTGAATTATTGGTGAGGTCGCCCTTGGTAGTAGTGTGGTTCCTCGTAACCTCGGCCTATCCTCGACCGAGGTTATCATCACACGGGTGATCATTCGAACTATCGGCCCCCTGATTCATGCAATCTCCCCCTGAAGAGGTTGGTTGAGATGTCGGCTAGGGCCGACCCTCATATGGTCGAGGGTGTTGGTTACTGACCCAAGGCTTTTCCAGCATCGGCCATAATATCGGCTGAGGTTGGTGTCCCTGAGCCGAGGTGACACTTGGGGCATATCAATCACCCCCAGCCCTTAGTTACATGTGAGAGCAGGTGACTATGGGATCACTTCCCCTCCGAGGTCTTTCTTCTATGTGCCAGTGTTCATTTGACACTTGTCCATTGCTGAAGTGTGGCTTTCCTGGCAAGCATGTGTTGTCAGTCGTCCTTTGGGGCTCCCAAGGTAATGACGGGCCTTAGGAAACGTGCCTCCATATTTAAGGGTTTAAACCCTATTTCCCTCCTTTCTTCTTCATTTCTCTCATTTCTGGCTTGATTCGTTTCTGCAGCAGTCTCTCTCTCTAGAAAGATTTTTGCTCGAAGCTTTTGATGGTGATTCCTCGCGTCTTCTTCCTTCTTCCTTACCATTTCATCCTCAAGTAACCTCTGCCATACTTTCTTCTTTATTTTTCCTGTAATCTTCTTACTTTTGCATTTTTTGGCGAGTTCTCTTAGGTTTCCGACGAGGGCTCCATTTTTCTGGCGAATAGTTTTTCCCATTGGTTTCATGGTTTGATCTTTAGTTGAATCAAAAACAAAATAGCTTTTGTTCATTGTTTTAGGAGAGTTGTAAGTGTAGGGTCTTCCTCTGATGCCCAGACCCCTTTACCAACTTCTTGAGGAGTTCCCTTATCTCAGAGAGAAGACTTTAGAGAAAATTAGGCAAGTAGAAAGAGCTCAGGAGGAGGCTCATAGGTCACGAGAATTCCCTCTCAGGCCTATCTTTCCCCCACCTCTGAAGGTAGTATACCCTGAACCATCAGAACCCGCTAACTAAGCCGAGGTACCTGCTGAACCCTCACCAATGCCTGAGTCTGAGTCTTCCACATCATACCCTATGTCTGTGGACTCTTTCCAAGAGGCCATGGACTTCTCAACTCAGCAAGATCAGGCCCCTTATCAAGACGAGGGGCCTTATCCCATAAAAGCTCAAGCACATTGTCCTCTTCCTCGGAGGTTGATATTATTGCACCGAGTGTGGCCATCCCACCAATACTTGACACCATTCCCCTGTCGTCCGTTAGCGGGACTGAGTTCACTCAGAGGATCCCCAGTAATCCATCAATGTCTGCTCAGGCCGACGTTGAGTTGGATAATGACGATGATGACGTTGAAAGTGATGTCGACGTCTCTGAGGCGGCCGAGATCGAAAGTACCATTACTGAGGTAGACCTTCTTTGCTTCAGATATCTATACTCCATCAGCCCCTCCATAAAGCTCAGGAGACCTCTGAGGGAAGAGAGGGCTTACCGCGGCCGTGATGGTGAGATCTGCTTGTATGAGCAGATGTTAAAGTTAGGGTTTTGTTTGCCCATCCATCCCATTATTAGGTCCATCTTAGCCTACATCAATTTAGCCCCTTCTCAATTATCACCTAATGCCTGGAGGGTCATAATTGGGGCCATAGTCCTATGGAAGGTTGTTCACCATTCAGACCTTCCAGCCTAGGTCTTTGTAGGATGTTATGTCCTTTCATCTGCCAAAAACCATCCGATTTACTATCATTTTGTAGCTCGGAAGCCTGAGAAGAAGATGCTCCAGGTAATTCAGACTTCTAACCATAATTGGAAGCCTCGATACTTCTTTGCTTCTAGGCAATGAGAACTTAGTCCATGAGCTTCCTCTTCCCTTATAGAGCCGAGGATGCCCCTAAGATGGGGTAAGGTTACAATGTCTGCCAAGGTCGACCCTGGTCTGAGCCTGCAAAACTATTAGAAAGTCAAGGGCCTTCCAGACCAGGGCATGCATGGTCTGCTCGTGAAATTTGAGCATCTGATGACCCTCCACTACCTCTCTGAGACTGGTTTAGGGGGAAGCCCTCTTACATAGCTTGGTAAGTATTTTTCATTAAAGTTATACCTCTGAGTTTATGCTTGTCTGATCTTCTAACTCAGACTTTTCATTTTTATATTGCGTCCGAAAGGCGTATCAGATGAACTCTAGGAAATGGCAGCACCGAGTCTGACCAAGCTTGCTAAGAAGGCAGGTCTGAATGCTCCTCCTCCAGCTCCCTCAACCTCAAAGGCTCAGACCACAAGAAAGAGAGGTGCTACCGACCATGCCCCTGAAGATTAGAGGCAAACTAAAAAAGGCGGGGATTCTGCTATCCCCATATCCTCTGTAGAAGCATTGGCGGCTCGTATAGAGCAATTGAAGATCAATGACAACAGCATAGGCCATAGTCTGTAGGCTTTGAATGCTATCGGCTCTTCCATGAACGAGGCACATAAACGTTTTTATCGTTTTAAGGACATACCCCTGCTGGTTGAGTTCGGCCTCCACAGGTCCATTCAAGTATGACTTCATATTTCTTTGTAGTTTCCAAGTGTAACCTCTGATTTGATTTTCAACTTATTCACACGATCATATGTTTTGCAGGGTCTGGCTGCAATGCATAATCTAGCCAATTGGACTCTGAAGAAGATGCCCCTCATCCAGAAGGGTTAAGAGGCCGAGAAAGTACATAATTCACTGAATGCAGAGATAGAACGTTTGAAGTCTGCATTAGAGGGGTTTGAGAAGAAGGTGAAGGGGATGGAGAAAGAGGTCTCTAAACTTAAGAAGGATCATGATGTGGTTCTGCAGGCAAATGACGATGTCCTCTAGCAGAAGGTTAACTCTGCGGTGAATGCAGCCATTGATGACGCCTCTGAGGGGATACTTACTGATTATAAATCCTCAGACGAGTTCATGAGCTTTGGATTTAAGTAACTTGAAAGAGGTATCAAGGCTACTGTCAAATGGGCGGCTGCCAAAGAGAAGGAGGCAGGGAGTCTGAAGGCATATGACTTCGTAGGCCTGGGTTTTACTGACCCTCAGTTTGCCCAGGCACTTCAAGAGGTTGAAAAGGAGGTTACTGCACCTGCATAGACTGCCACATTGGACTGCACTGAACTAGGAGATGACCACAGAGAAGATGGGGCCAAGGTGACAAATATTGGCCAAGAAAATCAGGCCGAGGATGTCAGCACTCTCCCCTCTAATCCTTAGGCTTAATTATGCAGCTTTATTTTGTAACCCCTCACTGTTTGTAATCTCCGAGGAACATATGAAACTTGTATCTTTGTATTTTTACAATTGTAATGGCAACCTCCGAGGAGGGTTTTTCACTTCGTTTGTTTTGTTGAATGTTTTTAATGTGATGTTTTAACTCTGAAATCTTATCGCAATAATGTCTGTTTAACTTAATCAATAGTCTTACCTCATACCTTGTCACCACAGTGGTGTTATAAGGTCTGAGGTCATCAACTAGGAGGTCACCTTCATAATTAATCTCACCAAACTAATGATGTTAAGTGTTTGAGGTCATCCAAGTATGGTGTCTGACCTCAGACCTTGTCACCACTGAGTGATGTTATAAGGGTATGAGGTCATCACCTAAGATGTTATCCTCATAATTAATCTCACCAAATTAATGATGTTAAGGGTCTGAGGTCATCCAAGTATGGTGTCTGACCTCAGACCTTGTCACCATTGAGTGATGTTATAAGGGTCTGAGGTCATCACCCAAGATGTTATCCTAATAATTTCTATCATTAGAGCACAATGAAGCAAGAATTGACACGGAAACTGATCTCACATTAATAACCTCTTCCAACATTTACATTAACTTTTTGCAAAATCATATGTAATACTTCTTTAGGTGATCAATATTCCATGGGTTAGCGAAAGGTTCCCCTTCTAGGTTTTCTAGCCTGTAGGTGCCAGGCACAACCTCTTATGTCACTTTGTAGGGACCATGACAGTTTGGGTGGAGCTTGTTTGTTTTTTGTAAGGTTTTCTTCAGCACTAGGTCTCCCACGATGATGGGTCTTGACTTCACCCTCTGATTGTAGAATTTTGCTGCTCTTTGCTGGTAAGCTGCTTGTTTGATCTCTACGTCTTCTCTTCTCTCTTCAATCAGATATAGGTCTAGTCTCCTCTCTTCCTCATTTTTATTAGGGTTATAGGTCTGAACCCTATGGGTTGGGAGCCCCACTTTTGTTGGTATGACGGCCTCTGAGCCATGGGCTAGCATGAACGGGGTTTCTCCTGTCGGTGTTCTTACCGTGGTTCTGTAGGGCCATAACACAGTCTAAATCTCTTCAGTCCATCTTCCCTTCGCTTCTTCTAACCTCTTCTTGATTCCATCGAGGATTGTTCTGTTCGTGACTTCGGTCTGACCGTTTTCCTGAGGTCGTCCAGGAGATGAGAAGAACCGCTTTATCCCAACTCTTACACAATATTTTTCTAAAGAGGAGTTCTTAAAATAGGTTCCATTATCTGAGATGAGAGTGTTAGGGTGGCCATGTCTACATATGATGTTCCTCCATATAAATTGGAAGGTCTTCTGTTCTGTGATCATTATCATCGGCTTTGCCTCTACCCACTTTGAGAAGTAGTCAATGGAGACTATCAGGAACCGGTAACTGTTGGCACCTCTTGGTAGGGGTCCTACTAAGTTAATCCCCCATACTGCAAATGGCCATGGAAAGGTGATTGACGTCGTAGGTTGATGAGGTTGATGAGGAATAGAGGTGAATCTCTGACATTTATCACACCTCTTCACGTAAGCTACAGCATCTTTGTCCTAGGTCTGCAACCAGTATCCCTGTGTAATGATTCTCTTGGCCAAGGGTCTTCCTCCTATGTGACTGGAGCAAGAACCCTCATGAACTTCCTGTAAGATCCGGGGAACTTCGATGGGATGCACACATCTGAGGAGAGGCAACATAAATCCCTTCTTGTACAGGACGTCTCTTACTATCGAGAACTTGGCAGCCCTATATCTCAATTTCCTCCTCTCTAGCTTGGATTCGGGCAGCTCTCCCTCTTTGATATATCTGATGAGGGGGTCCATCCATGAGTCTCCTAGGTTCAAATTGAGATAAGGGTTGCATACCTGTTCTACCTCAATGGTCGCTTTTCCTAAGACTTCGATCGGAACTTTCCTTCTAACGTATTCATCGTCGAGGCCAACCTTACCAATGCATCTGTGTGGCTGTTACTTTATCAAGGTACTCTCTTCAGTTTCGTCTCTTCGAAATATTCTGAAATCGTTCTCACCTTCTTAAGGTACTTAGCCATCCTTTAATCTTTGGCTTCATAGACTCCCAACTTGATTGACAACTAACCTCGAGTCGCTATGAAGTAGGAGTCATCTTACTCCCAGAGTCTTTGTCAATGAGAGACCTGCTATCATGGCCTCATATTCTGACTCGTTGTTAGATGCCTGGAAGTTGAATCTCAAAGTGTATTCAATGTTGGCACCATCTGGAGCTGAAAGTATCAGGCCTGCACTGCTTCAACTATCACATAAGGAACCATCAACAAAGAGATTCCAAATGTCTGTATCTGATGAGAAGGCCCCCTCTGACATGATGCATTGCTTGAAGAGGTACCGATCCTCCTCATTCTCCGCTACTCTGCCTCTGATCCATTTAGGTATGACCTATTCCTGGCCTCGGAATACGTTCGACACCACCTCTTCCTGCCCTCGAAAGACGTTTGGTGTTGTCTCTTCCTGATCTCGGAAGACACTGTTGTTTGTCCCTTCAGTGCCCTCTAGGTCATTCTTTGCCTCAGCCACCTCCCAAGTGAACTCAGAAACAAAGTCTGTGAGGGCCTGCCCCTTGATGGCTGTCTTAGGTTGGTAGGTAAGGTCATACTCCCCCCAACTCAATGGCCTAAGTCATCAACCTTCTAGATTTCTCAGGTTTATGCAGGACTTGTCTTAGTGGGGAGTCAGTGAGGATAACCATGGAGTGGGCTTGGAAGTAGGGCTTCATCTTCCTTGAAGCATGAATCAGGTCGTAGGCCATCTTTTCCATACGAGGGTAGTTTTATTCAGACCCATGAAGGGCTTTACTGTTGAAATACACAGGCCTTTGGATTCCAACGTCTTTTGACACTATGGCTGCACTGATAGCCGATTCAGAGACTGCTAGATACGCATATAATTTCTCCCCTACTATGGGCCGACATAATAGCAAGGGAGACCCAAGGTAAGACTTGAGTTGGTTGAATGCTTCTTCGCACGCTTAGTCCCACTGGAAGGCCTTTCTAAGCACTTTAAAGAACGGAAGACACTTGTCCGTTGCCCTGGAAACAAATCTGTTAAGTACAGCCACTCTCCCTGTGAGTCTTTGGACGTCTTTGATACTCCTCGGTGTCATTATATCAATCAAAGCCTTGATTTTCTCAGGGTTTGCTTCAATTCCTCTTTGATTTACAATGAATACCAGAAACTTCCCAGCTCCTACCCCGAAGACACACTTCGTTGGGTTGAGCTTCATCCTGTATAAGTCCATAGTATCGTAGGTCTTTTCGAGGTCTGCCATATGAGTGCAAGCTTTTAAGCTCTTCGTTAGCATATCGTCTACATTCACTTCCAAAGTCTTGCCTATTTGATCTTCGAACATCTTATTCATAAGATGTTGGTATGTTTCCCCTGCATTTTTCAGATCGAAGGGCATGACTTTATAATAGTACGTCCCTTTGTCAGTAATGAAGGCTGTCTTCTCTGAGTCTTCCGTATCCATGAAGATCTGGTTGTAGCCTGAATACGCGTCCATGAAGCTCATGAGCTCATGTCCTGTAGTAGCATCTACCATCTGATCTATCCGAGGTAAGGGATAGCTGTGTTTTGGGCAAGACCTGTTCAGGTCAGTGAAATCAACACACATTCTCCACTTCCCATTGGCTTTGGGCACGATGACTGCATTCGATAATCACTTCGGATATAAGACTTCTCTTATAAACTCAGCCTCTTCTAATTTTTTGACCTCTTCCCGGATGACTTCATACTTCTCCCTGGAGTAACTCTCCGTCTTTGTTTGATAGGCCTGGCATCTTTGGTCACGTTGAGCTTGTGACTTATAACCTTAGGGTTGATGTCGGGCATGTCCGCGTGACTCCAAGAGAAGACACTCTGTCTCTTCCTGAGGAAGTTTATCAGCTCTTCCTTGATTTCTATCTTTAGGGATTTGCCGACCTGGATGGTTTTTTTTGGCTCGTCCTCATTGAGGACGATGGATTCTACCTCTTCTGTGGCCTCTCCCTTCTTCAACTTTGTTTCATCTCTCGGGTCCAATGTACCAATGCTATAGGTGGTGGTTGCCCTCTTATAGGCCTCTCTCTCTTCGGCCGAGTTGAAATAACATTCTCTATGGTCTGGTCACCTTACACTTCCCCTACCCCATAGGGGGTCGGTAATTTCAGCATCTGGTGGACCGTCGACGGCACAGCTTCAAACTCCTTAAGGGCCACTCTTCCTATGATGAGCTTGTAGGCCGAGAAGACATTTTTATCCATCACGAAAAAATTTATCTTTCGAGTTAACCTCTTTGGACACTCGTCACCCATCTGAACGTCCATCTCATACATGCCCAATGGGTGGACCTTCTCACCGCTGAAGCCCATCAAAGGATGAGGATAGGGTACCAGCCTAGCTCTGCTAAGACCTAGGCTCTTGATGCAAGGCCAAAACATCGCGTCTTCTGAACTCCCCCCGTCCACGAGGATCCTATGCACCTCGTACCCATGCACCCTTGTTGTTATTACCAAAGGGTCATCATGGGGGGCTAAGATACCTTTGAAGTCGAGTCGGGAGAACCCAACTATAAGGGTGTCCATGTCCACCTTCTTTCTCTTATGCACTGCATCGGAAGACGCTAGATTGACAACCTCGTGTTTGGCCGCTGACTTGGCCTCTGCCACATGAGCTTTCCTGTCAGCCACTTCAGATCCACCTCCTGCAAGTCCTCCACATATGGTGTCACCACCAAAGGAGATCATGACAACCCTCTTCACCGGGGTGTTATCATCTTTCGGTGGGAGGTCCGGATCATCTTTGTCATTACCTTCTGAATCATTGTCTCTTCTAGCTGGGACATCGTCACGGCATCTGTCGTTGCGTCTCTTCTTAGGGTCATCTCTTCCCTCTTTAGGTGTCTTACCATCAACATACTTCCTCAACTTTTTGGATTTTAGCATCTTTTCAATTTTATCCTTCAAGGCGAAGCATCTGTCTGTGATATGGCCATGGTCCTGGTGGAACTCACACCATAAGTTTTTGTTCCTCTTATGTGGTTGGGCCTTCATTTTCTCTGACCACCTCAGAGTCCTGTCATTCTTGATCTCGTTGAGGATATGCTCACAGCTCACAGTTAGAGGAGTATAGTGAGCGAACTTGTCATCGACTGACCTCTTCTTTCCATCTTTCTTTCTCTAGGACTTTCCACTACTACCACGGTTCTCATCCTCATACTTGGTGGCCATTCCCTCTTCGACATTCATGACTTTCCCCGCAGTTGCCAGTAGCTCGGCCATGGACCTGGGAGGGTCTTCCGCAAGTTTCCACAATAACTTTCCTTTCTAAAGACCTCCTATGAGGGCGATCATGGCTATATTCTCTTCGTAATCTTCAACCTCTATTTTCTCTTTGTTGAACCTGGCAATGCAGTCTCTTAGGCTCTCATCCTTGCCTTGCTGGACATACAGTAGGCTAGTGGTCTTCTTTTGAGGTCTTACCCCAAAGCAGAAGTTGTGAATGAATCGTTCAGCCAAGCCCTTGAAATTCCCGATAGAATTCTTCGAAAGAGAAGTAAACCAGCAGTGCGCTGCTCCTATCAAGGTCCCAGAGAAGGCCCTACACTTCATCTCATCCGGTATCGAATAGATGTCTGTCGCTGACTGATACATCTTAATATGGTGTACAGGGTTGGTGATACCATCATACTTGGGAGACACCACGGGAGGTTTGAACTTAGATCGGGAAGCTCACTATCTTAGCCACAAATGGAGAGCCTTCTGAGTATCCCCTTTGCAATGGGTCCTGACTTTTGATGAGGTCTCCTATCTTCTCCTTAAGATGTTGGATAGAGTCATTCCATGGTCTCCTGCCATCGACCTAGCCGAGGTTGTCTCCAGCCACCTCCAAGGGATGGACTGGGAGTTCCCCTACCGCAGCACAACGTCGGCTGTTGACCTCTTCCTGGTCTCTGCCCCTTCTTTCATGGGGTCGGCCTTGGTCGGGCCGACCTAGTCTGTCTCCTCTTTACGAGCCGGCAGCACTTCTCGACCTAGATAACCTCTGTCTTAGGTCATTCACTGGGCCCAACCTCTCAAAGGCTGACCCTCTACTCAATCGATCAAAAGATAATCCTCGTTGTTGGGCCTCTTCACCTTTTCGGCCGATACATCCTCGGCTCTGCTGAAAAGGACGTAGCGTATTATTCGATACCTCATACGGCTCCCAACAATCTTCTGAAACCTCTTCCACCTCTAGATCATCATACCTATCCTCCGGGCAAAGGTTTCCTTGCCTCCCCAAACGTAAGCGCCTGGGGTCGATAACGTCCCTCCTCCACTTGGGTGCAGACTGGTCCTTCATTGGTGCCTGGGGTGGTCCCCTGGCATCAGGATGAGGCTGGACAGCCGCCAGAGTGATCATCTCCCGTGAGACTCCAGGTGGCCTCATAATAGTTTGGCTGAGCTATGCAAACTGATCATGCATAGCTTGTTGCATTCCAACCAAAGACCTCAAGGCTGCAGCTAGCTCCTCCATTTTGGACTGAGGCGGTGCCTGGATGGAGCTATTCCCTCAAGGCTGCAGCTAGCTCCTCCATTTTGGTGCCATGTGTTAATCAATAAAGATCTTAAGTAGCAGGTGAGCTTAATACCTTAAAGGACCTCTTTCAATGGTGAAACAGCTCCACGCAAGGGGTGGTGCCTGGTTCACCACCAGAGTCTCCAGTGAGGTTAAGCTGAAGAAGAGGAAGAGACAGCTTCTCGTTCCCATAGACGGGGCCAAAATGATGATGTTGGAAATAGCACCACCCTTCAAGGTGTTTGTAAGCTCAATTCAATGTTAACAATGGGAGCATAAAGGCATATAGCAGAAGGAGGTGAGGAGAAGAGGAGGATCACCAGAATATAAGTGGTTCAGCCAATCAGGCTTACGTCCACCGTTCAAGTGTGTGATTAATATCACTGTGTGAGGGCTCTTTTGCAAGGTAGAGGATGACCTCTATATATAGTACCTGGAGGGTGTAATGTACCCCCTATGCATGCAATGCGCATGTGTGTGTTGGTCTAGGCAATTAGATGAAGACATCTGTCACTGTCACATGTAGAGAATGATGATGAAATATTCCCTCCACATGAGTGGAATGAGTTGTTATAACTGATTTGTGTCTACGTGTCCTTATCCACATGTCAATAAGTACTCGGCCTGTGCTTGATCATGACCTCGGCCTGGATGAGTCCGAGGTTTATAAGGTTATGCTGCTCATTCAATCCGGGATGAGCAATGAAGGTCTCGGCTTAAGTGAAGCCAAGGTAAGGAATCGAAGTCGGCCTGGGCCGAGGTTAAGCCGGCATGTGCCTGGTAGATCAGTTGAATTATTGGTGAGGTCGCCCATGGTAGTAGTGTGGTTCCTTGTAACCTCGGCCTAGCCTCGGCCGAGGTTGTCATCACCCGGGTGATCATTCGAACTGTCGGCCCCCTGATTCATGTAGTCTCCCCATGAAGAGGTTGGTAGAGATGTCGGCTAGGGCCGACCCTCATATGGCCGAGGGTGCTGGTTACTGACCCAAGGCTTTTCCAGCGTCGGCCATAATATCGATCAAGGTTGGTGTCCCTGAGCCAAGGTGACACTTGGGGCATATCATTTCTAACGAAGGTGAGCAGTAAAACCTCCGCTCTAAGATCTAGAAATATCCTCACGCCTTTCAAAAATTTATTGGAGATGCCATGGAAGATCTAGCTGCTTTCCTCGCCTGATCATCTATAGAAGCCATCCAATACGACAACTAGGATGATGACATGAGAATAGTCTATGATGCAAATTGAGCAAATTAAGAAAATCAGTAACACTGAAAAGAAATTAGAATCACAATGCAAAACTGGAAGGTACAGTCATACCTCCTTCCAAATGACCTTCTCGAAGAAAGGAGGGAAGCTATTTATCCTCACCTTAGGGCGATAAGGCACTAAGACAATGTGTCCTCCACCAAATTGGATTTGGTAAGAAGTAATGGAGAAATGATTAATGGGGATATAATCCATTGTTGCCACTACACCACCCCCAAGCTATGCAGTGAAGATACAGACATACTATTACCCCTACCAAATCCTGCCGACAGAGGGGACACGCCCTCCATGTCATAGATAAATGACATTATTAACCAACAGATCAAAATTTTTAGATAAACATACCCATTTATCAGATCCATATAGAGAATATAAGTCTTATCCGCAATTGTTGTTGCCCTCTCCTTGTCTGACATTTCGATTACCTTCCTCAATACTTAGGAGGCACTGACAGTGAAATCCCTACCTTACCCTCCATCACTTGCCTCACCGCCTTCTTTTTTATGTACTAGATGTACCCAAACTCATGGACCATCATTTTTTGTATTTAGAAATGAACGCCCATAACTCCTGCAGCCCTTGAGTCCAGGTGACAAGGATAAAACATCACCTCTCCTAAATAAAACTCAACCATTAAAAATTTAAAAAAAAAAAAAAAAGACAAAAGATAAAACCAAAGACTAACTTAATCATTCATCAGGGCATTCAAGACCACCCTCACATCCTTCAAGGCTGAGAACTCCTTCGACTTCCTATTCGTCCTCCTTTACTGGTACATCCTCGGTAAATCCCCCACCTCACTCACCTTCAGAGACATGAACCCAACATTGTGCCAACTCACCTCATAAAACCAAGTCTGCCGAACGCAACACAAGATTTTCTCAAATCACAAAGAATAAGAAGAAAATTAGAAAAATAAAAGAGGTATCTAAAATTTACCTCTAATGGCACATGGGCCCCATAAAATTCGTTCAGGACCTATTGATAGCATCTAGAGAAGCATAGAGGGACTCTAATATGAAGCTCCTTAATTCATACAAGTGAATCTCAAAGATAACCCGCAGAAAAGGAAGAAACCATAAATACACAACATCGCTACTCGTCGCCATAAGAAATCCCCGCAACAAAAGAAAAATCGATAAATGGGAAACCTGCCTTATGTGACACCCCACTTTTCCACTTCAAAAAATGTCCCCACTTTAGCCACCCCACTCGGCAGTATGTTTTTTTTATTATATCTATATCCATAAACTGGTGTCAGTGGTATTCAAACCCATAATATGTGCATCACTAATTACATGCCTTACCAATAGAGCTAAAAGGCCTCGGTGTTAGAAGGGTGTAAATCAACATATATGAACCATTACTTTCCCTCACCCAGTCGATGTGGGATGTAACTCTCTGGCTTCCAAACCAACCACGACCCAGTCTGTTACAATCCACCCCCCTTTAAGGATCCCAACATCCTCATTGGGATGAAATCAACCATCACCCAACATATTGGCACACTTACTCCAGTTGGGTACTGACTCTATGCCATTATGTAATACCCCATTCTTCCACCACCAATATTGTCCCCACTCAGCTGTATGGTTTTTTTTTATTATCTCTATATCCATAAACTAGTGCCAATAGGGTTTGAACCCCTGACATGTGCATCATCAATAACATGATTTACCATTGGAGTAAAAGGCCTCGGTGTTAGAAGAGTGTAAATCTACATATATGAGACATTACTTTCCTTCTCCCAAGCGATGTGGGATGTAACTCTTTGGCTACCAAATCAACCATGGCCCAGTCTATTACAATCCATCTATGACACTCCGCCTTATTAAATATCGGGTTATGAGTCATTTATTAAATTAAATTAGGATTTCCAAATTGGTTCCTTCTTAGCATCAATGTCAAAAAACAAATTAATTACTAATCACCTACTACTTAGTTAAACTGGTGCCAATATTTGTCTTTCATTAAACAGATAACAACATGCGGAAAACTAAAATAAACTGCACCAATAGCGTATAAACCATCACAAGATATAGATAAATAAATTATGACCGTAAAAAGCATCGTCTAGAACCAAACTAAGTAAATCCAACATAATACTATTGAATCCAACCTAAATCTAAACTAAATGATCAAATGAAAACTATAATACTACCATATGATCCTAGAATATGAAATGAGGCGTCTAAATAAAGCTCCTGCATGCATCCACCTATGCGGCAGCTGTGTGTCCCTAGAACAGAATGTCAAATCTGGCGTCCCTGTGCCTGGACACCTGAAAGGTTTTAAAAAAAAATTATAGCAAGAGTTAATACGCTAAATATTTTGAAAATATTTAGCAAGAGTTTATAACAATTCACAATAGCTTATTAATTATACATGTTGGGTTCACAGACACTCTTTTGAGTTTCCTCCCCCCTCAACTATTGTGCACGCCTAATGTTCTATACTTAGCCCACCTAGTCGCGCTGCCCAATCTAACTAGGCATAGGTAACTAAACTGGACTATTCACATCTCTAAGTACTCGTACCGCCCATATAATATGCTATTCGAATTAACATTTTTCGTATGTTAAGAGTTGATATTGACATTTCATTTATCTTCTCATTTACTCAATTAATTAAGTTTCACTACTTAATTCATTCTTTAGATATACAATATCTATCAGTCTACTGTCACACATAAGTAGAATAATTACAATCGTATATATAAATTTTTATCTCTCTAATATATATATCAATACGGTGTCTCTCAATAGGACCACCATGAAATAATTGGCATCTCTGCTTTCAGTCCAAGTACCTATCGTACTAAATGGGGACTATTGGTTCGGCATGTCTCTTAGAACCCAAAATCAAATAACAACGATGAAGGCGAACATAGTTCTAAGCCTTTGGGATACGCACATAACAAACGTACCCAAATGACATGTCGGTCTCACTAATACACACCACATAGCGTGTAGCCCTAAGTTCTACATTCTGGGGCACCAATCTAGACCTCACTGAAATCGTCAAATGGGATTGCCCACTTCCTGAGAACTTCCGGTGACAACAAGCAGTGTAGGTATATGCTAACTTATAATATCAATCATATAGGTACACACATAACCTATATATATACATAAACATATTCAGTAGGTATTCACACAACCTAATTATCATCGTTTGTCCCTAGAATAATTCATTAACATACTCCCCATACTTGTTACATTATGATTTAACTCACTATCGTATTATCCGACTATTAGTCTCTACCCTAAGGGACCTAGTTACCCCTTTCTTTATTTCAGTAGATAAGTCCATCTTACCCTACTGGTCAATGCAAGTAATCTCTCTCACGCTTTTCCCGTAATTGTATTCTCATCTTTTCGAATTAAATTACATCACAATTAGGCCTATTTACCCATTACTTTAATCCCCTCAATAAGTGAAATCCCATCACTCTAATATAGGGGTACTATAATATAAATAATACGTCATTATATTTCATCAAAGTCCCAAACATTTCCCCGACAACAATTTAGGCATTCTAGGCTTAAAAGGAAAAATCTCATCTTTTCTGGGCAACTGAATCAATTCTCTAGAAGGCCGAATCTTTGTCTTGTCAAATCGATTCAGTTTCTGGCCGAATCCTTTTAATTTGTCACAGTTCATATTCTTCGTCGATTTTCATACTTTTTTCACCATATTTACACTTGTGTCTTACATAATACTTCACTAAAATTGAAACCAGCTATACCAAAACATTTCTACATGTCTTAGGATGATTTCTAACATAAATTCCACATCAAAACATTACGATTTATGATCAAGAATATATTATATCATCAAATAATCAAAATTCCTAAGTTGTCATGTTCTTCCTCTATATTTAAACATAAACCTAGATTTATTTCGTAGAGATAATCATATATTTACTCATTTCCAATCCTCTAAGACATTAAATTAAACTACATGGAAATCCTAACCTTAACATGAGTTTAATCCATTATTTCCTTTCAAGATCATCAAATTATTCACAAATAAATCAAACCCTAGGCACATATATTAATACTTCAAGAAATCTTTATAGAAATACTTGCCTTGATTTAGATGTTCAGATTTCGTGATTGAGATGTTGAATGGTGCGTCTTCTCTTTCAAGCTTCACTCCCAACTTTTTAATGGTGCACGATCACACTCCAAACTCCTCAAAATCTCTCTCTTATGCTTCCCAATTGTTCTCTCTCTTTCTCTAATGGCTTATTTGAGTTTGCTAGCCTCTAAACCCTAGCCTCCGACCCTTATAAGCTGATATAGAGTTTGTAAATTCGTAGGTCTCTCAATCTATTAAAATAAAATTACCAAAATACCCTCATATGGTCCCGGTATAGCCTAAAATTATCCCGTGACTCATTCGACATCCCGAGTATATTATTTTGACTAATTAGAACCTTTCAGACTCATCCTTAACCTCGAAATTATCATAAAATTTACTCTAAATATATATTCCCTCTTGACGCCAAGTTATTCTGCACGTGACTCCCGGTTGAGATATATTTATATTACGCCCATATCACTCGCTATGACTTAATTTCAAGTCCTCAATTATTTACTATTCACTCAGTAAATATCATTCATAATACTAATAATTATTTCACTCTCGATTAACATCTTATAATAACATTATTATTCAATTTAATTAAATTACTTCTCTCGCGTAATTTAAAATAAACAATTTAATTACCGAATTAATTAAATCTCAAATATGCAAAAATACGGGGTATTACATAATTCACCCTTACAAAGGAATTTCGTCCCCGAAATTAGGTTATACTTGCAGTAAATAACTTTGGATACTTCTCTCGCATGTCCTCCTACTGCTCCTAAGTAGACTTATCATCACTATAGTGCCCCCACTGAACTTTGACTAGAGGTACCACCTTAGACTGTAGCTTTTACTCAATGCGATCCAGAATAGCCATGGGTCTCTCCTCATATGAGATGACTGGCTGCAAATAAATCTCCTTGAGTAGAACATGCCAGAAATCTCTCTCGCTCCTCCTATACTTCTTTTACGATGCAACGTGGAACACATCATTAATTCGATGAAGATGGTTCGGCAAACTCAATCTATATTCTACCAGTCCCACTCTATGAATAATAGGTAAAGTCCCCACATACCTTAATGATAACTTCCCCTTCTTTCCGAATCCCATGACCCCTTTCATGGGAGACACCTATACCAATACTTAGTCGTTAACCTATAAATCAACGTGCCTCCAGTCGGCATCATCATAACTCTTCTACCTATGTTGATCTATCTATATACATCCCCGAATAAGCTCAATCTTGGCATTCATTTTATGAATCATCTCTTTCCCAATAACTCGTTGTCTTCCACTTCTAACCACTAAGCAGGCGAATGACAAGGTCTCCCATAAAGTGCCTCGAATGGTGCCAAACCGATGGTAAATTCATAAGAGTTATTATACGCAAACTATACCAATGGAAGGTATCGCTCCTAACCTCCCCTAAAAGATAGGATACATATCCTCAAAATTTCTTCCAGCATCTGATTAACCCTCTCAGCCTGTCCATCTGTCTATGGATGATAAGCAGTACTTAACCATAAGTCTGTGCCCATGGCCTCTTGAAAACTCTACCATAAGTGAGAAACAAATATTTTGTCTCAATCAGATACAATGTAAATTGGCACCCATGCAGTTTCACTATCTCAGTGATGAACAACTGTGCATACTGACTCGTCTCATAATTAGTGCAAATCGATAAGAAATGGGCCACCTTAGTCAGTCGATCCACTATCACCCAAATGGAATCGTGTCCCCTCTGCGATGTCGGTAATATAATACTAAAGTCCATCAAAATATTTTCCCACTTCCACACGTGAATCTCAAGTGGCTGCAGCATCCCTGAAGGTCGCTAATGGTCAACTTTCATAAGTCAATAACTAACACACTTCGAGACAAACTCTGCTATGTCTCGATTCATACCTAACCACCAGTACTACCTCCTCATATCCTGGTACATCTTATCCCCACCAGGATGTATCGAAAAACTTGAACCATGAGATTGTGTCATAACTACATGTCACAAATCCTCATCCTCTGGCACTATAATTCTCCCATTAAAACGTAGGCCTCCCTTTGAGCTGATCGAGGAAGACTCTGCACCTTCAGTAAAAAATTATTGTACCCTATCTTGACAGAACTGATCTTCTGCATGTGCTTTCATTACCTACATCACAATCTCGGGGGTGATAGATAGAACTGCCATACTCACTCTGGTGATCTCATCATCGTGTCAAAGTTCACTCCACTTCGCCTTCCAGACCTCTGCTATCCCCCCTCATAGGTTGTCGGCTCAACGCGTCTGCCACCATGTTAACCTTACCAGGATGATATTATATATCAAACTGGTAATCCTTAACGAATTTTAGCCATCATCTCTGCATCATGTTCAGATCCTTTTGCGTGAAGAGATACTGAAGTGATTTTTGATTCTTAAACAAAGTAAATTGTTCCCCCATAAGATAGTGTCTCCATATCCTAAAAGCAAAGACAACGGTTACTCGTGGGTGGGGTAATTCTTCTCATGGGGCTTAATATTTTGAGATGCATGAGTTATAGCCCTCACCTCTTGTTGTAATACACCCCCAAGTCCATGGAAGGATGCATCGGTATAGACCTGATACTCCAATCATCCCCTAGTCAAAGAAAGCATGGGTGTTGATGTCAACTTGTCCTTTATCTCATCAAAGCCTAACTGACAATGGTCGCTCCATAAAAACGTCACCCCTTTTCGGGTCAAGTTTATCAATGAACCCGCAATCTTTGAAAATTCTTTGATGAATTAATAATAATAATACCCATCCAGCCCTAACAATTTATGAATCTCGATCGGTGTCATGGGCTATCCCCACTCCCTCACCGTCGATACCTTACTTGGATCAATAGAAATGACCCTTTGGACACAATGTGGGCTAGAAATTGCACCTCTCAAAGCCAAAATTCACATTTCCTAAATTTGGCATACAACTGATGGTCCCTTAGCATCTGTAAAACCATATGCAGATGCTCTGCGTGCTCGTCCTCGGTGCAAGAATAGACTAGAATATCGTCTATAAGCAGAATCACAAATCGATTTAAGAACTCCCTGAATACCATGTTAATGAGATCCATGAACACTGCTGGGGCATTGGTGAGCCCAAATGACATCACGCTAAACTCATACAATCTATATAGTGACCGAAAAGAGGTCTTAAGAACATCCTCCTCTCGAATGCGCAACTAATGATACCCAGATTTCAAATTAATTTTGGAAAAATGTGCCGCTCTCATCAACTGCTCAAATAGGTCATCGATCCTCGATAACGGATACTTATTTTGTATTATAACCTTATTCAACTTCCTTTTGTCAACACACAAGATAAGCGAACCATCCCTCTTCTTCACAATTAATATCGGTGTACCCCACGATAATGTGCTCCGCCAAATCAAACCCCGACCTAAGAGCTGTTGAATATGCTCTCTCAACTCACGCATCTCAAAAGGGGCCATATGGTAAGGTTCTTAGGCAATTTTTCTCGAACCCTATACTGGATCTATAATGAACTCAATCTTGTGAATGGGTGGTAGCCCTGGTATCTCCTGAAATACATCCTCAAATTCCCTCACAAACGGAATTGAGTATAATGGTATAACTAACTCCTTTGAGGTCTCCTCCTCAATATAATATAAGTGTGTGAGGGACCCTCCCTCAGGAAGAGGCATCTCCACAAGGAACATCTCTTATCCCAAAATAGAAAACACAATGGTCCTCTCATAGCAATCTACCATTGCTCTATAGCCCGTCAACCAATCCATACCCAAAATCACATCACAACCCTCCATATTTAACACTGAAATGTCTATCGATAAGATCAGTCTCCCTATAATGATATTGACTCCTCTACAAATCGATTGTATCAGCAAACCACTACCATCGGCGACTCTACACACATAAGGATACTACTAACTGTCTCTAATAAACTGACAAATTTAGCAAATCTGGTCTTAATGAAAGAGTGTGGCACCCCAATATCAAATAAAATCCTACCTTCAAGCCTATAAATAGGAAATGTACCCTCTACTATCGGGGCGCCTTAGGTGCTAGTGTCATAGCTACGTCTTGGACGTTATACACATTCTCGTAGTACATCTGCCCCTGCTGTTATTGTGGGGCTAGTGGTGTTGGTGTTGTAGGAGGTAATCGAGCCTACTATCCATGCTGAGAACCCTGATACTATGTTCCACCTTACTGTGGGCAATCCTTCCTCTTCTAACCCTACTGGACACATATGAAGCACTGCCCCAGAAACACCCTATGTTTCTGGCCCATACGTTGTTGGCCCTGCTAGCCTTGGCCCTGTTGGCCTCCTCTCGGGATCTCTTAGCCCAATCGGCCCTGCAAAAATTATCGATGTTGGGGATCCTGTCCCAGTCTAAATCCCCCATCGGGCCGATGTCCCCTAGTCCTGAACCACTTGTCCTGATCCCCATACCGAGAATCCTTCCCCTACTAACGGTCTTCCTAATGCTGATGCGGTGCTCCACAAGCAGCACCCCCAATTTCCTTACCCTTCTGGTTCGGCTTTACACCTCTCTTGCTCCCCTTCGCATGGAAGCAATGATCCTGACAGTGTACAAGTGCGGCATTAATGTCATCAGTGTATGTCACCAAAGAAAGATTACCAATCAAGTGTTGCCTGATCTTCCAGCCCAAACCATCCATGAACTTATCTTTCTTCCTTTCCTCATTGCTCACCTCATCTAATATAAAGTTATCCAGGCGGGTGAACTCCTCCTCATAATAAGCTATCGAGCGGTCACCATGTGTCACATCCTTAAATTTCTTTTGCATCTCTGACTTAACTACAAATTAAAAATACTTGCGATCGAACCACACCTGAAACTCGGTAATGGTCATAAAATCTTTCTCCTTAGCGATGGTCACCGACTCCCACCATTGTATTGCCTCTCTATCCAGTCTGAACGTAGCTAACACCTTCTTATGTGCCTCAGTACACTCTACCATGCGTAGATGGCGTTGTATATTTTTCTTCTATTGACATGCCGTAATCACATCAATACTGCCCCGAAACTCAAGCGGGTGGCCCTTTTGGAAGGTCTCCCTAACTCTCTACCAAGTTGATGGTCGTGGATGTGTCTGGATCATAGATGCCACTGGTGGCGGTGCCTTGGGATGAGGGAAATGAGGTGCCATAGCTCACATGGCTGTGTCGGTTTCCTTGAGCACTCTCACTGCCACCTGTGCTGTCGAAATCATCTCCGGTGATGGTTATGGCCAAGGCACCTCTCATGGCTCCTGATGAGCCTCCCTCGCCGCATCTCTGGCTGCTGCCCTCTCAGCTCGTTTTCTCCTTAGTGGCATATGAAAATATATCGAATTGTATGAGTTCACAGTCTATACAAATAAAATGGCAAAGCACGTAGATCTCAAATACATAAGATAAATGCAACAGTCCTAATAATAAGGCTTTATATCAAATGAATACTACACTGAAATGGTAGTAAGCCATGCAAATCCTATGGACTTTAGAACCTGATGCTATGATACCATCCGTTACACCCCGCTTAATTAAATACCGTGTGATCAGTCATTTATTAAATTGAATCAGGAGTTCCAAATTGGTTCATTCTTAACATCACTTTCGAAAAATAAATTAATTACTAATCATCTATTTGTTAATTAAAGCGGTACCAATTTTTATCTTTCATTAAATGGATAATAACATGCGAAAAACCAAAATAAACCATACACTAATACAGTCTAAACCATCACAAGATATAGATAAATAAATTCTTGCCGTAAAAAGCATCGGCTAAAACCAAACTAAGTAAATCCAACATAATATTACTGTATCTAACATAAGTCTGAACTAAATAAAATCTGAATAGGCAACATGATCAAATGAAAATTGTAATATTTCCATAAATCCTACACTATGAAATGAGCAAATGAGGCATCTAAACAAAACTCCTTCATGCATCTAACAATGTTGTAGTTGCGTGTCCCTAGAACAGAATCTCAAGTCTGGCTGGACACCTAAAAGGTTTTGAAAATATTTTTATAGCAAGATTTAGTACTCAAAATATTTTGAAAATATTTAGAAAGAGTTTATAACTATTCACAATCGGTTATTGATTACACATGTTAGGTTCACAGTCACTCTCTTGAGTTTCCTCACCCCTAAAATATTGTGCACTCCTAACACTCTCTACTTAGCCCACCTAGTTGTGCTACCCAAGCTAACTATACATAAGTAACTATCTGGACTATTCACATCTTTAAGTCCATGTACCGCCCATACACTACGCTATCCAAATTAACATTTCTCGTATGATAAGAGTGAAATTAACATTTCATTTATCTTCTCATTTACTCAATTATTTAATTTTCACTACTTAATTTATTCTTTAGTTATACACTATCTATTAGTTTACTGTCACACATAAGTAGAATAATCACAATTATATGTGTATATATATACAGTGTTTCTCAATAGGACCACCGTGAAATAATAGGCATATTCTACTATCAATCTAAGTACCCCTCGTAGTAAATGGGGACTATTGGTTTGGCATGTCTCCTCAAATCGAAAATCAAATAACTACGGTGGAGGCGAACATAGTTCTAAGCCTTTGGGCTACGCACATACCTAACATACTGAAATGACATGCCGGTCTCATAATACACGTCACATAGCGAGCTTCCTTAAGTTTTATGTTCTGGGGCACCAATCCAGACCTCACAGGAATCATCAAGGTAGGATCGCCCACTACGCGATAACCTCCGGTGATAGCAAGCAGTGTATATATGCTAACTCACAGTATCAATCATATAGGTTCACACAGAACCTATAAATACATATTAAGTAGGTGTTCACACAACCTAATTATCATCATTCCTAGTTAGAATAATTCAGTCGCATACTCCCCGTACTTATTACATTATGATTTAACTCACCATCATATTATCCGAGGTTTAATCTCTACTCTAAAGGCCCTTGTTACCCCTTTCTTTATTTTAGTAGGTAAGTCCATCTTACCCTCCTAGTCTATGCAATTAAGCTCTCTATTGCTTTTCTCGTAATTTTTTTCCCATCTTTTCAAATTAAATTACGTCCCAATTAAGCCTATTTAACCATTACTTTAATCCCCTCAATAAGTCAAAGCCAGTCACTCTAATATAGTCCTGGTGTAATATAAATGATCCCACAATATATTTCATCAAAGTCCCAAACGTTTCCCGATAATAATTTAGGCATTCTAGGCTTAAAAGAAAAAATCTCATTTTTTCGGCCGAATCGATTCGGTTCTGTTCGAATTGATTCGATTTGTCATAGTTCGTCTTCTTAGTTTTTTTTCATGAGTTTTTCACCATTTTTACACTTGTGTCTTACATGATACTTCACCAAAATTGAAACCAACTATACGAAACGTTTTTTACATGTCTTAGGATGATTTTTAACATAAATTCCACTTCAAAACATTACAATTCATGATCAAGAATGGATTATGTCATCAAATCATAAAAATTCCTAGGTTTTCATGTTCTTCCTCTATATTTCAACATAACCCCAGATTTGTTTGATAGAGATAATCATATACTGATTTCAAATCCTCTACAACATCAAATTAAACTACATGGAAATCCTACCCTTAACATGAGTTTAATCCACTTTTTCCTTTCAAGATCATCAATTTATTCACAAATAAATCAAACCCTAGGCACATGGGTATTATAACTTCAAGAAATATGTATATAAACACTTGCCTTGATTTAGATGTTCAAATTTCATGATTGAGATGTTGAATGGTGTGTCTTCTCTTCCAAGCTTCACTCCCAGCTTGTTAATGGTGCAAGATCAGACTCCAAACTCCTCAAAATCACTCTCTTAGGCTTCAAAATTGTTCTCTCTTTCTCTAATGGATTCTCTGATTTTCCTAGCCTGAAAACCTTATAAGCTTATATAAATATTGTAAATTCGTAGGTCTCTCTACCTCCTAATACAATGACCAAAATAGCCTCTTATGGTCCCGGTATAGTCTAAATGTATCTTGTGACTCAATTGACATCCACGGGTATACTATTTTGACTAATTCGACCCTTTCTGACTCATCCGTGACCTCGAAATCATCATCCGAGTCACTCTAAATAAATATTCCATCTCGACCCCAAGTTAGTCTACACGTGACTCCCAATTGAGATAAATTTCTATTACGTCCATATCGCTCGCTATGATGCAATTTCAAATCCTCAATTATTACTATTCACTCAATAAATATCATTCATAATATTAATCATTATTTCACTCTCGATTAATATCTAATAATCACATTATTATTCAATTTAATTAAATGACTTCTCTCACGTAATTTAAAATAAACAATTTAATTACCAAATTAATTAAATCTCAAATATGCCAAAATACGGGGAATTACACCTCACTTGACTCTCATTAGTAATATCAATTTTTTTGGCAATTAAAGTATACTTCAACACCTATATCATGATTGATTCCCTAAAAATAATCAACCCGATATCCCCCAGGGCAACCTCATAAATGTGCAATGTTCGATCCACTATGATCTGCTAATCCTCGCGCTCCAACCCCATGAACTAATGCACATCCATCGGAGTGAGTGTCATCTCCCCCATGCCCAAAATAAATGTGTAAGTAGTGTCCCACTACCTCTCATTCAAATAGCACAACAGTGCTAAAGACCACAGTGTCTCATCCTAGGCCCCAGCTAAAGAACTAAACCTGACAGCCTCTACCATTAACTTCATCGCCCCAGGGAACTTCTCCTATACCTTAATAATCGCCGTTGAACCCGGAGAGTGGATTTTTGACAAAGAAAAATCCACTTGTGTACACAATAAAAAATCCTTCAATCCTAAGCAAAAATAAAAATTGAATAAAAATGAACTTAAAAATAAGTTCAAACACTCACATAACAGTACGAATTCTTCACCCTCGAGGAATGATGATTCCTTGGATCCCTCAGTAAGACTCCCTCATCATTCAGGGTCTTGAAGCTATCGTATGCATTCTCACTCCCAAGAACCAGTGTCTCAGCATCACGTCGCTCTATGTCGGCCCAGTCACCAGTATTCATAAAAGGGTTATTGGCCATGCCTTCCATAAGCCTTTTTGAAGGAATGACTTTTAAGACTTATTTATAGATAGAGAAAGTGAAATAGGTTCATTTTTTAGAGGTGTGAAAAATCTGAAAATCGTTGCCTTCTATAAAGGACCAGGGCGTATGCCGATCGTCTATCCCCTGGTCATGCCTATAGATAGTAACCTTTAACCTTCCCTGAGAAGCCAAATAGTCTATTCTTTGTGCCGATAGGCACACCCTGGCCTATGCCTATCAGCAGACCCCTTAATTTTTATAATAAAGATTCACAAAAATCCAAAAGTGCTCAAAACTAAAAATTCCCCAAAAGAGGTTAAAACCTTAAAATCCATCAAAATCATAATTTTTTTCACAACAATCCTTCAATACCGCAACATTAAAAAAATCTTTCTTTATGATTTAAGCATGCAAAATTGGTCTTAACCCTCTAAATCATGTCACTTTCACTCTTTACGTCCGTGGAATTGACCTAGGTTCGCATAATTGGCCTCGCCCTTTAGTTTCGTAGAATTTACATGGGCCTGCAAATTTGGCCCAGGGAAATTAGGTCTCTTTCACTATTTAGGGCCACAGAATTTACCTGGGCCTTCAAATTTGGCCCAAACCCTCATAATCAGGTCAATTTCCCTCTTTAGGTCCTCAAAATTTACTTCGACCCGCTGAATCGATCACTTCCAACTCTTTAGGCCCACGAGGTTACCCTATATCCCCAGTAAAGGCCCTAACTCACTGACTTGGTCACTTACACTCCTCAAGTCATCAAAATTAGACCTTTAACCTCAACCTTCTTAACTTATGATAAAGGTGTCTATCTGTTGACAACCTTCACTTATCATAAGGTCACTCGACGAGGGTCTTTCTAGACACCCCATTATAGTACCCTTGAAACACCTCCTTAGATCCCTAACACTATCCCTTTCACCCTTAGACCCCAGATCCTTCTCTAAACCCTGAACTAAAGGCCACTGAACACTTTTGAGCTCCTTTTGACTTTGGTCAACTCTTGGAATTAATAGTATCTCAATGCCCTTTCATTGGGCTATAAATACACTTCCCCATGGTCCATACCATGTGCGAATCAGCCTTATGGTTTGTTTTGTACTTGCCTTTTTACTCTAGACCCTAATCGAGAATCCATCGAGCGATTTTAAGCTTTGTTTGACTTTGGTCAACTCTCAAAATTATGAGTAGTCTAATGAACTTTCATATGCCTATGAATACCCTTTTCAACGGTCCTGTCCATGCACAATTCGTATTTAATCCTTTCATTTTATTCCCATTTACTCAAAAAAGTCAATTTTAACTATCTATAGGCCCCCTGACCCTGTCTCCATCACCATAGTGATATTTTACGTAACCCCCAAGCCAGAAGGTATGCATGTAGGCAGGCCTAGGCCTATGATGATTATGAGACCCCACAACCCTAAAACTTCCCTATTTAAGGAGGACATAACCTCATTCTGAAGGACCCATCTTAAAATTTGGAGAGCTCTTGCCTCGAAATCAGTTCACTATCTTCCAAAAACATTATTTTAAAAACATTATCTCTAACTTTCTTTACATCACTTTCACCACCGAAAAAAACAAGCCTATATTAGTTCAAAAATCAGGAGCAAAGCTTTATAGAAGGTCTAATTCCATCCTTTTCTATCTCATTTAACAAGTGTTATTAATCACACTTTATTACTTTGAAAAAAAAATTCTTTAGTTTTTCTTTCTCACCTTTATTAATAACTTTTTACTACTTATATACACAAAAATATAGTTTTATAAAACCTAAAAAATAAAAAATAGGGTTTAATCCTTAAACCCCAAATTAGAATTTTTTTCCCCTTTCCCCTACACTTTCTCTACTTGTGCACATTTTTCAACAAACTAAAAATAAAGAAATTCTAATTTTGAGTGCACGGGTTAAATCCCACACTTATTTGTTTTCGAACTACATGGACAGTGATGCCATTTTTGTCTACATAGGCGTCTTGTATTTTCCTTGGGATTCAAGTCATCTTTTCTTATTTTTTTAACTTTATTCATTCTCACTTTTATTGGTATTATATGCACACACACACACACAGACACACACACACAGATATATATATATATATATATATATATATATATATATATATAATAGTTTGTATGTTCTTAACAACCCCGTCAAATATGCATATTCACTTCTTTATAGTGAATCATGATTTAATGTGTTGCTCACATTATATTATATTTTAATATGTTTATTTTCTATAGTTTTCGAAATCTCGTCAGACATGCATATCCGTTTCGTTATAATTGATTATGATCTGTTTTATTTCATATAGTGTAGCGTTTTCTCTTTATTATATTTTTAGCAGCCCGTCATACTCCATTATTTATGATGGATTGCGATCCTCTGTGCTGATCACATTTCAGATGCCTTTTAGATTTTTTTTCTTTTTATTACTCCTCAAAATGACTCATCCACATATTTTCCATGATGTGGATATGAAGATTTCTTTTCTCACTGATTTCATTCCACATACATTATACACACAAATTGTATTTTGAAGAAGGAGAATATTTTTATAGTCCATGCGAGATCAAAAGGGCCGAATGGGTGCCTAACACCTTCTGATTTGACAACTTAGTCCCCGGGCCCATGATCCACTTTGTTTCGTGTGCATCAGTTTTTCTTATGATGCCAATTCTTTGGGGACATCTATATCTTTTTCCTATTTTGAGCAAAATGTCTGTCGACTCAATTCTGTATATTTTAACACCCCTTGATGATGATCAATTAATGTCCATAGGAGCTCGCAAATATTGTGCAAGTGGCAAAAAAAAGACTTTATTCCTTTATCCCCACATGCCATCATTTTTTAGGGCGAACCTTTCAAATCTACGGATGTCCAAAAATCCTATTTAGGATGAAAAATGACCAAGTGACCCTTTACGACTTAGGAGGGTGTAAATGGATATTTGAAAATCCCAATTCGTCTAGTATTCGAAACCATTTTTTACAGATATTTATTTGAATAGAAATCTGGAAGAATGAATTCAGATACCACTTTTAATATCCAATAAAAATGGATACGAATATGGATAATTAGGTCTCCATCATGGAAAATCCGTACTCGAAGTGGGTTTTCCACATCTACAAATATTTCTTCCGAATATGTGTATCCACATTACTACCTAATGTTTATATATATATGGATGATTATTTTGAAACAATATTAACCATTATATATTTAATGTATGAACACAATAAAGAAAATGTAACTCTTTATCTCGTGTCTTTAATACCCTCTTAGACACTATGGATATATTTTATAGTGGTTATCTTACTACCTAAAGTCACCATAACTCTGGATATTGTTCAATATATTTAACGTACTCATAGAAAATGGCCTTCCCAATGTAAAGTAGTTGAACCCTTCTTTTATTCCTTTATGTATTCACTAACATGATTTTATAAACACACATTGGCTCGATGTAACCTATTATATGGTCAATATAATATCACTTAGTATACATCAAATTTTATTACTTGTTTAAAATCCTCTTAGATTTTGCTTCTCTATTTTTCTATAGTCATATTTAATAAAATATTTTATCCCATGTTGTGTAAGAACTATTTTTGTGAAGATGTATTAGATTTTCAAATCATTTCTTAATAAACAAGATGTATGTATACTAGATAATATAAACGAATACGGATATTATCTAAATTCGGTGTATTCTGAATGAAACGAATAAGGATAGTTTTTTATAGTATCCATGAGGATACATATAAGTATATGGATAATGCACTTGGAAACAAATATGGATAATGGATAGTATAGTTTTCGCTATGTATCCGTTTATTTCACACCCATACTATTGAGCAATAGATGTGTTGAGAATGATTCATTTCGATTTGTGTGATCCCATGACTATCCAGTCAAGAGGTGGTTAGAAATATATCGATTTGATTGATTATTAATAAAGTTATGGATGTGTTTACCTTATGCACCAGAATTATGAAGCCTTTAATAAGTTCAAAGAATATAAAACTAAGGTGGGGCATGGGTAAGGTAAGATAATCCAAACTATAAATTCTCCCTCTTGGGAGAGTTAATGAATCATTTAATAAAGTTAGGATTATATTCCATTTGTTTACACCAAATATTCTACTTTGAAATTTTGAAGAGGAAAGTCTGCAATAAGACTCTTTTATATGTCATAAAGTCCATGTTTAATTATTCAGAACTATAACATTAGCATCGGGATTTTACTTAATAGATGACTATAGACATTTTGTATTTAGTTTAATCTAAATTGTTCTACTCAAATATAATGTATCTTTTCGATTGGCGCAATGTCATTCTAGGACAGGTTCAGATCTAGAGGTACCCGACACTTGTCCTATGGAAGGAGCTAAGGAAGTTGAAATCAAGGACAAAAGTATGTCTCTTTATTCATTATCCTAAAGTTATAAAGTTAGTTTATATCATACTCATATCATAATAAGGTAATTTATTGCATTAATACCCGATTCTTGCGAGGTTATTATGTAATAAACCAAGGGTCGAGGAGTAATCTAGTCTTACAAGATAAAGAGGAACATTATATTACTGGTATTGCTAGGACACCCGTGCATAATGAAATACAACAAGATATCAACAATACACTACATAGAGGTAGTTGGAGTATTACCAATGATTAGGATACACATATCACTTATACTAGATAACGGGTAGTGCCATGTTGTAGTGGGAGCATAAGGAGTCAATTGGATTGGTAGAATATCTGATACTTATACTAGTGTATGCATGTGCCTAAATTTTTGAAAATCTACGTCATTGATAAGACCATACATTTATTTAGTTCACAACAAATAAATATTTTTTGAAATAACCAAGGGTACGGACCTATTAGTTTTAAATTATTGGGCAAAGTTTCCTTTATTTACGAGACAATACCATCTATACCATTATTAATGCTAAATCTAATAATTCAAAAAATTGGGTAGAGTTCCCATTGTTTATAGAACAAATCCCCCTATTTAAAAATAAAAATATCAATTATACTATTATTAATACAAAACCTAACAAAAATATCATCGTGCAAGCAATTCATGCATTTCAGTTTTTTTATGAGCATTAAGTAAAAAATTACTACTATGTCATAAGTCTCCTCACCCCCCCCCCCCCCCCCCCCCCCCCAAAAAAAAAAATCTAACATATAATGACTAAAAATTAGTTCAGTTGCCTATTTCTACATAGTTCATTTCCTATTATAGGATAACTAATAATTTTCCATTTGCTTACATATGAGCCAAAAAATGAACATATTATTCTCAACAACCAAAAGAGCACGTCAACTGACCAAAACTCAATAAATACTAAAAAAAATTCACTAATTTTAAAGAAAATTATTTTAAATGAATAAGGTGCGAGAAAGAATTAGCAACGTTGGTCCAGAGTTGAAAAGGATCAGTCTGCATTCATTTTAGCAATCCCTGATCATAAGCATACAACAAATAAGTAAAAACTCACCTTTCTAAATGTTTTTATTCAATGACTTTTAGGGTCAATAATTAATAAGAAATTAATAAACATAGTAGCCATGTAGAACATAATAAACATGTGTCGATGGCACAATATATGTTGTGGTATTTATCATCTAACAAACCATTTCAATGTGCATACAATAGGGCCCGTGTATAGAGGAGGCACCACATTGATACCTAGGAAGTCATTATTTGGACAAATTGTACCAATAAGTTGTCAACTCTGACAAATTTATGATTTCAATTCTTCAAATCACGCATCACTCCTAGTATCATATTCATATGGAATTTCAAGAAATATAACATGCACATACACTTTGGTATCATATTCATATGGAATTTATACCCGAATTTATCTACAATGTAGGAGTGAGATGGTAATGATAAATAAATTAATAAAAGAAATGTCCATAATACTGAGAAAAAACAATACTAATCTAAAACCGAACGTCATTTCTTCAACGAAAACAAAAGGGCACCTATAATTATCTTCTTGTAAATTCCCATAAGTAGGTACAATTGGATGCTCACTCCAATATAATTGTATTATTTGTACGAAATTAACAAAATTATAACTCCTAGTGAGAGAAATTTATATTAACCATTGCTACGAAAAACATTAATCAAATGAATACCGAAACAAACAATAATCATTAGGCAAAACCCCTCCTTCAAATTGTCCTTACGAACCACCCCAAAAATCTCTAGACAAACCATTACCACAGAAATTTCCATACAAATCACCATATCATAAATCTTGACGAAATTACAAAAGTTTCCCAAACGAAATGGCTAACCCTATTTTTAATAAGATGTTGTTTAGCTTCTCAGTTATGCCCAACTACAAAATCCGCTTGGCCATTTCCAAATACTTCTCAAAAATGGTAAAAAAAATGAAAAGAAGAATTATGACTTAATGTGAAATATATATCACTTTTCATTTTATGACATATATTAACAATCCTCTAGGAGGAATTCGTTAACCATCACAACTTGAAAACAACAATGCATATGGAACATTTGTTCTTGTAAATAAGCATAACACAATGAGCATATAAAAGAAACATCACAACTTGAAAACAACAATGCATATAAAAGAAGTAACTATAGGACTATAATTAACAAATTTGATTGTATTGTACCTCATAGTCTTTAAAATTTCAACCTCCATCCATAGAATTTTAAGGCAGAGGTAGTACTTGACTCTAAAATGTTTCTCTACAAATGACAAATGAAATAGATAAGGGGAAGGGAAAAAAAGATGAAAAAGTTAAATACATTGAGTAGTACATGAAAAGCACAATTCAAAAATATTATCTTAACAATGTATATTTGAGTTTTGGAAAAACCCCTTTAGCTGACCATATCATCCATATTTAGGAGGGGATAGAGATAACTCTAAAAGAATTTGTAAATGCATTACGTTTTACCTTTTTTTGAGTTATTTGGATAATTCAAAAGTTTACTGCCTCTTTGGATAACCACATTCAAAAGTTTCATATTAGGCTCAATGTGTGGGTAACCACATTTATTTATTGCCTCTTTGTTTTTTTCCTGCTCTTTTGGGGATTAATGGGATTTGGAAACACAATGCTTATGAGAATCCACATTCATTACTGTTAGGAAAACTTATAGTACCTTTAATTGGAGGATAGCTAAAAAATCGAGTTGGTGTCACAAACATCAAGAATCACAGAAATATCCATGTTTTGGTTGTTTGCAACACTGCATCAAAATAAAATGTATAAAGCTCAATTAATAGAAATTCATCAAGAGGTTAATTGACAATCAACATAAAGATTTAGTTTTGTCTTTTTTTTTTGTTTGTTACGGTCTTTATATCCTACTCTATGTTTAATTATTTTATTCATGGTTCATTGCACTGACTAGATGTTAAGCTAGCCTTCCTTAAATGACTTTGTTATTCCATTATCTTACGGTTATGATATTCAAAATTACATAATATAATAGAGTAGAAGAAAATTTTAGTTGACAACGATGTCAGTCAAAAATTTAACATTTGTTTGAATGGAAGCAATTGACTAGGTGATGATAGTTGTTGCAAAATTTATGAGTAAATTTGTTACATATTTGTATGACATAATTATTGATCTTCTCAGGAATTTATAAATTGATCCTCTATCCCCCTTGCCATGATTTCGAGATACTTGAGCCGTAATTTAGCAATAATAACCTTTAAGTCCCTCACAGAATCCACAATGTCATCAACGTGTATAATATCGAGATATTCAAATGCACGTAGAACATGAAAAATCCCATCAACTACACGAATGTGGGATAAGAAATTATTTCCCAATCCATGTCCCTCGTAACCACCCTGAACCAGTCCATTTGTATCATGAATTTCTATAAAATCTAATTCCTCACTCTTGGGCTTGAATAGATGACAAAGCCATTCAAATCGCTCATCTAAAATGTAAACTTAGGGCTAATTAGTCTAGATGGTACAAACAAGGAAGTTCTTCATTGGTAATGACAATTTAGTAAGCATGTAAAAAAAGATCGATTGTATTTATGTTTGTAATTGTGACACCCCGCTTATTAAAATAAGAGGTGGGTAGCACGATACTCCAATATTTACAGGAATCATAGATGGTCCATTCTTAGCATCACAGTAATACAATAAGTATACAAGATAACCACCAATTATTTTAGAAAACGGATTGTCAAAAAATTTATTTTGTGAGTTAAAGAAAAACATTTAAGCAATCCAATTGAAAAGAAGTTGGATATAGAATAAGGAATAATCATAAAACAGGAACCATACAAAATAAAAAAAATTATAAGTTGTCGGTTAACAAACCCATACAATTAAGTTACATCGAGTATTAAAGTAAAATATCACATATAAGCAACAAGTACAAAACTTGTGCAACACACCCTAATGTGCAACTGATCATAACAAAAATACAAAAGATGGATGCTTCTAAATTCAATATCCCATAACATCCGCAAAGTGTTACAACTTAGTGGACACTGGAATGGAAAAGTCAATACGGGCGTCCTTGCGGTGGAACACCTGGGCGAATATAAGATTCAAGCAAGGAAAAGAAATATAAACGGGTCAGGGACCGATTTAATATGATTATCAAGTGAATAAAGTGCAGGACAATTATGGACAATTTAATCGTCATGAACATGCTTGTTTCTATCACCATAATAATGATAAGGAATCTTATCTCTCAATCTAAAAGTGTAATCTATACAATAATAATGACAATGATCATAATTTATTTCCACCGAAGAATATAAATAAAATATTATTTAATGAGATTCCATTTCCTTTTTACACAATTTCATTTCACCATTCCTTTTCTCATTAGGAAACGTATTCAAAGCAATTTATTTCATAAAGTGTTGTATCTTCAATAAGGTTCCACTTTAATAACAATAGTTATATTACACAATATATAACGATTCTAAGACCGTCCTTCCGAGTTTCCCCACAGAACGCGCCCCTAAATAGCTATCATCTTCCAAGGCCTATCGCACAAGAAAAACTGGGCATCCTACAACGCAACGTCGGGAAGTGGCCATATACCTTCGATAGTGAGTCATAACCACACCCGGAATTTCAAATCGATTCGCCCTGGCCGAATCGATTCAGTCTTGAAGCGAATCAATTCGGATGGTCCGAATCAATTCGGTCAAGAGAACCCAACATTTTGTAAACTGTCAAATCAATTCGGAGAGGCCAAATCGATTTGCTCATCACAGGCCTGTAGCCTACCCCATTAGCGAATCGATTCGCTAGGGGCCAGAATGTCCAATTTCGGCCATAGAAGTTAATATCCTACTTTTCCCAAAACTCATTACTTCTCCAATTTTTACCCACAGCAACCATCATTGATCCAACCAAATTCATACTACATGAAAACTAACTACTATACTCAAAACAAATCTATCTAAAAAATATGTAAGGGTTCACATACCACAAATTTATCAAAACCCATATTTGTTCAATTGATTCCAATACACAATAATCACTACAATTTATTCACCCTAAATCATATATTAGCAAGTAAGAAACTTGCCTCAAACTGAAATCTCGGATTCCTTTCCGGTAGATGCAAGATCAATCCCAATTTCTTCTTTTCTTCTTCTTTCTCCTAAATTCTCTTACTCTTTCTTTCTCTCTAGGTTTAGGAAGCAACGCACTTGAGAAATAAAAGGGGTTGTAAGACTTAATCGGGCCTTAAACATTAATTCCCATCTTTAAAATGTTAATACACCATTAAAATGACTCGTAACTACATAATTGAGTCATAACCTGTCAAAAGTGCTCAAAATCCAAAAATACAATATGGCACTTATTTCGACTATTTCGGGACTAACCGCGCCCTCTAAATTGGCATCTAGAATAATATAAATCATTTCAAGTTCCTACTTCATTTAAACCATAAATGTCTTTTAAAGCACAATGACATCGTTAATCTTAACGTAGTGCCATTTAGATTCATATAACAGTAAATAGGCACAATTTAGTAAATTTGATCTTTTAATTCACTTAAAATAATATTTATCCCATTAACCAATATTTTATATAATTACCTCACATAGAAATTTAATATAAAATAAATTACTCAAAAGTAAGGGTTATTACACTCTCCCCCTTATAAGGGAATTTTTCCCTCAAAATTCAGGCGTACCTTGCAAAAAGAGATGTGGATACTTTTCTCGCATATCATCCTCACTCTCCCACGTCGATTCCTCGGCATTGAGATGACCCCATTGAAGCTGAACCAAGGGCACCACTCGATATCTTAGCCTACGCTCCCCGTGATCTAAGATTGCAACCAGTTGTTCCTCGTATGAAATATCGGGCTGCAATTCGATATCATCCAAAGGAATATGCCAATGAGCTCCTTCACACCTCTTGTAATTTTTCAAAGATGAAACATGAAACACATCATGAATCTGTTATAAGTGTTCCGGTAAGGCAATTTGATATGCTACTGGGACTACCTAACCAATAATGGGAAAAGGGCCTACGTAACGCGGCACAAGCTTTCCTTTCTTCCCAAATCGCTTTATACCTTTCATTGGTAATACTCGCACCGAAACATGATCTCCAACTTCCAATTTCGCATGCCTTATATTAGCATCAGCATAACTCTTTTGAAGATCTTGAGTTATTCGGATGCGATTTCGAATAAGTTCAATCTTTAAAGAATTATCTTGGATCATTTTAGGTCCAAGAAATTTATTATCCCCTACTTCCAACCAACAAGTAGGTGACCTACACGGCCGACCAAATAATGCTTCATAGGGTGCCATCTCAATAGTGAATTGGTACAAATTATTATGAGCAAATTCGACCAAGGAAAGGTATTGTTCCCAACTTCCTTTGAAATCAAGTACACACATTCTGAGCCTATCCTCCAACATTTGGTTGACTTTTTCTGTCTACCCATCCGTTTGAGAGTGATAAGAGGTACTCAACTTAAACTCGGTTCCCATAGCTTCTTGGAAACTTTGCTAAAATTGGTAAACAAAAATTTTATCTCAATCGAAGACTGTATTAATGGTCACCCCGTGGAGTCTAATAACCTCTGCAATAAAGATCCGAGCATAACGAGTAGTATTGTAGTCGGTAAGTACCGGTAAGAAATGTGCTGACTTAGTTAAGCGATAAAAAATAACCCAAATGGAATCATGACCGCTTTGCGACGTTGGTAATCCCGTGATGAAGTCCATCAAGATACTTTCCCACTTCCATATCGGTATTTCCAAGGGTTGTAATAATCATGTCTATCGTTGATGATTTACCTTCACCAGTTGACAAGTGGTACATTGGGAAATAAATTATGAGATGTCCCGTTTCATACCTGCCCACCAATACTGACGGCGCATGTCTTGGTACATTTTGTCCCCACCTAGATGCACTGTAAATTTGGACCCGTGAGATTTTGTCATTACGGCCCATCTCAAATCCCCTTCGTTCGGGACAACAAGTCTCCCGTGGAAACGTAACCCACCCTCAAAACTTATAGAGTAGGATTCTTCCCCCTCGGTTAACAATTGATATATACGGTCCAGATAACTTTTACCCCTTTCTTGAGCTTTCAAAACCCGTGCCACAATAGTAGGCATAACGGTCAGCACCGACATAAATGCTCTAGGAACCGCATCCTCCTGGCTGAGCTCCTTCCATTTAGCCTTACATACCGTGGATAACTCCCCTTTGGGTTTTCGACTCAACGCATCAGCCACTGCATTCGCCTTACCTGGGTGATAATGAATATCAAATTGGTAGTCTTTTACAAACTCTAACCACCGATATTGTCGCATATTCAAATCTTTCTGGGAAAACAAATATTGCAACGATTTATGGTCCGTGAAAAGACTAAATTTCTCCCCAGGAGATAATGTCTCTAAATCTTCAAGGCAAAAACAACAGCAGCGAGATCCAAATCATGAACCGAATAATTATTCTCATGGGGCTTTATTTTACGAGATGCATAAGCAATAGAATAATATTCTTGTTGTAGTACACCTCCCAACCCTTGCAGAGATGCATCAGTAAAGACCAAATATTCAATCCTGGCCTTGGTAACGTAAGTACTGGAGCAAAAGTCAACTTATCTTTCAGCTCATCAAAAGATAACTGACAAGAATCATTCCAAACAAACCTCACCCCTTTTCGAGTTAAATTTATCAAAGGGCTAGCAATTTTAGAAAAACCCTTGATAAATTTGTGGTAATAGCCAGCCAAACCAAGAAAACTACGAATTTCTATAAGTGTCCTGGGCTGACCCCATTTCCTCACCACAACAACTTTACTTGGGTCTACAGAAATACCCAGAGCTATCACAATGTGACTCAGAAACTGTACTTCCTGTAGCCAAAACCACACTTCTCAAACTTAGCATACAATTGATGATCCCTCAACATCTGCAAGACCAACCGTAAGTTCTTAGGATGATCGGACTCCATTTAAGAATACATAAGGATGTCATCAATAAACACGATAACAAACTGGTCCAGGAAGTATCGAAACACTCTACTCATAAGGTCCATAAAAATTGCAGGAGCATTTGTTAGTCCGAAAGTCATAACAAAAAATTCATAGGACCCATATCTAGTTAGGAACGCAGTTTTGGACACATCCTGTTCTCGTATCCGAAGCTGGTGATACCCCATCCTCAAATTTATTTTAGACAAGTACGACTCTCCCCTATGTTGATCAAACAAATCATCAATCCGAGGTAGTGGGTATTTGTTTTGGATGGTAACTTTATTCAACTCCCTGTAATCGACGCAGAACCGTAGAGAACCATCTTTTTTCTTCACAAACAACACACGAGCTCCCCACGACGACTTACTACGCCTAATAAACCCCTATTTTAATAAATTTTGAATCTGATCTCTTAACTTCCTCATCTCACTAGAAGCCATACGGTACGGTCCTCTAGCAATCGGTCGCATTCCCGGTGCTAAATCAATCACAAACTCAATTTCCCTACTTGGAGGCAAATCCGATATTTCTCAAAAAATATCTTCGAAGTTTCTAACAACCGAAATTGAATCTAAATAAATGACTACATCCCGAGAAGTCTCCTCCTCAATACAATACAAGTAAGTGATAGAACATCCCTCTGAACGAGGCATAGCCACTAAAAACATCTCTTCCCCATAATGGCAAAAACTATACTTTTTCCATAACAATTTACTATCTCTCGATACTTCACTAGCCAATCCATACCCAGGATTACATCATACCCGACCATATCAGGGATGAGTAAATCGGACTCAAAACACAAATTACCGAGATTTTTTTCTACTCGTTTACAAATAAAGAAAATAAGGGAACCATCACCCATAGAAGATTCGACACTAGTGAAAGTACTTTCTGCACTTTTAATTAGCTCCGTAGACTGAGCAAAACTTCTAAAAATAAATCAGTGTGTCTCACCCATATCAAATAATACATGAACCATATGCCCTTGAATTGGAAACTTACCCTCAATAGCTGGCGGCGCTGGCGGGGCTGGAGGAAGCATAACATCCTGTATGTGGTAAACACGCCCATACTGTAGTTGTCCCTATTATGGATGGACGAATGGATTAGGCACTTGTGGTGATAACTGGACCTGCTGATGTTGTGGAAATTTAGGAAATTATCCCCAAATAAACTGCGAACACGCCTTCCTATAATGACCCGACTCCCCAAATTGAAAGCAATGACCAGTCTTATTTTCCTGATTACTGCCCCGATTATTTCTAAACCGCGCAAAGCCTTGGCCTGGATGGCCCCTACCCCCATTATTACCCCGACCTGCCTGCTGCTATTGCTAGGCACCCTGACCATTCCTAAAATTACTGCCACCAAAATTAAATCCACCAAAACGCTATCTTTTCGACAAATCCCCTTGCTAGGTGTCCCTTTCCTTTTGTTTACCTACCGATGATTGGGACGAGGTTAGATCTCCTCCTCCTGCCCCATTGCCTCCTGGTTTACTCGCTTGCCCACAACTGAAGCCTTCTTACTACTTTGAACATGCAACTGATGATCTTGACAATGAAGTAACGTGGAATTCATCATATCCCCAAAAGTTTGTAAAGCTGGATTACCCAGCAAATGTTGTCGTATCCTCCAATACAAACCTCCAATGAATTTGGATATTATCCTATCCTCTGAAGTTACCTCATCCGGCACAAAACTAGCAAAACGAGTGAATTCCTCCTCATATTCTCCCACCGAACGTTCACCTTGAACTACATCTTGAAACTTTCTCCTTATTTCTCTTTGGACTGCCAGAGGAAAAATATTTTCGGTCAAACAAAACCCAAAAATCAGTGATAGTCATAGTATCTCTTTGCCCTGGCGTAGTCATCGACTCCCACCAATGCAAAGCTACTCCAACTAGATTAAAATTAGCAGGGACTTGTACCTCCTAAGCTCGTGGTTGTTGAGCTTGGGGAAATTGTCGAACTACGACAGTCATCACAGCATTAACTGCCTGGGCCACAATATTGGCTACTTCAGTAGCATTTATAGTTCCTTATTGTGGCGGTGGAGGACCTAAATCATCTTTTACAACCCTATCTCTTCTCGCAGGGCGACCTCTCTTAGGCGTCATCTGAGACGAAGAAATAACTGAATTAGAATACTATTAAGAACAAGTACCTTAGCAGAAGATCTTAAACATAGGCAAACAAAATAGTCTTAACATTAAGGCTCTATATCAAAGAATGCTACGGTAGAACGTGACAAGTCCGCATAGATCCTAATGACTTTAGAACCTCATGCTCTGATACCATCTGTGACACCCCGCTTATTAAAACAAGAGGTGCCTAGCTCGATACTCCAATAATTGCAGGAATCATAGATGGTCCATTCTTAGCATCACAGTAATACAATAAGTATATGAGATAACCACCAATTATTTTAGAAAACGGATTGTCAAAAATTTTATTTTGTGAGTTAAAGAAAAACATTTAAACAATCCAATTCGGTCAAGAGAACCCAACATTCTGTAAACTGTCGAATTGATTTGGCGAGTCCGAATCGATTCTCTCATCACAGACCTATAGCCTACCCCATTAGCGAATCGATTTGCTAGGGGCAAATTGATTCGCCTGGGCCAGAATGCCCAATTTCGGCCATAGATGTTAATATCCTACTTTTCCCAAAACTCATTACTTCTCCAATTTTTACCCACAACAACCATCATTGATCCAAACAAATTCATACTTCATGAAAACTAACTACTATACTCAAAACAAATATATCTAAACAATATGTAAGGGTTCACATACCACAAATTCATTAAAACCCATATTTGTTTAATGGATTCCAATACACAAAAATCACTACAATTTATCCACCCTAAATCATATATTAGCAAGTAAGAAACTTGCCTCAAACTGAAATCTCGGATTCCTTTCCGGTAAATGCAAGATCAATCCCAATTTCTTCTTTTCTTCTTCTTTCTCCCAAATTCTCTTACTCTCTTTTTCTCTCTAGGTTTAGGAAGCAACACACTTGAGAAATAAAAGGGGTTGTAAGACTTAATCGGGCCTTAAACATTAATTGCCATCTTTAAAATGTTAATACACCATTAAAATGACTCGTAACTACATAATTGAGTCATAACCTCTCAAAAGTGCCCTGAATCCAAAATACAATATGGCACTTATTTTGACTATCTCGACTATTTCGGGACCCTCTAAATTGGCATCCGGAATAATATAAATTATTTCAAGTTCCAACTTCATTTAAACCATAAATGTCGTTTAAAGCAAAACTATACCATTAATCATAACGTAGTGCCATTTACATTCACATAACAGTAAATAGGCACAATTTAGTAAATTTGATCTTTTAATTCACTTAAAATAATATTTATTCCATTAACCAATATTTTATATAATTACCTCACATGGAAAATTAATATAAAATAAATACTTCAAAAGTAAGGGTTATTACTGGAATTACCTAATTCATCATAAATACACACTAATACATGCATATATGGATACAATATATATTAACCATACTGCACAAATACACACGGGTACATATGCAAAATCATTTGATCAACAAACATAAGGAAATTGCACTGCAAGCTTCAAATCAACTGATTTTCATTAGTATGTTAAGAATAAGTGGAGAGAGACATAAAAATAGGGGACTATCTAAAGTGGGGACTTTCATTCTTTTAACCTAGCAAAATAGGCAATCATCTAAAATATGCTCTCTTCTCACATTCTATTTACATAATAAGAACCATTGTTTCTTATTTTGATACTATATAACCAACTAACACATTTAATCTATCTTTATCTGAAAAGGACACATTATACAATATTAAAAGCCTTGTCCCGAAATCCGTAATTATTTTTCATCTCCCAAAATCCTTCAAATCACAGGTACTTGTTCAGTTATTATTCTACATATGAAAAATTTAACGTTTCCGAGTTATAGTTTTCATCACAAAAACATCAAAATCTGTCACTCAATGAAAATCAATAGAAAATAAGAAAAGATGGAAAAAAAACAATATACATACGTAACCATTGGGAGCGAAATTAATGACCAACAACACTAAAATATTTCTCTAATCGAAAAAATTACTGAAAACCAAGTATACGGTCTATTTAAGACCTTATCTCTCATAACTAACCAAGACTTACAAACACAAACTGGGCAGAAGTACCTTAAATAAGCATAGAAATGAATAAAAAATATTACATACTTATGCAGAGAGTATAATATTGATATAGTAGCATTCAAATTTGTAGCTTTAAATGATACCTACTTTTGTATATAAGGACCTGCCTAGCAGTGCATATAAAGACAAGTGAAAGTGTTTAACTACGGAATTTTAATTGGGCTAAAAATGTGCATTAAAAATAAATTAAAATCCACACTTATGATTTGGTCTAGTTCATAATAGCCTTTAATATTTTTAATTCAGTTACCCCCTATCACGTGCTGATTGAAACAAAACATAATTAAGTCACCCATTTAAATGTGTAATTTTCTCTCTAAACACAATTAAATCATCCATTTAAATCTGATCGTGGTCACCATTAAAAAAATCAAAACACAGTTTTAAAAAAAAAATCAACACCAAAAAAAATGAACGTATAGCTAATCACCATAAACTAACCTAAATACAATTTAAACATTATAAATAATAAAATATATATAATGTAAAATTATGACACATTAATAAACTGAATAATGATATACATCAGATGATATATTACTAAAGTTTATTGAGGACAAAACTTCATTTTATTCATTTTTTTTTTGGGGGGGGGGGGGGGGGGGGGGGGGGGCTTGTACCTTAAGCTAGCTAATTGAGGACAAATGGGAATAAGACAAACTTTTCAACTTCAAGAAGGTTCAGGAAATTTGTTGGATAGTATTCAAAAGGTGAAGAACAAAATTTTAATAATAATAAAAAAGTAAACTTAAAAGATAATGACAAAAATATATGGCCATTAATTCTATTAAGAAAACTAAATTGGTGGATGAACAACTCAATTTCTAGAATAAATTAAAACTTACCATGAATACAAAAGTACATAACTAACAACCAAACTGTAAGCGCGCGCACACACGCGTAAACAATTAAATAATTTCTCATTTTGAAAAATTATATACAAAATTAATGAGTTGTAGTCTAAGAAGCTCTATTGAACCTGAGTAACGTTCAATGCCAATAAAAATTGCAAAACTACAAGAATCCACTTCAAGCCACAGTAATGATTTTAACGTCAATAAACTAAATTTCATTCGTGCCTTAACCAGAATGTAACTAAATAACTATAAAGTAGATTAATCTCATTGTAAATAACTACATAAAACTAATTTAACCACTTTCACGAACTATGCAATTCATCAAAATATAAAAAGCACCCCATACATAAAACTAAGGAAATGACCAACAAAATGGTTAGCAACCATGAGCAGTGAAGTTGCGATAGCAAAAAAAGTGTAAAATTGACCACTTTTAAAAATAGATTACTCTATGGGTGTTCACCTAGATTCAAGATCCGTCAGCCAAAACCATATACATAAATAAACAAACATGTACACACAGAAACATCGAAACACTTCAACATCTATAAAGGTGTAGCAAAATACAAAAAAAATAGAGATACCAATTGCAATTTGATTCGGAACACAAATTTGAATCTTAGTGGGAGCATCTGAAGTTTGATATAACATACAACATCATAAACAAATGCGTGTAAAATGGGAGAAATGAAAAGGTTCAAGTAGCACACCTATTTGAAGAGTTACTTTATGATACTCCATTGCAAGAGTAAACCTTAAGATGCCATTACAACCTCTAGTGTAACAAGTCCTTTGTAAAACATCTTTAAGAATTAATATAAATTTTTGCATAAAGAATCATTGCTACCTTTGCCAATGCTTTAACAAAACAAAAACTAAACTTGTATTAACTCGACAACCATAAAATAGAAAAAAAATAGTTTCGCATGTATAATATAAACAAATTTTTTATTGCAACTAATAGCCCTGATTTGCAAATCCAAAAAAATAACAAACCATGTTCAAATGGTTGGTACTATGCATTTTTATGCATTTCCAACTACTTCAATTAAAACAACCAATTTGAAACAACAACCAAATTAGATTACACAACTACTAAAAATAAAAGCCCTAGTTTTTTAGGTAGAATGTATTCAAAATTCACACATATATAGATAAATAACACAAACAAAATACCTTAGTTTCCTCAAAAAAGGAAACAACATTAGTTTATGGCAGCCAAGAGAAAAAAGACCTAATTTGTTAGAAATCATGTTTTTAAAATTTACATATAGACATTGCAATAAAATAGAGTAAATACCTTAGTTGGTTAAAAAAAAAGGAAACAATGTCAATTTATTAGAGCTAAGGAAAAAAAATAAAAAAATCATTACTACAGAAATCTCACATTTAAGAAGAGATGGTTGGAAATCGTTGAAGATGAAGAAATCTCTTACATAAGCACTGCTCAGAGATACTAAACAAAATTATAAAATCAGTAATCACAAAGTAGTTAAGGAAATGTGGTTAGGGGGAAGTTTCAGCAGAAAAATAAAAGAACTCATACCTGAGTTTATAATACGGATTGTAACCAACTAATACCTAAGTTTAAAAAATAAAACATCTGCAAAAAAAAAATGTAAACCCCAAATCAGATACATATAAAACCCAAAAAGTGTAAACTTAGGCCTAAGCTAAACTCCATAAATCTTCAAGAAGAACTAACCTTCAATAAAAAGATGTGTCATATATATATACTAGCGTATGCCCGTGCCTGAAGGCACGACAAAATTTTCCAAAGTACGTAATCGTACACGACGACAATTTTTCAAAATATGTAATAGCGGAACGCAAAAATTTGCGAAGTGTGTAATTACAAAACCACAAATATTTCGTTCCTCGACAAAACAAAGTGTAATCTTAAAAAATTTGGCCATAATATTATTTATTTATAGGATTATCCTGCCAAACGTTAGTGTTCTCAATTGGCAACAAAACCTCATGGTGTGTTTATTTTTGTAAAGTTCATTTTTGATTAAAAAAATATTGGGTCGTGTTTGAGATAGGTAAACAATAATATTTAATGTCATGTCATTTTTAATTGAAAAACAAAAAGTAAGTAATTGCAAAAAAAAATCGTTACCCGACAACAAAGTGAAATAAAAAAAACCATACTCGGTTGACTCACAATACATATTACTATATTCATATTCGGTTGGCACTACAATCAATAAACAAACCAAATCCATGGAAACAATATTCGTTTATATTAAAAATACAAAAAAAGGTACATCTAAATAAATGTACAATATTTCTGTTCTAATTTTAAAAAATTTGGGTAGAGTCACCTTTATTTATAGGACTATCGACCCTGTTTAAAAAAATAAAAATACTCAACAACAACAATACTACAATACTCGAGGTCCATATTGGACCTCATTTCAACCACTTCATCAATTTATGTTGACTCGACCAGGTAAATTGAAACATACAACATCAATTTATGTTGAGTCGACAACCGCTTCATCAATTTATGTTTAGTCGACAACCACACGCATCACCGTCAAGTGTATAGAGCTTTGCACGCACCCACATCCTAAAACATGCAACATCAACATAAGATGTATGCACCACTATCAGTACGCATCATATAAAAAACATATGCATAACTGGAAAAAATTCAAGAACCTACATAAAAAGTAGGAGAACTTACCGATATGAACTTCAACATAAACTTCTCCAATTCTCCAGTATAAGTTTGTTGGTTATCGAAATCTGTAAGAAAAATGATATTGTGACTCAATTTATATCAAATGCAATATTATTTGTATAATTCATGTATCATCTAAGACTATTGACAACTATTGAATAGGATGAAGATAAGAGATGGCCAGCGGTAGGGGATGGCGGTGAAGAGAAGAAAGGATGGCGATGAAGAGAAATATAATGAAACCATAAGATTTTTATAATCTATATCTCAAATTCACAACCTCCTACAAACCCTCTGAATTTCCAACAATGTAAAAAAATGAAAGGATGCTTAAGTTAACTTAACACACACATAAAGAGGGAGAAAGTGTATAGAAATAAAATGGATCAGTTTGAACCGAGGGTATACAAAATGAAAACCCATTTTTTAGATCCCTCATTCGAACATTTATGAGTAGGATTGATGTCTCCCGATCATAGACATAAAAATATATAACACCAAATCGGAAGTTTTTAAACATAAAAATAATTCTTACCCTTTCTTTGAGCATGACAGTAAACAGAGTTCACTATTCAGGTAAAAAGACTCAAAACTCTTTTTGCATTTATTTCTTGCATTTTCTATACATGAAGATCCTAATTATAAGCAATTCGTTAACAACCATATTCCTCCATAGACAAACATACCTAGAGTTAAATGAGATTACATTCCAAAATCAAATAAATGGAAGCTTATTCCGTGAAATGAAACTGTTTAAGTGTTTGAAATGAAACATACCTAGACTTAACTTTTTAAGTGTTTGATAAGCATTGTTAAAGAGTTAAATGAAATTGTTTAAGTGTTTAAGTAGGAGTTATTACTTCATAGTCTTCATATGAGGACCCAATGTTTGATAAGCATTACCAAGAAAATAAACAAAAAAGACATACGAATAATCCAAATGTGGAGAAGTCTCCTTAGTCACAAAAAATCCCAATGTCAAGTCTATAGCAGATGATGAAAGAATGCCTGCAGTTTCCACCATGTGTGCTACTGATAGAAAAGAGGAAAAGGAGATGTGCACTCCTGTAACTGAAGACTTGGAGAATTTCTCAATAAGCATTGAGTAGAAGACATATTTGTGTGTGTGTTTGTGTGCGCGTGTGTGCGTGTGAGTGGGGAAGGGGGGAGGGGACGGGGCAGGCGGCGGGGCAGTGTTGCATATATATGCAGTTGCATCTGCATATATATACAATTGCTGCATATATATGCAGTGCATATATATGCAGATGTGGGGCAGTGAATATATATGCATATGCATATATATATATATATATATATATATATATATATGCAATGCGCATATATATATGCATATTGCATATATATCCAGATTGCATATATATGACTGCATCTGCATATATATGCAGATTGACCTTTACCTACACATATAAAATGAAGGATGACTATCGAATCGCATATTATAATGCACCTAAAATATTTAGAAGAAATAATGTGAAGAAGAGGAACTCCAAGCCAATATTTAGAAGAATTCATGTGAGAAAGAACTCCAAGAAATCATGGGAAAAAAATGAAAGGAAATTTAACATTTTATGTAGTAAATTGAATTACTGGTTTTTCTACAGAGGAAATCCAAGCCAAAGTTTATCTGGTACTCTTTCGCCTAGCAGGTGTAAACATGCAGGATACTTGATGCCAAAGTTTATCTAGTAGTCTTTTGTTAATAAAGGAACAACGATCAATCAAGTGTTTTTTTTAGATTTAAAAAAGAAGTCTAAAAAAGGGATGAGTAGAAAAGAACCTGAAAGCGGGAGCAGCGATCAAGAGCGGTAGGATCATGGACCATTTGGAGAATGAAAGGTGTTCTGGTACCCATCTCGACCTCATGAACGTTGAAATGGAAACCTAAAAAGGCTTCCATCGGACTGTTCACCCAATTGGTTTCAAATCTACAAACATAATTTTGTTAAATCTTAACACTAAAATATAGGAAAGAACCGAAACAAACCTTTTAGTGTGAATATAGTAAGGAACCAAAGCATAATTTGCATGCTGTGAACTTAATTTCAAATAACCCAATAAGTGATAGTTATCCATGTTTAGTAATTGCAAATAATAGAACAAAAAATGTAAGAAAGAAAGGAGAGAATAACACCTTAAGTCAGCCACCAATGCAAAACCCAAAATCATCCAATTCATGCATATTTAAACCAATATCAAACCTTTGTTGACTAGAGTTAGATATGAAAAAAATGAACCAAAATAGGGCACATGCCACTGTCAAACCAAAAAACTGATTAGATTTGGTATATCATTCAATCAAAAAAATAAAAAAACCCAAACATTCAACCAATAAATCTTTTTAAATCTAAGATTACCTCTTTCTGGCAGCAACTTGAAACCCCAAATCTTCTTAAATCTGAGATTACCATACTAAAAAATGTAACTAAAATATTCTATACCATATACCATATGAGATCAAAATGTAACTACAAAATTAAAACTATATCAGATCTGAAAATACCTATGTAGTGGCCACAGTTCTCAATCTCGGTCTGCTCCTATAGTAGCAGCCTCTTTTTTATCCATTCAACTGTTGTTTATGCTCCTATAGTAGCAGCTTCTACTGTAGCAACCACAATATTAATTGGCTTAACATAGAAGAAATAAACACAATAATGATGAAATCCCAATATTTCAAAATAGATGAGGAATTTAACATAGAAGAAATAAATGAGAAGATAAAAACTAAAAAATACAAAAGAAAAAAAAGACCTAGATGAATAGATTTGAACCCCTTACCTTCTTTTTTAAACAATAATGAAGGATGAGAAGAAATGTGTACCCAATAAGAAATGAACTGGTAGAAGTCCATTTGTTCCATGAACCTATTAAAATAAGCAAGAGTAATTAAAAAAACATCAGATCCATAAGGACATACACTCAAACATATCCAGGCTTCTTATAATTTTTATTTTATTAAACATGTAAAGGACACTCACAACCTGCCATTTTTTGGTCCAAGACAGATAGGAACAAATATCTCCCATTGAGTCTGCCTACCATGTGTGTGTGGTCAAAACACAGTTTCTATCATTTTATTTCTTCATAAACCATCTTGTTAACCCAACCAAAGTACCAACAAACCCCATGTAATGAACCCAACAAACTCAGACAGAGGGTTATATGCAGACTATTTAGTTCTTAAGTTGAAAATCCACTAATAAATCTAAATGTAAATAAGTAAATAACAATAAAAACATAAAAGAATACCTAAGTTTGCCAAGCAAAATCTCTGAAATGTCCCAAACCCACTAAACCCAACCTGTGAAGAAGAAATCAACGAAATCCAAAACCTGAGCCAAAAAAACAAAAATCGTGACAAGAAACCAATTTCGAAACCAAATCTAAAACCCAAGAATGTAAATTAGTAAAAGAATACCTGATCAACCTCTCAAGAAAAAATTGTTGACTCCAACACCTGAGCCAAGAAACAAATAGAAACACCAAAAATAAATCCATTGGATGGAGCCAAAAAATCGAGCCAAGAAACCAAATCTGAAACCAAAAATCGAGGTAAGAATGTAAATGAGTTAGAATACCTGATCAACAAATTGAAACTTGCCAAGAATCCAGCTAAGAATGTAAATAAGTAAGAATATCTGAGTGGCGAATGGTAAGAGAAAAGGAACAAAATTAAAGCCCTAATCCGTCCACACACACCCAGAATTCGTCCACACCCACACATACCTGCAGCTGATGAACCATCAAAGCCCTAATCCGTCCACACACACCCAGAATTGAAATCGCTACAGCTGATGAGGGCGGCAACGCGCGGTAGATGGGGATGGGTTTTATTTTGGGGAGAGGTTAATTTTTTGAGGGTTTGTTTTGTGAGCCCTATTTCAGAACGGGGGAATAGTATTGTTGGGGTTATAAGTGTATGGAAGGGTGGGTTAGTGAGAAAGCTGTCATTTGGTGTGTTTTTACCAAAAGAGGGTTGAGTTTGAATTAAAGAGGTGGAGGAGGAAATTAGTTAGTGAGAAGGAAAAGAGGGGGAAATTCAAATTTTAAGGGATAAAATAGGTAGTGTAAAAATATGAATAGTGTTGTATTTGAAATCAATGGTGGGCATCAATCTCAACCCTTTATTTCTCAAAAATGTCTTTTGGCGTGGCATCAATCCGGACCGTTAAAAATATACACATTTTCAAAAACCAAGCTCCCATATATATATATATATATATATATATATATATATATATATATATATATATATATATATAGAGAGAGAGAGAGAGAGAGAGAGAGAGAGAGAGAGAGAGGGTGATGGTGAAGAGTATTCACAAGGGAAATAGGTTGGAAAGGGGTATTTAAAAATCTACCCCTTATTTTGAATTAAAGTAAATTTGAGAATGGGAAAAGAGGGCGAAAATAGGAGAAGATAAATTTTCGCCATTGGATTGAAATTTGAGACATTGCAATCTCATCGCTAATTATCTTATCTACTTATAGAAGAGTAAAAAGAATATTTTCCCTTATTATTTTTGTATATGCTTTGTTTACTATGTATGTCTCGTGGGCTATCTATCAGTCGGGGTTGTGAATGTAAATGGATATGGGCCCATGTACGATGTTTCTGGCTAATGTAGTAGGTTGTGTGGAGGTCGATATATTTGATCATGCATTTAGTTGGTCGCCATCTCAGGAGGTGGAGATGTGGATAACTTGATCCATCATATGGTTTGGTATGTGACTAGATGATGGTGTGACTCCATGGTGATACTCATTCTATTATGTGTGCATGTTTTAAATATATTAGGTATGAGACTCCTACATATTTACCAATTGAGGCATGGGAACGTACACAAAGGTTGGAGCCTTTGAGTGGTTTATGATACTTATGTGTATATTGTACAGTCCAGTGATGGATATGCTATTTAAAGACACCATGCCACGTTATTGAGTGTATAAAATGATGTGGATAACTTTATGCATCATAAGGTTTGGTATATGGCTAGATGATGGTGTGACCGCGTGGTGATCCCCATTCTATTATGTGTGCATGTTTTAAATCTGTTAGGTATGAGACTTCTACATGCTTACCAATAGATGCATGAGAGTGTCCTCAAAGGTTGATGCCTTCGTGTGGTTTACGATAGTTATATGTAAATTTTATCGTTCGATGATGGATATGTTATTTAAAGACACTATATCACAATCTAGAGTGTATATCGTGTATATCTTATTGTTCGAGTGATATAAGTAGGGACTGTAGGGACTTGTACTCTTTATGTATATAGTGGGTTAGGATACAATGTAGTTGCAAGATAGTACGATATCATACTTGATAATCTAGTAGTTGAGACTGAAAGTTCCTTTTCTTAATCCCACGGGATTTGAATTAGCTCAATTGTATAATAGCAGTCCAAAATATGCTTGGATCATTGCACGCACTAAATATATTCCTAAAAATATTTTTAAAATAGTTTTAAAATTAATTTTAAAATTTTAAAACCCTAATTTGAATTTTGTTTCATATATTCCTTATTTTGTATTAATATATCCTATATGTGTTTTATAATTTTCATAATTTTCATTTTATTCACTCGTGATAATTTTTTTTATAAAATCAATTCTACATATTACTTTACTCAATAAGTAATATTTAACAAATCAACAAATTTCAATAATTACTAACTCTCGTCACGCTAGTAAATATTTAAAACAACTTTTCGGATTAAAATTAAATTAATTTATCTCAATTAAATTTAATAAATCCCTAAATTTGAAAGCCATAAAAATACAGGGTATTACATACTTGGTTAAATAAATATTTAAAAGAAACAAAATAAAACATTTTCTTTATTTCTTAATTAATTCAGCATAAATTGAAAATGATAATTTTTTATTACCTTGGGGGTCTTTTTGGTATCGATCCAAATGATAGGTTTTGGACCAATCATAAGGAGGTGTTTGGCCCATGCGAGTTCATCACGCGTGAGCCTTGGGTGCCTCTGCTCGAATTATTGGCTATCGGGGTTAGTTTTACCCTAGAACCATCTGCAGTTCCTTGGTTAAAGGAGCATGTGCCCTCACCAACTCCTCTTTTCTACGATGTCTACCTTATCTTTGGAATCCTTTGGTTGTTTACCACTCTACCCTTATTTGTGGAGGATTTACCATTTTACCTAGGGCATTCCTCAACCTATATAAATAGATAGCTCGGGGTTTAGTTTTAAAAGTCAAGAAAATGTTGTGAACCTAAATCAACGCTGCCAAATTTTCTCCATCTTTTTCTCTCTCTAAAAATCCTTCAAACGTACACCATTTCAAGAGAGTACTTATAAACCTTTTTATACACTCTTTTATCCTAAAAAAACATTATAATATCTATTTTTGGTGAGGTTGAATGTTTTCGAAGTTTGAGAGTTTTTTTTATATTGAGGGTTTGGAATGTTTGAAAGTTTTTAACTTTATGGGTTTGTTCATTTGAAAGAGTTTTGAAGCTTTTCAGGTTAGATCATTTAAAGACCGTTGGAGTTCAATATTTCTTCTCCTGTTTGGATTTTTTATCTTTGTTGAGGTCTATCTTCTAACTCTCCTTATATATGCAAAACCTATATGTATATATCTTACTTCTATGTGTTTAAGTTGTTAACTATTTTTAAAACTCTAGTTTTGAAAACCTCTTTTTCTCGAACTGACCTTTCTAAACATCTTATATTATTTATACGCATATATATCCTTTATGTTTAATATATCTAACTTAAACTAAATTTGTGTTTAAAACTATTATACACTTTGAAAAATAAGAATAGGTTTTTGTTATATTCAGATTTGTGTAGATCTTTTTGTGGTTTGCAAAAACACATGATCTAAATCTTTTCACACACAAAACTGTCTATTTGTTTTCACTTGGTTGAAACATCAAATTTGAAAGCAAAGTCTCTTGTTATCTAGTCTTTAGATTTGATCTTCCAACCATCAGTGAAAATAAAAAAATATTAAAACTTATTTTTTGTGCTAAATCTTCACTAATACTCTTGTCTTGAATGTGAAGTTGTGTGTGTACTACTAAGTCTACTGTTTGTGTTGTTTGGTATATTTCATTAGTTGTGAGGTTATTTAGTATTATCCATATTGTACTGGGTTTATTAGCTGCACTTTTCGTTTACACATTATAAACACTAAACGTACATAAGTTGATGTTATAGTGGACTTGTGGGGTGTGTGGTCTTAGAATTAATAGACCCACGATTTTCCAGTAGGTTGGTTTCCTCATTGAAAAAATTATTGTGTGAAAATCCCCTTCTCCTTATTCTGACATCCCGCTTATTAAAATAAGAGGCGGCCAGCCCGATACTTCAATAAAAACAGGAATCATAGATGGTCCATTCTCAACATCACATAAAAGCAGTAAGTATACGAGATAACCACCCATTATTTTAGAAAACGGATTGTCAAAATTTTATTTGTAAGTTAAGAAAAGCATTTAAACAATCCAGTTGAAAAGAAGGTGTAGACATGAAAAGATATATATTAAATCGACAACTATACACAACAAAATAACCGAATAAGCTGTCGGTTAACAGACACATACAATTAGGTTACACCGAGTATTACAGTAAAACATCACATCATATAATACAAGTACAAAACATGGGCAACACGCCCGAACGTGTAATTGATCATAACTAGATACAAAAGAAGGAAACGTCTATGTCAAAATATTCCATAACATTCGCAAGGTGTTACAGCACCACGACACTGGGATGGAAAAGTCAGTACGGGCGTCCTTACGGTGGAACACCTGAGCGAATATAAGATTCATGCAAAACAAATATATAGAAATGTGTCATGGCCCGATTTGATATGATCACCATGTGAATAAAGTGCATGATAGTTATGAACAGTTAATTTATCAAGAATAAGCTTATTTCGTTCACCATAGGAAATGATAAGGAATCTAATATCACAAACTGAACGTATAATATAATGCGATGGAAATAGTAATGATCAACATTCATTTAAGCATGAGAATACAGTAAATCCTTACTTAAGAAGATTTTGTTTCAGTTGTACACCATTTAACCTCACAATTCCTTTTCTCTTTAGGAAACATATTTAGCGCAAGTTATTTCACAATTTTCTTTATCACCACTATAGGTTCCACTTAAATAAAAATACTTATATTACACAATATATAACGATTCGAAGACCATCCTTCCGAGTTTCCCCACTGGATGCGCCCCTAAATAGCTATCATCTTCCAGGGCCTATCGCACAAGACAACCTGGGCATCCTATAACGCAACATCGAAAAGTGGCCATATACCTTTGACAGTGAGTCATAATCACACCCGGAATTACCTCACTTCGAACAATAATCACACAATATATAATAATCGGTCCTATGGTTGAGGAATATATTCTCCCCGCATTCACAAGCCAAGGGACTTCACCTCATGCGCGTACTTCCCCTATGATAGCATTTAGAGAGGTGTGTATATATATCAATTTATCATTCACAATTTGTTTATTTTATCAAGTAAGCATCTCATTATATCCGAAGCCATAAGCGTTTAATGTCATTATTGTAAACTTTAAAGTTTAATTGACTCCAATACAATTCTCCATGAATTAACATAACTTCTATCATCCCTGAAATGATAATCTTCCCTCCAATTATAGAGGTTCACAATAACTCATTTTAATCCTCCCTAGGTTTAACTATTTCATTATATAAGAGAATCATTTATCTTCCTCTAAATTAACTAACCAAATTATCCTTAACTTAAACCCCAACTCTCATTCTAACTTAGACTTCTAAATACACCATTGCTAGACTCTAATACTCTAGTTTTATGTAATACCCCGTAATTTTATGTATTTTAATTTAAGAGATTAATTGAATTAAATGATAATTAATCAGAAATTAATTCGGATATAAATACTAGCGAGATGTGAGTTAGTGTTTGATTACGATGTAAAATTGGATATTTTTGAGTATATATGGTAATATATGAGTATTGAAAATATTAAAATTGTCGCGAGTAAGAAATATGACAATTTGGGGAATTTAGTTTGGACGCGCGTGTCAGTCGCGTCAGGAATAAATTAAAAAGTGAATTATATTTTTATCAACCGAATGATCATTTTGAGTGCGCCAACATGTCTGGAAGGGTCGAACTAGTCAGAAAACACTAGCCGAGGGTTTAGTTTGGGTTCCAGGGCATTTTTAGGCCAAACCGGCAACCTAGAAGGGTATTTTGATAATTTTAAAAATTAAAGGATTAAAACCGACGAATTTTAGAAGTTAATTATATATTATTTGGAAAGCCACTAAGTCCATTATCAGCCAAAAGTGAGGAAGTGGGCTATGGAGTTTTTGAGAGAAGTTAGAAGAGAGGCTAGAGGACCTATACCAAACCATCTCCCCATCATCACAATTGGAAAGGATTTGTGACCGGAAAGAAGAGAGAAAGTCAACATTAATCATCAAAAATGAACCAGAACATCGGATTTAAGGCAAGTGTTTTGATGTCGTTTTTGGCAATGAATATTTCCTCCATGTGTAGTGTAGAAAACTGTTTATGTCTTGGAAATTTTGATGAAGAACACCCAATGGAATTATTGTGAAACTCATAGTTTTGGGTAGGAATTTGCATGTAGAATGATTATGGATGAAATTTGGTATTCAAAACTTAACCTTGATGATTTAAAAACGGATTTATGATGAGTATTTAAGCATAATAAAATTATGGATTCATGTTCATTGGGTTTGGGATAAAATTTAGGGATTTATGATTTTTGGCATGTTAATTTGTAAGATTTGACACCAAAAGTATGTTAAGGAATGATCCAGGGTGACTAATAATAGTTTACAAATAATAAAATGTAATTGGGATAATCTTAGAATGGATTTTTGAAAAGAGGAATTGAAGAAAAACGAGTTGGGAAAATTTCTGGGCGTATTCTGCCATCTCGTTAGAAGACCTTCCCAGCTCGTTCGAACGACCTCGTTCGAACGAGTTTCTAACGAGATGACAATATCCTTTCTAATGAGTTGGTAGTTAGTTCGAAGCCATTCGTTTGAATGACACTCGTTCAAATGACCTCGTTCGAATGAGACTTCTAACGAGTTGACATAATGGCCTTTTTAGGCCTGATTTTATTTCAAACTTCCCGTAGGCTTATTTAATGGAGCACTAATCTTCCCTTATTGACTAGTGGGTATAATTATGATATTGGAGTACGTTGAGGAGTAAGACTTAGAATTGTGTAGTAAACCGGATGACATTTATGGATTAAGAAACGAGTACCTAAAATTACGACGTGAAAATAGTTGACAACTTTAATGTGTATTAATAGGGGACTTGTAAACGTACAACATTAAATGACGGTATAAAGACGAGAAATATACCTTTATTAATATTATGGAATATCTAAGATGTGTGAATGCTTGGTGTATGTAGTCAATTATGTATAACATACCTACCATACTTGCTATTATGGGAGGTCGGCATTCGATCAGGGCCATCAAATCTTTGTGTGCCTACGAGGGGATTTAGATTGGTACCTCGAGGACATAGGTCAGAGAAGGACTTATTGAGAAGTTAATAAGTCTGCTGATCAAGGGAGCGTAGGTATATGCGTGGCCCATGTGATGTGAACTATGTTTGCCTCCATTGTGTGTGTTTGTTACTTGTCAGAACGATTCTAGAGAGATTCGGAAAACGTGGTCCTTATGTACGTGATGTACCGGGATTCGATAGTTAGTATGTGTGCACCGAAGTTTAGCCTCGGGGTGCCAGTATTGTATATTTATAATGAGAATAATATACTGTTAATTTAAATGAACTGTCATGTATAAATGTAAGTGAATAATAGCAACATTTTTGTAGAGCTAAAAATGGAAAAATCCCTAGTGATGAGTATTTCTAATTTTGAGAACTAAGAAGAAAAGTACAACTCTTTGTTTAAATTAATATGTCAGGAATTGAATCGATAATCATATAGTAATGTTAGATTGTGTATTGGACTAGTTAGATATGTGAATAACCGGAACGAGTACGGGTACGATAGGAGTGCACACTTAGTTGAGAGGTGAGGAATTCATGTGAGTGCACGCACTATCATGTATTTTATATTCACTGTTTAATGATATTAAACACTTGTTGTATTTTAAACTGTTTTCACAATCGGGCTCTGACCTGTTTTCTTTCAAATCTATTTTTTTGTAAAAACCTTTTTAAGGTGCCCAGCCATAAGAACACCAAGCATAGGAGTTCCATCCCAGTGACGTGCTGTAGATGCTGTGGAAGTTACAAGACCTCGATAGTAGATGCCTTCACTTTCTATCTTGACTCTACTTCAAATTTACTCATCTGTAGGGCATGTCGCCACTTTTCTTTTAGAGACATCTTTCTTATTCAGTTATATTTCAGATTTTGGGTTGTAATTAATTAATGGTTCAGGCTTTGTATTTTGTTTATTTCAGTATTCGGGTTATTGTGAGGTGTATTCCTCCAGATTCAGTTTATTACATTGTTATCTTATTGAGACTGTGATGTGATTGTGGTATCAGTATTTCTTAATTTACTTTAGTTGTATGTAAATTGAATTTAATTAAAATTGACAACTCATTTTTTAAATATTAGGTGGCTAGTAATTGTTAAAATATTTTTCGACAGTGATGCTATGAACTGAACCAACTTGACATTTTGTATTAATTTGAATAAAGGAGTAGCTACCCGGTATTTAATTAGTCGGGGTGTCACATTTTACTTCAATTAATAAGGTTCCTAAGTCCTTATCTTAAAAGAAAGAAGCTAGAAGGAATTAGAATTTTAAGAGTGAAAAACAGAGGACCGGTCGACCGGTCGTGAGACCGCCGGTCGATCGCGTCTCAAGGATTTAGCCTAGGAAGAAATGCAAAAAGCTGAATTCGAAGGGGCCGGTCGACCGCGCTCAAAATTTATACTTGTATGGGAAAGTCGTAAGCTCTCCCCTGAAGGCCCGGTCGACCGGTCCTTGGACCGCGGTCGACCGCGCTTAGCAGACCCTAGAATCCCTCTTCTTCTAAAATGCTAGATCCAAAACCCCTACCCTTAGATCATATAATCAACAAAGTAAACCCATATAATCAACTTATATCATATAATCAACAAGATTTAAGGGTTAAACATCAATATTTATCAAAACCTACTATTTATTCCCATTCTCCAATTACACAACTGTCAAAACAATTTATTCGCATTAAAATCATATACTAGCAAGTAAGAAACTTGCCTCAGGTAGAAATCTCGAATTCCTTTCCGGTAGAAGCAAGATCAAACCCCCAATTCTTCAATTATCTTCATTTTCTCTCTTTTCTCCTCCCTTCTCTTTCTCTCTCTTTCTCTCTAGGGTTTAGTAGGAACACATTTAAGAAATAAAAGGATTTGCAAGACTTAATCGTGACCTTATCCTTAATTTCCAACTTTAAATGTTAATAGATCATTAAAATGACTCGTAACTACATAATTAAGTTATAACCTGTCAAAAGTGCTCGGAACCTAAAAATACATTATGGCACTTATTTTGACTATCTCGACTATTTCGGGACTAACCTCGCTCTCTAAATTGGCATTCGAAATAATGTAAATCATTTCAAGTTCCAATTTCATTTAACCTATAAATTTCGTTTAAAGCACAACGACACCATGAATCGTAACATAATGCTATTTATATTCGCATAACAGTAAATATGCAAAATTTAGCAAATATTTTCTTTTAACTCATTTAACATAATATTTACTCTGTCATTTAATATTTTATACAATTACCTCTCATGGAAAATTAATATAAAATTAATTAATCAAAAGTAAGGGTTATTACACTTATCTCATTTTGTTTCAACTTTTATTCATTGTCCTTTGAACATCACACCAATCAGAATTACTTTTTTGTATGTGTATTTAATTATTGAAGTTTAAAAGGTTTTTACCAAAGAGTTAGAAGAGAATCTGTAATCTTAAAGGTTTTACCAAACCTGAATATTTGTTTAAATTTTTTATTTTATTTTTTAAGATCCCGAACTCTTTTAAAATTATTTTAAATGGATGACCGAAATGGTACTTCTTTGCATCCTATGTTTGATGTTGCAAATTTTTCTTACTGTAAAGTAAGAATGATTATACATATCCAATAATTACGATATGATGTATAGGATATAATAATTTTTTTTTACCAACTAAAGTAATTGGTGAAGGTGATGTTCAAATAAATGAAAGAAACCCTCTTTCTAAATGGACTAAAGAGGAGAAACTAAGTTCACAATATAACAATAAAGCAAGAATTTTATTTTCCATGTAATTAGTGAGTCCCAGTTTAAAACAATCTTAACCTGCACTACTTCTAAGGCAGTTTGGGATATTTTAATGTCTACCCATGAGGGTGATGTTAGGGTTAAAAAGTATAACTCATGAATATTTGTTCATATATATAATACCCTGTTTTTGAATGAAAAAATTGATGATTTTTATATTAGGTTGCAAGATATAATTAATCAATCACATGTTAATGGTATTGTATGTTCTAATTCTTAAATTTGTGCTAATATACATAGATCTTAACCTCATTCTTTAGCTATGAAGAAACATGCCATGGAAGAAATGACTAACCATAATATAACATCGGAATTTTTATGTAGTAAAATGAAAATATATGTATTAGAAATTGCTTTAATTGAAAATTAAAGAGGAAAAGTGAAAGCACACACTACATGACCATCCGTAATTTTTAAATCTATTGTTAGAAATTTTGATTTTGTTTCCTCTTTATCTATTGTAGATGACTCATCTGTCTCACTTGAATCATTAGATAATTAAATTTCTTTGTTGTCTAAACATTTTAAGAAATTTGTTAATTGTAGGAATAAATTTCCCTCTAGAAAAGAACAACCTAGTTACACTAATATGACACATGAAAAACAGTATGAAAAGAAATATTTCAAAAATATGGCCATAACAAAGATTAAAGTCGCATTAAATGTAGAAAGTGTAATGAATTTGGTTATGGTGCTAATAAATTTTTTTTAAAAAAAATGACAATCTTCTAATAACGTCCATTTATCTAAAACTTACGATGACAGTTCTAACTCTAAAAGTGATACTAGTGATAGTTATAATAACTCTATGGTTTTTAGTTTTTCTTTGTTTAAAGACTCAATTGATGTTATTGATAATCTGTCTACTATATCAAATGATTTTGAATCATATATAGATAATTATGATTTACTTCTTGTAAATACTTCTTTACCTGCTAAGACTCATATATATAATCATACTATACTGTTTATAAAACTCTTTATGATTGTAATTGTAATTGGGATGATGAAAATTTTATGTATAATAAATCTTCCCTTAGAATACAATCTTTTAATAGTGAATGTGATCATGATATCCAAACCTTAAGAAGCCTTATGATATTAGTTTGAAAAAGTGTACACATTTAAACAAAGTTAATTGTAATACCCCACACTTTTATGGATATTTAAATTACATATATGGGTGTAATTTGGAGATTTGAGGAATTTCTATGAATAATAATTTTTGGATTTTATGAGTGTTAGATGTTTACCGATGTGTGTCACATTTAATTTTGGGATCAAGTAAATGAGTTGGATTACTTTATTGCATGTTGCAGTTGGGTAAAGCAACAAAGGATAATATTTTAATCGAAAAATCCGTATTAAGATGTGTTGGGTTTAATTAGTGAATTGTAGTTAAGTGACTCGGATGGAGATTTCGAGTGAGCGATTGGTTTCGGAAAGGCCGAGATAGTTAGAATAGAGTATCCGGGAGTAGTGTTTAGGTTCTGGGGATTTTTGGACTAATAGGGACTCGCAATTGAGTAAACCAGTCATTTTTGGATTTATAAGAAATAAAACCTTATTTCTCTCTATATAAGGCACGAGATGGTAAGAGAAAGGAGAGAAAATAAATTGGATAAGAAAGGAAGAGAGAGATGAAGAAGAAAAGGGGATTCCGGTCAAACTCTGCGGGATTCGACTCGAGGTCGTCGAATTTTCTCCACGAGGTAAGTGTTTACTTTCTTTATTCTTTCAAGCATAAATCTCATATTATAGTTGGTAGTGTAAAACTATAAACATTTTTGTATTGGGTTTTTTTGAATCAAAACGAGTTTTTCAGAAGTTGAACGAGTAAACCCCGGATAATATCCGATTTAAGAAACCTAGAAATTTAATGAAACCGAATGTTGGTTATGTGTTCTAGGATTTTTAGAACCCTTTTATGTGTGTTTATGTTGTTGATTGGGGTTTGAGCATGAAAGGAGAGGGGATAAAATCTTGGGGTTATATCAATTGTCGAAACAAAGGCTTCGGAGAAGAAGCTGCCATGTTCGATCGATCGATTAAGGGTCCATCGATCGACCCTACAGGAATTTTGACAGTTTTAGCTAGTTAAGTTTAAATGGGATAAATTCCCAAGTTTATTAACACTAGCCTATTTATTTGAGGAAATAAATATCCAAATAGAAGAAACTATTCCTAGCCATTTAGGGAGTTAATTAGGGTTATGAAGGTGCAAAATTGTATGGCACTAAAACTATATTTTCGAGGAAAATAAATAAATTGTGGAGATAGACATTTGGGATTCCCCAAAATAGAGTGGGGACTTCTAAATTATTATTGGAGTGAGATGTATACCTTGGGTTAATTGAGTAAAATCCATGACTTATTTATTTAGGGGTGTTCGGGACGAGTAACACCCGAGGGAGTATTTCGGCGGGCGATTTTAGATAGATAATTGTACGTGTAGAATATGTAATTATATGCTGACTATAATTGAGTAAATGCTACGAGGTCATTATGATGGAATTTGGGATATAAGCTAAAGATGATAAGTTGATGATAGGTGGTGCGATACCTATGAAATTATAGGTGGTGCGATACCTATGAAATTAAGATAGGTTGATGATATACTTATCTAATTAGTACGAATTTGTGTGTGTGTGTGTATATATATATATATCCTTAAAAGTGATTAAGGTACGAGTTATATTTAAGTAAGAGAATACTTATGGGTTTAGTATTTTAAGCGTGTAAATACTTATACTATTATGTATGGGAGCATTTGGGTTTGGCTATTGCTATATGAGTTAGAAATTATAGCCATATATATTGAGGGGTGATATGGATTATATATACACGATGTGATTACAGTATATATAATATGATATATATATATATATATATATATATATATATATATATATATATATATATATATATATATATACATATATGTGTGTGTGTGTGTGTGTGTGTGTGTGTGATTGGTATATTTATATCTTAGAGGCTGATTCCATAGGCTTTCCCGGGCGTAGGGTTGGAACAACCGGATTATATATTTTCTCTAGTGCGATCCAGGGAGGTTGCGCGATGTGGGTGAATCCCCTGGCTTGAGGAGAAGGGAGAGTATATCCCTAGGTCATACCGTCCCACGTTCGAGTGTGATGTGTGTATTCCACTTGCAGAGGGAACATGATCGCCTCCACCATTGTATATTTTTACTATAACCATGAGTGAGTCTGGCTTGGTACCGTGGTTGAGTGAGTAAACCCGGATTTGGATAGGCACTACGAGACCGCATCCTCGAGTTATAGCTCGGTGGGATGGTTATTATACTTATGATTGTGATGGGTATAATTATACTTGTTGTGTATAGTATATTATTTGTATATGAAGATGAATTATCATATAAGGTAAACTTTTATAAAGTGAAAATATTAAATAAGAGTGTTTCCCCTTCCGATAGATTTATATCCAAATTTATATGAATATGAACCATAGGTTCTAGTGAGAACCACACACACACACACACACACAGATATATATGTATATGTATATGAGTTTTATATATGCGTTATGTACTGAGGGCCTAATAGATCTCGACGATCAACATTGTTATATAGTAGTGTATCGGGGGGTTCCTTGTTTGCATTTCGCTTCGCGAGACACCCCACGCATGAACGTAGCGCAATGTTGGGATTGGGGATAAGTTTAGCCCTTAGTATTCGGGTCTGTGAGGATCTTAGGAGATGGGTGAAATAGATTAGTTAGGCTGGGTTGCTTAATTAGGATGTTTAAAACATATGCGATAGGTGTGCACTATTAGAAGAGGGGTGAGGTATATCTCATGAGAGTGTGATACCAATTTAAATATGAGAGATATCATATTTTTAAAATTTGGCATTTATGCACTTGCAAAATATCTTCAAACTCGGGCTCTTACCCATTTCTCTATTTCCCCCCTCTCTTACTATATATGTATATATATTAGGTCTCCAGAGATAGGGACGCCTGAATGATGATTCCTTCGAGTCAGACGTTTGCTGCAGCAGCTGTGGATGCATGCAGGTTTACTGTAGACACTTCTATCCTTGTAATCTAGATAGGAGGTACGGTAAAAGCATTTGGGCCGATAGACCAACTGTATTTATTCTTTTATCGACATTTTGTGCGGCATTCGATTTGGTTGTATTATGTTAAACCGAGTGTTCGGTTGCTTTATTTCATTTCAGTTGTTGCTTATATACTGTTGTGATTGATTTATTTGAATGGTTTGATTAAAAAGATTAGTTAAATAAAATTTTGACGCTAGCCTAATAGGTTATTAGTGATTAAATATGATTTTCGACAGTGATGCTGAGAATGAACCATATGAGACTCCTGTTTTAATTTGGTATAGGATTGATCACCCGATATTTTATTAGGTGGGGTGTCACATTAATGCTAGGATATTCTCTAAAATTTATGTTCTCAATAATCAAATATGCTTAATTTTGTTCAATCTTTTATGCTATTAGAAGAGCTAGGAGTGAAAAATTGATGTTTGATAAAAACATTTTGAAAAAAAAAATGAAACCAATTTTTTATTAGAATAAAAATATAAAATTGTCTTAAATGATTTTGATGAATCACAAACTAAATTAAAAGACTCTTTGAATGAACTAAATTCTTTCAACAAATCTAGCATTGTGGTGAAACAAATTTTGAATTTTGGAAAGTCCTTTTATGATGATAAAGACGGAATTGGTTTTAAAGGAAAGAAAATTTTTGAAACAATTTTTTTATCCTACAATGTGGATTGTCTAGAATCTTCAAAAGTTCATATGTCCATTCCACATTTTAAAAAAAAAAGCAGATTCAAGGTCACTATTCTACTAATCAGATTTATCACTTCAGCTTTTGTTGCAAAACTAGTCACTTAGAACAACTCTGTTATAAACAATTAAATCAAAATAAAAAAAGTGGAAAAAGTAATAGATCTAGGATACATGTTAAGACTGAATATATTAACTCATACCACTTAAGACAATTCCTTACAGATCTAAAACCCTTTTATAAAAAATTAAGGTAGTTTGGATTAGGAAAGAAGATGTAAGTTACTAACTGAGTAATGATATCGTATCAGTATTCAATACTTCTTATACAAACTTTGAGTGGTACCTTAATTCTGGATATTCCATACATATGACTCGGGGCAAATCAAAATTTTTCTCTTTAAAAACTTTTTTTTGGAGAAAACGTCACTTATGGAGATGGAAAATGTCCTGAATCATAGGTAAGAGAACAATTAGAGGTGAAGGGCTTCCTAACTTGGATGAAGTCCTATTAGTTGAAGGAATTAAAAACCAATATATTAAGTGGAATCAATTTTGTGACACTAATCATATTGTTAAAGTTTCAAAAGAAGAGTGCAAAATTTTAATCCTGGATAGAAAAATAATTCTTTGTGATAAAAGGAGACCTATTAATTATTATGTTGTTATTCAAAACAAAGATTTTGAAAATTATTTATTTGGTAGGCTAAATGACTTAGACTTTTGTCATGAGAGACTAGGACACATTTATTATGATAATTTGTCTAAATTAGCAAATCAACAATTAGCACTTCGTCTGCCTAAAATACCTAAAATCAAACATTTTGTTTTTGGACCATGTTAAATAGAAAAAATGTATAAATCCCCTCATAAGAAAGTTAAAGATGTTTTAACATCTCACCTATTAAAATTACTACACATGGATTTAATGGTTCCCTCTAAGACTACTAGTATATATGGTAACTCCTACATCCTTGTCCTTGTAGATGACTTTTCAAGATTTACTTGGTTTTCTTTAATGAATATAAAATTATATACTTTTCAAAAAATATAAGAATCCTTTTAAGGATTTAGAATGAAAAGGATATCCATATAACTAGGATACAAAGTGATAAGGGTGGAGAGTTTAAAGAAACTGGTGTAGTAGAGTATTGTATAGAAAATGGGTATATACATGAATTTAGTGAACCTAAAACCCCTTAACAAAATGTTATAGTTGAAAGAAAGGATCGAACCATAATAGAAATGGCCCATATCTTGCTTCATGGTAAAAATTTACCAAAATACTTTTCAGTTGAGGCTACAAAAACTGTGTGTCATATAATAAATAAAGTTTACTTAAAGAAAACCTAAAATAATTATCATCCGAAATCTAGTATGGAAAACAACTATTTTTTAAAATATTGTAAGGTGTTTGGTGGTGAGTGATATATTTGTAATGATATAGAACAATTGTATAAGTTTGACACTAGAGGTGAAAAAGATATTTTGTTAGGTTATTGACAATATAAACATGCTTATTGTGTGCTTAATCTCAAAAAAAATTATAATGGAATCAATTAATGTTGATGTGAATGATAACATTTTCCATCACTTGGAAGAAAGTGAGAATCTTTTACCTGTTGGAAAATTTGAAAATGAAAATTTACTCAAACATTCAATTGATAGTGGTTACTCTCTACCACCTGTTGAACCCGATGTTCCTAATTGGGTTAAGGAAAATCATCCTAAGAAAAATATTGTAGAAAATGTTAAAGACACCCAATAAGAACTAGATCTCAATATGTTAATGTTTTATTTTCCTCTTATGTATGTTTAATTGAACCAAAACATGTAAAAGAAGCACTAATAGATGAATCTCGATTGTTATCGATGCAATAAGAGTTAGGATAATTTATACTACACGATGTTTTATATTTAGTCCCACGACATACTCACACTAACACAATTGGAACCGAATGGATATTTAAAATAAGTGTCATGAGTCTCGCAGTGTGTTAAGAAACAAGACTATGTTAGTCGCACAAAGTTATTCACAAAATGATGGCGTAGATATATATGAAACTTTTGCTCCTGTAGCTAGACTATAATCTGTTAGACATTTGTCTGTTGTGGCGTGCCACTTAAAATTCAAACTTTATCAAATGGTCGTAAAATCTGCATTTTTAAATAGAATTTTAAATGAAGAAGTGTATGTTGAATAACCTAAAGGTTCTCTAGATTCTTTCTTTCCAAATCATGTATTTAGATTAAAGAAATCCCTTTTATGATTTAAAACATCCCCCTCGTGCCTAGTATGATAGGTTACTAAATTTCCTAACGGAAAATGGTTTAAACGAGGGGGATTTTACCTAACCATGTTCATCAAATCTTTTAAAAATTATTTTCTAATTGCTCAAGTTTACATTGATGACAGTTTTTGGGATCACTTCTCCCTGGGAAGCTGAATTTTTTTAACATAATGAAATCATAATTTCAAATGCCTATGATGGGAAAACTCCATTTTTTCTTAGGTCTTCAAGTAGTTAAAAAAATATAATTGTATCTTTAATTGTCTATCTAAATACACTACTTGACAAATGAGCATATATTTCGTCGTTGTTGAAAAACTCCTCTAATAAAAAATCTCAAATACCTACAAAATATAATAAACTAAAGTGTAGTGGGAAGTGAGGTATCAATCCACATCAAAGGAGTGAAACGAGATAAAACACAAGTAATTCAACTTTTGTTATTATCTCTTTTTGGATTTTTACTTTTTCTATTTTTTTAGCTTTTTCAAATATTAAAACAATTTTTGAGATGAGGTGAAATAAAAATAAACTAAATCAAAGACGTAAATAAAAGTAAGTGAAGATACTAATTAAATCTAACTAAATAAAAATTTAAAATATGAGAATGGTGAGAAAATAAAAGTGAGGATTAACAAGGGATAGGATGACATCATATATTCTAGTTAATTAAAAATAATTATCCCAAGTTAGTATCAAATTTACAAATCAACTCTCATTGTAAATGTAATTTTAATAATAACATTTTAAACCATTAAATTTAACACTCCTACAACTCTTGAAATGTAGATCCAAACATCATTTAACAAATCATCAGCTAGGATCAATCAATTAAACTAGTTTAAATCATAAAAGTAAGCCTAGAGTTGAAATTAAAGGAATAATACCACACTTGAGAAACCCATATATCTAGTTCGAATCTAAAATGGGTATTATAACTAGAATTTCGATTTTCTCTCGAAAATCATTTACCCTCTCTCGAGGTGTAAATAGAAAGTAAGAGTGTAAAGTTAATTATCAAAGGAAAATTTAATGTAAATAGACTATTTAAATGGATTAATCATCAAATAATGGGATCACCCCACCCCTTGAAAGGGGATTTAGCCTAACATGATATTAAACACGATGAACAAATAATCAAAGGCATATAAAATAAAAGAGTAAAGAAAAAAATCTTCAACAAGTCCCCTTGAATTTGGCAATTTGAACTCTATCTTCTTTAATACAATTCAATCACTCACAATTAAATCGCAACAATTCTATAAAAAAATAAAAATAAAACTATTTACAAAAAATTTCTACCTAATTTATTTTCTACTCTAAACTATCTATCTTCTTCTCCAAGTCTTTCTAGATTTTTCTTCAAATTGTTCTTCATCTTCTTTAAATAGTAGGCATGGAGCTAAAGGGTAAATTAGGTAGGGATTAGATGGACATGAGGGGTATGAGGATAAGTTGGGGTTAAAATGGAGAAATGAACAAATGTTCATGGATTGTGTGAGGTCATGTGAATGAGGGGCGAGGGAATAAAAATCAGATTTGGTTAATGGGAATTTTGGGCATTGGCATAAAAGATGTTAGTTGGGGGTAATTTTGAAAAAGGGTTAAATGGGTTTGTTTTTTGTTTGACTTGGTCTTTGGTTTGTGACATTTGTCAGATGGATAAATCGATTGAAGTGGCTTGGAGAAAAAAGAAACGTGTCTTGGTTTGGGTTTTCATTGTTGGTAATGGGTATGGATTGGAGAATGGGGTTGGGTATTGGTTGGTTTTAGGTTGAGAGAGTTGGTCTCGAGTTATGTGTTTTGTTGGAATCAGGTTAGGGTAAAGATTATCCGAGTATGGGAAGGTGTCTATGGGTCTGGTGGTTTGGGGTCCGACGGGTTTGGTTTTGGGGCGCCGGAGCAAGTGTGAAGCTCGGGTTGGCTGCATGGACGGAGCAGGTAAGCTGGTGGGTCGGCAGTTTTGAGTTTCGGGTTTCGGGTTGGGAGTTGGCTTTAGGATGGTGCAGGTAAGAGGGTCTATTGGGGTCGGGTGATGGTTTGTGGTGGAATAAAGTAGCTGTTTGGTTAGTTTGACTGTTGGGTTTTATGGTGGTGTGAAATGGGTGTTGGTAGTAAGGTGTGTGTTAATGGAGGTTTGAGGAGAGAGAGAGAGAGAGGTGGAGATGATGATGAATAGTGGAGATGTTGATTTTATGTGTGGTGAGGGTGTATGGAATAAGGTGAGGGTGCGATGAGTGCGTGGTATAGGATAAGTGTGTGTGAGTGTGTTTAATATGTACCCTAAAAATAAATAACACTAAGAAATAAAACTAATAAAAATTTAAAAATAAAATCCTACTCTAATAATAAAATAAAGACTCAATTAAAATAAAATCAAACTAACCAAAAAACAAATAATAAGAAAATACTAAAAACTAACTAAAAATAAAAACTCGACACGCAAACTAAAAACACACGGACCCTAATATATACAACTACGAATAATGACTCAAATAAAAATTAAAAATTAAACTAATAAAATAAAACAAATAAGATAACGTTAAACTAACTATAAACTAAAAACAAACAAACAAAAATAAAGAAAAATATAGGAACAACTACTCGACGTGCAAAAATAAAATATAAAATAAATCCTTAAAATAGAAACGACTCAAACTAAAAAAAAACTAAAAATAATAATAGTACAAAGACAACACATACACGGGGTACGGTATAGGTTTTGGAAGGTCTGGGTTAGGTTAGGGTTACGGGATAGGATTTCACATTTTGCTCCATTTATCCATGTAATTGCCTCGAAATATAGCTTTAATAACCGCAACATGCAATCGACCTACAAAATAGACACTAAATCAATTTGCATTTAAAATGCGTCTATTCGGGGTGTAAAATCACAATTTTGGGTTCTTATCACACCACCCCACATTGCTAGTCCTCGAGCAAAAAGATAGAGAGAAAGAGATAAGAAGCCAAAAGTGTACCACTTTCGCGGTCACTTGCGATTGCAATTAGCATGTGCAACAAGACTTTGAACCTATAGGTTTCCCTACAGGATGAGTTATAACTCGTGAGGATTTGCAGGGAATATACCCACAAAATTCTTTATTTGCAAATGGCAGTCAATATCTTATTAGACGTAGAATAATCGCACAATCCATCACGTGAGAAATATTTTGAGAAACACAAGATAGAAGCACGAAAAACTTTAGCTAAGTAAATACTCAAGGCATATCCTTTCAACGTGTGTAGTGTGAATCAGTCAAAATGGGTCGAGTATCACAAGAATAATTCCTAGATTGTCTTTTCAGAATCAACGCTTCAACTTCAAATCTCACTGGATATATCTCTCTCAAACGAACTCTCGAGATTTGGGTAAGTGTATCGCTCTTGTGTGTGAGGAGGTGAGTAAATGTAAGCAAGGTTAAACGTCTCACACACATATAAGAAAGAACGAACAATTTGAAAGAAAAATGATCTCATGAAAGGAATGCTAATCACTATAGTGAGAACGTCGAGTTATTCACCACGTTGACTTTCATTTGCCCGAACACCTAGGGAAGAATATGGATGTTTATAGGTGAGGAGAAATGAAATGGGAAGGATGGAATGATAAGAGGTAGGATGGGATAGTGATATGAATTATGGATGAGTGATGGATACGATAAGATTGAGAAGAGTGTATAGCACTTGAAGAAAAAATTTCATTATTACATAAAAACTCACTATAAACTCTCTTTTTCTTCTTTTCTTTATTTTTTTATCGATTTTTTTCTCGATTTTTCTTTTCTTTTTCTCTTTTTATCCTTTCTTTTTTTTATACTCTCAACTCTGAAGACATTTTACATTTGAAAAAAACTCTTTTTCAAAATGATGATGGATGATATATGAATGGAGTGGGGAATGTGTATGGATGATGAGGGGAATATATGTGAATATGGAATAATATGGGAAAGTAATGGGTGAAATGAATGGGAATGCGATATGGAAGAAAATCTAGTGATCGGAACAAATTTTAAGACACGTGTTTCTTACAACTCGAAAGTGATGTCGTTCTCAGTGATCAAGCCAAAAATTAATATGAAAAATAATGAGATCATACAACGATTTGAAGTGCGGACCCAAAAGAAGTTGAATCAACTTGTGACTTAGAGATTGCGTAAAACACTCTGAAAGGGTGAAAGGCACAAATCTCACAAGCTAAAGTCTCTACTAGTGATCCTTTGGGAATTGTAATACTCTTCAACTCTAAACCGCAGTGACTCGATAAGTGCGCAAGTTTTGTTGAGTCTAGAAATTCATAGTGAAAAATGCCTTGTTACGTGTAACATAAGCTATTTATAAAAAGATAAATCCTTTAGCTTGATTCCTAGACTTAAAAGATGGATGATAGAAGATTCGCGTCAATGAGTGAGATGAAAGAAACTGCAAAAAAAATTAAAAATCAGGTTTAAAAATAAAAAAATTCAAAAGAGGTATGATTTGGATAAAATTCCCCACCCCCAAACAAAATGTAACATCGTCCACGACGTTAAGGAAAATAATTTTTAAAATTGAGAGTAGAAAGGAGGAAATATATTACGAGAATCAACCGCTAATGAAGTGGACAAATATAGCCAAAATGAAACCTGAATGAGTGATAAGATAAAAATATGTGTACAAGTCTATAAACATTGTAAAGCATAGGGTAATGTGAAACATCGTCCCATGAGATCAGTACAAGAAATAACGGGCTGCCTCCCTATAGTGATAAGTTTAATGTCTTTAGGCAGATAGAAACATTCTCACCCTATAGATAAGATCTATGAAAGTCCGGGGTGATAGAAAAATTGGCTGATGAGAATCACCCCCAAACAAGACTGAAGCGTCAAAGGGGTCAATACACTTGTATGGAAAAGTGCATCACACAATGCAAAGCATCGGTGGACCATGGGCTGGTGGGGATTAGGGTAAGGACAAAAAGGTATCGGGTGATTAAGCATCGATCACGGGCCTTATTGGGACAAAATGTGAGGGTAACAAGGGCCCTATAAGCATGGTGCTCAAGTTGGTTGGGAAGGCGAAAAGATGTAAAAAGTGGAATGGGATGGGCCTGATATAAATCACACGATCATTCTATAAATGGATGATGATAATAGTCGTGCCGTAACACACCAGAGAGTTATCGAGGGGAAAAATCAACACCACAAGAGAGTGGCGGGCATAGAGTAACAAGCTCGGTATCACGGAAGTGGAGAGTAGCACCACAAATACTCTCATGGAAGGTGGAGGATGGGTTTAGGTGATGATCTAAAAATGTAGATGGAAGCATGAAATGTGTAAAATCAAGATCCAAACTAGGTGTTGGGGTAGAAGGGACAATGGGTGGGGTAAAGGGTGGGATAAAGGGTGGGGGAAGATGATAGATCTCTAAAGTAGGGGACACACACTCATTTAGAGGGACAGACTCCTCCTGAAGAGGGAGTGTGGTATCAAGTGATGGAGAGATAAACTTATCCACCAATGTATCACCATCTGATGTGGTGGGTGGTTCAAATGAGGCACCAAGATCGAAGATAGAGGAATCATTATAAATATTGGACACGAAGGAAAATATTCATAGTGGAACATGATCCATATTCGTAAAGATAGAAATCATCTCAAATTTAATCTTAATAAAATGGTGAGCACTCGTAGCCAGAGCTAACCTAGAATGAAGTGGTTCCTCGGGAACACACATGATGGGCTCAATAGGTGTAGACTCGGGCATTTTGTATATTCAACGGGAAAAGGAATGTGAACCTCCATGGTGGGTTTGTTTGGATATGGCGGGAGCAAATCAGTATCACTAATGAAAGGTAAGTCAACACAATTGTCAACTTGAGGCCCGAACCATGTAATGGTCTCAACATCGAGATTCTCGAGGTGGTAGGGTTGGCCACACTCAAAGTCAAAGGCACAAGACGACGCATCATCACTCCACATGGGGGAAATAATGGGTTGACCTGGGGTGAAGTTCGACTCTCTCTCACACTTAATTTCATTAAAGCGTTGTGTAAGCCTTTAGAGGGCTTCATTTTGAATTTGAGTGGCTTGCTCTTGCTTGATGATAAATTGTTGCAAGAGTTCCTCGAGAGAAGATATGCATGATGGTGGTGAAGTGTTGGTGGGTGGTGGTGGTGGTTGAGGTGGACACAACTCACTATTATCATAACTATATGGAGAATACTCAAAGGAAGTGTATGGAACGGGGTCAAGTGTGTCATACACGGGGGAAGCATCTCCGTGAGAGACAAAAGGCTGATAATCATTGGGTGTGTAGTGATGAAACTGATTGGGATAGGGTGCACAAGTTTTCCATGATAACTGTTGAAATGCGTGAGGATCCACAACATCGGGTTGGAATTCGTATTGCGTGAAAGGGTGATCAGGCCTCCATAAATAGCTAGGGTAATCACATAACTCATAATTGGATATATCGTGATAATAGGCCGAGATGGGTTCCGAAACAATGTCATATGGATACACATGTTCTATGGTGGGTTCGTAGGGATATGCAAAGTAAGGGCACTCATGGGACATATGATCGACATAGGAACAATGGGTGCACAAAAAAGAATGTGACACGTAGATACTTGACACCAAGGGTAATGGAATAGGAGATGCGTGCATAGATGGGTCAAGAGTATCGACGGTACTTGTGAGAGAGCTGAAACCACTAAGTATATCATAAAGAGATGACTCGGGATCAATTTCACATGTGTCGCGTGACAATGAAAAATGACTAAAGTAGTCCTATAAGGGACGTTCTTTGGCCATGTGGAGAGAAATATATTTTTGGATTTTTTTTTCAAATGGAAAGAAAATATTTTGGATTTTTCTGGAAATGAAAGAAAGAAAATATTTTTGGATTTTCTAAAAAGTAAAGGGAAAAAATGTTTTTGGGTTTTTTTTTTTTGGAAGAAAAGAGTGGGAAAAATATTTGGACTCTTAAATTTTGAACGAACTCACTAAAAACTCGACTACCGAAAAATTAAATTGGACACACACAAGTCAAGGATAAATCCTAACTAGCACATAGCCAATTTTTATCTTCACATTTGATGAAAGGATAGTCAAATTTTTATTAAGTTCGTGGGAGATAAAAAAATCACGAAATTATTTGAGTGATCGCCTTTGCAAAAATATTCTCCTATTGGGCTACCTAGTTGATTGATTTTAAATTTATTGATATCTAGGGTAGCACACAATTGGTAAGCGAGTGAATCGAGTGATGAAACCCCTTCTCGTGAATGACCGGGAATAGGTCTTAGTAATTTAATTCACCACACCATCCGAAAATAAATGCGATAATAAAATCACACAAGAGCACGTAATCACACGCAAGAATTAACTTGCTAATAGGAGAGGCGTGGCGGTTTTAGAAATGTACCTCACACGATTTTTACACCATGGGGCGATGAAAAGATTGAGTCGACTGGGGGGGGGGGGGCGATTACACCTATCTCAGTCGTCTCCGGGAGTCCTACCATCCCAAAGTAGAGAGGCTTTTAAATCCTCACCTTTGGAGGCCCTCTCTCTACCTTGTATGTTTTCCCTATCACGCTTGTCTTCTTTTTATTACATATTGAAATGAAATATAATGGTGTCTCTAAGTAACGCAATGCAAGCAAGGTAATAACATCCTAATACAAGCCTTCTAATAAAATGAAACAATGGTACTAGAAAGAAACAAAGTATGGAAAATAAATGAACCCGCTCCAAGTACTTCACGCTCCCAAGAATGGCAACGGTTTTTATCAATGCACATCAAAGGAGTGAAACGAGAGGAAAACACATGTAATTCAACTTTTTTTATTATCTCTTTTTGGACTTTTTCTTTTTCTATTTTTTTTAGCCTTTTCAAATATTAAAATAATATTTGAGATGAGGTGAAATAAAACTAAACTAAATCAAAGATTTAAACAAAAGTAAGTGAAGATACTAATTAAATATAAATAAATAAATATCTAAAATATGAGAATGGTGAGGAAATAAGAGTGAGGACTAACAAGGGATAGGATGACGCCATATATTCTAGTTAATTAAAATTAATTAATTCATTAAAATTAATTATCCCAAGTTAGTATCAAAATTACAAATCAACTCTCGTTGTAAATGTAATTTTAATAATAACATTTTAGAAAATTAAATTTAACACTCCGATAACTCTTGAAATGTAGATCCAAACATCATCTAATAAATCACCCGCTAGGATCGATCGATTAAACTAGTCACAACAGGAATATTGATTTTTCCCGGCATAAATTAATTGCCGAAAAAAGCACTAAAAATGCTGGTAACACTTTCTGCGGCATTTATACAAGTACGGTAATAGCCAATGTGGTAAAAGAACAACGGAATTTTAAAAAATGCAGCGAAAAGTTAGCGGCACTTATGGCGGCATTTCCACAATTGCGGTAGCCAATGTGGTGAAAGAACAACGACATTTTAAAAAATGCCGCAAAAAGTTAGCAGCACTTTTAAGCATTTATATTAATGCTTGTAATAACCTTTTAATGGCATTAAAAATGTTAATAATAATCTTTTGCAACACCTATTAAATGTTCAACACACTTTTGGCGGCACCAAAAAAATGCTGAGAATAAATATAGCGGCATTAAATAAATTGTTGACATTATTTTGTAATATCTGACTGGGAACAAGTGTTTAAAAAATCAATTATAAGAAGTATTGTATTTATGTGTAAATACATTACCATAACTTTAAATTAAGAGGGCAGTAATCAATTTAAAACGTCATTAAATTAAAACCAATAGTATTCATCGTAAATAAATGTAATTGTGATTGGAACAATTATTCATTCACAAAATAAAATGTATCACTTGTCCATTAAGAAAAGGCGGGGAAACATCAAGGGAAACTAAATTTTATATAATGTACGATCCTTCTTCATCAAAGTCGGACATCCTCTTCGACCTACAAATAAAAATGTCAATTGTTAGTCATTGAAGTGAAGCTCTAAGCGTTTCCCCGTACCCCATAATTCACCCAACTTCACAATGCATCTACGTTTAGTGGCATATTGTGCTGAAGCTAAACCGTAAAAATTAAAAAAAAATATGTTACTTCAATCTACACAGTTAAATAAGCACATATAAATCAAATAACTTTGATTAACTTCTTCACGTGAATGGGCGTCTTAGTTATGTAACGACTCACTTTCCATCGAGCTACTATCGCTTTAACAGTCACTTGAGTTTGATCCTTCGGTTGAGCTAGAATCTGAAAGGAAATGAGAACTGGGCTAAGATTGTGGTTGAAATGGTGGTTGGAGATTGGATTGTGAGTGCGATCGAGACTCTTCACTTCGATTTTCAAATATATCATGTAGTAGTCCACACATATCATCTCTTGTATTCGAGTCATGCCCTTCATCCGCTCCACTAATTCCCATTGTGTATTACGTGATAAATCCACCTAGTGTAATTCTTAACAAAGTCATGTATGATGAAATGCTCATTAAAAAATTCTCTTTTATGGCTAATGGTATTTCGACATTTCTTACACGGGCACTTGATCACTAGCTCGGGGTATTTATTAGAAAATGCAAAATCAGGAAACCCATTAACTCCTTTAATATAAGGCAGAGAAACTCTTGACAACTCCATCCAACTCTTGTCGTTATCCATTTGAAAAGATTGTTGATTACCTCACACTTAAATAAAATTGTTGTTAGATTCATTAGGAAAGATTCATAAAAAATACAATAAATAAAAAAAATGTTAAACCATAAATCATTAATATGCTCCTTCGAAACTATGAAAATTTACAAATAGTAAGACTTTAATTATAACACCATTTAGATACGTCCTTATATGAAAACTACCAATATTTACTCTTATAAAATGGGAAAACTTAACTATCAATATATTTTAACCTTAATTAGTTAACAACAATTAAAAAAAACCACTCACAACATAAAAATTCTATTATTGATTTTTCAAGTGTCACATGAATGTACTTCTATAGTCTAATGCCATCATACCAAGTAGTAGTGGCAAAATGTGGCCCAACTATAAAACAACACATATTAGCCCAGTCATTTCTATAGTCCAATTTCAATGAACAAGGTATGTAATCTATTACGGTCTATTTTTTATTTATAATCTACTTTTTTCGGTTAGCATTTTTTAGGGAAATTTACAGTTGGGTCCCTTGGTAACAATTTTTAAATATTTAAGGACAATTTACAATTAGGTCCATTTGTTATGCCACTAGCGTGGACTTTTACAAGAAGAGAATTAGTGGACCTAAGTATTTACAAATTGTCACAATTCCTTTAGTATTTAAAATTTGTTTGTGAGGGTCCTAAGAGTACTTTCCCCTTTTTTTTATGAATTTCATCATCATTTATGTTCCCAGAAATATATTTCTCAGGCTTTTGTTTCAATCAATATTTCGAGCTCTCGGTTTAAAGGTATGCATTTCTAGATTCTTTTTCCTTTATATTGTTATGATCGATTTTTTTAAAAATTACTTTTTTTTTTGTTGGGGAATTTTTTTTTTCATTTTCCAATTACACTATATATATATATATATATATATAAAGAGAGAGAGAGAGAAGCCAATCAAAACCCAATATATGCAACATCAAAAACAGATACCGAAAAAAAAACGCAATATACCACCAAGAACTGCTTGCCTCACTTCAGTCCTCATACAATATATTACCAAAGCTCTGATAGAATTTGATAAGATAAAATTTTGAATGCATAAATCCAACAGCAACATACACTGAAATAAAATTTAAAAAAAAAAAGTAATTTACCTTAAATCTTCAAAGATAAAAACCCATTGATTAACTGAACCAATCTGAATTTCCAATGCTTTGTAAAACTGAACAATGATGAATGATAGCACCGTGATCCCTCTTCCTTCTTTAAATGAGAGGGAAAAGACGAGATTGAGGCGGATGCGTTAGTTGATACAGATACAACTTCGGGGAGGATTAGGTTTATCCAGATACATGAGAGATTGAACATGATGGGAGACAGATTGAGGTAGATACGACCGGAGAGCGCGGGTGGGAGAGAGGAAGTAGTGCGCCATTTTTAACAAAAAAAAACACCTGCTCTTTTTTTTCCTAATTTTAGTGGCATTAAGTATAAAATGCAAAAAAAAATACCATATTTATTTTAGTATTAATTAAGAAAAACTCTATTTATGCGGCACATCAATATAAATGCTGTAAATTTTTAATACTTATGAATAAATGCTAGGGAAAAAAATCTCTGCATTTTAAAATAATATCGATAAAAAAGTGTAGAAAAATATTAGTTTTCTTCTAGTGTTAAATCATAAAAGTAAGCCTAGAGTTGAAATTAAAGGAATAATACCACACTTGAGAAACCCCTATCTCTAGTTCGAATCTAAAATGGGTATTATAACTAGAATTTTAATTTTCTCTCGAAAATCATTTACCCTCTCTCGAGGCGTAAATAGAAAGTAAGAGTGTAAAGTTAATTATCAAAGGGAAATTTAATGTAAATAAACTGATTAAAATAGATTAATCATCAAATAATGGGATCACCCCACCCCTTGGAGGGGATTTAGACTAACATTATATTAAACATGATGAACAAATAATCAAAGTCATATAAAATAAAAGAGAAGAGAAAGAGAAAAAATCTTCAACAAGTCTCCTTGAATTTGACAATTTGAACTCTATCTTCTTCAATACAATTCAATCACTCACAATTAAATCTCACCAATTTTCTAAAAAAATAAAAATAAAACTATTTACAAAATGTTTCTACCTAATTTATTTTATACTCTAAACTATCTCTCTTCTTCTCAAAGTCTCTCTAGATTTTTCTTCAAAATGATCTTCATCTTCTTTAAATAGTAGGTACGGAGCTAAGGGTAAATTGGGTAGAGATTAGATGGACATGAGGGGTGTGAGGATAAGTTGGCATTAATATGGAAAAATACACAAATGTGCATGGATTGTGTGAGGTCATGTTAATGACGAGTGAGGGAATAAAAATAAAATTTAGTTAATGGACATTTGGGCATTGGGGTAAAAGATGTTAGTTGGGGGTAATTTTGGGAAAGGGTTAAATGGGATTGTTTTGTGTTTGACTTGGTCTTTGATTTGTGACTTTTGACAGATGGAGAAATCGATTGAAGTGGCTTGGAGAAAAAACAAATGGGTATTGGTTTTGGTTATTGGTAATGGGTATGGATTGGAGAATGGGATCGAGTACTGGTTGGTTTTGGACCGAGAGAGCTGGTCTCAGGTTATGTGTTTGGCTGGAATCGGGTTGGGGTAAAGGGTATCCGGTTATGGGAAGGTGTTGTTGGGTTTGGTGGTTTGGGGTCCGACGGGGGATTGGTTTCGGGGCGCTGGAGCAGGTGTACGGCTCAGATTGGCTGCGTGGACAGAGCAGGTAAGCTGGTGGGTCGACGGTTTTGAGTTTCTGGTTTTGGGTTGGGAGTTGTCTTTAGGATGGTGCGGGTAAGAGGGTCTATGGGGGTCGGGTGATGGTTTGTGGTGGAATAAGGTAGGTGTTTGGTCAATTTGATTGTTGGGTCTAATGGTAGTGTGAAATGGGTGTTGGTAGTGAGGTGTGTGGTAATGGAGGTTTGAGGAGAGAGAGAGAGAGAGAGAGAGTGAGGTGTGGAGATGATGATGAATAGTGGAGAGGTTGTGTTTGTGTGTGGTGAGGGTGTATGGCATAAGGTGAGAGTGATATGAGTGTGTGGTATAGGATAAGTGTGTGTGAGTGTGTGTGTTTAATTTGTACCATAATAATAAATAACACTAAAAAATAAAACTAATAAAACTAAAAATCTAAAAAAAAAATCCTACACTAATAATAAAATAAAGACTCAATTAAAATAAAATCAAACTAACTAAAAAAATTAAATAATAAGAAAATACTAAAAACTAAAAACTAACTAAAAATAAAAACTCGACACGCAAACTAAAAACACACGGACCCTAATATATATATCTACGAACAATGACTCAAATAAAAATTAAAAATAAAGCAAATAAGATAACATTAAACTAACTATAAACTAAAAACAAACAAACAAAAATAAAGGAAAATATAAGAACAACTACTCGACGAGAAAAAATAAAATATAGAATAAATCCTAAAAATAGAAACGACTCAAACTTAAAAATTTAAAAATAATAAAATTACAAAGACAACACACATATGGGGTGCGGTGTAGGTTTAGGAAGGTGTGGCCTAGGTTAGGGTTACGGGATATGATTTCAGATTTTGCTCCATTTATCCGTGTAATTGCCTCAAAATATAGCTTTAATAACCGTAACATGCAATCGACCTACAAAATAGATAATAAAGCACATAAGACCCAAAATGTCGAGGATTAGTAATTAAAATGCGTCTATTCGGGGTATAAAATGTACACTTTTGGGTGCTTATCACTACTGATTTGATAAAAGGATTTGGTTTAACTACTATTAAGACTGCTATAACACCTATGAGTTCCTCTATCAAAATTTCAAATAACTTATTTGGAAAAATGATTGATGTCATAGTATATCATAGTACGATAGGCAACTTGCTTTACTTAACTATGAGTAGACTTGATATAATGCATAGTGTGTGTGCGCACATTAGATATCAAAGTGAACCTAAAGAATCTCACTTACATGGCGTAAAATGTTTTATAAAATACATAAATGGAACAATAACTATGGTATCAAGTACACCTTTGTCGCTAATTCTACGATAATCTGTTATACAGACATAAATTGGACTAGTTGTGCCAATTATAGTAAAAGAATCTCCAGTGGCTATTTTTACTTAGGACGCAATCTAGTCTCCTGATCCTCTAGAAAGAAAACCAACATTTATCTTTCATCGTGATCAGTAGAGGCCGAATACATTGTTGCAAGCAGTTGTTTTACTCAGCTTCTCTAAATGAAATAAATGTAAAGTGACAATGGTTTAATGAAATATCTGCCTTAATTTTTTATGACAAATAAATGCGATAGGTATTTTAAAGAATCATGTTTTCTATTTTCGAACAAAACATACTAAAATGAGATAACACTTTATTCATGAATTGAATGAGAAAAAAAAAATTGACATCGAATATCTTAACACTAAAGATCAATTGGCAGATCTTTTCACAAAACCATTAGACAATCAACGCTTTCAAACTCTTAGAATGTTTATGGGTGTCCATTCCTACCTGTTTAAAATGTGTTAGGTTTGTATGTTAGTACCTTTTTATCATAATGTCTTTAGGTACTAACATCTTTGTAGGTTCTTTCCTACCATTTGTCCATTTGTGAGAAACATGGGATAACTTGAGACTCTCTTTGTTTTTATATTAGGGAGAATGTGACCTCCTTTGTTGTAATATGGGAGAATTTGTGAGACTCTTATTTTTTTGTTGTATGTCTTGTGTTTCTTAGGAAACATATTGTTAGTTGAGTTATATATTGTTTATTTTAGGAATCTTGTGTATAGTTGAGTTATGTATTAATGTGTGTGAGACTTATTTTTCTAGACTCAATTTGGTTTGTTCCAAAATTAGTCAAAGGGGGAGATTAAAGTTCTCTTTCTAAATTCCATGGGGTTTGAATTGGCTCAATTTTATAACAGCCTTAAATACCTTGGACCATTGCACGCACTAAAAATATTCCTAAAAAAACTTTTAAAAGAATTTTAAAATTAATTTTCTAATTTTAAAATTTTAATTTTAATTTTATGTAATATATTCCATATTTTTGTATAAATACGTCCTATATATAGGTTATACTCATATGTTTGTTATATTATAAATTTTTTGGTTTTATAAGTTTCCAGATAATTGAAAATAATTTCAATATTTTTGTATGATTTTTTGGAATTTTAAAATGTCAAAATAAACATTTAAAAGAAATAAAATTAAACATTTTTTTGTTTCTTAATTAATTCAACAGAAATTGAAAATGATAATTTTTAGTTACCCTGTGGGTGATTTTGGTGTCAATCCAAGTGATTAGTTTTTGACCAATTGGAAGGGGTTGTTTGGCCCACCCGAGTTCATCACAAGTGAGCCTTGGGCGTGTCTGCTCGAACTGTTGGCTGTATGGGTTAGTTTTACCCTTATAACCTCCAAAATGCCTTGGTTAAAGACGCATGTGCCCACATTGACTCCTTTTCTCTATGATGCCTATCTTACCCTTTAATCCCTTGGTTGTTTACCCTCCTACTCTTATTTCTTAAGGATTAATCATTTTACCTAGGGCATTCCTCATCCTCTATAAATAGAGGGCTTTGGGTTATGTTTTAAAAGTCAAGAAAAATATGTAAACCTAAACTAAACGCTGTCAAACTTTCTTTAGCCCTTTCACTCTCTAAAAATCCTTCAAACGTTTACACCATTTCGAAAGATTATTTCTAGACCCTTTCTATACACTCTTTTATCCTACAAAAACTTAACAAAATATATTTTGGGTGAGATTGAGTTTTTAGATTTTGAGGGTTTTAAAAGTTGGAGAGTTTTCCAATTTTGAGTGTTTGGATGGCTTGAAGGTTTTTGACTATCTAGGTTTGTTCACTTAAAACCTTTAAACTTCAAGAAGTCCCTAACCTCTTGAAATCTCTAGTGCCTTGGGAATATCCTCCTAGAGGAAGACTCAAACTCAAGTGTACAGGCATATCAGATATCAATTCAAATATGGGAACATGAGTTATTTTGAGGAATGATATAGGGCAGTTTATTTGGGCATCCTTAAAGATCTTTTATGAGGTGAAGTTCTTGAAGCTCAAGCACAAGCTATTATGGTTGGCATTAATTTCTGTAAGGAGAATTTTTTTTTCTAATATAGATATCGAAACTCAATCAAAAATACTATTTGTTCTTATCTCACCCTCTTCATCAACTCCTCCATGGAAAATTAGATCCTCTATTAAAGATATCAAGGATTTACTTTAGATCAATCACCGCTACATCAAGTTGTCATCCTCAATTGCAAACATACATGCAATCTTACTTTCCCAACATGGGATTTCTCAAAAATTCTCTTCAATCTTCCATACTTAGAAATTCCTAGTGCCATTAGAGCAACTATTTTAGTGGATTCTCTAATTTTCCCATTTACTTATTTTGGATGTTTTAGTTGTCAAGCTCCTATAGTTTAAGCCATGTAGAGAGGGCTATTCTCTCTAATAGATAAATAAAACTCTTATTTATTAGAAAAATAAAACTTAAACCCTTCAAAAGCTTTTCAGGTTTGATCATTTAAAGGCTATTGGAGCTCAACATTTCTTCTCTTGTTTGGCTTTCTAATTTTTATTGGGGTATATCTTCTAAATTCTCCTCATACATGAAATATATATATATATATATATATATATATATATCCTTTATGTTTAGTAGGTTTAAGTATAAAATAAAGGGAAAATTGCATCCATCCCCCTTCAACTATCTCGAGTTTATGGGTCACCCCCTCAATTAAAATACCTGAAAAACACACCCCCTTAACTATCAATTCCTTGCAATTAAGCCTAACAATTGGGTTCCCTCAATTTTCAGGGGTAAATGGACACATATAACCCTGGAAAAAAAACTAAAAAAAGAAATAAAGTAGAAAACAATTATGACCCAAAACTAAAAAAAGGAAAAAAAAAATACATTAAGCACACTCTCTTTCTTTCTCACAGGCCCACCTCTTACTGTAAATTTCCACAACCTAAAACGCCATCTGAACAAACCTATTAGAAATCTTAAAAAGCAAAAAAAATCACTATACCATAACTAAGGCACCCTCTCTCTTCCTCCATAACGCCATATCCCCCACCTCCCCACCACCACCCAAAAAATAACCACCGGTGACGGAGTTCCTCCACCCTAAAGCAAATATTATAGATTTTGACCTAAATCGATAGGTCAAACATTTCAAATTTTTTTCCATCTTCTTTGGGTTTTACTGTTGGAAACAATAGAGGCGACACAAATGGTCAAACAAATTCATGGATCTTTGAGATGGGTTTTTGGTGACTTCAAGTTAGTGACGAACCTTCTTCATCCTTCTTTTCATATCTCGTGAAAGTGGAGGGTTTTGTACCCAAATCTAGAATTATATAATGATCGAAACAATATTTTGTAAGGAAATTATTAATTAACCTTTGGGTTACTTAATAGTTTTAATTTCTTCCCCGAAATATAATAATTAGTATTTCAGTTTTTAATAAGAATATGTTATTTCCTAACAAAATGGTTCATATTCCAAAAATTAAATGGATATTAAAAAGAGGTAAAATTCCAGTTAAATCTCTACCTTTATGGATTGTTGAGATTAATTGACCTTTCGAATTTAGGCCCTCTCTCCACCTATAAATAGATGCCTGTAATAACCCGCCCTTTTGGAGACGATTAAATCCCATAATTAAGTATAAATTGGAATTTGGGGAATTTTTCTAAATGGTAATTTTTGGGATTTTTGAGGATTAAATGATTTTCGAAGGATGTTGTGATTATTTCTGGGACTATATAGGTCGAAATATTTTAAATTATATGTCGTTGTTGAGTAAACCGACACGAGGTAAGATTTTTAATTGGAAAAACCGCATTTATTTATTTTGGGTTGGAATAGTGATTTGCGGTCAAATACCTCGGATGGAAATTTCGACGGCGCCATGATTCTCGGAATGGCCGAGATAGTCGGAAAAGAGTGTCCGATTATCGAAATTGAGTTTCGGGTAATTTTAGAGGTAAAAGTAACTCGTAATTGGGTAAACAAGTCGTTTTTGGGTTTTAAGGGTTTAAACCCTTTTTCTTTCTTTAAAAGGAGGGAGAGGAGGAGAAAAGAGAAGATAAATAAGAAAGAAGAGAGGGAAGAGAGAGAGAGAGAGGGAAGAAAAGAGGAAAAAGGGGGAGATTCCGGCCAGCCTCCGCGGGATTCGGCTCGAGGACGTCGGATTTTATCCACGAGGCAAGTGTTTACTTGCTTTATTTATTTTTATGCATAAATATCTCATATCATTGTTGTTATAACAAACCCTAATGATTTTGGGTTGGGTATTCGTGGATAAAATGGGTTTTGGGAAGTTAAAACGAATAAACCCCTAAAAATGGTAAATTAGAGAAACTTAGGTTTTACTTGAAATTAATTGGTGATTCTGGGTTCTAGGATATTTAGAACCCGTATTATAAGTGTATTTGTAGTTGGTTGAGGTTGTAGGACGTTGGGTGAGGCGACAAAAGCTTGGGAGAAGCTTTAATGGTCGAAACCTTCTTGAAGAAGGTGATGAATAGTAACCCCGTAACCTTGTGGGACCATTTTGGCCTAGAAAAGAATTAATTTAGCTTTCGGCCAAAACACGAAAGTTGTAGATCTTTTCGATACGGTCACGTGGGCACTGACCGAGTATTTTTCTAATTTTTCTACAATTTGATATTATTTTTACAAGATGGCAGCTCCAGGTTGAAATCATCAACTCGGAAATCAAATCAGGAATTGGAAAAATACAGGCTAGGATTAGTCGTGTAGATGTTTTGGACGATTTTTAGGGTAGTTTAGAAACCCCAAAAATAAATTTGGGTTGTTGGATTAAGGATTTGAGGAATTAAACTTTTGAGGACCTGGTGTGACCGATCGACCGCGCCCCTGTGGTCGGTCGATCGCGTAAAAAAGAAATTGCCTACTACTTTGTTTTGTAGGCTTAATTGTAACCCGCGGTCGACCGGGGATCCAGGACCAGTCGACCGGTACTCTATTTTCGGCCCAAGATTTTGGAGATTGTTATTACTTCTTCTCTTTGAGTTTAAAGCGGGATTTCTAAAATTTGAGTATTAAAGAGGATTATGATCTAAAGAGATAACATAATCATATTGATCTTGCTTGAGTGAATCCTATGAGTGGATTAGAATAAATTTGGGGAGTATAGTTATATATTCGCTAAATGAGAAATGGTATAATTGGAGATATCCAATAAATCCTTAGATAGAATTGAGATATATAGTGATTATTAAAGTAAGAAATACTTTGGGTTTAGTATCATGCTTATATGAATGCATGATTATGATTCCTGGAGGGAATCTTTGGGATTATTGGTTATTGCTAGATGCTATAGGCCACTATGGCCGTTATTATATATATATATATATATATATATATATATATATATATATATATATATATATATATTCTAAGAGGAATATATAAGATATGTATATACTGTGTGATTTAGGTATATATATATATGTTATGATGAAAATGATTTTGAAAATATAAAAATGAATATTTTCAAAATGGAAAGAGAAATGGTTTTCATAATTAATAAAATATGGATTACACACCTCTCTAAATCGCTATCATAAGGGAAGTTGCGTACGTATGGTGAAGCCCCCTGGCTAATGAATGCAGGGTGGATATAGTCCTATAGGCCATGTGAGCGTTTGTTGATATATATTTTTCTGTGTTGGTTAGGAGATTCCGGGTGTGGTCTTGACTCTCCCACAGGCACATGGCCGCTTCCCGACGTCTTGCGATGTAGGATCCCAGGTTGTCTTGATGATAGGACCTGGAAGATGATAGCCATTTAGGATCGCGCACAGTGGGGAAATCCGGACGGACGGTCTTAGAACGCGTTATATTAAAGCAATTCATGATAATGGATTGGCTTTAATTACATTTCCTGGATATAGGAAGGGAAATGGGTTATATGTTTAGCTTCGATAACACTCCCGGGTGGAATAAGGGATGTGGAAGCATATGATATGGTAAAAGCATTTTTATGATAATAAAAATGGCTTTTAAATACATTTCCTGAATATAAAAAGGGAAATGGGATATTTTGAAACAGAAAAGCATTTTTATGATAATAAAACTGGCTTTTAAAAAGTATATGTTATGATAAAGCAATTCATGCTAATGAATTGACTTTTAAATACATTTCCTGGATATGAGAAGGAAAATGGAAAGTTTTGAAAGAAAAATGATAAATACTTTGTGTATAGAATACACCTCAGTCCGGGAGGTAGATCTGGATGAGTATTATCAAAATGAGGGATATGCTTCTAATTCATTTGTGGAAATCAAAAGTCTTTGGTTGGGATCAAATCTTTGCTTGGAACACAATCTTGAGGAAGTGGTGATTGAATCTGATTCTTCTTATGTGGTGAATCTGATTAATCGAAATTGGAAACCGCCTTGGAAGCTTATTAAATGTGTGGAAGAAATCAAAGAGAATCTCATCAATACCAAAAGTTCTTTAGTTCACTGCTTCAGGGAATCAAATATGGTTGCAGATAGTCTTGCTAATTATGGGGTTAATATTCATTCATCTTCAATCTTCAACAATTTCTCGGAACTTCCTAAGATATCTCAAGGAGCTTATAAGATGGACAAGATGGGATGTTGCTACATTAGATCTTCTTTCAAATAATTTTCCTTTTCCCTTGTAATGGGACTTTTTTATTGCTTTTTTAAGTTTCCAGTTTCTTTCTTGTATCTAAGTTTGCTCAGTTGCCATCTGGGAGAGGCTTTTTCTCCTCTGATTAATAATATTTAGGGGGCTCAGTCCCTCTTTAAAAAAAAAAAAAAAAAAAAAGAAAAAAAAAAGAAAAGAAAAAAAGATGATAAGTAAACCTCAGTTCGGGAGATATTATCCTGATGTAATTGTAGATGTATATATATATATATATATATATATATATATATATATATATATATGTAATTATACATTTGTGCGTGCTACAGGCCCAATGGATCTCTACCATTAACCCCGCCAAGTAGTAGTGTATCGGGGGGTTCCTTGTTTGGATTTCGCTTTGCGAGACACCCCACGCACGAACTTAGTGCAGTGTTGAGAATGGAGGGAAGTTTGGCCCTTAGCACTTGGACTATCTAGGGTAGAGTGTACATGGGTAAATTAGACTAGTTAGGCAGGGATAGCTTGACTAGGGTATGTTGTTAGGATGCGTTAGGTGTGCACTACTAGAGGAGAGGTGAGGGGTATCTCATGGGAGTGCGATACCAATTTAAATATGAGATAAAACTATTTTTCTAAGAATAAAGCATTTATGCACTTGCAAAATATTTTCAAAATTCGGGCTCTGGCCCGTTTATCTACTCTCCTTTCTTTCTATATATTATATATATATATAGGTGTCCAGACACAGGGACGCCTGGATGGAAATTCTTTCGAGTCAGACGTCTGCTGCAGCAGCTGTGGATGCTTGCGGGTTCTCGGTAGACGCTTCTTTCCTTGTACTCTAGATAGGAGGTATTGTACAAACATTCGGGCCGATGGTCCAACTGATTTTATTTAATCTTTGCACGATATTCGATATGGCTGTATAATTTGAACCGAGTGTTCGGTTATTTTAGTTCATTTCATTTTCCCTTTTATTTCATTTACGCATTAAATTGTGGATGTTTTATTTTAATCGTTAAAAAGAGTAGTTAAGTAAAAGTTTTTAACGCTCGCCTAATAGGATATTAGTAACTAAATGGATTTTCGACAGTGATGCTAAGAATGATCCATATGTAACTCCTGTTATAATTTGATATATGAGTGATCACCCAGTATCCGATTAGGCTGGTTGTTATAGATGGTATCAGAGCATCAGGTTCTTGTGTCCTTAGGAATCTGTGCGGACGTACTACGCTTTCAGCGTTGCTCTCGATTTGTTATAGAGCCCCGGGATTAGGATTGTTGATTTATCTTGTGAGATTTCATTCTCCTGCCATATTAGAAGATTATAGAAATCTTTTACGCGCTCGTTGAGAATCGCGTGCGGAGCTCGGAGGGCAGCAGGAGGTAGAGCTTAACTGGGGAAGCTGGTAGAAGTTGGGGACGAGGACCGCCGTAGAGGTCACTCCCTTATGGAAATTATTAAGGATTGTTGCAACGACCACTAAAGTATAGTAGCTCGGAGCATCTACGTACTGCTATGGTAGAAAGTGGTACTTAAATTGAACTACCCCGTGGAGATAAGGGTTCGAAAAGGGTCTTTGATAAGGACCATATATTAAAGTTGGGGTAGCGCAAAGTGAGCATGGCACTACCTATTGTACGCAGATGGCTCAGGAGCTTTGGCTTAGAGCAGGGTATGGAAATACCCAGATGTGAAAATATAAGGAAGATTTTCACTTGTAGGGAGAATTTGGGTGTGTTTAGGTGCCCCTGAGGGGACATCCACATGGGTAGATTTGTTGAAATAGGATTGTTGGAATCGGTGGTGAAGTTTCCTTTTAACAAAGAAGTTAAGAGGATGAATAAGGTGATTGTAAGGAGCGAGGTTATAGAGTCAGATTGTGTTGACAACTCGATTATGGTCAGGAATACCAGTGATGTAAATGGTATTGTGGAGTGCGGAGCCACACGGTTAGTCCTTTTTCCGGTAGGAATAAAGGAAAAGATTAGGGTTCCCAGATGGGGCCTAGAGTTAAAAAATTCTAGTAAGAGGTGTGGCTAGATGAAGTTGTGGCGTCCGATAGCCCTAGACTCGTGTGTGTAAATTTGAGCTTTGTATTTGGTCTCGATAACATAATAATGTAGGCTTGTGTGTTTTCCGCGATAGCGGAATTTTGTTTTCTTTCACTCGCCATAGAGGCGAGTGATTATATTTTATTTATATACGTATAATGTATTTGGTTGATCGGAGCGATAGCAGGCTAATGATGGCAAGACTATCGTGTCCATAGTTCCTGGAGGGAACAGATTGTGGTTGCGGTGTCTCACCTGGATACAGGTTGAGTACACCTTTGTTATTACGGATTGATGGAACCTCAATGAGTAGAGGTTTCCTTATTTTGGTTGGTATATGTGGCAACCTCGTTGATAAAATTTAAGGCCCACAGGATCATTGTTGAGCTGTAAGATTTAGCTCATTACTATTTGCGCAAGGACTTAAAAATGAGTGCGAGCGCAGGGTGGTATGACTCTTAGTTTGAGATAGGAGTTCAAACCACCTTTTTGTTGGATTAGGGAATAGGGATATCCCGGTTGCATGTTGAAATAACGGAACTCCATAACCAACGAAGTCAAGGGTTAATGTGTGGAGGGGTTCCCTGTTTGGATTTCACTTTGCGAAACACTCCACACATGACTCTTAACGGCGTCGGGAGTGGAGATCTGTTATGGGATGCAAGGATGTTGATTTTTTGGAGAGGTCTTATAGTGTGGATGAACCACTATAGGCTATGAGCCACATGATGTTGATATACTTATGGAAATATTGTGCTATGGAAAAGCACTAAAGTGGTCCTCTCTCCACAAGTAGTTGGGTGGAGTAGTACTTAGAGAAATTGATTTGAGAATGATAGCCAGGCCTTTCTAAGAAGGCAAATTTACAGAAAATATGTGATCGGTGTGATGTAAGTGGTGTTCCTACAGAGAGTAGGCACTTTGATTAGTTAGGTTTCCTTCTATATGGGAGGAAGGATAAGATAGTAGGAATGCGTTTGTAGGTTAGCGTAGGCAGGATTTAGGACGTCCCGCTGGTGTGCCTTAGGTCGTTACATCTCGATGACCGACAACGCGAGGGATTAGTGTAACGGGAGTGTTCCTTGTTTGGATTTTGCCTTGGCGAGACGTCTCACGCACGAAACCAAGAAAATGTCGGGAGTTGAGAGAGGCCTTGGGCACTAGGGACATATTTAGATTATCGTTTAGCGTAAGTAGGGTAACGCTTAGACCGTAGCATTAGTAGGATGTAGGTTCGATAGAGTTAGTGGCGCGGAAGTTAGGAGGAATGAAATTCTGCGGGTCGGGAGGACCCATAGATGAGTGTTACACCGAGTAAAGGAGACTCTTATTGGGAGAGAGTGTTACGTGTCGATTGTTCACTACGAATGTGCAGATATGCACAAGTTAGAAAGGTGTATGGGCACCTTGGTAAGTTGGTTTATATACCGCCTGAAATAGAATGGGTGTAGTATATAAGGTTGAAATTCATGCCGATAGGCATTATAGATGATGGGTATTATGTGACGTATTAGAGTCACTTTAAGATGCGGTAGCCACATAGTGTATGGTTGAGAACCATTGAGTTAGTATCGTTCCCCTTGAGGTATTAGGATTTGGAGTGATCCTAGGATTGGTGGCGTAGGTCGTATCTGAATTTCGAGGACCAAATTCCGTTGTAAGGGGTGGAGTATGTAACAACCCGCCATTTTGGAGACGATTAAATCACATAATTAAGTATAAATTGGAATTTGGGGAATTTTTCTAAATAGTAATTTTTGGGATTTTTGAGGATTAAATGATTTTCGAAGGATGTTGTGATTATTTCTGGGACTATATAGGTCGAAATATTTTAAATTATATGTCGTTGTTGAGTAAAGCGACACGAGGTAAGATTTTTAATTGGAAAAACTGCATTTATTTATTTTGGGTTGGAATAGTGATTTGTGGTCAAATACCTCGAATGGGAATTTCGACTGCGCCATGATTCTCGGAATGGCCGAGATAGTCGGAAAAGAGTGTCCGATTATCGAAATTGAGTTTCGGGTAATTTTAGAGGTAAAAGTAACTCGTAATTGGGTAAACGAGTCGTTTTTGGGTTTTAAGGGTTTAAACCCTTTTTATTTCTTTAAAAGGAGGGAGAGGGGGAGAAAAGAGAAGATATATAAGAAATAAGAGAGGGAAGAGAGAGAGGGGGAAGAAAAGAGGAAAAAGGGGGAGATTCCGGCCAGCCTCCGCGGGATTTGGCTCGAGGACGTCGGATTTTATCCACGAGGCAAGTGTTTACTTGCTTTATTTATTTTTATGCATAAATATCTCATATCATTTTTGGTATAACAAGCCCTAATGATTTTGGGTTGGGTATTCGTGGATAAAACGGGTTTTTGGGAGTTAAAACGAATAAAACCCTAAAAATGGTAAATTGGAGAAACTTAGGTTTTACTTGAAATTAATTGGTGATTCTGGGTTCTAGGATGTTTAGAACCCGTATTATAAGTGTATTTGTATTTGGTTGAGATTGTAGGATGTTGGGTGAGGCGACAAAAGCTTGGGAGAAGCTTTAATGGTCGAAACCTTCTTGAAGAAGGTGATGAATAGTAACCCCATAACATTGTGGGGCCATTTTGGCTAGGAAAAGAATTGATTTAGCTTTCGGCCAAAACACTAAAGTTGTGGATATTTTCGATACGGTCGCGTGGGCACTGACCGCGTATTTTTATGATTTTCCTACGATTTGATATGATTTTTACAAGATGGCAGCTCCGGGTTGAAATCATCAACTCGGAAATCAAATCGGGAATTGGAAAAATACAAGCTAGGATTAGTCGTGTAGATGTTTTGGATGATTTTTAGGGTAGTTTAGAAACCCCAAAAATAAATTTGTGTTGTTGGTTTAAGGATTTGAGGAATTAAATTTTTGAGGACCTGGTGTGACCGGTCGACTGTGTCCCTATGGCCGGTTGACCGCGTCAAGAAGAAATGGCATACTACTTTGTTTCGTAGGCTTAATTATAACCCGCGATCGACCGGGGGTCCAGGACCGGTCGATCGGTACTCTGTTTTCAGCCCAAGATTTTGGAGATTGTTATTACTTCTCCTCTTTGAGTTTAAAGCGAGATTTCTAAAATTTCAGTATTAAAGAGGATTATGATCTAAAGAGATAACATAAATATATTGATCTTGGTTGAGTGAATCCTATGAGTGGATTAGAATAAATTTGGGGAGTATAGCTATATATTCGCTAAATGAGAAATGGTATAATTGGAGATATCCAATAAATCCTTAGATAGGATTGAGATATATAGTGATTATTAAAGTAAGAAATACTTTGGGTTTAGTATCATGCTTATATGAATGCATGATTATGATTCCTGGAGGGAATCTTTGGGATTATTGGTTATCGCTAGATGCTATAGGCCACTATGGCCGTTATTATATATATATTCTAGGAGGAATATATAGAATATGTATATACTGTGTGTGATTTAGGTGTATATATATATATATATGTTATGATGGAAATGATTTTGAAAATATAAAAATGAATATTTTCAAAATGGAAAGAGAAATGTTTTTCATAATTAATAAAATATGGATTACACACCTCTCTAAATCGCTATCATAAGGGAAGTTGCGTACGTATGGTGAAGCCCCCTGGCTAATGAATGCAGGGTTGATATAGTCCTATAGGCCATGTGAGCATTTGTTGATATATATTTTTCTGCACTGGTTAGGAGATTCCGGGTGTGGTCTTGACTCTCCCGCATGCACATGGCCGCTTCCCGACGTCTTGCGATGTAGGATCCCAGGTTGTCTTGATGATAGGCCCTGGAAGATGATAGCCATTTAGGGGCGTGCACAGTGGGGAAACCCGGACGGGCGGTCTTAGAACGCGTTATATTAAAGCAATTCATGATAATGGATTGGCTTTAATTATATTTCCTGGATATAGGAAGGGAAATGGGTTATATGTTTAGCTTCGGTAACACTCCTGGATGGAAGAAGGGATGTGGAAGAATATGATATGGTAAAAGCATTTTTATGATAATAAAAATGGATTTTAAATACATTTCCTGAATATAAAAAGGGAAATGGGATATTTTGAAACAGAAAAGCATTTTTATGATAATAAAACTGGCTTTTAAAAAGTATATGTTATGATAAAGCAATTCATGCTAATGAATTGGCTTTTAAATACATTTCCTGGATATGAGAAGGAAAATGGAATGTTTTGAAAGAAAAATGATAAATACTTTGTGTATAGAATACACCTCAGTCCGGGAGGTAGATCCGGATGAGTATTATTAAGATGATGATAAGTAAACCTCAGTCCGGGAGATATTATCCTGATGTAATTGTAGATGTATATATATATATATGTAATTATACATTTGTGCGTGCTACAGGCCCAATGGATCTCTACCATTAACCCCGCCAAGTCGTAGTGTATCGGGGGGTTTCCTTGTTTGGATTTCACTTTGCGAGACACCCCACGCACGAACTTAGTGCAGTGTTGAGAATGGGGGGAAGTTTGGCCCTTAGCACTTGGACTATCTAGGGTAGAGTGTACATGGGTAAATTAGACTAGTTAGGCAGGGATAGCTTGACTAGGGTATGTTGTTAGGATGCGTTAGGTGTGCACTACTAGAGGAGAGGTGAGGGGTATCTCATGGGAGTGCGATACCAATTTAAATATGAGATAAAACTATTTTTCTAAGAATAAAGCATTTATGCACTTGCAAAATATTTTCAAAATTCGGGCTCTGGACCGTTTATCTACTCTCCTTTCTTTCTATATATTATATATATATAGGTGTCCAGACACAGGGACGCCTGGATGGAAATTCTTTCGAGTCAGACGTCTGCTGCAGCAGCTGTGGATGCTTGCGGGTTCTCGGTAGACGCTTCTTTCCTTGTACTCTAGATAGGAGGTATTGTACAAACATTCGGGCCAATGGTCTAACTAATTTTATTTAATCTTTGCACGATATTCGATATGGCTGTATAATTTGAACCGAGTGTTCGATTATTTTAGTTCATTTCATTTTCCTTTTTTATTTCATTTACGCATTAAATTGTGGTTGTTTTATTTTAATCGTTAAAAAGAGTAGTTAAGTAAAAGTTTTTAACGCTCGCCTAATAGGATATTAGTAACTAAATGGATTTTCGACAGTGATGCTAAGAATGATCCATATGTAACTCCTGTTATAATTTGATATAGGAGTGATCGCCCGGTATCCCATTAGGTAGGTTGTTACAATGCCTTACTTCCATCTAAAAGGTATCCACAAAATACACATATAAAGGTTTATAGGCAAGGAGAGAGAAGCCAAAATTCTCTTTTGAAGGACTGTTATGGTGGTCGGACCGGCGACAATTAGTGGCGATAAATAGCGACATCACATCCATGACGACGAAAGGGGGCATTACATTATCGTTATTTTCACATGCCTATTAGGTGAATTATGTCTATTAGAATTCATGCTCTTATGTTAATTAGAATTCATGATCTTATTCATGCTACTATGTCTTTTAAAATTCTTTAAATTATGCATTTCTTGCAAATTTCAAAATTTTTATGACCTTTTGGAGTTCTAGAAATTATGCCTTTTTAATTCTAAAAAATTATGACTTTTAAAATTTTAAGTTTTTAGAATTCTAGAGTTATGAAATTCTAGATTGTACACCTTTTTCTATTCAAGAATTTTACAATTATAAAATTATATGCCTTTGAAATTCTATGATAATATGTACAGTAGTTTTCATATTAAGTTGTTTGATGAATGAAATTATATTATTAAGATTAAGTATCACCACAATGATCCTTATTATTACCCATTCCAAATTAGAACTTTATTACCAATATAATGTTTAAATCTGATTATTTAACATATATAAATTAGTTACCCACGGGTATACGATAATCATGTGATAAATCAACAATTAATGAGTGTTTGCACATGTGTAAACCAAGGATATCCACAAATACCTTATTAAAATTAGATTTATACATCACTCAATTATGCATGTTGAATATTGAGACCATTAATGGTATTAAGTTAAATTTATGATGACTACCCACAGGAGCATCTTATTTTCATGTCATAAAATTTATGTGTTAATTAAAGTTTTAAAGTCATCTTAAAAATTATTGTATCTCTAAATTGCAGCCCCTTTTCTAGCTCAATTGACTTGATATGCATCATTTGTCCCATTCTCATTGGAGCCAACTTCTTAGAATGAAAAGAGAAAGTTGAGTTCACCTTGGGGTTACTTTACTTGGATCTGTCTTTTCACATTGAAAAACCAATTGCACTTACAGACACAAGTAATAATGAGGAAAAGACTATACATAAACCTTGGGAGAAGTTTGACAGATTGAGCATCATGTTTCTACGAATGACAATCGCAAGCAATATCAAAACATCACTTCATAAACCTGACAATGCAAAGGATTACATGAAAGCAATAGAAGAAACTTTTAAGACTGCAGATAAATCCCTTGACGGGAAACTAATGGAAGATCTTACAACCATAAAGTTTGATGGCACACGCTCAATGCATGATCATGTAATTGAGGTAGAGAATCTTACTGTTAAGCTAAAGAATTAGACAATGACAATGAATGATTCATTTCTCATACAATTTATCCAGAACTCTTTACCAAATCACTATGGACCTTTCCATCTTAATTACAATGACATTAATGATAAGTGGGAGTTGAATGAGTTGGCTAACAAACTGGTTCAAGGGGATGCTAGGCTAAATTAATAAGGTATTAAGGTTGCACATTTTGTCCACGGTGATGGATCATATTAAGCAGGGAAAAGGCAGAATTCAAGCCATAAAAGAGAACCACTCGGAAATAATGATGCTAATCAATCCAATGTGAATAAGGCAAAGAAGAATGACAACATGTGCAAATTTTGCATGAAACCCGGACACCTTCAGAAAGACTGCACTAAACGTAAATAATGGTTCGAAAAGAAAGGTTAACCTTTAGGTTTCGTAAGCTTTTATGAATCAAATATTACTTATGTTTCTTCTAACAATTGATGGCTAGATTCTGATGCTAACATTTACGTTTCTAATTCAAGGAAGAGCTTCCTTACGACCCAAACCATAAGCCCAAGTGAAAACTTTATGTTCATGGGAAATCGAGACAAAGTCTAAGTTGAAGCCATTAGCACTTATCGTCTCATTTTGAAAAATGGATATCATTTATATTTGTTTCAAACTCTTTATGTTCCTTCTATTTTCCATAATTTAGTTTCAATTAGTGAACTTGATTAAGCTAGTTATTCAGTTCATCGTGGATATGGTTGTTTTAATTTATTTTTGAATTTAAATCATATTGGTTCTGGAATTTTAATTGGTGGTCTTTATAAATTTCATCTTGATAGTTAATTTGCTGAAACTCATCTCACATTGCATTCTAATGTTGAAACAAAACATGAGTTATCTAAAAATGACTCATATTTCTTGTGGCATAAAAGGCAGGGACATATATTCAGTGATAGAATCAAGCGATTGGTAAAAGATAGAATTCTTCCACGTCTTGATTTTACCAATCATCAAGTATGTGTGGATTGTATTAAAGGAAAAAATAAGAAAACACACAAAGAAATGAGCCACAAGAAGTAAACAGCTTCTTGAAATCATACATACAGAAATTTGTGGACTTTCGATGTTCCAACCTTTGGAAAGGAGAAGTATTTCATTACTTTTATCGATGATTATTCATGTTATTGTTATCTATACTTATTTCATGAAAAATCTTAGTCTGTATATGTTGTACAAGTGTTCATCACTAAAGTCAAAAGGTAATAAGATAGAAAAGTGAAGATTATAAGGTGTAATAGATGTGGTGAGTTTTATGGAAGGTATGATGAAATAGGACAACATCCTGGACCTTTTGCAAAACTTCTCCAAAATCTTGGAATTATCACTCAATACACAACGCCTAGTTCTCCATGGAAGAATGGTGTATTTGAAAGGCAAAATCGTAGATATATGGAAATGGTTAGGTCTATGATGAGTCATGCTAATTTACCTACATCCTCATGGATGGATGATCTACGCATAACTGTTTATATATTAAATCGGGTTCCTAGAAATGCAGTTTCAAAGACACCCTTTGAACTATGGAAAGGTTGGAGACCTAGTTTAAAACATCTCCAAATTTAGAGATGCCCAACTGAGGCTAGAATTTACAACCCACATGAAAAGAAATTACACTTGAAAATGGTCAATGGTTACTTTATATAGGTTACCCGAAGAAGTCCAAAGGATATAGGTTTTACGGTCCTAACCATAGTATGAGAATTATTGAAACGGAATGTCAGATTCTATAAGAATGCGAAATCAGTGGGAGTACAAAAGTTAATAGTGTTATTATTCAGAAAATTAGGGTAAATATCCCATTACCCTCAATTTTGTAAGTTGTTGAGACTCCCCCCATTGTTGAACCTTTAGCCAATGAGCAACACCCAATAAATTATCAACAATTCCATGATGAGATTATCGTCAATGAACTTATGAATGAATCACCTGACGAACCAGCATTAAGGAGGTCTCATCGTCAGAGGAGATATACTGTTTTTGATGATTACGTGCATTACTAAGAAGAATCTGATGTTGGGATAACTAAAGATCCGATTTCATATTCACAAAGCCATTAAAGATGGTAATTCTCGCAAATGGATTGATGCCATAAAGGATGAACTAAAATCTATGGCTGAAAATCAAGTTTGGGACGTTGTTCAATTACCAAGAGGACACAAACCAGTCAGATGTAAGTGGGTCTTTAAGACTAAGCGAGATTGCAATGGTAATATTGAACGACATAAACTCGACTTGTCGCCAAACGTTTTAATAAAAAGAAGGTATTGACTATACTGAGACTTTTTCTCCCGTGTCTAGAAAATACTCTCTTAGAATTATAATGGAATTAGTAGCTCATTATGACCTCAAGTTACATAGAAATGATGTGAAAATAACCCTTCTTAATAGAGACTTACAATAGGAAGTCTATATGCGTCAACCCGAAGGCTTGATAATCGAAGGTCAGGGAGACATGGTCTGTAAACTTAAGAAATCAATCTATGGACTGAAACAAGCTTTGAAGCAATGGTAACTAAAGTAATGAAATCATTACGAACTTTGATTTTAAAGAAAAACTAGTTGATCTATGTATATACCTCAAGATTAATTGGAGTTGTTCATATTTTGGTATTATATATTGATGGCATATTACTAGCCAACAACGATCTTAGTCTATTAAATTAGACTAAGAATCATTTATCCAAGAATTTTAAAATGAAAGGTATGGGTGAGGCTTCCTATGTGATAGTAATTGAAATATTCCATGATAGGTCACTTGGAATTTTGGGAATGTCTCAAAAGCATACATTAATAAAGTTCTAGAGAGATTTAGCATGATGACATGTTCTTGTAGTGTTGTTCCAATGAAGAAAGGAGACAAGTTTGATCTTAGCCAATGTCCGCAAACTGACTTCGAACATAAAGAAATGGAAAAGTATCCATCTGATTCTCTTGTGGGAAGTTTGATGTATACACAGGTTTGCACCAGACATGACATTATTCATGTTGTTGTCATGTTAGGTAGATTTCAGAGTAACCCAGGAATCGCTCATTGGAAAGCTATAAAGAAAGCACTGAGATACTTAAAGGGAACGAGGAGTTACATGATGACATATAGGAAATCATCTCATCTACAAATGGTTGGGTTTTCAGATTCAGATTTTGGTGGACGTCCTAACACTAGACATTGTACTTTTTGCTCTAGATATCTCCTGGCTGGAGGTGAAATATCATGGAAAAGACGAAAGTTTGAATTGATTTACACATCTATTATGGAGGCTGAATTTATGGCATGTTATGAGGATGCAAATTAAGGATTATGGTTGCAGAATTTTGTCTATGAGTTCGGAGCTTTAAATTTTATTTCTAAGCGCTTAACTATTTACCATGACAATGAGGCCGTAATGGATATCTAGGGGATCTAAACACATGGATCTTAAATATCTCTAACTGAAGCAAGATGTTAGAAGAGGAAAAGTTGTCATTGAACACAGAGGCACAAATCTCATGGTTGTAGATATTTTTACAAAGACTACCTCCAAACACATTACAGAGACATACTGAAAGCATGGGTCTTGAAGATAGTTCCTAGTTATTTCTTTTCTGTAATTTATTATGCATGTATTTGACATTTGTTGAGCTCTTAATAACACTTCTACATCTATTCTCTTATATTTTCCATTGTGTACACATATTATTATTGGATGGATTATAACAGAAAATTATCTTCTTTAAGAAATTATGGGACCATTATGTAAACTCCTGATTATGGCCTAGTTAAGAGGGTTGTCTGTTACATAATGATATGAGATCTCCATGACTCTCATTGACTATTGGACTAGCCGAGGCGCTTATGAAAATTAATCCTTAAATGATTTAACATATAATGAGCGCCTTATGCTTCTTAATAAAAAAATATTAATGGATTCTCCTATGACCAAGTGGGAGACTGTAAGGAAATTATTAATTAACCTTTGGGTTGCTTAATATTTATAATTCCTTCCTCGAAATATGGTCATTACTATTTTGATTTTTAGTTAGAATATGTTATTTCCTAACAAAATGGTTCATGTTCCAAAAACGAAATGGATATTAAAAGGAGTTAAAATTCCAATTAAATTTCTACCTTGATGGACGGTTGGGATTAATTGACCTTTAGAAATTAAGCCCTCTCTCCACCTATAAATAGATGATTTACTTCCATCTAAAAAGTATTCATGAAATACACATATAAAGGTTTATAGGCAAGGAGAGAGAAGCCAAAATTATTCGTTGAAGGACTGTTAAGCTGGTCAGACCGACGACAATCAGCGGCGATAAACAGCGACATCACATCCATGACGAAGAAAGGCGGTATTACACTATCCCTCTTTTTACATATCTATTAGGTGATTATCATGATGTTCACGATCTTAGGGTTCATGTAAATAAACTATTTTACATATTTGTGTTTATAATATTTGTATGTAAGAAACTCTTTAGCCTTGAATCTGTCCCCCATAACCTATTCTGCCATGATTATATTCGTAAGCTTACACTGAATCGTGCTTCTAAAACACCCTTTGTCCTCTAAGGTCTATCTTCGGAAATTTAATACAAGATATTATAATGGTCGTCTGATGGAGCATCTTAAATTGGCTATGATGAAGGTTTGATAATGGCGGTGATGGTTGGCAGTTATGGTTGTGTGAAGATGTTGTCACCGTCGATTGTGTAAATCTGCACACAGATGGTTGTTGGGTGGGTGTTGTGATGGAAGTGGCCATTTTAGTTTTGAATTTGGGGTTGGATATTATTGCTAGGGGAGAGAAAGAGAGAGTTTAATGGGTTTTTTTTCTTTTTTTATTTAGTTTTGGCTCTTCATTATTTATATTTTATTTCTTTATTTTATTAGTTTTTCTTTTAGGGTATAAGTGTCCATTACCCCCAAAAATGGAGGGAAACCGGTTGATGGTCCTAATTGAAACAAAATGATAGTTAAGGAGCTCATTTTATCAGGCTTTATAATGGAGGGAGTGATATGTAAACCTAAAATAGTTCAGGTGTAATAGTACACACTTTCAAAAACAAGATTTAGTTTTGTCCTGTTCAAATTTGTGTAGATCTTTTTTTGGTTGGTACAAACTCATGATTTAATTCTTTTGATACATAAAACTCACCTTTTTTCACATTGTTGAATTATCAAATCCTAAAGCAAATTCTATTTTTATCTAGTCTTAGATTTGATCTTCCAACCATCCGTAAAACTTAAAAAATTTTAAAACTTAATGTTTGTGTTACATCTGCACTGATACTCTTGTCTTGAGTATGAAGCTATATGTGTAATACTAAGTCTACTGTTTATGTTATTTGATATAGTTCAGTAGTTGTGGGGTTGTGTATTATTAGCCTTTGGTTTGCGGTGTGTATTGGCTATACTTATTCATTTACACATTGTAAACGCTAAATTGTACTTAAATTGTTATTATTGTGGACTTTTTGTGTGTGTGGTCTTGGAACTAAAAGACCCAAAAAATTTCACTACATTGATTTTCTCGTTCACAAAATTATTGTGTGCCAATACCCTTCTCCTCATTTCATTATGTTTCAAATTTTATGCATTGTACTTTGAACATCACACAACCTAGAACTATTTTGTGTGTGTGTGTGTGTGTATTCAACTATTGAAGTTTAAAAGGTTTTTACCAAAAAGTTATAAGAGAATACATAATACTAACACTTTTGTGTAACAGATTGCTTTCAATGACTAGCTAGAATAGGTTATGCGTTGGGTTAGGACAATCATGTAGATTATTTCACTTAAGATTGAGGGGATGAGTATCGTTTGCATGTGAGTGGCAATAGGTTGACATGATCACATAAAGGAGTCGCATGATTATTAATGCATCAATATAGAAAGTTATTTATTGCAACTTTCGGACTCTAACCCAAATATTATAAAAAAAAATCCATATGTTCATAAGTAGGAGCAGTAAGGCTGAGCAGTCAGACTTGCCATCTTCCACTATCCACTCTTTTCCAATTCTTAAATTATCTTGTTATTTTCATTCATTTATTTCAGTATTAAGACTCATTAGGTCCAGATATTTGTATTGACCATGTTAGTACTAATATAGTTTATTTGAGTTGCGACTATTTATGACCTTGAGACGGTGTCTATTTTATTTTATACTAGATATGGTGACAGTTTTGGGTTATCTTATAATCTATATTTATTTCATCCCATATCATGGATGTTTTAAATTCATTATTATTATTATTATTATTATTATTATTATTATTATTATTATTATTATTATTATTATTATTATTATTATTATTATTATTATTATTATTATTATTATTATTATTATTATTATTATTATTATCGTGATGCTGAGAATGATATAGATTGATTCATACCTTATCTTTGGCTTATCTAAATGGCCAACTGACATGTGAAAAATAAAGGGTGTTACACTAAGTACACTCACGAAAATGGACTAAGATTAGCTAAAATAACATGTTTATTAATCATAGGCCAAGTCAAGTAAATGTTTATTTAAACATAAGGTTAGAATGTCTAATAGGTATCAAATAGTGGGGGGTTTAATCGATTGTTAAGGATTAATTAAATAGACTATCCATATGTCATAGGTAAGTCAACGAATAACAACATTATAGGTTAATTAAACCGTTATGTTAACTTTTGCATTGAGCTAAAAAAAACATTAATAAGCGCAAGGGTTTTTCATTTAAATTATATTATATAAATATAATATTTTCTCGTCTTCTTGGCCAACCCCTTTTCATTGAACCGATGGGTACATCTTAAAAATAAATTTTTAAAGAATGAGGAAATGATTGTAAGTAAGCAGATCTCTGATCAATTTGCTTCATTAGATTTGGTTAGAAATCTCATTGTTCACCCGTATTTCATTTGTGCCAGTTATATTTGGTTTGTAATAATAAGCAATTTTAAGATACACCCTCATTCACTAGAAATAGTTAAAAACCACTCTACGGATTTAGGTGTTGTTTGTTTTTACCTCTTTAGTCTGAATCTGAACCATTCAGACTTAAGTGTTTATTTTTTTAAATGATTAAGAGGCTAACAAATATATTTGGCTCTTACATTCATTCAGAGGTACATTCAGACATAAAAACAAATATAATTTCAAATTCAGATTTCAGACTTCATCAGATTCGGTCTTAAGATTTCTGATTCAAACTTCAGATTCAGATAGAAAAACAAACGCAACCTGAGTTAAAGTATTTACGTGAATGATAAAAGGAAATATTATTATAAGTACAATTGATAAAGAGAAATGAATTGAAAGGCCTTAATACTAAGTGTGACTCCCGTCGAGTATTTGGTAATTGAATCACCAATAAAGTTTCGTGACTGTCTCGCGTCTGCCAAACTTGGGTCCAAATCCATATCGAAGCATTGCATGCAATTTAGAGATATGATGACCCTTCAAGCGTCGAAAGAGATCAGGAGAGGGAACACATCCGAACATTAGCTAATATGCATGAGGTTTTCAAAATAGTTCCCTTTAAATCAACAATAAGGAAAATTGATTTGAAAGAAATAAACTACAACAAAGTTATTTCTTTTCCATTCGAGTATCTAATAGGTATTCATCTCCCTCAAAATGATGGACTCTTCCTAATTGTCTATTTTTCAAAATTTTTGCATTATTCCTATTTTCATAAAAACCAATTCACCTTGAGAAATATTAATCCTTTCAAGAATAAGAAATCTTCCTACAAGTTGATTTAGAATAAAAATTATAGATTGTACAATTACACTTCTTGAAATATATGGAGGTCTTTCATGATTAGAGGGGGCGAATTAAAATCATGTACTCGATCCTTAGTTCTCAACTACAAAATCTCATACCCGAATATCTTTCATTCAATAAAGAACACACGACATCTTCATGACATTCACATAGGCGCATTTCTGAATGACGCACTTGGAGAAACCTAATTTGGATTTTAGAGTCGCAACACGATCAAACCCAAATGAACAAAATGTTCCACGATTATATTCTTTTTCATTAGTTCTCATGTTCAAATATTCTTTGCTATTGTGAGATGATTTTTTCTAGTATGATTTCTCCAAAATTAGACATTTTTTAATAGATCATTAACTGGAAGATTTGTAAATCTCAGAGTTAATCCATGCACAAGTAAACAAACAAGTTTTCCAAATTCAACCATATACGTTGCAAAGTCTTCATATAAAACTGAAACATAAAAGAAACTCAAGTATATAAAACTTTAAATAAGATAGCTATAAATTATTAGAGTTTGGCATGTCATGAATTCTTTTTGTTGTTTTAATGTAAGTTATATTACCAAAACACAGGAAAACAAAGCGATAAACAATGACACCCACGGACAGCCCCTCAGCGGCATCAACTATGCTCAAAGGCAAACAAATAAATGACAGCAAACCACAACCTACACAAACTTATATTAGGATCTAAATATACGAAACATACAAAGTAGACGTAATATCAATTAAGGCCCGCATGGCCAAACCAAACAATGTCGCTAAGAGATCTTTAACGAAACACCACATCCAAACACAAACACCATAAAAGATTTAACAATAAAATGACAAGACACTCTTTGACTTTCTTATAATTGACTTCTCTCTATTGTTTTTGTTTGATTGACCCCTTGAATTGTTCTTGATAGAGAAGGTGTGCATTTATTAGATTCATATTCTATAAAGATGTGTATTACTTAAAAAAATTAATATTGAATAGGTTTCTCTATCTTTATTGCATGGCCAACTAAAGGTGAAGGTAAGAAGCACCAATTTTTTTGAACTAATGTATATATAAACTTCCAAATTTAAACAACGTTTCTTATGGCTCTAAATTTTTTGTTTTAACCCTGAGAGTTAGTTCAGCTAGTCAGGTTTTGGATTTGCACACCAATAGCCACCAGTTCCAAGTCCTCTTGGAAAGTAATCTCTATTGTAAAGCCCTTATTTAGAGTTGAGGGAATAACCTGAGGTACACACAAATTGACTCGGGATTGTTCTCCACTAACAAAAAAAAAAATAGTTTTATATTTACGTATATATTTGTTATGAGGAATGCAGGGGCTTAAAAAAAGTAGTATCATTTGTGTTGAAAATTTTTCACTAAATTAAACCAGTTGGATTACTTTGCTTCATATAGACATGGCAATATTCAACATTTGAATAAATCAGCATAAATTACACTTTTGGTGGAAGCTAGCTAGAGTCTATTGTGCTTAGCCAGTTTGAATATTCGATCTAATAAATGTGATCAACTGGAACAGTGGACATTGGGGCTTTAGATTAGATGGTTTAAAAGTCATTGTATAACAATGTTGTTTTCTCGTGGTGTAGAAGTCAACATACTAGTGCCCATTTGTTAAGGTTCTTCTAGGCCCCAAAAGGAGTGTAATGCCATTTGTAACAAGTAAACTAGAAACAATGTTCATTTGAGGTTTAAATGAAAAGGATCATGATATCAACATACATACTAGATGACCTCAAATTAATGATTAATTTTACTGCTTGAAAATAGAGTTTTCTCCAGCCCTGATCCAACACATCTCATATTCTTGCTCGGATAATACAATTTTTATTTAAAAATTGTTAGAATTTATAAAAAAAATTAAGTTGATAAAATCAAATTTTGATCAACTTTGAGGTCAAATTAATTATGGGACACACACGTCTTTCGAGACAACTCAAAGTAGTAACTCGTTTATCTTGAGTATAACGTGGTATACTCACATACGAAAAATCATAAATTATTGAATGAAAAATTGTAGCTCAAAGTACTCTCTTGAAACATGAAAAATGGTTGAAGTGTTTATGTTAAAGCGTGTCCCATATAAGAAGAATGTGTAAAATGGGGGTAGTATAATATAACTCAAATTGACTTAATCGCTTAGTGCCCTTGGGATATTCCAACTCATTGAAGGAGGAAAGACTTACATGAGCTTGGTTTGGCTTCCAAGCCTACACAAGCGCCGCCGAGCCTTTAACCTCGCTAAAGTATATACTTTTTGGGCCAAATTTTATTAGGTTTTCATTATTTTTGTGGGTTATTCTTATTTATTTTTTGGGTCTGGCCTAGTCAAGTTTTATTTCAGTTTTTGTTTTTATTTTTCTTTGACAGTTAATTTCGATTATTCCAAACAGTTGACTGTTCGAATTTCTAAGTGTTTTTAACTGCCACTTATTTTTGTATAAATAAGTGGCTTGGAACCTCATTTAAACGTTACGCAAATACAAAACTCACTCCATAAATTCAGTGAGTTCATATAAGAGTTCTCAAAAGTTGATTCAAACAGACTTGCAAATTGGGGTGCTACTTTTGCAAGTAAAGATTTTTGTAACCTGGGAGACGATTGTCACTGTGTCCGAGAAGCAATAATTCGGAGCAAAACCCGTCTTAAGGTTAGAGTGTTTAACACTTGCTTCAATCTACTTTTTATGTCATTGCATTTAAATTCTATATTTTTCTGTAATTATTCTGTAATTACAAATTTCATAATATTTGTAATATAATTAAAATTTATTTTGGATAACAAAAATTGCATAATTTTTTCTTAAACCGAGAGGGAAACTCACATTATAAATGATCCCCATGTTTTAAATGGGTAAGAATCTCTAATTTTCATGAATCAAATACTGTACAAATTTAATCATAAGTTTAGCTATCCATAAACTATTGACACTTGACGTTTAATAATTCAATGGATGAAAGGAAATGCGACAGTGTTGGTTGGCTGAATGAAATGATTTACCGGGGGGGGGGGGGGGGGGGGGCACAACTTCAATGTGCATGTGAAAGCCTACATCTTTTGACTTTATTGGAGAAATGGTCACAAGAGTGGATTTAGGGTCTCACGGGAGGACTTCATTTCACTCACTTCTTCCTAGAGGAAGTGGCAATCCTTGTTTTAACCTCTTACATGTAGTGTCGGGACCTTTTGTCTTATTCTAAATTTTAAGGACTAAATACATTTAACACAATTTTTTTCTGAAGAAAACCAATTTGCCGACACCAGTGTGCCAAACGTTATTGAGTAGACGTGAGACAGCCAGGACCCCTCCCTTGTCAAGAATTAATTATTCGGAGTTATCAAGTGGTTCGCGAGAAAATCAGCCTCATATATTTAATCTTGGACTGTGGTACCTTGATAAATTGTTCACAAGCACACTTAAAATTAAGAAAATATTCAATAAATGGGTGTTTGAGGAACTAAATGAATTAAAAAAAAATTATTAGATTAGTTTTTTAATACAGAAATACAAAAATTATTACAATTGTTGTGAAATTAAAAAAAAAAGTTTAAAAATAATGGGTGCCGCTAGCGCAAACCTTTAAAAATAAAATAATATTGAGTAAATGTGTGTTTGAGGGATAAAATGAGTTTAAAAAAAATAATTGAAAAAAACAAATAAACTATTCTAATAAAAAATTATTTTTTATAATTGTTTTTAACTCATTTTACATGAAAAATCAAAAAAAAAAAAAAGGGCATCCCTATGCTATCCCGGGGTTAACGCCCGGGTAGCATAACATTATTCAATTATAAATTATCGCTAATGTGGTGTTGTACTTTATACAAATACGAATCGAACTCACAAGAATTTAATTAATTTTATAAATAAATAACTTTCCAACTAAATGGTACAGTGATGAAAATTATAATCTAAAACTAAAATAAAAGCAATTAATGGGAGCAACCAAAAATATATCATTAATTGTGGGAGAAATTAAGATTTTTGATCAATTTATCAATTTTAACTAATATTACACATTAATTTAATTTCATCATTCCTAATTTTACAACTCAAATTAAACCGACTCTCATCACGCTCAATTCAAAAGCTAAAACATTTAAATTCATACAAAATTGAACGTCTCTAAACTAGATGGCTGAAATCTTTATTCCCTTAAAAGTATCAATTTTAAGTTTTATATAGTCTTTAAGCATGAACTATCAAGACAATCGAGTGCAAGCATAAACTACAAAAAGCTACTCACACCAAAAATTAAAATATGAAGCATCAATTTTTAAGTGTTAAAGTTGTATTTAAGCATGATATATCAAATGATTTAATGTAAGCATAACCCATCAAATGTTACATACACACTTTAGTTCTTAAAATGTGAATTAGCAATCACTTCCGAAGATTTAAAACACACTTTCATGTCATTTTAAGTGAATACTAAATTTTTAAAGCATTTAAATATATTGGGAATGAAAACGAAATTAAACCAAATGCATAATATTAATCAAGCATGATAAACTTCACCTAGTCCTAGTAGAAAATTTACGCTAACATGATCATAAACATAATCAAATTGCAAGAATGAATAAGAATTTTCATTAAGGATTCAAATTTACAAATAATTGCGCCTTTTATAAAATGAATCTTGACAAGATCTTCCCCACCTTAAATAAAAAAAGGATTAATTACACTGGGCCCCCCTATACTTTGACCCTCTTTCCACTTTCCCCCACATTCTTTAATTTTTTTCAAATAGCACCCCATACTTTAAAAACGGCTACAAATAGCCCCCAAACAATAATACCGTTAAATTTTTAAATGAAAATGCACGTGGCAGCGCCTTTAACTTTTGTCAAAGGGCATTTTCGGTATTTTAACTTTTTTTTAAAACCCTAAAAAACCTCCCTCCTCTCTATTTTCTCTTTCTTCTCCACGTCTTTATTTTCTCTCTTTCTCAAGCTTCATCTCTCTCTCTCTCTCTCACACACACACACACACACACAATCACACATATCCACACAAACACATACATATTTTTGGGGCGGGGCTAGAGGGGAGGGGGGGAGATAAGGCCAAGAGAACAGGTCTGGGTTTTCTTTTTTTCCTTATGTATATATATCCTCTTTTTTTTAAATCATATTAAAAAATAGATCTCCTTTTTTTATTTTTTATTTTTATCATGGGAAAACCATTTTTTTATTTATTGAAACCATTTTTTGTTAGTTAAAAATAGTTTTTAATTACTGAAAATCATTTTTTTAATGCTGAAAATTATTTTCTTATTATTGAAAACCATTTTTTATTTGTTTAAAATAATTTTTATTACTAGAAATAAAGTTTTACAATGTGAAAACCATTTTTTGTATTGACGGAGACCATTTTTTGTATTTTTGTATTTTAGGATATATTTCAATAAATATTAGTATTTTCTATTTTTCTTCGAAAAAAATTCTTGTTTTTTATATTTTTTTTGTAATTTTAAGAATTTTAATTTTTTTACAAAATTCCATATTTTTTATCGTGTGAAAACATATTTTTTTCCCAGGAAATTGTTTGTGTTTTTTTGGATTTTTTATTTTTAGAAATTATTTAGTTTTCTATTTTTATTCTTTTTTTATTTTTTGCAGATTTTTTTTATTTTTCAAAATTTATTTTTGTTAAATGTTTGTTTCCTGATTTTTTTCTTCTATTTTTCAGAATTTTAATTAATGTCTTTAAACATTTTTTTTTATTTCATTGTATTTTTCAGTAATTATTACTATTTTTAAATATATTTCCTGAATTATTTGTTTTTAGAATTTTCCAGATTTTAAATATATATTTGTAATTTACAAATGTTTTAAAAAATAAATACATATGTTGGGGGCGGGGCTAGAGGGTAGGGGGGGGGGGGGGAGATGGGGCTAAGAGAACAGATCTAGGTTTTCTTTTTTTCCTTATATATATATATATATATATATATATATATCCGCTTTTTTTTAAATCATATTAAAAAAATTAGATCTCCTTTTTTTATTTTATTTTTTTATAATGGGAAAACCATTTTTTTATTTATTGAAACCATTTTTTGTTAGTTAAAAATAATTTCTAATTACTGAAAATCATTTTTTATTGCTGAAAATTATTTTCTTATTATTGAAAATCATTTTTTATTTACTTAAAATAATTTTTATTACTAGAAATAAACTTTTATAATGTGAAAACCATTTTTTGTATTTATGGAGACCATTTTTGTATTTTTGTATTTTAGGGTATTTTTCAATAAATATTAGTATTTTCTATTTTTCTATGAAAAATATTCTTGTTTTTTTTTTTTTTGTAATTTTCAGAATTTTAATTGTTTACAAAATTCCATATTTTTTATGGTGTGAAAACAAATTTTTTTTTCCAGGAAATTGTTTAATTTTTATTGGATTTTTTATTTTTAGAAATTATTTAGTTTCTATTTTTATTCTTTTTTATGTTTTGCAGATTTTTTTTTTATTTTTCAAAATTTATTTTTGTTAAATGTTTGTTTCCTGATTTTTTTCTTCTATTTTTCAGAAATTTAATTAACGTCCTTAAACGTTATTTTATTTCATTGTATTTTTTAGTAATTCTTACTATTTTTGAATATATTTTTCTGAATTATTTGTTTTTAGAATATTCCAATATATATATATATATATATATATATATATATATATATATATATATATATATATATATATATATATATATATATATATATTTGTAATTTGCAAATGTTTTAATAAAATTGTAAATTTTTTTTAAGATTTAAATGTTTAATCCTTTTAAATTTTTATAGGTTTTTTGACATTTTCAAAAAAAAATTGTATTTTTTAGATTTTTTAAATATATATTCGTTTTTCTAGAATTTTTTCCAATATTTTTTCATAGTTTTGAATTTTTTTTTTGTTATTTTCTTAATTTTTAAACGTTTTTTTCTATCTTTTTAAGATTTTTACATCCGGACAAAAATGCCCTTACCTACGATCATGTGCTATGCACATGACTTACAAATTTTGCCAAAAGTTAACGGAGTTGGACGGTAGTGGGCTATTTGAAGCCATTTTTAATGTATGAGGTGCTATTTGAAAAAATTGAAAGAATGTGGGGGAAAGTGAAAAGAGGGTCAAAGTATAGGGGGCTCCAGTATAATTAACTCTAAAACTAAACTCTCTCAGAATTTTCTCTAAAAGATTCTCTCTCAAATGATGAGCTCGAGGGTCATTTCTATAGACCAAGAGGTGAGGTATTTGGTTTGGGATAAAAGTCTAATTAATTGATTAAAATGTGTTTTGTGGTCACCCAAATAAATGTGTTGAAACCCCAATCTCTCCACCTCCTTTGGTCTTTGATTGTTATAAGGTACTTAATTTTTTCCGACTCGAGGACTCTTATTTTTTTTGCTGAACATGCCGGTTAAATTTCGTCAAATTTGGAGAATAAAATTTTTTGACTTTTTTTACTATAAATATAGTAAAAACAAGTTTTCATGAACAATCAGAAAAATCAATTTTTTTGCGCTTTTCTCCAGTTGATTGTCAATTTGTATATTTTTTTGCACTTTTCTCCCATTGATTATTAATTGGTACCAAACTTTTCACTTGGCAATTTTTTTCACAAATTAGCTTAAGAAAATTATAAAATCTTTAAAATGCATTGTTTTGCCTGAAAATTATCGTTTTGAATCTGAATTCAATAATTCTTGCATTTTTTATTATATAACAAAATGGTCTTAAGAACTTATTAAACAAATAAAAATGGGTCTAACAAAGAAAACATTTAAGTATACAATGTACAAAAATAATGCACTCATCAACAACTTTGAGTGGAAGAATACTTTGTTGGTTTTAAAAAAAAAAAAAATACTTTGTAAGCACCTTGATAAATTGCTCATATGCACAATAAAGTACCACACAATATCTTTTTAAAGTAGAATATTGCTTTCTTGGTTTTAAAAAAAAGTGAAGAAAAATATAAAGAAAGAATACTTTGTTATAGTTGTAATAAGCACTCTTTAAGTTTATATAGGCTTCTAGTGGTAGAACTCTAGAATGGAAACATTAACTTAATATTAATATACAATGGAATAATCAATATACTAAGGTAATGAAGCTTAATAATGTTAACTCAAAAAAACTCTCTATTGGTCGAATGAAAATTTAACAACCCCATACCAATAATCAAATTTACCTTCTTGGATAATCAATTTAAACATGATATTCAAGAACAAAATCACAGCACATTTTGTCACGCATCTTACCATCTCTATCTTTCTCTCTTTACACACTCACACACACACACACACACAACATATGTGATAATTTATTCACGTCTTCGTCTTTCTTTTTCTCTACTTTAGTGGGGTTAAAGAAAGTAACCCTGCACAGTTGATAAAATGAGGCTAAGTGATTTATAAAAGCCTTATTGATATCCGGGCACTACACTGACTGCAATATTATTACGCACGATTTGATATACCGCGTATACACAGGTTTAACGAATTGAACTCGACAATACTGTAGTAGTGATTTAAATTAATTATTTGAGATACCACCACATACATTGTGACAAGTGGCACCATAAATATTGGACATTTCGCTCCACAGAAACATGACATGTGCTAATCCCACTTGGGCACTTTTTCTATAAAAAGAAGGTTTCCCCTCATTTAGTAGGATGTTGTTCTTGGGGGTAAGGTAAGGAGAGAAATTCTAACTCTTCGCCTCCATAAACCTCCTGAGCTCCGTCACGGGTTTGATGGTGACGAGAGGATTTTCATGGTTTTATCATGAGTTTTACGTATTTTACACGATATAGGGGCGTTTGGAGGTAGCTAGCCGATTTTGGCACCCCTCATGCACCAAAACCACCAAAACCATCAAAGAACCGAGTTTTCTGGCGTATCGTATGGGCCTCGAACTACGTAGACTTTGATTCTACGAAGAGACGGATACGTAATTGCAACAACGTTGCTCAAGTTTAAAATACGCTAAATGCGATACATCCCCAAATCTGGACTCACATCTTACATTTGACGACTCTGCTAGGGAGGTATTCACGATTTCGACGTATCATTTTTTATGACGAATATTAGAAATCATATTTATTATAATACACATTAAATTTATTAGAATTGATCTTTTATCAGAATATGTGAAATATTCAGTTGAAAAAATATATGCACTAATGATTCTGTGGATTTTTTTTATTATTGTTATTTTTCAGCATTAGATTGGTTAAAAGTTTTGTTAGCCATAATTTTGACCACATAAATAAAGATATTGTTTATTTGTGTGTGATCCGCAAATAAAATTTGTGTAGATTATAATTGTTTGTGTGTGTCAGTTATATTAATCAGACTATTCTCTATCATAGCCGAAAGTGAAAAAGAAGTAAGGGTCTCAACTATTAAGGGCCACTAACACCTACATCTAATAAATACAAGTCGTTGACAAAGACTATTTATGGACTGTTAGATAACAAAAAACAACACACCACATATCAGGCATGCTTCTAGACACGTGATTGTAATGCACATCCCTTTTTTGTCTCACATATTTGAAAAAAAGAAAAGAAAAGAAAAGGAGGATACAACCTATGAACCATTGGTACAGGGCTTCAACGAAAAAAGAGCACAAATGAAGAAATCCTCATTGGCCTTGTATTTGTTACTCTATGACCATAAATTAGGGATATATATAAAACTAACACCTAGTCGCCTGCGTATAAAATCCGACGAGACCAAATGTAGATGGAAATACAGATTTGCTCTGACAATATCAAAATTCAGCTCAATCTGTTTAAAATTCGGTGTATAAAAACCCACCATCCCGGACTATCTCCTGCTGAAACTGACGTTATCACCGCTTTGTCCAGATTGGTATTTGCCTCCAAAATTGATTGGATGTTAAAATGGATTCTCCATGTTCGTCAACAAACAAAGAGCCTCCGAGAAACCTTAACCTCTGAGAGGCCTTGAAGAATCATCATTGAAATTAAAGCCAAAGATAAACCTTGGTGAAATTGACCGAGCCACCATTGAAACCCGAGCAACCTCATTTGGTTAACTATCTTCTAACAACCTTTGTTGTAAAAACAAAATGCAATTTACCATGGACGAGTCCAACTCAAACCTCGAATCTTCAAACAACTTGATCTCGAACATGTTGATCTCAGAGCTACCTTGGAAAATGCGAGCAGTCTAGTGAGAAACACCGAGAAGCCATGAAACTAACCTCGAACATACTCAAATAATCTAACCTTCAAATAGGTAATCACACATTCAATGTCATATCCGAGCTAATCAGAGCATTGATAAGGAATTAATGGTTAATTTTATTGCCATAGATTTAGGACCTCCCTGGATGGACCTAATAAAAGACTATATTGAAGATGACATCCTAACACCTGATACTAAAGAGGCCAAGAATCTTCGATATAAAGCAGTAAGATATGTGTTAGACAAAGGAGTTTTATACAAATAGGGATTAACCATCTCCTTTCTGCATTGTGTTCGTCCCATGGAGGTAGAAGTATTGATCAAAGAAGTGCCTGAAGGTTCCTGTGGAGATCATTCCCCTGGTCGATCAATACTCCAACGAATCAACAGTGAGGTGTACTACTGGCTAAGTATGAGGGAAGATTGTACAGCCTTTGCAAGAAAGTGTGACAAATGCTAGAAATTCTACGTGTTAACGAAAATGTATTTTATCCCTAATTAATTAAATTCGTTTAGTTAATGTACATTTTAGTTTAACTTAATATATTGATTTTGATGTTTCCAAACATATTTTTATTAGGTTATTCTATAGATATTTATTATTGTATAATCTTGTTTATATATCATGATATACATATATTTATTACATATCTATTCTGACTGAGTTATACCTGCTTATATCAAGCTTTATTTTCATGACTCAGTACGCCTCGACTCTACTCAACAACTTATTCGAGTAAAGGTATTTACGTGTGGTTGCACATTTGCACTTGACACATTAGGCACAGTTGCATATTTCTTGATCTAAGATTTTTTACTGTGTGACTAATGAATTGTGAGTCTAAACCCTTTCAAAAAATTATATTCTTTTTACTGAAAATATTTTTTTTATTAAAATTGGTGTAATTTCGATTTAATATAAATTTCTTAATTTTGAAATCATTTTCGGAATTTATAAACATCACACGTAAAGATTTATTTGTACCTCTACTATTACCATTGTACTCTAGAAAATGGCTTGAAAAGTCTATACCTGTTAAGACTGCCACCACGCTATCGTTGGGCGAAAACTTCTATAAAGAAGATTTAACTCTACAATTTAATATATTATATAATTATCAGTCGACGTTTTTTTTAATCCATACCTGTGCTGTCAGTTTTATAACAGTCGGTAAGGTCACATCTGTATCAAGTCAGTTTTTTTTTGCTGTGCCAACTTACTCGTCCCTTTTGGCCATGACGTTGGCGACACAGTTTTCGTACAAAGTCCTGTCTAGCTTTCGGCCATACTCCTATGCTTTAGCCTTTAAAGCTTCTGCAAAGGCTATCCAATCATAGCCTTAGGCTATTATATGTATCAGTTGACGATTTGATCGCCTGCCCCCTATGGTCTTAGGCCTTTACCAAGCTGACAGCCTTATGGCTGGGGTTTCCTTTCCAAGAATTGATTTTCAGCTAAGTCTATACTGAGACTCATGTACCTGCTTTGTCCTAGGAGAAATCTTAGATGGGTTTGAGCCCCATGCTGAGACCTTGATAGCTTTCTATCTCGTCCCTTACCTGCACCGAAGTTGAGAGCTAATAGCGTTGGACGATTAAATTGTTTGAACATTGAAAATTGTTCTTTTTATCCGCGCGGAATTTTTTTTTTAATATTTGTTCGAAATTTTTATTCTGTCCGAAAAATTATATATATATATATATATATATATATATATATATATATATATATATATATATATATATCTGTGCGTCAAATTATATATATATATAGCTGTTCGTCAAATATTTTATATATATATATATCAGACAAATACTTTTGAATATATATATCTGTTTGCAAATATTTCTTTATATGTCAGCCATATATTTTTTATGAGTTCGGGAATTATTCTTTTTATAAATATCTGTTCTGAAATATTCTTTTGTACAATATATATATATACCTTTCCTATATATATATATATATATATATATATATATATATATATATATATATATATATATATATATATATATATATTTACAAACCTATGACTGAGTTATACATGAACTTACTTGTCTCATTTATCTTCTTGACAGAATAATGCTCTTGACACATCAGTTATATTATTTACACAATGGTTCCACATAAATACTTCAGTTGTGTATTTTATCTCTTGGACTAACAATGTTTTTGCAGAAAAATTATGGGTCACCTACCTAGTCACTTTCAATCACACATTGTCAGATTACTATTCTTCTACAACGGCAATATTTTTATTGAGAAGCAAAATGAAGATTTGCACATCAGCCTTGGAGATTATTTTCAGTCATCACAACTCAGAAAATCCGGAGCATTAAAGGCTCAAATTGCATGTGTCTAACAGCTAGTTTTCTGTAGACACATTTAAGAGCTGTGAGAGCTGCATTGAAGTCAGATAATAGACTTGAACGAAAATATGAGAAAGACTTATTGAGAGAATTTATTTTTACTACTCAGCTACACATTCAAGAGAGCAATAAATTTTATCATGTGCTCAATCATTGAAGAAGAAGACTTGTGCCTACTTCAGCATCATTTATTGAAGTCTGATTCAAGAAGGAGAAACTCAAATTACAAATTGTATTTTAAGGAGTTTCAGTATTTTATTCTGTACTACAAAAAGTCAGATTTATTGTGAAGCTTTGTTGAAGCTTCGGTTTGTACCGGTAATTGGTTCCTACCCGTAAGTGGGCCACGGGGTTTGAAGCTTGGAGTTAGCTTGCAAACGGTTGTACGCGGTGGTTTGATCCTACCCGGAAGTGGATCAGGTTTAGTGAAGCGCAAAGGAGACAGGGGCTCTAGGCGCGTGGACGTAGGCCGGAATTTGGCCGAACCACGTTAAATTTCGGTGTCATTTATTTTCCGCACTTTTATTTATTTATTTGCACATGCTTGCTTGAGTTAATATTTTCAGCACACTATCTTGCAAATAAATTAATTCTGAAATTTGACTAAATTAATTTTAAGGTTAAAATAATTATTTTTGAGTTAAATAATTATTTTCAGAATATCACTTAATATTAAATACGAAAATTAATTTAATATTTCTAAAGTGTTAAAATCTGCATCTCTAGTTGTTTAAATTAGTTAGTTGCATTTATTTGATATTGTTGGATTTATTCTTTATAGTTTTATTAATCTAAAATTTGTGTAAGTGATTTAAATTTACTATTTTTCTAAAATATTAATTTGACTTAAAGTTTGTAAAAACTCAATTAACCCCCCCTCTTGAGTATAATCTGGGCAACAATTGGTATCAGAGCTAGTGCTCTTCTTATTTATTTTTAGATTTAACAATCTTAGAGTTAAAGATCCATGGCAAACTTTAATGTTTCATCTCTTGGTGAGGGTCAATCAATAAATAGACCTCCTTTATTTTCAGGAAATAATTATAGCTATTGGAAAAATAGAATGAAAAATTTTATTCAATCAAATGATTATGCTGTTTGGAGAGTTATTATAAATGGTTCTAATATCCCCTTAAAAGTTGTTAATGATTAAAATGTTCCTAAAGAAGAAAATGAATGGAATGATGTTGATATTAGAAAAATTCAAATAAATGCTAAAGCTATGAATATTCTGCATTGTGCACTTGATGTAAATGAGTATAACAGAATTTGTTGTTGTGAATCTGCTAAAGAAATTTGGGATAGACTAGAAGTTACTTATGAAGTAACTAGTCAAGTTAAAGAAGATAAAATTAGTATGCTTGTCCATAATTATGAGTTATTTAAAATGATGTCTGATGAATCTATTTATGATATGTTCACTAGGTTCACTAATATTATTAATGGTCTTAAATCTCTTGGTAAATCTTATACTGACTCTGAATTAGTGAGCAAGATTCTCGGGTCACTACCATCTGCTTATATGACAAAGAAGCCGGCAATCAAAGAAGCTATACGAGAAATACCTATCTCTCTTGATGAGTTATTGGGTTCCTTAATTACTCATGAAATGGAACTTAAGGAATTTGTTGAAGATGAGAAACCAAAAGCAAACAAAATCATTGCTCTCAAATCTTCAAGCAAAAATATAGAAAGTGAAGAAGATGATGATGATGATGATGATGATGATGATGATGATGATGATAATATTTCCTTATTGGCTAAAAATTTCAAAAAATATCTCAATTCTAAAAAGAAAGCCAAGGAAAGGAGAAAGAAATATTTTTCAAAAGAGTTCAATGATGATCATCAATCCAAATATGAACCAAGATGCTATCATTGTGATGAAGTTTGACACATTAAGCCTAATCGTCCAAAATATAAGAAAGGGAAGAAGGCATTGAAAGCCACAACATGGAGTGACTCCGACACAAGCTCTTCTGATGAAGATTCAAATGAAAATAAAGTTGCTCATCTATGTTACATGGCTATGGAAAATGGGGTACATTCTAACCCTAACTCTAGTGATAGTGATAATGATGAAGTTGATGATTATGAAGTTTTACAAAATGTTTTTGATGAATTATGTGAAAGTTTTGAAGAACTTAAAAATAAATATATTAAACTCAAGAAGTCTCATTCATTAGTTTCAACTAAATATGATTATATGTCAAATGATTTTGATGAGTTGAAATTAGAAAATGAATCTTTGAAAAATGAAATAAAATCTCTGAAAAAGGAAAAATCTGTTATTGTCACTACTCCTCTTGAAATTGAAAATATTGAGTTAAAAGGGGAGATTGAATATCTAAATAAATCATTAGATACTTTTACAAAAGGAAATGAATATTTTCCTAAAATTGTTGAGACACAAAGGATTCGATTTAATAATAATGGTATTGGATATGATGAAGGAAATGAGAAAAAGACTTATTCCAATTTATTGAAATTTGATGCTTCATCAAGTCTACCTAATTATTTATGCTCCTATTGTGGTAGACACACACATTTTTCAGATTTGTGTCCATATAAATTTAGAAAAAGAAAATTGGCATGGATTCCTAAAGGAACCAAGATGTATACTAACCCCTATGGACCTCACACATTTTGGGTACCAAAAGAGAAAATTTTCAAAGTTGTGTAGGTTGCATTTTGAGAAGGAATGTGGATTTTCAAGGCATATGATTTGATCATATTACAAATTTCAAGTATCATTGCCTAATGTTGGAAATGCCACACTTGGAAGTAGATTGCTTGAATATATCTTTGGTATTGGTAGGGTGGTAAGGAGCACCTTTCTTGAAATTAATATCATATGTTTATCAATGATTTATTTCATAATTGATATATTTCCATGCATAGAATATTTGTTATATCATATGAGCTTGTTGATAATTTAGTACTCACATGTAAATTTGTATACTTATTATTCTTGATGATTTTATGTTATATGACACATACACTTGATTTTGTTAATAATTTTTTTGTGAAAATTCATAATCTTTATGTGTTATATATTTGGACATATATTTGTGAATAATATTGGATTATTTCATAAATTTATTGTATATTAATTTGAAACGAAAATGTCATTTGAGTACATTCTAGTATATTAGTTATATGTGATACATGTTGATGTTGTAACATTCTCTCATTGATTTTAATGATATGGCCATATTAATCTCTATGAGTTAGTTTTATTGCATTCTACATGATTAATGCATTGTTCGAATATTTGTAACATTCATGATGAATATTTTTTTTAAGTTGGTAATATTTGTGTTATGTATGTTTAAATTGGGAAATAACATGATCAACAATTGATATCACTTGTGTGACTTTTCAAAAATGATTTTATGAAGTCAATTTTTTTTAATAATATTTTATCTCATGAAATAGATGCACCATATTTATTATATGCATATTTGCCTTTATTGGAATCCTTTAGGGGGAGATAAAAGTTTATTGAAATTTGTTTGATTATTTGTTCGAAAAATTCTTGATCATAACTTTGATATATTGTTATGGATTTTGCAATTTAGTTGTTTATTCCGAGAGTTTTAGCTCGTATCTTGAAAACGGCAAAGCATGAACAAAATAAATTTTTTTATCGTTATATTTATGCCGCTATCTTCTAACTCATGTGCGCTTTATTCCAAATTATTTGAAAACATCGAGTTATGAAATGTTTATTTGTTGTGCACTTGAAAGTTTACATCATGATGATTTATACAACAATTGATATGCGCCTATTCAAAAGTTATACGCTGAAATTTTATTATTGAGAAAGATGATAGAGCTAATTGATATATCTCTCGTACTTGCACTATTTGAGAACATTGAATTATGATTTCTATTTTTACAAAAAAAAATGTTTTGAGAAATCATTGTGTGCAACGCACGGTTTGTTTGTGATTACAACATTTGGTATCATTTATGATTTTTGTGACTTGTGCATTATTTGATGATATTATTGTCTATCTACACATTCAAATACATGCTATGAAATTTTTTATGATAACTTGTGTGCGTATCGAAAATTTTCATGTCACTTATATGTCCCTTGAGATTTATGGTTGAATCCCATGCACGAAGTATTTTTGATAGGGGGAGCTTCGCATTTTACTCGTGACACTGAATTTATATGAAATATCTTTTTGATAATGTCAAAGGGGGAGAAATATTTCTGATTCACTATGCGTGCTTAATCTATACATTTTATGGATCATTGTGAATCATTGTTTGTCATCATCAAAAAGGGGGAGATTGTTAACGAAAATGTATTTTATCCCTAATTAATTAAATTCGTTTAATTAATGTACATTTTAGTTTAACTTAATATATTGATTTTGATGATTCCAAACATATTTTTATTAGGTTATTCTATAGATATTTATTATTGTATAATCTTGTTTATATATCATGATATACATATATTTATTACATATCTATTCTGACTGAGTTATACCTGCTTATGTCAAGCTTTATTTTCATGACTCAGTACGCCTCGACTCTACTCAACGACGTATTCAAGTAAAGGTATTTACGTGTGGTTGCACATTTGCACTTGACACATTAGGCACAGTTGCATATTTCTTGATCTAAGATTTTTTACTGTGTGACTAATGAATTGTGAGTCTAAACCCTTTCAAAAAATTATATTCTTTTTACTGAAAATATTTTTTTAGTAAAATTGGTGTAATTTTGATTTAATATAAATTTCTTAATTTTGAAATCATTTTCGGAATTTATAAACATCACACGTAAAGATTTATTTGTACCTCTACTATTACCATTGTACTCTAGAAAATGGCTTGAAAAGTCTATACCTGTTAAGACTGCCACCACACTATCGTTGGGCGGAAACTTCTATAAAGAAGATTTAACTCTACAATTTAATATATTATATAATTATAAGTTGACGTTTTTTTTAATCCGTACCTGTGCTGTCAGTTTTATAACAGTCGGTAAGGTCACATCTGTATCAAGTCAGTTTTTTTTTGCTGTGCCAACTTACTCGTCCCTTTTGGCCATGACGTTGGCGACACAGTTTTCGTACAAAGTCCTGTCTAGCTTTCGGCCATACTCCTATGCTTTAGCCTTTAAAGCTTCTGCAAAGGCTATCCAATCATAGCCTTAGGCTATTATATGTATCAGTTGACGATTTGATCGCCTGCCCCCTATGGTCTTAGGCCTTTACCAAGCTGACAGCCTTATGGCTGGGGTTTCCTTTCCAAGAATTGATTTTCAGCTAAGTCTATACCGAGACTCATGTACCTGCTTTGTCCTAGGAGAAATCTTAGATGGGTTTGAGCCCCATGCTGAGACCTTGATAGCTTTCTATCTCGTCCCTTACCTGCACTGAAGTTGACAGCTAATAGCGTTGGACAATTAAATTGTTTGAACCTTGAAAATTGTTCTTTTTATCCGCGCGGAATTTTTTTTTTAATATCTGTTCGAAATTTTTATTCTGTCCGAAAATTTATATATATATATATATTTGTGCGTCAAATTTTATATATATATAGCTGTTCGTCAAATATTTTATATATATATATCAGACAAATACTTTTTAATATATATATATCTGTTTGCAAATATTTCTTTATATGTCAGTCATATATTTTTTATGAGTTCGGGAATTATTCTTTTTTTAAATATCAGTTCTGAAATATTCTTTTGTACAATATATATATATATATATTTACAAACCTATGACTGAGTTATACATGAACTTACTTGTCTCATTTATCTTCTTGACAGAATAATGCTCTTGACACATCAGTTATATTATTTACACAATGGTTTCACATAAATACTTCAGTTGTGTATTTTATCTCTTGGACTAACAATGTTTTTGCAGAAAATTTATGGGTCACCTACCTAGTCACTTTCAATCACACATTGTCAGATTACTATTCTTCTACAACGGCAATATTTTTATTGAGAAGCAAAATGAAGATTTGCACATCAGCCTTGGAGATTATTTTCAGTCATCACAACTCAGAAAATCCAGAGCATTAAATGCTCAAATTGCATATGTCTAACAGCTAGTTTTCTGTAGACACATTTAAAAGCTGTGAGAGCTGCATTGAAGTCAGATAATAGACTTGAACGAAAATATGAGAAAGACTTATTGAGAGAATTTATTTTTACTACTCAGCTACACATTCAAGAGAGCAATAAATTTTATCATCTGCTCAATCATTGAAGAAGAAGACTTGTGCCTACTTCAGCATCATTTATTGAAGTCTGATTCAAGAAGGAGAAACTCAAATTACAAATTGTATTTTAAGGAGTTTCAGTATTTTATTCTGTACTACAAAAAGTCAGATTTATTGTGAAGCTTTGTTGAAGCTTCGGTTTGTACCGGTAATTGGTTCCTACCCGTAAGTGGGCCACGGGGTTTGAAGCTTGGAGTTAGCTTGCAAACGGTTGTACGCGGTGGTTTGATCCTACCCGGAAGTGGATCAGGTTTAGTGAAGCGCAAAGGAGACAGGGGCTCTAGGCGCGTGGACGTAGGCCGAAATTTGGCCGAACCACGTTAAATTTCGGTGTCATTTATTTTCCGCACTTTTATTTATTTATTTGCACATGCTTGCTTGAGTTAATATTTTCAGCACACTATCTTGCAAATAAATTAATTCCGAAATTTGACTAAATTAATTTTAAGGTTAAAATAATTATTTTTGAGTTAAATAATTATTTTCAGAATATCACTTAATATTAAATACGAAAATTAATTTAATATTTCTAGAGTGTTAAAATCTGCATCTCTAGTTGTTTAAATTAGTTAGTTGCATTTATTTGATATTGTTGGATTTATTCTTTATAGTTTTATTAATCTGAAATTTGTTTAAGTGATTTAAATTTACTATTTTTCTAAAATATTAATTTGACTTAAAGTTTGTAAAAACTCAATTCACCCCCCCCCCCCTCTTGAGTATAATCTGGGCAACACTATGCAATTCGTAAAATGCCTAATGCTACTCTAGCACCCATAACTTCACCTCGTCCATTCTCTATTTGGGTAATTAATCTAGTTGACCCATTATCGATCACTAGAGGGAGGTTTAAATATTTGGTCGTTGTTGTTGATTACTTAATCAAATGGGTGGAGGCAGAACCATTGGTAGACATGCCCAATGATAAGGCGTATCAATTCATTTGGAAGAATATTTTATGCAGATATGCGTTACCGTATGACTTCATTACGGACCACGGCACTCAATTTGATAACGATGAGTTTGAAGCATATTGTGTTGAGTCTAAAATCTAGAAACTCCATTCTAAACGAAACCATCCTCAAAGTAATGGTCAAACGGAATTAACAAATAGGACTTTGTTCAATATACTGAAGAAGAGGCTTGATGTTGCTCAGGGCAACTATATTAATGAGTTACATTATGTTCTTTGGCCTTACATAGCAACACTGAGAATAACAATTGGAGAGACACCTTAGAAATGCTTTCACTTAGGATTGAACACGTGGTACCGGCCGAGATAGGCCTACCATCCCATAGGGTAATGAATTTTTATTCTCTAACTAGTGACTCAAATAATCTAACCATCTCGGACTATCACCTGCTGAAACTGACTTTATCACCGCTTTGTCCAGATTGGTATTTGCCTCCAAAATTGATTGGATCTTAAAATTGATTCTCCATGTTCGTCAACAAACAAAGAGCCTCCGAGAAACCTTAACCTCCAAGAGGCCTTGGAGAATCATCGTTGAAATTAAAGCCAAAGATGAAACTTGGTGAAATTGACCGAGCCACCATTGAAACCCGAGGAACCTCATTTGGTTAACTATCTTCGAACAACCTTTTTTGTAAAAACAAAATGCAATTTACCATGGATGAGTCCAACTCAAACCTCGAATCTTCAAACAACTTGATCTCGAACATGTTGATCTCAGAGCTACCTTGGAAAATGTGAGCAGCCTAGTGACAAACACCGAGAAGCCACGAAACTAACCTCGAACATACTTCAAAGCATATAACAATGTCACACATAACAGTACACAAGTTCACATATAACACTTTCGAGGCCACTGTTTCTTTACATTCATAGGAAAAGTATGATAAGAGGTTTGATGAGTATACCACATTTGAGATATGAAAAAGATGAGATGCTGGAGAAAATAAAGACACATGCCAGAATAAGGAATGAAATAAATGGTGCGAGTTCTGAAAGAACCACAGTCATACAACAGAGAAATGCACAACACTAAAGGATGAAATTGAAGCTCTAATTTGAAGGGGAAATATGAAGAAGTATGTAGATCAATCAGGACAAGGAGCTAATGCAAAAGATGAATTAAAGTTTAGATGACGATCGAAGTCACATATAAGATAAAATTATAAAGAGGCAAAGCACGGGAAAAACGATGATGAATCTAATGAAGGAACTACAAATGAGCTACCTAAAAATCCAAAAAAACTAAAAGAGACAATCAAGATGATCTCATTCGATGTTAACTTCATTGCTAGGGGATTATCCAAAGGGGAGATGTTTGTGACCATCCCTAAAATATCCTCTCTCTCCTTCCGCGAGGGAGGGGAAAAGAAGAGGGAGAAAGGTCTCGCTCCCTCTCTACTCTAGGAGTGCTTTGGTCGTTGTCAGTGTGGGGTGAATGTAAAGATATGGAGTCTCCAACTTATTTTGCACAAAATAGGCAAAAGAACATATCGACGCCTAGAGAGAGAGAGAGAGTCATCAAAGACAAACTGATGCTTACGAAACCGACACTTCAAAGGTTCGAGGGATAAGTTACGGAATGGGAAGGTGTTAGGCACCCATCCCTCCCTTTCGGTCTCTCATGGGCTTATGTTATTATTTTCCTTTATTTCTCCGTGAAGTGTGCGTGCGTGTATATATAATGGAGATTGGAATCACCCAACTCATACAATGGATGAGATAGAGTGAGGTCATCTATAAGAATCTTCCCAAAAATAATATTAAAAATATGATTTATGAATTTATTGTGATATTGATCATTATAATGAAATGATAATATATGTTCGATGACACACTAACAAAGATCACAAACATAATATGTATTAAAATAATGCTAGAATATGAAAAATGAAGAAATGGGGGATTTACAAAAATTAAAATATTAGACTCGAGTTCCGAGTTTTAATCTGAAATGCCTAAGTAGCCTATAAAGACATCAATGTCCACATAGTTTGTATGTGGTATAGGGGTGGGGTTAATCCCATAGATTCAAACGGGATTTTATTTTATGTGTGTATGTAGAAAATGTGCTTTGGTTTTTGAAAATTTGTGATGGATAATCCCGTTGGAATCTATAGATATAATCCTTTTTTTATTTTTATTTTTTTTATAAAAAAATAAAGTATGTGCAATATAACTAATAAAAATGTGAGATATTAATGTGTATGAACTAAAGTAACGACTAAATTATGAATTTAATGTAATTAATGCAAAAATAAGAAATTTAAAGAAAGAGAAGGATTTTGAATCTTCTTTGAAAAATTAAATCTTGATCTTGATCTTGAATGAACTCCCTTGAATGTTGACATGATTTTTTATGGGAGAGAATGAAATTTTGCCAAATTGGGTATAAAAACGACGGGAATGTAAGATGGGATGGAATTTCACATAAGGAAACTTCGTTGATTATAAGAAATGTTGCTGAGATCATTGATGCTAATGGATCTGAGGTGTGATTTGGGAGTGAGGTCATGCCCTCTATTTATAGGGTAAGGGGGTGCCTGTAGGCATATCCCTAGCCCTATTTATCGATAGTTAACCCTAGGCACACTACCGATAGGCAGGGAAATGGACCTGTCAACTGGCAATCTCGTGCAAAGTTTTTCGGAAAAAAGATCGTAAAACGCAATCCGTTGATCTAAATTGTGCATGGTTCATACCATTAGAAAGTTAGTTAAGATACCTTTAAGAGTTCTTTGAGACACTCCCGAGTTCGGGAGTTGACTTTGGGTCAAACGTGGCTCAGAAGCGCTCGTCGATCCTTTGGACGAGAGATCACCGAACGAAAACGGATCGTTCATCCAAACGGTAAGTTAGAATTGTGCACGGGGTAGACTATTGGAAAGTTTATGCAAGATAATTCATCATTCGAAAGTGCTTTGCTCGGTTCGAAAAGTTAACCTTAGTCAATCGGGGCTCGAAAGCGACTGATGACCTTTCGGAGTAAAACGGCTTGTTCGTCTGTACCGTAAGGATAATTCAAGCATGGGGAGGAGAATTGGATAGGGAATGAGTGACCTTCGAAGATTCATTTAGTCTCATTCTTGATAAAGAGTTGACCTTGGTCAAACAGAGCCCGGGAGCGCTCGGTCTCCTTAGGATCAATTTTTGGGGCAAAACGGATCATTCATCCTAACGGTTATGCCATTTCACACATGGGGTAGACCGTTGAAAAGAGGCTTTAGTTCCCTTTAAATATTCAAAGAACTTTTGCTCTGACGATAGAGTTGACCAGAGTCAAAAGGGGCCCGGGAGCACCCGATAGCCTCTAAATCAGTACTTGAAGTATGACCTATGGTTCGTAGTGAAATAAGGAGTTGCTAGGAACCTAAGGAGAGAATAGGGGGGGGGGGGTTCCTAGAATGTGGTGTCTATAGATCCCCTCGATATGTGAGATTAGAACAAGTGAAATTTGTCGAATAGACACCACATGTTGTTTTGAAAAGTGGTCAATTCTATGAACCTAAGGGATGAGGATGACTGATTCAGAGGGTCGTGGCCGATTCTGGGGGCCTAAGGTAATTATGGGGATGGATGATTTTGTGGGTTGAGGTCAATTCTGAGTGCCAAGGGTAGGGAGCGACCAATTCTGTGGGTCGATGTCAATTTTGAGGACCTAAGGTAGGGAGTGATCGATTCTACAGGCGAAGGTTAATTTTGAGGACCTTATGTTGAAATGACCAATTCTATGGGTAGATGAAAATTCTGAGGACCTTAAGTTGAGGTGACCAATTTTGAGGGCTTAAATAGGAGTGACCAATTTTGAGGGTCGAAGCCAATTCTGAGGGATTAAGCTAGGGAACGACTGATTTCGAGGGTCGAAGAAAATTCTGAGGGCTTAAGTAGAGGTGGCCAATTCTGCGGGTCGAAGCCAATTTTGTGTGCTTAAGTAGAAGAGACCAATCTGAGGGTCGAAGCCAATTATGAGGGCTTAAGTTGAGGTGATTAATTCTGCGGGTCGAAGCCAATTCTGAGGGTTTAAGTAGAGGTGACCAATTCTTTGGGTCGAAGCCAATTTTTAGGGTTTAAGTAGAAGATTACCAATTTTGCGGGTCGAGGCCAATTCTAATGGCTTAAGTCTAAGTGACCAATTCTACAGGTCGAGGTTAGTTGCGAGGATCTTAAGTTAAAATGACCAATTATGAGGGTCAAAGCCAATTCTGATGGCTTAAGTGGAAGCAACCAATTATGTGGGTCGAAGACAATTCTGCGGGTTAAGTTGTATTTTTCTTTGGGGAAATTTGGAGAATCCACTAGGGAATTTATCTTGTGGTTCCACTAGAGATTTCGAGGAAGAATTTGATTTTGATTTTTTGGTTCCACCGGGAAAGAGGAATTAATCTGAGGATTGGACGTTTCCTTATTGGGGAATTTTTTAATTTTTGTAGTGTCCTCTAGAGAAGGCAATGTGGTTGGTTTTCCCAAATCCTAACCTGCCCCATTTGATAAACAGGGTGGGGCGAGGCGGGGCGGTTTTTATTTAAATCAACTCCTAACCCACCCTTTTAATAAACGGGGTGGGTCGGGTCTCCTACGGATTGGGTTAATTTTAAAAATTGTGAAATTAACATTATTAAATTATAGTCTTAGAGGTATACAATGGTTCGTATTTCAATATGTGAGGAAATCTCCCAATTATGAATCCTTGTTTCCATATAGATCTTTTACAAAATTAACATACATATAAAAGTTTTTTTATATATAAAAATGAGGCAGGATTTAAATTATATCGCATAAAGTGTATACATATCACTGAGAAAGTAACTAGATAACGTTTTAACACTTTGCAGAGTGAGCTAAAAATCGAAGTCAAATATAAATTTAAACAAGACGAATGAATTAAGAAAATATGACTACTTGAGCTTCACGATCCAATCCATATCATCCTTTGCGAGGCCCATCTGTAGTCTAGTTAGTGCAGAATATAGTTGATGTGACACCAGACCAACCCCAGTGTTCCCATAAGCTACCCTTTTACCCATATATGTTATGCTTCCCACCGGTGATATAACCACGGTTGTTCCGGTGCAGAAAACCTCATCAGCATCAAGCAACTCTTCTATTCGTACCATCCATTCCTCAACCTGAAATCCTTGGTTACATGCCACATCGATTATACTCTTTCATGTGATTCCAGGCAGGATGGTCCCTTTTATTGTAAAAGTAGATATAACACTAGTTGTAAACCCGCGCGATGCGCGGGAGAGACGCAATGTGCGGAACATAATTAAAAAGAAAAAATAAGCATCGAAAAATTACATCAATTATATATTATTTACCAACAGACATTTATTCAAACAATACATGGATAATATGAAGTTAAGAAAGAAAGTCTGATTTATATATCCTTTTGCCTTTATTTAATTATAATTTGTGCGAACAAAACACTTTACAAAACACCATGGATTACCATCGAAAAAAAATGATGTTACATAACAAAGCCCAAGGTATATAAAAGAAAGAAATATGTATATCACTATTATAAAAAATAAATATATGAATAAATACTCTCACTAAAAATTCACAATCTCAACCAAAAAAAAATAAACATATAGGAACAAATAAATATTTACAATAAAAAAAATAAAAGATTTTTTTTTTGACCCATTTGATGAAAACTTATCCTTAATATAGAAAAAATATGTTTCATGGTTGATTGTAGTAATATGAAGGACTTGCTTCTTATATCTGCACCCATGATGTGTAAATATTCCTGGGGCAATAGTATAAATATTCTTAGGATAGATAACAACAAACTGGGACACTAATGATTGTAGTTGGAAGTGAAGCAAATGAAGATCTACCTGGACATTCTGGTATGCTTTTTTCTGTTGCAAAAAGTGAATTAAATGACAAATGGAAATGAGCTCCAAGAAGATTGCACATATGGGACCATAAGAGTAGAAAATTTGATTAAGATGATAAACTTAAAGCGTTAGATGCAGAACACAATGTGTTGAACTTACAACAAACAAATAAAATAAAACAATAAAAAAGTAAGTAAACGTACAAAAGAATTCAAAACCCTATTAAATAGCATAGAATGCACATAGTAAACTTTACCATAACTTAATTTACGCACGATATTAATATCACAAAATGGATCGAGTAGTATCCAGATAAATGACATGTCACATTTCTTGCAACGACCACAACCCGATCTTCATAATCCATGTTGTCCTTTTTACCAATGAGATACATATTAATCTCCCATACTTATTTTTTGAAACTTTATATCATATTTATGTAACACAATGGTAATATTGAACCCATTTAACTAAAATACCCATATAAGTCCAAACACTAAAATATGGGGCCCATATTTTAGAAATATAAAATAATATGGGGCCATATTTTAGAACTAATGGCCCAAATAAAAATTTGGGTTACAACCCATATTTTAGCAAAACACGGTCAAGCCAAGCAGCAAGTTACAAGTTGCTGACTTACAACCTAAAAAGCAGCTGTCATTCATTGACATAAGACTTTCATCTCTAACCTAAAAACCTAAAAAGCAGCCGTCATTGACATTGTCTAGAAATCCTAGTAAACCATAAACCGAGGGAGGTGTTTACTTCATCGGATGGAGCCATTTTCATCTCTCTGAACACAGACGGAAAATCACATCGGAGCTACACCAGACGTTGTGTGCTACACCAAACGGAAATCACATCGAAGCTCAATAAACTGTGTGACGAAAATCACATCGGAGCTCATTTACCGGATTTCTTGTGTGACGGAAATTCACATCGGATCTCAATAACACCGGATTTCTTGCTGGATCTCACGCCAAATCTGTATGTTTTCATTTTAACAGATTTGTTATTAACATATTTGGAAAACAACAAGTTTAAACAAAATGAGTACATGAAAACTAAAATATTAACAAATTTGTTATTATAAAAAAAAGCCGTTTTTTCATTAAAAAAAATGATGTTTTTTCTTTTTAAGAAAAATTGTTTGAAAAAAAAAATATGGGCCAGCCCAGCCCAAACCCAGATTTGGTCCATATTCAGCCCAGTCCATATTAGGTCCAGCGCATATTTGGTCCGTCCATAACAGGCCCAGCGCGCTTATTTGTCAGTGCTATTTATATTGCATTTTTATATGTTAATGTTTTTTCCCATAATGTTTACTAACTTTAGTTATCCTTTTCCACACTAATTATCATTCGTTAGTCAAGTCTTCTTTTCATTCAATTTAAGTGATGTGGTGCGCGACTCTTTAACCTTGATGATTTATCTGAGGCTTACAGGTAAAAATTTCATGACACCTAAATGATCAAAGAAATAGTATTTACAAAGAACAATCAAAATAATGAACATATGTATAGAATGGATACATACCCATACCCATAGTTGATAAGATCATAGATTGAAATTGTTAAAGAGAAAAAAACAACAAAAATAACACGATAACCAACTGATCTCTTATGAATGCTTACGACAAAGTTATATTTTTTCAAATAACTGTTCTTACAATAAAATTAGGCATAAATTAAAAAGCCACATCAACCCTTCTCCCCTCGGTTGGCACAATTTTCTTTCAAAAAAAAAATATATATTTATCCCACACACACTGCTTGACTGAAATTGTTCATTAAAATTAAAAATTGAAGACAGCGGTACCTAATAACAAAGATTCACGATACTCCAATCGTATCATTGCCTTCTTTTACGGAATATCTTTTTATAATTTTATTTGAGGCAGTTGATCCAACAATAAATATGCAACATATTGCAGGAAAATTAGGAACCAAATATTGAGATTCTAATTACCAACACATTCACTCAAGTTGTAAATTAAATAAGGGAAGTTAACGAATTACTCAGGCGCGTAGCAAGTGGAACCTCCGTGATCAATCCCATAAACGACCTCTTGATTCTCCTGTCAAGAGTTGTCTCCGATTATTGAACGGAGTTTCCCCTATCTAGAATAGTGCAGTTATGGAGTCTATCATATAATTAAGGCAACACATTACACCAATACAAACCGAGAAAAAAGAGGGTTCAAACATTGAATGGGTATTTCTTCAATCATGTATGATGAACCGTCCATTTTTGTCTGGCGTTCTCAGTCCGTCCATGTTTCTTCGGTTGGATTTGAGTCAGAATTTATCTCATTTCAGAGATTGGTTATATGATTGTGAGGTTGGTTACCAGACGCCAACTCCTAGATTTTGACTCTGCCATGACTGAATATATCGGCAATGATGGAGGGTCGTCTTGAGATGATTCTTTGGCCATTTTTAATTTGATTCGAGCGGTCGCGGAGGAAGAGGAATGGTAGGAGTGGTTACTTATTCATGTAGGTAGATAAAAGTTCGGTAGTAATTAGTAATCATCTTGGTGTATAGAGCAGCTAGTAATTAATAATCAGATGCTTATGTGGATTGCCTCGTTATGAGTGCTCGCTAATTCATGGAAGAAGAGGAATGGTAGGAGTGGTAGCTTATTCATGTAGGTAGATGAAAGGTCGATAGTAATCAGCTTGCTGTATAGAGCTATTAGAGTAGAGCTATTAGTAATTAGTAAAAAGATGCTTACGTGGATAACTTCGTTCAAAAGAGACACTGAATGCTTGTAAAACAATTTATAATATTATAGAGATTACCCTTCACGACAAAAACATTTCAAGAGGAAACCTCTTCCAGATATCTTCTATTAACATAATTAAGGTATAGAACATCAGAATAACCTTTGGCTTTCACTGCACTTTGTGCCTTTAAAATCGCAACATAGTTTCCGATGGTTTTTGTGTCTTCTCTTGAAATCTTTTGATGTTTCAGAGACTTTTCGACCATCACAATTTCTCAAGCAATGACAGGTTTAGAGCGTCTGTATTAGAAGGCGTGATGACATTTGTATTGGTGTATACTGTTTATGTAGCGGGTGATCCAAGACGCAGTTCACTTGGAGGCAATGGACCCTTGGCAATCGGGTTTGTTATTGAGGCAAATGTTTTGGCATCGTGTCCGTTTACAGGAGGGTCAATGAACCCAGCACTCTCGTTCGGGTGTGCCGTTGTTTGAGGGAGTTTCAAGAACCTGTTGGAGATTTTATAAAATAAGCGAGTAAGAGTTTTGGGTATAAGAGCTTAAAGAGTTTGTCCCACATTGCAAGTTTGTAGAAGAGGTGGGAAGCTAACCCAATAATAAAAGGGGATAGTGTCCCACATTGGGAAATGTACAAAGCTAAGTGTCACCACTAAGCTATAAAAGGAGTGGGCAACCTTTGAGTCTCACATTGGAAAAATATTAAGAATTTGTGCACTTAATAAGTACAAATGGAAGATGAAGAGTTAATTCATCTAGCATTGAAGAGGCTATTCAAGAGACCTCAATACGGTGAGAAACACGCACACGCGCATGCAGGGCAGTGGGTTGCAAAGGCGCTAGTGGCGCACTTTGCACTTCGCACGCCGCGTATCGGGCGCGGTCACTTTTTGGTTGACTCGTGCAAAACCGATTCGGTATTAATTGTACCTGTTCGGAAATGACTTAAGACTGTTGGTAATTAACAGTCATACCATTTCGGAATTGACTTAAGACAGTTAATCCAACAGTCATGATTTTGAAGACAATGCCTTTCATTATCTATAAATAAAGGCTGCCTAAAATGAAATTACATTGATAAAAAAATTCAGTTTTAGATTTCCAAACTCTGATATTACTCTCATACAATTTTCAGGAGATACAAATTCTCTTATTCTTTTTTGTGCACAAAAACAGAATAAGAACTTGATTGACTGTTCTTCACTGCTGCATCCAAGGGTTGTCTTCAGACATACAATTTGCAGACAGTGCAATTGCTTCATTGTATCTTGAGTACGGATTTATTGATTCTCATTTGTATACCGAAGTTATTCGTGTGGGGCAAATACTGTATTTAGGAAAGTGACATCACGCCTTGAAGATTCATAAAGTTACATTGATGTATTAAAGTTGGCATCGTTGTGATACAATAAAGAGTTCTATTTCTCTATTTCCTACATAATTTCCAACAATCTAAATACAGTAACTTCAGAAATGGCCGACTCTTCCAAATCACTTCGACAAATAACAGAAGGATTTGTCAAGTTGGACCGTTTTGATGGTGGTAATTTTCCGCGTTAGCAGAAAAAGGTTCATTTTCTTCTAACAACATTGAAGATTGTATATGTCTTGTCACAACCGAAACCAAATGAAGATGAAGATGAAACCGTGGAACAGACTAGGCAACGCACAAAATGGGAGACCGATGATTACTTGTGTCGTGGTCACATTCTCAATGCACTTGCTGACAATTTGTTCGACATGTACCAAAATGTTGGGACTGCAAAAACTTTGTGGGAAACATTGGAGACCAAATATCTTACGGAAGACGCTACAAGTAAGAAGTTCCTTATTGGTCAGTTTTTAAGCTTTAAAATGCATGATAATAAGCCTGTGCTAGAACAATTTCATGACATCCAACGCATCATAAATCATTGCAAACTGAAAAAATTAAATATGGATGATAATGTAATCGTTGCTGCCATAATTGAAAAACTTCCTCCTTCTTGGAAAGATTATAAGAAAGAACTCAAACACAAAAAGGAGGATCTTTCACTTGAAGAATTACAGACTCATTTAAGAATTGAACAAGAGTCTCGAATTCTAGATGGTAAAGAGGAACAAGAAAATTCTGTTTCTAAGGTCCATGTGGTGGAGGAAGGAAATGAGCAAAAATATGGCAATCATGGAAAAAATAACAAGCGGAAGAATTTTTCAAATAATTCTAAAGCAAATAAAAAGAAGAAAGGAAATTGTTTTCATTGCAACAAACCAGGTCACTTTAAGAAGGATTGTCATTAGTTCAAGAAACTAAAGGAAAAAGGAGGGACATCAGACACAAAGCAAAAATTTGCTGCTATGATATCCGAGGCTAATATGCTTGGAGAAGACAACTCTTGGTGGGTTGATTCTGGTGCCACAAGGCATGTTTGTAAGGACAAGAACTTGTTATCTGCCTATGAAACAGTAGAAGGAGATGTTCTCTATATGGAAAATTCATCTACTGCTGCGGTTAAAGTCAAAGGGACAGTGGATCTCGAATTCACTTCCGAAAAAATCCTTAGCCTCACCAAATGTTTTTCATGTTCCTGATGTTAGGAAAAATTTAGTTTCTGGAAGCCTTCTTAACAAATTTGGCTTTAAGCTTGTATTTGAGTCAGACAAATTTATTCTGACTAAGAATGGTACCTTTGTAGGCAAAGGATATTTGTATGAGGGCATGTTTAAGCTCAATATCAATGAAAAAGATTCTTCTACTTATATCATTGATTGTCTTTTATTATGGCATAATCCTTTAGGACATGTTAATACAAAGAAAATGCAGTTCATGGTTAATTTAAATTTAATTCCTAAATATGAGAATGATATGAATGAAAAGTGTAAAATATGCATGCAAACAAAAATAACAAGATTGACTTTTTCAAAAATAGAAAAAACTACATCTTTGTTACAATTAGTACATAGTGATGTTTGTGATTTTCATGGAACACCTACTAGAGGTGGTAGTAAATATTTTGCTACATTTATCGATGACTTTTCAAAATATTGTTACGTATATCTTTTAAACTCTAAGGATGATGTGCTTAATAGATTTAAGACATACAAAAATGAAGTTAAAAATCAATGTGATACTAAAATAAAATGTCTTAAATCTGATAGAGGTAGTGAATATCACTTTCCTCAATTTTGTGAAGATATGGAAATTATACATGAAATTACCGCACCTTATACACCACAACAAAATGGAGTAGAAGAAAGAAAAAATAGAACACTAACTGAAATGGTTAACGCTATGCTTTCTTATTCTGGTTTAAGTAATGTGTTTTAGGGAGAAGCACTTTTAACTGCAAGTCATATTCTGAATAGGATACCTGTTAAAGATAATAAGAAAACTCCTTACGAATTATGGAAGAATAGAAAACCTAATTTAGGTTATCTTAAAGTTTGGGGTTGTAGAGATATTGTAAGACTACCTGAAACTAAGAGAAAGAAATTAGGAAGCAAAGGTTGTGAGTCTATTTTCATAGGTTATGCACAACATAGTAAAGCTTATAGATTTTTGGTTAGTGAACCTAATGATTCTGTTGAGGTAAATACAATAATTGAATTGAGAGATGCATTTTTTTATGAACAAATGTTTTATTCTATTCCTAGAATTAATAATGAAAACGAAGTTAGCACTCCTTCACAATTATCAGATACTCCACCAGTGGAATAAGAAGAGATTAGAAAAAGTAAGAGACCTAGGAAAGAAAAAAGCTTTGGTCCCGACTTTGTAGTCTATCTTGTTGAAGAAACTAGAGACACATCTTGTAATAAATATGCTTTGACTCTTAGCATTGAAATAGACCCACAAACTTATAGTGAGGCAATTAAGTCTGTAGATTCAGCATTTTGGAAAGAAGCTATAAATGATAAAATGGATTCAATCTTGTGAAATAAAACTTAGAAGTTAGTAGATTTACCTCCTGGGTCTAAACCCATTAAGAGTAGATGGATTTTTAAAAATAAAATAAAAATAAATGGAACAATTGATAAATTCAAGGCTAGATTGGTTACTAAACGTTTTACATAAAAAGAAGGAATTGATTATTTTGATACTTATGCACCTGTTGCTAGAACCTCCACTATTAGAATTTTAATTGCATTAGCATCTATATATAATTTTGAGATTCATCAAATGGATGTGAAAACTGCCTTTTTAAATGGTGACTTACAAGAAGAAATTTACATGGAACAACCTGAAGGGTTTGTTATGCCTGGACAAGAAAATAAAGTATGTAAACTTATTAAGTCCTTATATGACCTAAAACAAGCACCTAAACAATGGCATGAAAAATTTGATAAAGTCGTTATTTATTATGGTTTTAAAATTCATGAATTTGATAAGTGTGCTTATAGTAAATTTTCTAATGGTAAAGGTGTGATCATTTGCTTATATGCAGATGACATGCTAATTCTTGGTACTGATTTAGAAAGCATTAATAATACAAAGAGTTTTTTGTCTTCTAAATTTGATATGAAAGATATGGGTGTAGCTGATGTCATATTAGGAATGAGAATAATAAGGAAAGATAAAAATAAAATTCTCACTCAATCTCATTATGTTGAGAAAATTTTAAAGAAATTTAATCAGTTTGATTGCACAGTTGTTAGTACACCTTTTGAACCACAGCTAAAGATGATTCCTAATAATGGTAGAGCTATTTCACAATTGGAATATGCACGAGTAATTGGTAATTTAATGTATGCCATGACATGTACTCGGCCTGGTATTGCTTATGTTGTTGGTAAATTAAGAAGATATACTAGTAATCCAAGTTTATTGCATTGGCATGCTGTCAATAGAATATTAAAATATTTGAAAGGAACTATGGACTATGGTATACACTATAGTGGATATCCTTCAGTATTATAAGGGTTTTCTGATGCCAGTTGGATAACTGAGCGGGAGGATCATTCCTCAACAAGTGGATGGATTTTCACTCTTGGTGGAGGAGCTGTTTCTTGGGGATCAAAGAAACAAACTTGTATAGCTGACTCTACTATGGAAGCTGAGTTTGTAGCATTAACTGCAACTAGTAAAGAGGCATAATGGTTAAGGAATTTATTAATTGAAATTCCAGTTTGGCCAAAACCAATGCCTCCAATATCTATACATTGTGATAGTGAGTCTACACTTTTCAGAGCTTATAGTAAAGTGTACAATAGAAAATATAGACATATTGGCCTGAGACATAGTTATGTCAGACAAATGATTACAGATAGTGTAATCACAGTGGATTATGTAAAATCAAGTCAAAATTTAACTGATCCTTTTACAAAAGGTCTTGCAAGAGGACAGGTGTCTAAGACATCAATAGGGATGGGAATAAAGCCCATTAATAATAACCACTCTTGAAGGAAACTCAACTTGAAACTTGATATATTCAAGTCACAAGTTTAATGATTAAAGTACATCATACGACGTGATTGTAAGCACTATAAAATTTAACATCCCAAGGATAAGTGCTTAGAACATATAATGAATAATGAAAGAGGATGAGTTTAGCCTTAATAGATTTGTGGTGTTTTAATTTACATGGACACCTATGATAATATACCTATATGAGTGTGGAAGTGGTGCCGCTTCCTATGAGAACTGGGCTTGACTCTAAAGCACTCATGAAATCAAGGTACAGACACAAGGCCTAATATATGATTTGTGTGTGAAGACAAATCCGGCTGATCATTATGGATTGGTAGTTCAAAGACAAGTCTACTATACTTTCATGGTTAGTCTTGATGAACCTTCACAGGATATTGGTTCAAGTCATGAGACACCAATGCTTATACACAGTCTTACAGGCAATTAAAGATTTACAAAACTTATTTTGAAAATGGTGGAGGAATGTTGGAGATTTTATAAAATAAGTGAGTAAGAGTTTTCGGTGTAAGAGCTTAAAGAGCTTGTCCCATATTGGAAGTGTGTGGAAGAGGTGGGAAGCTAACCCAGGTATAAAAGTAGATAGTGTCCCACATTGGAAAATGTACAAAGCTAAGTGTCACCACTAAGCTATAAAAGGACTGGGCAACCTTTGAGTCCCACATTGGAAAAATATTAAGAATTTGTGCAATTAATAAGTACAAATGGAAGATGAAGAGTTAATTCATCTAGCATTGAAGAGGCTATTCAAGAGACCTCAATACGGTGTGAAGCACTGTACGCACACGCACATGTACACGGGCGCGTGTGCCTGCGCGTGCGGGGCAGTGGGTTGTAGAGGCGCTAGTGGATCACTTTGCACTTCGCACGCCACGTGTCCGCAGTGGTAACGAGTTTTCGGGATTCATTCGGGTCGGATCGCGGTAGCTCGAGCGCGGTTACTTTTTGGTTGACTCGTGCAAAACTGATTCGGTATTAATTGTACATATTCGAAAGACTCTTGGTAATTAACAGTCATACCATTTCGAAATTGACTTAAGACTGTTAATCCAACAGTAATGACTTTTGAAGAAAAAACCTTTAATTATCTATAATTAAAGGCTGCCTAAAACGAAATTACATTGATAAAAAACCCGGTTTTAGATTTCCAAACCCTGCTATTACTCTCATATAATTTTAAGGAGATACAAATTCTCTTATTCTGTTTTGTGCACAGAAACAGAATAAGAACTTGATTGACTGTTCTTCGCTGCTGCATCCAAGGGCTATCTTCAGACATATAATTTCCAGACAGTGCAATTGCTTCATTGTATCTTGAGTACGTATTTGTTGATTCCCGTTTGTATACCGAAGTTATTCGTGTGGGGAAAATACTGTATTTAGGAAAGTGACATCACGCCTTGAAGATTCATAAAGTTACATTATTGTATTAAAGTTGACATCGTTGTGATACAATAAAGAGTTTTATTTTTGTATTTGCTACATAATTTCCAACAATCAAAATACAGTAATTTCATAAATGGCCGACTCTTCCAAATCACTTCGACAAATAACAGAAGGCTTTGTCAAGTTGGACCGTTTTGATGGTGGTAATTATCTGCGTTGGCAGAAAAAGGTTCATTTTCTTCTAACAACATTGAAGATTGTATATGTCTTGTCACAATCGAAACCAAATAAAGATGAAGATGAACCCGTGTAACAGACTAGGCAACGCACAAAATGGGAGACCGGTGATTACTTGTGTCGTGGTCACATTCTCAATGCACTTGCTGATAATTTGTTCGACTTATACCAAAATGTTGGGACTGCAAAAACTTTGTGGGAAACATTGGAGACCAAATATCTTATGGAAGACGCTACAAGTAAGAAGTTCCTTATCGGTCAGTTTTTAAGCTTTAAAATGCATGATAATAAGCATGTGCTAGAATAATTTCATGACATCCAACGCATCATAAATCATTGCAAACTGAAAAAATTAAATATGGATGATAATGTAATTGTTGCTGCCATAATTGAAAAACTTCCTCCTTCTTGGAAAGATTATAAGAAAGAACTCAAACACAAAAAGGAGGATCTTTCACTTGAAGAATTAGAGACTTATTTAAGAATTGAACAAGAGTCTTGAATTCTAGATGGTAAAGAGGAATAAGAAAATTATGTTTCTAAGGTCCATGTGGTGGAGGAAGGAAAGGTTCAAAAATATGGCAATCATGGAAAAAATAACAAGCGGAAGAATTTTTCAAATAATTTTAAAGCAAATAAAAAGAAGAAAGGAAATTGTTTACAAAAAACCAGGCACTTCAAGAAGGATTGTCGTGAGTTCAAGAAACTAAAGGAAAAAGGAGGGACATCATACACAAAGCAAAAATTTGCTACTATGATATCCGAGGCTAATATGCTTGGAGAAGACAACCCTTGGTGGGTTGATTCTGGTGCCACAAGGCATGTTTGTAAGGACAAGAACTTGTTCTCTTGCTATGAAACAGTGGAAGGAGATGTTCTCTATATGGAAAATTCATCTACTGATGCGGTTAAAGGCAAAGGGACAGTGGATCTCGAATTCACTTTCGAAAAAATCCTTAGCCTCACCAATGTTTTTCATGTTCCTGATGTTAGGAAAAATTTAGTTTCTGGAAGTCTTCTTAACAAATTTGGCTTTAAGCTTGTATTTGAGTCAGACAAATTTATTCTGACTAAGAATGTTACCTTTGTAGGCAAAGGATATTTGTATGAGGGCATGTCTAAGCTCAATATCAATGAAAAAGATTCTTCTGCTTATATCGTTGATTGTGTTTCATTATGGCATAGTCGTTTAGGACATGTTAATACAAAGAAAATGCATTTCATGGTTAATTTAAATTTAATTCCTAAATATGAGAATGATATGAATGAAAAGTGTAAAATATGCATGCAAACTAAAGAAACAAGATTGCCTTTTCCACAAATAAAAAAAAACTACATCTTTGTTACAATTAGTACATAGTGATGTTTGTGATTTGCATTGAACACCTACTAGAGGTGGTAGTAAATATTTTGCTACATATATCGATGACTTTTCAAAATATTGTTACGTATATCTTTTAAGCTCTAAGGATGATTTGCTTAATAGATTTAAGACATACAAAAATGAAGTTGAAAATCAATGTGATACTAAAATAAAATGTCTTAGATCTGATAGAGGTGGTGAATATCACTTTCCTCAATTTTATGAAGATATGGAAATTATACATGAAATTACTGCACCTTATACACCACAACAAAATGGAGTAGCAGAAAGAAAAAATAGAACACTAACTGAAATGGTTAACGCTATGCTTTCTTATTCTAGTTTAAGTAAAGGGTTTTGGGGAGAAGCACTTTTTACTTCATGTCATATTCTGAATAGGATACCTGTTAAAGATAATAAGAAAACTCCTTACAAATTATGGAAGAATAGAAAACCTAATTTAGGTTATCTTAAAGTTTGGGATTGTAGAGATATTGTAAGACTACCTGAAACTAAGAGAAAGAAATTAGGAAGCAAAGGTGTTGAGTGAATTTTCATAGGTTATGCACCATATAGTAAAGCTTATAGATTTTTGGTTAGTGAACCTAATGATTCTGTTGAGGTAAATACAATAATTGAATCGAGAGATGCAATTTTTTATGAACAAAGGTTTTCTTCTATTCCTAGAATTAATAATGAAAAAGAAGTTAGCACTCCTTCACAATTATCTGATACTCCACCAGTGGAACAAGAAGAGATTAGAAAAAGTAAGAGACCTAGGAAAGAAAAAAGCTTTGGTCCCGACTTTGTAGTCTATCTTGTTGAAGGAACTAGAGACACATCTTGTATTAAATATGCTTTGACTCTTAGCGTTGAAACAGACCCACAAACTTATAGTGAGGCAATTAAGTCTGTAGATTCAGCATTTTGGAAAGAAGCTATAAATGATGAAATGCATTCAATCTTAGGAAATAAAACTTGGAAGTTAGTAGATCTACCTCCTAGGTATAAACTCATTAAGTGTAGATGGATTTTTAAAAATAAAATTAAAATAGATGGAACAATTGATAAATTCAAGGCTAGATTGGTTGCTAAAGGTTTTACACAAAAAGAAGGAATTGATTATTTTGATACCTATGCATCTGTTGCTAGAACCTCCACTATTAGAATTTTAATTGCATTAGCATCTTATATAATTTTGAGATTCATCAAATGGATGTGAAAACTGCCTTTTTAAATGGTGACTTAGAAGAAGAAATTTACATGGAACAACCTGAAGGGTTTGTTATGCCTGGACAAGAAAATAAAGTATGTAAACTTATTAAATCCTTATATGGCCTAAAACAAGCACCTAAACAATGTCATGAAAAATTTGAAAAAGTCATTATTTCTTATGGTTTTAAAATTCATGAATCTGATAAGTGTGTTTATAGTAAATTTGCTAATGGTAAAGGTGTAATCATTTGTTTATATGTAGATGACATGTTAATTCTTGGTACTGATTTAGAAAGCTTTAATAATACAAAGAGTTTTATAAAATAAGTGAGTAAGAGTTTTTGGTGTAAGAGCTTAAAGAGCTTGTCCCACATTAGAAGTGTGTGGAAGAGGTGGAAAGCTAACCCAAATATAAAAGGGGATAGTGTCCCACATTGGAAAATGTACAAAGCTAAGTGTCACCACTAAGCTATAAAAGGAGTTGGCAGCCTTTGAGTCCCACATTGGAAAAATATTAAGAATCTGTGCACTTAATAAGTACAAATGGAAGATGAAGAGTTAATTCATCTGGCATTGAATTGGCTATTCAAGGGACCTCAATACGGTGAGAAGCACCGTACGCACACTCACGCGCGCGCCTGTGTGCGGGTGCGGGGCAGTGGGCTGTAGAGGCGCTAATGGAGCACTTTGCACTTCGCACACCGCGTGTCCGCAGTGGTAGCGGGTTGCCGGGATTCGTCTGGGTCGGATCGCGGTAGCTCGGGCGCGGTCACTTTTTGGTTGACTCGTGCAAAACCGATTCGGTATTAATTATAACTGTTCGGAAATGACTTAAGACTGTTGGTAATTAACAGTCATACCATTCGGAATTGACTTAAGACTATTAATCCAACAGTCATGACTCTTAAAGATAAAGCCTTTCATTATCTATAATTAAAGACTGCCTAAAACGAAATTACATTGATAAAAAAACCCAGTTTCAGATTTCCAAACCCTGCTATTACTCTCATACAATTTTCAGGAGATACAAATTCTCTTATTCTGTTTTGTGCACAGAAACAGAATAAGAAGTTGATTGACTGTTCTTCGCTGCTGCATCCAAGGGCTGTCTTTAGACATACAATTTGCAGACAGTGCAATTGCCTCATTGTATCTTGAGTACAGATTTTCTGATTCCCCTTTGTATACCGAAGTTATTTGTGTGGGGAAAATACTGTATTTAGGAAAGTGACATCACGCCTTGAAGATTCATAAAGTTACATTGTTATATTAAAGTTGACATCGTTGTGATACAATAAAGAGTTCTATTTATGTATTTGCTATATAATTTCCAACAGAACCAATCGTTATACTGGGTTGGACACCTGATTGGTGTGGGAGTTGTGGGTATTCTCTATGATAATGTTGTGTTTCTAAGGGTTCTGATTCATTGACAGGCGTTGGTGATCGAACTGTGGTTGGCGTTTAATTGTTTCATTTTTTTCCCCTTTTATACTTTGTTAACTATCCTTGCAGCAACAATCTACACTTATCAATGTATTTAGTATTGTCATATTATAATGGTTTGTTATATATATATATATATATATATATATATATATATATATATATATATATATATATATATATATATATATATATATAAAGGTTTTTTCATTGTGTGTGTGTGTGTGTGTGTGTGTGGTTTAATTGTAATTAACATACATACAAAGGGTAGTTATATAGCCATAAGTTAAATGGGGTGAGGCGGGGCGGGTTTATTTAACTTGACTCCTAACCCACCCCATTTAATAAATGGTTTTTTTAAAGACCTATACCCGCTCCTAATTAAAACACGCCCCATGAGGATCGAGGCAGGCCGGGGCTCCTACGGGTTGGGTTAAATTGCCATCCCTATCCATAGTCTCCCATAATACAGAGTCAATTCCAATTATTTACTTAATGAATAATTATGAATTAATAGTTACATCACATGTCATAGAAATCACACATAATTAGTTTTCACAATTACATAATGCACAAAACATATGGCGCATTAATTTCATCCCCATTATACAAGGAATTCATCGAAAAAAATTGAATTCTTTATAATCCTACTCGAAAATGTAAGACTATCTTGCCCATAGCGTCCTCACAACACTATAAGGGAAATTACTCATTCTTTGACCTAATATTCACTATGTAATCTATCGTCATAAATCATGTTCGACTGTAACTTAAATGGACCCAAATAGATCGATGCCCTCTTTAAAACCCCTAAAACCTATCAAAAGTCAATGGGTCTACTCTCCTATTTATATATTGGAATTTCAAACATTGCAACTCTTCGAATGTCTATGGTGCTCTACCTTATCTACTTATAAGAGAACTCTTTAGACACAAAATACACTTATTAATTCTGCATCTCGCCATCAAAACGGATTCCTCAATTATTGTATGTCCCTTTATGTCTGGAATGTAAAGTGAACCACGAAACATATACCTCTGCCCAAAATTACCTGCTATTGTTTAGGACACTCTGGCACAAACAATATCCCTTGTAAAAGTAACTTTCTTTTGGCATCATACACAAAAAACCAAGTCTTATCAATTATGTCTTGAATGCCTTCTTTTGATAAAATATGAAACACTTGGGCCTAAACCACCCCCGATATAATTTGGGTGTAACGGACACCACTGCTGCACAACTTCCTCTTCAATAATATGTCATTGCCGATAACAACGAATAGATCTCCCTTGTACAATAAAAATGCATTACATTATATGCATGCTCCATATTATGTCAAGAAGAAGTCACTATTCTCTTCTGTTTCAATAGATCGTTGATATGTAATAATGGACATTCGTTCCATATCGCGACCTTGCCTAGATCCAAGTGGGCCACACATCAACTCAATGAACTGTACCTCTTTTGGATAATTCTCCATGGTAATGTCTTATTTAAATAACCTACTACTCACCAATTGTGTTCTCAACTCCCACGATATTCTAAATCTCCAACGGAGTCGATAAAATGATATGCACATGTAATGAGCCCATTGCGAGCATAAGGATATAGCTAATCTCTTATGTAAGTGATAAATCGACACCTAATTAAATAAAAATGGAAGAAACTTGGAATATCATGATTATCTCTATAAAACCACTATCCCCTCTAATGTTCTTGCATTTATACATGGACAAGTACGGGTCAAACCCTTTCTTCAAGCCTAAGCATAACTATAAGAATCATACCCTGCTAAAAAACAACAACATAAAAGCCTACCTTTGGTAGTCGATATAAGTTTATTATATAGATAACTGAACAATCCCAATAATACTAAGATGATATCTCATTTAAAAAGTCGACAAATCAGTTGAGAACTAAGCGGACCAAACAAACTACTTCGTCTCTATAATCATAACGTAAAGCAACCTCCTATCCTCCAGGGTTTCCACTTATAAATAAAACTTTGTGACAAAATCTATATAACTCATAATCCTAGTAAACACACTACGAGTAAAGAATGATAATTCCTTGGTGTTTAAGTAAGATTCATGCATGTGAGCCAGAAACATAACATTATCGTCTCATCTGGATGGTGCCTAGGTAACTAACTACACCACAATCTCGTCTCACAAAGAACGTCGGTCTTCTCACCCATACCTCAAATGTACATGTATTGTCTCATCCAATTGATACCCTATAATCAAACTGGGCACTGCAATCTCAGCGCAGATAAGAGACCAACCTACTTGCATCAATCTGGGTGTCGGCCTCAGACGACACTCATGTTACAAGTTATCAACCTCAAGTATAAGACAAGTGTGTTGGTCACATACGACACCATTTCTTCTTTCGACTTTTAACATGGAACTAGGCACCACATAGTATCGAATGGGTCGATATCTCTAGTATGACCTGAAATGATACCTCCTACGAATATGTTCATCTAGGCATGGCAAACATGACAGATACATTTCAGTCATATCTATAAAAAAATATTATTGGGGATCAATAACCCATGTGAAGGAATATTCACAATGGTGACCATTTTTATGAATAGATAGTTGGCACTCTTTAATAGGCCACGACCTTAGCTGGGCGTGGGTCACGTGTTGTGGGTCACACTGTGCACCCCCAACTCATAAAAGGATCATTATGTCTTCTTCATTTGGATCAACTCTCAGAAACCCTACAATTACTTTATAGAATTAACTCGATATATATATATATATATATATATATATATATATATATATATATATATATATATATATATATATATATATATAGAGAGAGAGAGAGAGAGAGAGAGAGAGAGACTGTACTTGTCCAATGCTGTTTATGTTCTAGTCTAGGGAAAACACACTCATACTTTGTACAATGGACATAGGCTAAAGGCTGAACAAATTAAATCATTATGTTCATCTCTGTTTCTCTTATCTCTTCTACTAAATGTTTTGTCAATTACTGTTTTATTACATATGTGAAATATCTATATCCATGGAAAATCCATTGTATGATCTCAATATCATCAATTTGGCACCGTATGTGGGAACGTTTTTATCGTTATCACCTTTATCTTGGATTTCTCTCCCATCTCTGATTGTGGTTCAAGTCCGCCAACTTTGGATCTGAATAACCATTGAAAGAGATTGAGTGGAGGAGTTAATCAACTTCACATTTGATTAATCCTATTTTATGGATTTTTTTCACCCCTTTTATTGCTATTTGACTTCTCTGATCAGTATTGTCTTTTGATCCCCCATGAAACATTGGGGCTTGCACTATCCAACTGCATCCTTAGTCTGAGATGATTGATGTAGCAGCAGCACTGAGATCTCTGGTTGCTAGTTAGTAGACCATGAATCATTCAAATAGGATATAATAAGTTGGATCCCAAATGACCATACCATAAATCCCATCATGTCGGCCTCCATGAGAGAAAATGCACCACTATTAGTCAAAGGACCACCCCAGCACTGGCCAAAGAGGCTCAATACATCGTAAGGAGAAAGAGGTTGATGACCCAATCATGTCCACATTGGAAGGGAGGTGCGATGCAGACTTGAGGATGCAGCGTACGAGGAAGAGCATAATTGGGACGTAGGTGAACAATGAGAGATAATGGACACCTCATAGATTTCGGGTAAAACTATTACTCCAACTTATTAAGGTAAAAGTGTTATGTACACCCCCAAAGTTAACACAAGAATAGTGTTTTCCAAAGACTTAGTAGGGGGTCAACATTTGATTATCTCAGCCTAAAAGGGCGGTGTAATCGAGAAATCATCCTAGGTACCATCTGTTGGACAAGGATCATTAGTCGTCTCAGCCAAGCTTAACCAAAGAACCACATAGACCAGAGAGAATGCCAAGAAGTGACTAGTGCAAAAATAGACCCATATAAGGGAACCACCTCTAGACTTTTCTCATATGTGGATGGTTTAGGTGATAATGTTGTCGAAGGTGAGAAGCCATAGAATAGCTCGATCCATAGGCTGGAGGATAAGATTAGTTGCCTCACTACACCAAAATGGCCAAATTGTCACCTTTCAGCCGGCCACCCTTATCACGGTCATTGACTGTGACAACAAACATGCGTTTTGTGTCACATTCATTGATCATGACACGACCGTGACAAATAATTATCACGGTCAAGGACCTTGACACGACCGTGATAATTTCTGCAGCGAAAACCCTTTTCCCTTCTCCCCCCCCCCTCGTTGTTTCCCTCCTTTTTCCAAATCTCTCTCTCTCTACGCTGCTCTCTCTCTCTCTCTCTCTCTCTTCCATTTATATATATGTTTGTGTGTCTATATATGTGTGTGTGTGTATATATGTGCGTGTGTGTGTTTGTGTGTATATATGTGCGTGTGTGTGTGTGTATGTGTGTGTGTGCGTGTGCGTGTATGTGGGGTGGGGCAGGGTGGGGGTTGTTGTGTGCGTGTGTGTGTGTGTATGTGGTGGGTGGAGGTGGGGAGGGGAGGGGCAGGGTGGGGGTAGGGGTGGGACAGGGGGCTGTTGTGTGTGTGTGTATATGTGTGGTGGGTGGGGGTGGGGAGGGGGTGGGGGGCTATTGTGTGTGTGTGTGGTGGGTGGGGGTGGAGAGGGGGGGTGAGGCAAGGTCCCATTGTAATTCCCTTAATATCATGTTTTGATGATTCTATGAGATAATATATATTATTTCAAGGTTAACTCGTTGTAGATAAAAAGATTCACATAGTAAGATTAAATTGAATCCATCCATAGATTATATAATTACATCCACTAAAATATAATTAATAAATGAAACGTACTTGATTTGCATAAATGAAATTAATGCTTTTAATTGATCTGCACTTTATCATTTTCACTATAATTTTAATTGTATAGTTTTAGATGAAAGTAAATTAATAATTCGTGCCCATTTCATATGAAAGTAGGATTGCCCATCATTGTAAATTAGTAAATTAATAATTGTATACCTTAGTTGTTAGTTTAATTGAGTAGATGAATTAGAAGGAGTACGGGATACACATTTGCTGTGGATATTACTGTTGGATTATTTTGTTTAGTAAATGTTTAGTTGGTTAGTTTTAAAAGTGGCATGACCACTGGATTATTGTTCATATGGGGGTGGTATTTTTCAACTTTTTTTGAAAATTACTTTGTATATCGAAAAATATATATATAGTATGATAATTAAATGAAACAAACTTGAAATTAAATATAGTGCGCATAGATACTAGCCTTTTAGTTCTTATGCGTACGCATTCAATAGCCCTTAGACTCGTTCGAGAGTCATTATCCCTGTAATGAGATCTCTCGAATTGTCCCGTTTGGACAGTTTGAGACTGTATAATATTCTTAGTGTCTTAAAGTTGTTACTTTTGGAGAAAGTTCTGCAGTCGTATCTTAATGTTCTCTGGGTACATACTAGATTGACAAGTGTGACTGTTATTTCAATTGATCAATTGAAATAACACTCACACCTGCCAATCTACGTCGTGTAATTGGAGAACTACGTGGATATGCTGTCGAATTTTTTTCAAATCGTAACAATGTGCATGAGCTGTTAAGTATATTATAGAAAAATGCGGTCTTGAATGGGATAGGACCACTCACCCTTTAGAGGAGATGGAGGAAATAAAAATTAAATGATGGGATAATTAAATGAAACATACTATAAATCTAAGTTTTTTTTTACCTTTAATAGGTGTTTAGTAGTGGTAGCTGTGATGGGATATCCGAAATACAAAGAGTGGATGGGTGAGACTAATAGAATGGGGGATGTGTTTCGCAGAGGTGCTAACGAATTTGTGAAATATGCAAAGAGATGTCATAATGATGAAGAGTTTCCGGGTCCGTGTGCTAGGTGTAAGAATGGTAAGGTGTTTGAGTGGAAAACAATTGAACTACATTTGTTAAGATCGGGTATGCAAGATAGTTATCGATTTTGGAGTTTTCACGGTGAATTGAAAGTTCCTTTTGTCCCCGACCAACCTTCACAGCAACCTTCAACAAGTAGAATAGATGTAGAAGGGGATGACGTAGATCATAATATGTTAGAGGATTTAGTTGATGATGCGTACGGAGTTTATGAAGCAGAGGAGAATGAGGTTACTGATGATGTAGAAGATTCAAGTGGTCGTGAAGATAACACGATAAAACTTGACGATGACTACTAAAGTTTAAAATTTAAGGCGACCCAACCCTTATACTCTGGTTGTGAGAAAGATCAAACAACTTTACATACCATGGTTGGTTTGCACAGTTTGAAGATGTAGTACGATTTGTCTGGAAATAGCGTGACGGGAATTCTGAAATGAGTGAAGGGCTTATTAGCCAAGGTGAATACACTTCCAAATAGCTATCCTATTATGAAGAATAGTTTGAAAGGTTTGGGAATGAAGTATAAATCGATTCATGCTTGTGTGTATGACTTCATACTATACCGAAAGGAGTATGAAAATCTCGATTGTTGTCCGGTATGCGATGAACCTAGATATGTCCAATCTACTAATAAGGAAGGCACAAGCTCAAAAGTGCCTCAAAAAGTATTGAAATATTTTTTCGTTGGGCCTAGATTAAAGCGATTTATCACAGAACCATGGATTGCAGAGGCAATGACTTAGCATGCTAGGGCAGAAGTAGGGGTAATATCATGCGTCATCCTATTGATTCTACTGCCTAGAGGATGATGAATTTTGAGTATCCTAATTTTTCTCGAGAACAACGCAACATTCGTTTGGCTATATCAACAGATGGTTTCAATCCATTTGAAAATCTAAGCACCAATCAGAGTGTATGGCCAGTGATCCTAGCCCCACTCAACCTCCCTCCTTCACAGTGTATGAGACCTGAATTTTCGATGATGGCTTTGTTGATACCTGGGCCAAAGGCACCAAGTGATGACATTAATGTCTACCTGGCTCCTTTGGTAGAAGAATTAAATGAGTTGTGGGAAGAGGGTGTGCAATCATTTGACTCTTTTAGAAAAGAAGAGTTTACGCTGAAAGCTATGTTAATGTGGGCAATCATGATTTTCTAGCTTATGGGACATTATCCGATTGTGTAGTACATAGTTATTTGGGATGTCCTATTTGTGGAGAGGATACTGAATCTCTTCGTCTATCCTCTAGCTTAAAAATGTATATCATCGCCACAGGAGGTTTTTACCCCCAACTCATAGTTTTAGATCTGAGAAAGGTTCCAATTTTTTATTGGGCGGGGTTGAACATAGGCTACCGCCGAAACAACTTTCGGGTTCAGAAATTGAAAGTAAATCTTCTGAATGTGGCCCTAATATGCCAGGTAAGAATCCCAAATTTAAGAACGTCAAGCATAAAACGACCCCAACTGGGAATGAAACTGAGACAAGAAAGGCATGGTCTCAGAGGTCAATTTTATTTGACTTGCCTCATTGGAAGAATAACCCGGTGCGCTATGTATTAGATGTGATGCATGCAGAGAAGAATTTCGCTGAACATATTGTGGGTACTTGACTTGGGGGGAGTCATTCCAAGGATGGAGAAAATGCACGAAAAGACCTTAAATCATTAAAACTTAAGCCACAACTATAGTTGAAAGAAGATAGTAGGGGAAGGACAATAATTCTCCCTGGTGCGTTTACTTTGACGAGTGGGGAAAGGAAGGTGCTTCTAGACACAATATATAATTTGAAGGGCCCATCTACTTTTTCATCCAACTTGCAAAGGGTTGTGAATTATGCCACTCATGATTTACATAAGTGTAAGTCCCACGATTGGCATGTGATCATGCAATTGGTTCTTCTATTGTTTAAGCACTGTTTCTCCAAGCACAAGGATTTACGTAGGGCTATTATGCAAATTAGTATTACCTTCTCCCTCTTGTGTGATAAGGTAGTCAATCGAGAACACATAGTGGCTGCAAAATTGGCTGTGATCGAAGCGATTTGTGTATTGGAGAAGTACTTTCCCCCAGCATTTTTTGACATAAGTGTTCACTTGTTGGTACACCTATGTGACGAGGCACTTCTTTGTGGTCCAATTAGATATCGGTGGATGTATCCGTTTGAAAGATTGATGAAAGTTTTTAAAGATTACGTCAAGAATACGCGATACATTGCAGGATCAATTGCGGAGGAATACATCACCGTGGAGTCATCAATATATACTCGGGAATATATGCCTAACTCGACCAGCATTGATGACACTGATGAGTTCGTCGATGATGGTGGTCATGTGATGGGAAAACGAGTGAAATTAACGAGTTTGCAACATAAACAAGTAGCTAGTTATCTATTTGACACACATGAAGATGTCGAAGAATGGAAAAAGTAAGTTTCGATTATTATAATGTTTAACATTATTTTAGATTATTTTATACATGATTAATTTTGTAATATGCAAAAAATATGAAGCCTGTGAGAATAATAAAAGACGAAAAACAATGGTACAATCAGACGGCGAATTTAGGTTGTGGTTGACACGGGAGGTAATTATAATGAAAATAGTCGTTATATAACGTTACATTACACTCAAATTTTACCACTAATATAATTAATTTATCTATATTCTCAGCTCCTAAAGACGGGTGATGCGACATCAAGGCTTGCTCGTCTAGCCACTGGACCCTTGTTCGTGGCACAAGAGTACAAAAAGTATCGATTGAACAGTTACATTTTTGGCGCTAAAGTGTATGAGGAAAGTACAAATGTACAAAACTCGGGAATTTCATACAAGACTCTTACTTTCTTTCGAGCTAGCGCAAAAGATAAAAACCTCGTTGAAGCTGAAATGACTTACTATGGTGTAATCCAAAATATATTTGAATTGGATTATATAAGCTTCAAAGAGGTTGTACTTTACTGTGACTGGGTAAGAGTTGAGGATAAAAATGCTTGTAAAGTTGATCCTATCACCAATTTGATCATGGTTGACTTGTCCAAGTTTAAGAGCAACAACCACATGAGCGATGAGCCGTTTCTTTGTGCATTTCAAAAGGTTAAGCAAGTGTTTTATTCGGAGTATATCAACAATGAGCCATGGTCAATTGTCCAACACGCGCCAAGGAGTCTAAATAGTAGTGTGGATGACTTGGTTGCTCCTACCGAATATCAATCCATTTTTTATGATAACCCGAATTTGAAACAATTTTTCAATTTGTAATAAATATTCCAATTTGTACCGAAACATCCATTTTAATGCTTTTAAATGATTTGCACTTTATCATTTTCACTCTTGTGTAGTGTGCGTGTGTGGAGAGGAGATTAATACATAAATATTCAACTACATCTAAGTTTTGTTTATACTAATTCATGAATATATGCTTCTTACCTTTAATAGGTGATTAGTACATAGTTATTTGGAGTGTCCTATTTGTGGAGAGGAGACTGAATCTCTTCGTCTATCCAAACACTAAGAAATGCCATAATCCTAGGGAGTGATGTTCTGCAAATTCCTCCCAACCGTTATGTAGCCAAACATCACCAGTTGAAGTTGTCAATTCCACTTTCCATACCCCACCACTTGGAACCTCTAGCAAAACACGGGAGACCATTGGAAGGTGGAATTGACAACTTCAACTGCTGATTTTTAGCTACACAACGGTTGGAAGGAATTTGCAAAGCATAACTCCATAGGACTATGACATTTCTTAATGTTCACATATGAAGGGAATTATATTTGACACGATTGCCCGGGGTACATTAGTTGGAAGGAGGTGCCATATGAGCTCAAGTTAGTTGTTTGGGTGACACTAAAGGTAATGTATTTATATTTATATGTCAATTTTGATTTTGATTTCGATTTCAATTTATATTTATATTTATATTTATATTTATATTTATCTATATTTGCGGGGCGGATACTAATTTTACTTTATTTTATTTCAGGGGACAGGGAGTGGCCCTGGGGGTAGGCCACATAGGCTCGATACTTATGTGGCTCTTCGGACGAAGAAGGGGGAGGATAAGGTGGTGTCCCCGAGCATCGCGTCCACGGTTGTAAGTAATCCGATAGTTTACTTTTTGGTAATTACGTTATAATTTTTTTATTTACTTATTTTACTAATCATGTGCTTTTTGTCATTTCAAGCAAAACTTAAGGAAGGGCATGAGTTGCAGTCTGATGCCGACAAGGCATTTTTGTACACATACGCACTCAGCCAAGTGCTTGGATCTGATCGCAAGGGGAGTACAAGGGGGTGAGATCGCGGGTGGCTAAATCTAGGATTATCGGATTGGAGACGAGCGACACCAGGTTGGCTCAAATGGTGGACTCGCATGACGCGAAGATGTCCCGTTTGGAGGTAACAGTTCAAGATATGTTCTCATTCATGAAGAGTTCGCTGGGCGGCGGAAAACACAAGGGGAAAGGGAAGGATAAGCTGGTGAGGAGGAGGTGCGGGAGGACGAGGTGCAGGATGACGAGGATGTGGACCTCGCTACTTCATTGCCGACACGTGTGAACTTTGATGATCCACTTACCTATTTGGCTCCCTTCGACCGACCGATGTCGACACTTGGTTGGCCGAGCATGTTTATACTGAATATATTTGATGGCCAGCGGATAGATCGGGGGTTGAGGGACCCGAATATCGTCCAGGGTGGACTAGTTCATAGGCTCGATACTTATGTGGCTCTTCGGACGAGAAGGGAAGGATAAGGAGGTGTCCCCGAGTGTCGTGGTACAAAATCTCTTTTCCAGCTAAATAGTTTGTAGATTTGAGATAATTGATGGTGATATTGTTTCTTCTTAAATAGTTTCTATTTTTAATGTATATTTGCATTATCTCTAGTTTATTTGGATATATGATGTTTGAACAGGTACAAGTATACTGCTGGGCAGTAGCAGTGGCCATACGGCCCAGCAGATTTTTTTTAAATTCTGCCCAGAATTGTCACGGTCATTGACCGTGACAAGCTCGTGATAAAAGTTGTCACGGACTTGTCACGGTCAATGGCCGTGATAATTTTTTTTAAAAGGGTCAAGGGTTTGTCACGGTTATTAACCGTGACTAAACTTATCACGGTCATGGATCGTGACACGACCGTGACAATTCTAACAAACTTGTCACGGTCAATGACCGTGACACGTCCGTGATAAAAAACGTTGTCTGGCCCTGAATTGTCACGGTCATTGACCTTGACAAGTCCAACTTGTCAAGGTCAATGACCGTGACAATTAGGCAGATTTGGTGTAGTGCCTCACCAAAAGCCAAGAGTCTTATGGGATACATAGAATGTTTTCCTTTTGTACCAAGAATTTTAGGCTATCTGATGCATGGAATGTTTAAATCACCAGTGGTTATGCCCATATATGACAGGAGCATAAATCCTATTAATCATATATAAATGTACCAATTGGCAAGCGACATATACTCCACTCCAGACCAGATGAGATGTCAAGAATTTAATGGCACTTTCACTGATGATGCCCATGTGTGGTATAACGGTTTGCTGATAGGAATGACAGAAAATTTCAAGTAGCTAGCTAAAAAATTTATTCATAACTTTTGTTTTGACAAGACACCTGCGAAATGTATGAATCAACTGTTGAATGTAAGGAATGGGAAGAATGAACTGTTGAGGGATTTTATATCTAGGTTAAACAAAGAGAAGTTATAAGGTAAGGATTTTTATCAAAAAAATTACGATGACAACCCTTATTAGTGGGATCCAATCAGCAAAACTCTATTAGAACCTCTCCAAAGATCTTCCAAAATCCATGACAAAACTTACGGCTAAGTTCGGGAGAATCATGAATGCGAAGGAGGACATAGGAGGTATAAGGGCATGATTTGTGTCATTTAGTCATAGCTTAGGCTTACGTAGATTTTGGCATTTCTCGTTACCATTTGACTCGAGCTGTCACGATGGATTGAAACTCCAATATCTCCAAATTCAAGATAATCTCCACATTACAAATGTCAAAATAAATTAGAACTTCAAATTTATTTTCATTTATATTTGGAGATATTTTTTTATTAAAAAGGAAGCAATTTTTTATGTTTAAATTTTTTTCAAGATTCCTTGACATTGTTTAAACAAGAAGTCATTCTCATTTGAACGAGATGTCTAACTTGTTCTAAGGCTCATTTTTACATTTTATCTAACATGCATATAATGAGGGCATATTGTTTGGACTCATCTGAAGCTCGTTTGAAGCTCATTCAAATGAGATACTATTTTCGTTCGAACTACCTTGCTTTCATTGTAACGACATGCTATTCTCATTCGAACGAATCTTATTTTCGTTCGAATGAGTGATGTCGCCTTATAAATACCTTATTTGTACAGTTTTTCATATAGACTATTTGAATATTGAAAATTGCAAACCTGCTACAAAATTCCTCACTTTATGTAGGTTTAAAACACCTTTTATTTCACAATATCCATCCCTAATATATGTGTGAATCCATTTGAAACCGTAAGGTATTTCATATATGAGTTACTCTTATGGAGAAACATTCTTCACTACTGACCATGTGATTCTTTAGGGGAACATTGCTGAAGACAAAGGCTGATCGATGGATATTGAGCATGGAAGGCTGCCTCTAGACTGCTCCTAACTGAGTAGTATTCTTTAGAGATTTGTGAAGACTAGCGCGTTATACTTGTGGCTGGTATCATGTAGTATTGTAAGTTGATTGTTTTGCAATGTTTGTAAAGTACTGAAAATAAAAGGTTTTGCTCGTATGGGATTTTCCTTCAAACTCTGTCTTTGTTGATTACATGATTTACTTATCTGTTTTATCACCTAGATGTATGTCTTAAGGTAAAAAAAATTATTTCGATTGGTTGACATTTAATTAGATAAGTTAATCCATTAGTCCAATAGTGCACTCTCAAATTGGTATCAGTGCCAGTGTAATTATTTTGTGCAAATTTTCTCTGATATCATTTTTTTTTTAAAAATTGATCTTGAGAAAGCTGAGTGCTAATGGATAACTTATATAATCGGATGCCAGTTGTTTATAGATCAAACTATGCCTACTGGAAAGCCAGAATGACATCCACTTTAAAAGCAATTTATGAAAGAGTTTGGCTTGTATGTCAAAGAGGGTGGACTCATCCCACGATCACTATTGATAATGTCATTAATCCTTACACCGTATCTACTTGGACTGAAGAGGAATTTACATGGAATAACTATAACTCCAGCGTCTTAAGTGCTTTTTTGGTTCCCATCACACCCCACGAGTTTTGCTGCCTAATGATGTGCACCGCGTCAAAAGAGGCATGTCATATCCTCCAGCTGACTCATGAGGGTACCAATATTGTAAAGATGTCTAAAATTCAAAATTTGACCACCCAGTTTCAGACATTACTATGCTTGAGTTCGATAGCTTTGATGAATTTTATGCTCGTCTGTCGAATATTGTCAATACAAGTTTTAATTTGGGTGAAAAAATTCCTAAGATGAGGGATGTGAAAAACATTTTCAGGTCTCTCCCTTCCCAACTTATTCCTAAGGTTACGGTTCTTAACTCTTTAGGGATTTTAAACACTCATTGGTTAAATAGGAGACGTTCAGACTTATGAGATCGACATGTTTTCCAAAATCATTAAACGTAAGGATATAGGGGTACCTTTAAGGACTCAAACTAAGAAAAAGAAAAAGGAGAGAGTTAGTGAGTCTCATCCCGAGGGAGAATTTAATATTGATGACTTGGCCTTGTTTGTAAAAAAATTTAAAAAGTTTCTCAAATTTTCCAAAGAAAATTCTTCCAATAAATTTTTTTTTTAGAAAAACAAAAATAACAATGAGGTCAAGAGTAACGGTGACAAAGAGGAAGAGATTAGGTGTTTTTAGTCCAAGGGTAAAGGGAACAAGGCACATGAGTGTCCCATTAGACTAAAGAGAAAGATCAAGGAGATTGCGAATAAATCCACTCTTAGTGAGAGTGAAATAGAGTCGATTGATTCAGGGGGAGAATCACCACATAAAATGTGTGTTGCATTCATGGCTAGTGACGTGAGCACTAAGAGTTTGTCCCATGATAGTGAGGACACATCTAAATGTGGAAGCCTCAATGATGATTTAAGCATTTCGGGAGAGAGTGAGAATGAGATTGTAAGTGAGGCATATAGTGATTTATACACCGAGACTTTGAATACGAAAAAGATTATTAAGGATTTGTCTCTTAGGGTGTTAGATTTAGAGAAAGAGGTGAGAGTTTTGAGAGAGTGTGAGGTGTCGGTGACTCAATTCGAAAAGGTGAATGTTTATTTATGTGAGCAGTTAATCATTTTAGGTAGGGAAAATACTGATTTGACCAACACCATAGATAGTCTTATTTAAAATCTTCAATCTTCATTAGATACTCAGGAGAAACTTGAAGCTCGCGTATCCCAACTCGAGAGCGATCTCGAATGTGCTCAAGAAGCCAATGTCAATTTAGAGGACACATCTAAGAAGATAGTAAATATGCTCCTTGGTCCTGCATTAGGTAATATTGAGAGGATAGGAATATATTGTGACGGTGTGTCCACTTTCCATGTTGCACCCGAGCCGATTCCTTATTAACTCGCTTAGGAAAGATCGACCTAGACATTTTGAGAAAGGTGGACTTAAGACCATTTATGTTTGTTCCTACTGTAAATAAAGAGGTCACCTTAGAGAATTTTGTTTTAAGCTAGTGAAAGTATCTCATAGGTATGTTCCTCAATTTTCTCCTACACGAGTTCCTACACGCACTCCCGCACATGTTACTATGCATGCTCCAACACATTATTCGAGAAATTTTAATATTCTTAAGAGAACAAATTGAGAATTTAGTCAAGACTTCACAAAATTTGATGGAGGAATTTCTTAGGATGACATCTCCTTTTGAGAGCTCCTCCGGGCCTAATGATTGAGGTTGAGACTTGCTCCCAGCATAGGAAGATTTTCATGCTCATATCTTACATGCCTATTGCTAGATCGTACTATCATTGTACTTGTAGTTTTCATTTTGACATAATTTTAGAAAAATACAACAAGAGTTTTGTTTTTCTTGAAAAATACAAAAAGTATTTTAGTTTCTTTTTAAAAAGGTGAAAAATTCAAAAAGATTTTGTTTTGATAAAATTTTTGAAAAAGACAAAAAGAGTTTTGTAATTTTTTTTACCATATTGGATGAACATTAAAGATGCCCAAGTCATTCATTCATTCCATATTCATGTGACTATTTTGTAGTGTTTTAAAATATTACATCGTTTCATATATGTGCTTTATCATGCGTGGAGTCCTTAAGATGTGATTTAATGATATCTTGCTACATGTTCGACTCCTTGTCTCCTTTAATGTGCAGAGGCATAGACTTATTTGATAATTTCACTTACCTGTCACTTGTCGATTGTAGCATTTTCATCTTAATTATGCTTTTAAAGAGAACCATGTATGAAAAATGAGGTAATAAAAAGGTGTACACGTAATAACCATTGCCTGAATTTTAAAAAAAATCACTTTTGCCCGTAAAATTTGTTTATTTTAAGCGATAAAACGAGGCTTTGGAAGACAAAGTCTTCATGTGAAAAGCCATCATTTGTAAGAAAAGAGCCAAAAAGATTAATGACACATAAATACATAAGTGCTAGGCCATTTGCTTTGAACATTGATGGTTTTCTACACATGAGCATTGATTTCTTCAAAATTGTGAGTGTTAGTGGCATAAGTGAGATTTTGAAGGAGTTAAGTTGAAGATCAATGGGTTTTCACTTACAATAAAAATATCAAAAAGAATTACATAGTTTTGGACGTTAGTGGTGTGAAAATCATTTGTGATTTTGATTTATTGATTAGATTAAGTCACTGTCACATGAGTTCACTATTCTTACACCTAAGATAGATTTTTAGATAATTTTTTAGTAGTGTCTCAATCTTTATTGCACATGTGGTATGATTGTTTGTGTTGATTAACCTATGGAATATGGTCCTACATTTCATTTCCATGTTTTGGTAATTTTTTTATTTTCTCTATGGTATGTTGTATTTGTAAAGTTTATACTTCAAAAAAATTTGAAAAATTCAAAACTAGTTTGTGGAACCTTTGAGTTTATCATTACATGCACTTATTTGATATATGTTTGTGATGATATTCTATCTTTAGTTATGGTCTCCATTTTCACGACTTAGTTTCTACTCCTTGTCTATTTTAGACAAAATAAAGGGGGGGGGGGGGGGGACAAATTACGGGTGAGATTAGGATATTATCATGTTTTATATTTTCAAAATCTATGCATAACGGGTAGTATTCTTATTTAATGTGTATAGGTTTCCCTTCGGCATTGATTATGAAGATTGAAAGATCAAGAAAAGAAAAACAAGGTGATTTGGAGTCTAAAGATAATATGTCTGCATATCTTTCCATTTTATAGGGCTTGGGAGTGTATTAGGATATTTTCATTATCCTAGCGGAGTTTTTTAAGGAATTTGGAATTCGATTTTAGTTTTTTACTGGAATAGCCAAGGGGGAGATTTGTAAGAGCATAATTTCTATCATTTACTCATAGCTTAGGCTTACATAGATTTGGCATATCCCGATACGGTTTGAATCGAGCCGTCATAAAGAATCGAATCTCCAATACCTCTAAATTCAAGATGACCTCTACATTACCAAGGTATAAATATATTACGCGTTGAAATTTATTTACATTATATTGGGAGATATTTTTATTAAAAATGAAGCAATTTTTATGTTTAAATTTTTTTCAAAATTCACTGACTTCATTCAAACAAGAAGTCATTCTTGTTCGAAGGAGGTGTCTAAATCATTAGAAGGCTCGTTTTTACATTTTATATAATGTGCATTTAACGAGGGCGTGTTATTTGGCCTAGTCCGAAGTTCGTTCAAATAAGAAAGTATTTCATTCGAATGACCTTATTTTCATTCTAACGACATTCTATTCTCGTTTGAACAAAGCTTATTTCCATTCGAATAAGTGATGCCGCCTCAAATTTTTTGCCATCTTATAAATACATGCTTCGTACAGTTTTTCATATAGACTTTTTGTAAATTGAAATCTGCTAACCTTCTACAAAAGTCCTCACTTTATTTAGGTTTAAAACACCTTTTGATTCACAAAATCCTTCCCCAATATATGTGTGAATTCGTTTGAAGCCGTAAGGTGTTCATATTTGATTTACCCTCTTGGAGAGACATTTTTCATCGTTGACCTCGTGATTCTCGAGGGGATCATTGTTGAAGACAAAGTCTAATTAGTGGATATCGTGGGTGGAAGGCAACCTATAGACCACTACTAATCGAGTAGTATTCTTTAGAGATTTGTGAAGAGAAGTGTGTTATACTTGTGGCCAGTATCAAGTAGTATTATAAGTCGACTGTCTTGTAATATTTTTAATGTGCTAAAAATAATAGGTTTTACCCATAAGGGATTTTCCCACAAACTTTTCCTTTATTGATTGCATGATTTACTTTATCAGTTTTATCACCTAGATGTATGTCTTAGGGAAAAAAGATAAAATTTATTTGTGTGGATTGACATTTTATTAAATAAGTTAAACCATTGGTCCAATAGCGCACTCTCACTAGGATAGCAAAAGGAGTCAGGAAATAAAAAATCCCAACAAAGCTAATACAAAGATAAGCATAAAGAGGGGAAGAAGAAGTCAAACGATGACAAGTCTGCCAATTATAACCCACTCACTATTAGTGTCGGTCTCATTTTTAATAAGATTAAAGATGATAGAGAACTTAGGTTACCTGAGAAATTAAAGGCCCAACCCACAAAATAGGCAAGAAAAAGTGAGTGGTGTGAGTTCCATCAAGACCATGGCCACACAACAAATAAATTCTACGCTTTGAAAAAAGAGATTAAGAAGTTGCTAAAGTAGGTGAATATAAGAAAGTATGTCATCGGAGGTGGAATCTGAGACTATAGAAGAAAAATTTATTCCTCATCAAGGGATGACAGGTCGAAGAAGAATGAAAGTCAAGTGATACAAATGACAAAGAGTCAGAGGATGATGATGAGAATGATCCAGATCTTGCAACAAAGCCCGAGGAAGTTATAGATAATCTCCACGTGATTTAATTTGATGTTAAGATGATCTCAGGGGGAATAACTGGTGGAGGAACAAATCTAAAAATAGAAAGGCGCTCGTTGTTGAAACCAAAGATGGGCCATAAATAAAGAATGCTAACATGGCTGAGTTTAAAAATAAAACTAGGCAAGTTGAAGAAGGTGGACAATGAGAGTCTTATGGAAGGTTTCTCCAGGCTAGATTTTAAAGGGATCGTAAACCCTCACGATGACCCACTCGTTATCACCACATGAGTTCACGTCTATAATGTGTCTCGCTTCCTAGTTGACAGGGGAATCTCATTTGATGTTATGTTCTGAGACCGCTTTAAAGGTATAAAACTTAGTAAGAAGAGACTTTTATTGTACCATTATCCCCTGATTTGATTTAACAGCGAAAAAGTACACCCGTTGGGAATGTTTATTATAGATATCTGCATGGATACTTGGTCGAGATGTTTGGTGATAATAATAAAGTTTTTGCGATGGATGAAAATGTATTCTCAACCTACAATATCATCTTAGGGAGAGTAGATCTAAAAGAGTTTGAATTTGTGCCATCCACTGCACAACAGATGATGAAATTCCCTACTCCTTATATCATAGGGGAAGTCAATGGCAATCAAGTGTAAGCACGCGAGTTCTACTTCACCTCAACAGAATATAGGGAAGCCTATAAATGGAAAACCACCCATTTAATGAGGAAATCATAACTGAAGTCATACCATTACTTTGTCAAAATCACCCCAGACCACTAGTGTTCTCTCCCTGCTCTTTCTCTCTAAGTGTTAAGTGATTTGTTCCTTCACTCCACCATGACAGCCATCACTCTCAAGAGTTTCTCTTGGGAAAACTTACTATTATTGTGGTGAAGGTCATTTCCTTACAGGGTGTGGGCTATAGTTTGACTTCCATTATTACCAGATAAGGAAGGTGTTACTAGAGGTTGTTCTATAAGTGACTGAGAACCTTGAAGGCAACATCCATTAGATTGGGTCACACCTCACCCTTTTAAGTTCTTCATATACCCTTGTCTCACTACCCTCCTACACACGCGAGTTCTACTTCACCTTAATAGAATATAGAGAAGCCTATAAAACGAAAACCACCCCTTACTACATTGACACTCTTAACCCCGAGACGAGGAAAATTAAAAAACGGAGAGCAATAAAAAGAGGTAGAATCCATCATCCTCAATGAGGATGAATAAAAAAAACTGTCCAAATTGTCTCATTCCTTAAACTTTCCTTAAAGAAACATCTTGTTGAGTTGCTAGATAAAAGACATAGCAATTTTTCTTAGATTCACTGTGACATGCCGTAGATTGACACTGATGCCATCTATCACAAGTTTGATCTTGATAATAAAGTGAAACCATTGAAGCACATAAGTTGAATGTTTACTCAGGATAGGTACACAGTAATCCAAGAAGAGTTGAAAAGGTTAGAGAAAGAAGATTCATCAAAGAGGTCCAATATCTAGATTGGTTATCCAATGTTGTCATGGTGCCAAGGAAGAATGGAAGTGAAGAATGTGCATAGACTTCACAGATCTTAAAAGGACTTGCCCAAAAAACTATTTCTCCATTCCCAGTATTGATCAAACAGTTGGTACTATAACAAGGTATGCGATCATGAGCTTCGTGTATGCCTACTTAGGATATAACCATATCTTAATGTTTAAAGGTGACGCCATAAAGACATCTTTCATCACAAATAAAAGGACATACGTCTATAAGTTGATGCATTTATGATTTCGTCCTGAAGAATATAGGCTCCGCTTTGTCAACTAAATATTTAAAGAAAAAATTGACAAAATAATGGTGGTTTATGTCGACGATATGTTGACAGAATCATGTTGAGGACTTGGAAGGAACTTTTGACACCATAGACCACTATAAGATGAAACTTAATCCAACTAAGTGTGTCTTCGGTGTCAGTGCATTAAAAGTTTTGGGGTTCATAGTTAATTTAAGGGGAATTGAGGCTAACATATCTAAGATAAAGTCATTTATCGATATGAAGACACCAAGGAACATGAAGGATATTCAAAAAAGTGATTGACAGAGTTACTGCACTCGATAGGTTTGTCCCGCAAGCACCCGATAAGTGCATCCCTTTTTTCAAAATTTAGCATAAAGTGTTTGTATGGGATGAAGAATGTGAAAGATCAATCAAGGAACTTAAGCCTTAATTTGGATCACCGATGCTTTTGTCTCGTCCCATTTAATAAGAAAAACTATATTTGAACTTGGTTATCTCATAATTGGCTACTTGCATGGTGATTGTTCGTGACAACAATGCTACCCAAAAGATGATATATTATAACAATAAAGCATTACAAGGGATCAAGACGAGATACCCAAAGATGGATAATCTTTCTTTCACCCTAATACATGCTTCAAGAAAAACAAAACCCTACTTTCAAGCTCATACGATGGTAGTACTCACTAAAACACCTCTCTAACAGGTCATTCATAAATCTAGGAAATCGGGTAGGCTAATGGCTTGGTCGGTTGAATTAGGTGAGTTTTATATCATCTATCAGCCATCAAGTGAAATCAAGGGGCGGATTTTGTCCCAGAATTCACTTTTGAATCGACATAAGAGACTAAAGACAAAATGCAAGCCGAGATTTTAGAAAAATATAAAAACTCAAAACAAACTTTCAATATTGTTGAATACAACACTACAAGGGTAATTTCAGAGCCAAATTTACATTAAATAATATAGCTATTACTGAAGGTCCATTTTTGTCAAAATGATTATATAGAGTTTATTTGTTGATGAATCATCATGTGCAGTAAGTAGTGGGGTTGGGATAATTTTGTCGGCCCAAATAAGACCGATATTGAGTACGCACTAAGATTTAATTTCAAAGCGTCTAAGAAAGAGGATGAGTATAAGGCTTTATTAGCAGGAATTTTGCTCACACGTAATGACGCCATAAGAACCGCAGTCCTAACTTCGGCAAAGATCCACATGCAGCGAACCTCAATGACACGCAACCATATGATGATGAAATCTTCTCCACAAAAGTATGAACACAAGTAAGACGTGTCCTTAAAATCTAAAACAATTCACAGGAACAATTGGGATTTTTGTGAATTGAAAACAAAAGATTAAATCTAAAAAAGAAGAAGCCAAAGAGGTTCTACCGATATCGCATTGTTTTGTATAATGAAAAATGTACAGATTTCTTATGGAAAACGGAGATGAAGAGTCCTTTAAATAAAAAAAACTTAAGGCGGTAAGTCGTTCATACGAGACTGGATGTCATTTGAATGAGGTCCAGTGTCATTTGATGTATCTCATGACACAGATTGTCGTTTGAACGATGTACGGTGTCATTCGAACGAGACCAATAAATTAATATTTTTTCGTTTATCCTTTCAGTAAATGCACCGCCTCAAAAATTAAAAAAAAAATTTTGAGGAAAAATATTTAAATCTCCGCTCTAACACTTAGAAAATATTTTTGTGAAAAATATCCCATTATCCTAAGTGAATTACTAAGAAATTAGAAACACAACTTTACCAAATTCATTTTGTGGAGGCTTGATTGTTGATGAAGCTTGATACTCAGACCGTCTCGTTGCGTATTTGATCTTGAACATCTTTGACGGTTGTAGCGGTATACGACATACTTAATTGGGACGAACAATGTCCTTACAACGTGTCTTAAATTCGTATCTAAACTCATATCTTACAACCGCAGTCCCTAATAATGTTAATCTTCCCATCCTCTTACTATGTAACATGTGTTGTCATCATGTTAGAATTTAGATATCATTAAACTTATATAATCCCTACTTAAAACTATGTTCCATTTCATGCCCGAGTTAGTGTATACTTGTTCTATTATATGTACTAAGAACGTCGGTACATAAATAGTGAACTATTCAATAACCTAAACCATACATTACGAGTTATTATAATTAGTAAATATTAGAAACTCAAAATAAAACCTTTACCTAAGTAGACTAACCATATCCCAAACTATTCGGCCTAAAGATGATTTTTACCCTAAATTGCATGTGGTCCTAGATAACCAAAAATCTGAGTTAAGTGACATCGTTATTAGCTACAAGCATAACTAGACTAACTTAAAGTAATTTGTTTGTAGGTTACTAACTAATTACCAACAGATTCTAAATTACATAATGCATTTAATAACCACTCTAAAATACGAAAGATGATTATGTTTACAATAAACCAATTAGTTGAATGTTTCTTATTTTGGATCAAGTAAATTAACATCCTAGAAAAAAAACATTTACATTTCTTATACAACCTTACTCTACACTAAAGTTACCTTTGTAATTAGAATCATAAATACACTCTTTTCAAATAAAATATTTGATCAACACTTAATTGTTAACAGATTCTATTAAACTATATAATTTGAAATTTATAGGAAAATTACTATCAACTCAATAAATTTGTTATTTTTTTAATAGAAGTGGTATTGACCCCTGATTTATTCGATTTTATGGAAGAAAAACCCTTCCATCATGGAATTACAAAGGAATAAATAATCATAAGTTGGTTGTATAGGGAACCAATAATACAACCTTGTATACTTAAAATAGAAAGAACTGTGAATGATAAACTTAACACCAAGCTTAAAAAAAGACTTCGTCTCACTATCAGAGATGGGACAATTCCTTTGTCAAGGTTGATTATTCCTTTGGATTTTTAACATAGATTTTCAAACTTGTTAAACAAACTTTTAACTCCACTGGCTACTCCAAGATTCGATAAGGAATCAGCCACAATGTTTGCCTCCTTATAACAGTGATTAAAAGTGTTTGCTTCTTTGTACATAATGAACTACTTCATAATTATCCTAATCTTCCAAGTCATAGCATCACATTTCTTATTAATTAGATCAATAAGAACTTTTGAATTAAATTTAATAAGAGCTCCTATGATATTGTATTTGTTACATAGTTTGAGACTTTCTAGAATTTCCAAAGCTTCAGCAAATAAGTTAGAGTTATCACCTCCATAACCTAAGTAGGACCAAATCATTTTGCCTTTGAAATACCTTAAAATAACTCCATAACTGAAAGTACCTAGATTTTCTTTTGGGGCACCATCAGCGTTGAGCTTAATATTTGACAATTGTAACACCCCATATTTTTAGGAATACATAAATTATACGTTTGATTAAATTGACATGTAAAGTGAAGTTAAATAAATATTAACTAGAAATAAATGGATTAATATTTATGTGCTATTATATTTACTTGTGTGATAAGTAAATGAAATTGCATTATTTTATATTACGTCATAAGTGAGTAAAAGCGACGGGTTTACAGTATCTTATTCGGGACACGCGTGTTAGGTCATGTCGGGAATAGGCTGATATAATTATGATAAGTGACTTGGGCGATGATTTCGAGTGCACGATTGATTCGAAATGGGTCAACATAGGCAAAAATAAGTACCCGGGGTTAGTGTTTGGGTCTCCAAAGCTTTTTAGACTAGTTGGGACTAGTATATGGGTGTTTTAGTCTTTTTAATGGGAGATGAAAACGCAAAAATGGGATTTATGTTATATAATGAAGGATTAATGGTAAGATAAGGAGTCATTTTACAATTCCAAAGGTTAGTTGAGTGATATCAATATTTAGAGAGAAAGTGGAAAGGAATTGAGGAGAAACTCAAGAGTTCAAGAGGAAAGTGAAGGGAAAACTCAAGAACTCAAGAGGATTAAAGAACAGGAAGGAAATTCTAGGAGTTTTTATCATCATCTTCATACAAATTAAGACTCTAAAAGTGATTGAGAAAAGTAATTAACTTTCTTAGTAATTTTTGTTTGCAATTCAATTCATATTATTGTTGGTGAAAATTAATTTGGGTGGGATTCATATGAAAATGGGTTTTGGGAACCTAAATGCATAGTATGGAGACACGAATTATATGAATTAAAATATGAATATCGGAACTTATGTAGAAAGGCTAATTCTTATGAGTTTGGAAATTATGAACTATTGGGTTAATGTGAAAATTATGTAATTATGGAAAAATAATGATGAATCCCATGTAATTGTCTTGAATATATGAACTGAATATGAAAATGGATCAGTGTTATAGTTAGAACTATTGGAGAATAGAGATTATTGTTGGATTTGGATTTTTAGAGAGAATGAAATGGGTAAAAATTGCTGAATTTCGTAAATGGGGAAATCTGGGCAGTTTTAGAGGGGCGAATCAATTTTCCCTCAACCCGAACTAGTTCGGAATCCCTGTTATGCCCAAGTTGTTCAGTTTTAAGGTTTTGTTAACAAATTTAATTTCGGGGTAAATTATGATATTTGGGAATATGTTGGGATTACTGGAAAATAGTTAATAATGGTATAAATACCTTAGGATGAGTTAGAATATATCCAGAGTAGAAAATTGAGTATTGGGGGAAAAAGAATACTGGGAAAAATTGTTAACGAATTTACAATGAAAATTCAAAAAATGGGGATATGGGTTGTTTGAGAAATGTATGTATTCGGAATTAATATTTTGAGAATCAATTAATTAATTAAGTGAATAATTAAATGATTGAGAATGGAAAAGATATTCGTAATTATTAGTTTAAGTGCTATGAGTGATAGGCACGTTAATCGAAATTATTGGACAAATATATATGGGTATAAAGGAAGTATACGTGTATTATTATATCTGTGTGCATGATATAATTATGTGAACATACCATTCTAGTGCTATTATCAAAGGTTGCATGATATATGTGATCTTCCCTAGCAAAAAATAGCAGGCTAAGTATTGATCCCAGGTCATAGCACCATACATGCCCTTGTGAGGTTGGAGACCTAGTGAGGTGATTTATGGTATGTCATGACTCACTGGCTCAGGGTTATGACCGCCTACAATATGTTTATGATTTTCTGGAGTTCAGTGTGAGATTCTTATTCGGTAACCCATGATGATGTTTGTATGCCTTGGTACGTGATAGTAATTTAGAGATTTTCATCCGCTAGGCAATGCTTTAGGGATTGCTATTATACATACATAGTGAGTAATATATATGTGTACTTGTTGCGATATGGAAAATACGTATATATATATGTGCAAAAAATTATATACGGGCTTAAGACACTAAGTGTGAATAATGATTTAATAACTTATGAAAGTTATTGGAAATGAGTTATGTGTTATTAACTTGTAAATATTGAATTGATAACTGTAAAAGTTAATTGAAATGAATTGATTTATTATAATTATTAAGAGGAAATGAAAGATAATTATATAAAATACGCGTGTCATAGGGTAGCATATGGCCTTAAGGGTACTTGGAGACTAGTTAGGCGAGGTAGCTTAACTAGGAGGTTAAAATGAAAACGTTAGGTACGCACTATAGTTGAGGGGTGAGTAAGGACTCATGTGATGGCAACACAAATTTAAATATGGAAGAGTAGACTCATATTTATTATGCATTTTAATTACATGCAAAATAATTTGTAAAGGATTTGGGCTCTGACCCGTAGCAAATTATTTTGAAAAACTTTTAGGTGTTCGACCGCTAGGACACCAAGCATGATTATTAATTATAGGTCACTGGAGCTATAGTCGCTGTGGAGTGTTGCAGGGATTGCTTAGTCGGATTCTATCTTTGAGATTCTAGATAGGTCTCATTAGTTATTATTCGTTCATGTCACCCAGTGTCAGTTTTTATTTTAGTTTTATTCATTTCAGTTTTGATGAATATTTTATTGAATTGTAAATCGATGAGTTATTCAGTTAATGGATTTTATTTTATTCAGATTTAATTATGTGATTGTAGATTTATTTAATTATCTGAATGAGTTGTGCTACATGGTTTTGTTTATAGTGTTGTTTATGGCGATTAATATAGTTAAAATTGATACACGACTTAATTAAATAATAGGTGGTTAGTAATTAATTAGTTTTTTATAGTAATGCTAAGAATGAGACAAATGAGATTCATGTTTTATTTTAGTAGGGGTCTGGATACCCATTATTTTAATAAGTAAGGTATCAAATATGTTATCAGAGAATCAGGTTCTATTATCCTTAGGATCTGTGTGGCTTATTAAGTTTCAGCATTGTTTTTCTTTGATATAGAGCCTTATGCTTAGGACTGTCGATTCCTATTACGATTTACGTTCTCCTTATATAGTGTATAATTGAAGTGAACTTCAATGGGTTTGGTTGGGCTTCTTATACCGAAAAATAGAGGATGATTAGTGAGGGCTGTTAGGAGGAGAGGCTCAACTGGAGCCACGGCTACTTTGGAATTGGTGGTTGCAGTAGAAATCACCACTAATTATTGTTCAAGCATTTAATGCTTTGATATTCGCTAGAGCATATAATTTTCCCAAGCACCGCCATAACAAATGGTGGAGCCAATTCAGACTCACCAAGTACTATCGGTATGGGAGAGAGCTGGAGGGGCTTTTCATAATGGCCATCCACACTAGTTCGGGGAAAGTACGGATGTCGTATTAACTAGAAAATGGAAGGGGAACATCCCAAGGCATTTGAATATGGTGGAGTGTAGTGACACTCAGAAACATATTTTAGCTCATAGGAATGACGTTGTAATGATGGGAGTTAGTCATCACATCTGAGAAGAGATTTACTAGAAAGTCTTAAGGAATTTTGGTACGCTTTGATTGCAAACCCTTCACCTACTTTTCAAATAGAGATGCTCAGGAAATTTTTGTACTTACTAGTGAGAGGTAGACAGTGGCTGAGTATGAGGAAAAATTGACTCGTTTGGAGAATTTTGTAGTTAACGAGGGGGATATGAAGGCGAATGGGGTCCTTAAGTTTGATGATGGAATCATGAGTAGAATTCTCTAGCATTTATGGCGAAATCCAGTTGGAAGACTTATGCCTATATTATCAATGTCTTACCGTTATTGTTCTAACATCAATAGCTTAAATAGGACAGTCTCACCAACAATGCAAGACTTGATATAATCGGTATTATGGGACACTATAGGAAAATTACCAAGAAAAGAGACTCGTTTAACATATTTAAATAAAGGGAATTCTAACCAAGTGAAGGGTAGTCAGATAGGGACATCCGGTCCAACAACATTTAGGACAGGGCCAGGGGAGGCAAGGGAAGTAATGGGGTATCCATCAGGACCGAGGCTACCAGAGCTAGAGAATAAGGTAGCCCCAACATGGCCCGCAGGAACCAATACAGGAGGATTGTACAAAAAGATGTTTTATATGTGGAGAGTAGGACCACATGCGTCGATCTTGTCCTTAGAGAGGTAGTAGGCAGGAGAAGAGTGCCTATAGGGCAATAGTTATAATAGTTTTTGAGATAGTTCAGACAGGTGTATTACGTCTTATGACCATTTAAAGAGCCTATGTTGTTGTCAATTGAATATATGATCCTTTATCCATGTGTAGATGGGGTAAGTTTTACGTGACACAAGTGCGTCACAATATTTTGATAACACTAAATTCGCTCGTGACACAAGTTTAGTGGTTGTATCATTAGTATCACTACTCGGTATATATATTTATCGTTGGGTAATGTGGATATTTTTAATTCAATATACATAGGAGTGGGTGTGGACACTGAGATGATATATTTTTTAATACCTACTCGATTTAGAGAGATATGATATCTGAATATGATACTATCATGAGTATTGATTGGTTGGTGACAGTTTGAGCGATAGTGGACTGTTACAGTAAGGATATTGTGTTCACTATTCTAGGGTAGGATCGGTTATTTTTGGGATGTCTCACTTGAAATAGGGTCGACCCCGCATATATATTATATTGTAGTGGAGACTTTGGAGAGTATAGTTGTCTCACATCATTTGATCTTGATGCATAGGGACTGTACTGATGTCATTCAGGGTATATAGGGTTTATCTTCAGGCAAAGAGATTTGGTTCGTTATTAGTTTAGTGTTAGAGACTTAGTGATTGTGCGATCACCATATTGTAAGACTCCTTTAAAGATGGGGGGGGGGGGTGAGGATTATACTTATATGTCTCGTGACATGATTTTAAGTGTCCTGATTATGTGCTTTGGGTTAAAGGACCTCAATAACCAATAATGCCAAGTGATAAGGCATTGTGAAAACTCCTTTGTTGGATTTCAGTTGAAAGATGTCCCATACATGAATCTTATTTAATGTCGGGATTTTGGAGACATTTTTGGATGCTAGAGTATTGGTTTTAGGACAATGATCGCTGTACGTGAAGAAAAAATACTTTGAGTTAAAAGCTATTATATGATATAAGGCCAGTGGATTCGGGTAGTGTTCTGTAGGACGCACTAAGGAAAATATTTTTTAATACCACTAATGGATAGGTGGGACAATATTAATGAATAACGAAGTCGCGATTAATAGGGTAACTGAGTATAACCTTATGCTACAGCCACGTCTAGCATGCGAGGCTGAGTTTAAGATAACTACGGTATGTCTATGATGTTTCTACTGATATGCACGGGATATATGGTGTGTGGGCACCATGGTTAGTATGATTTTCAAGTATTGCTCGAGACAAGGACAAGGAATAAATGTGTTGAACTATAGGCATGTGGGGCAGTAGAGATAGAATTGGAAAAACAAAATGGACTGAACTTCGGTTGAGGAAGGAAAGAGACTATATATATACATATATACACACACACACACACATACACATTAGGGTGTACCCGTGCCGATGACACGATAATAAATTCATTCTCTTGCCAATGACATGACAATAATTTTGTTTCTCTGATATTTTGTACCCGTGAAAATGGCATGGCGATAAATTTGTTCCCATGATATATTTGTTCTCGTGATATTTTATATTTTAAACACGTCGATGACACCACAATAAATTTATTCCTGTGATAAAATTACTCCCGTGATATTTGGTATTTTAAACATGTTGCCAATAGTGCAAATATAAACATCGTTAGTCATCCCATGGTACACTTACGCGTCATGGCTACGGTGTAACTGTACAGATGGCACGGAGATAAATTTCATCTCGTTATATTTTCTCCTTTAAAAAACTTTACAATGCCACATATGATATTATTCATCTCACACCTTTGTAATACAACATATGAACATTAATGTCACTTTAAGAAAGACTTAAAATTTCACACCCACTCATTAATTTGAGAAACAATCACCATATACAATAGTTCAAATGACCCCGTAAAAGTATTTTAATAGTTCATTGTCCTTTAGTTGGAGCTCCCAGGTGTACGGGGTATAATATGTTGCCTTTATCCACCCATTAAATCAAGTTATGTCAGCTTTTTTTTGTGACACCCCGCCCAATTAAATAAAGGGTGATCAGTCCTATACTAATTTAAAACAGAATGTTCAGTTGGTTCCTTCTTATCATCACTGTCGAAAACATTTTTAACATATTAATCAACTAATATAAAATTAAGCTAGGTGTCAAAACATTTCCAATTTTAGTAAAACCAAGTAAATCCATTTTCTTTCAATCTTAAAATATAGACGATTCACTACACATAGGATTATAATAAATACTTAACATGAATCAAGTACTGAAATAAATAAGACTGGGTAAAACTCCCTGTTCAAAACTCCAAACCATAAAGTAAACTGAATATAATAACTCTGATGAAGGACTAGAAGTGGGCGACACATGCCCTAGACAAGAGGTCTAGATGAAACTGAGTGGAAAAGATAGATGTGTCTACTGCAAGGACCTAACGCTTCCACAACAGCTGCAACATGTCTGACACTCTAATCTCTAATTCTGGTACCCCTGTGGCTGAGCACCATATATATATATATATAGCAAAAGGGAGAAGAGATACAAGAAATGGGTCAGAGCCCGAGGTTTAAAAATGATTTAGCAAGTATTTAAAACTGGTTCTTAAAACAAGTCTTATACGCATTTAGTTATCGAACTCTCACATGAGTTTCTCACCTCTCATCTATTGTGCACGCCTAACATACATCTAATGTCCCCTAGTTATACCACTCAGTCTAACTAGTCAGAAATCATACTAATACTAACTATGCTCACTAGCGGTATTCCCGTATCGCCCATATAATACGCTATTCAGATAGTTATCTCACATACTAAGTTTCATTATTCACTGTTCGAATGGTTAATCTTTTATCCACTAAGATTATTTTATTTCTCATTTCCACTTTATCTACTAGTTTCACAAAGTAGAAATTTCCCCAAGTACACTCATACATATATATAGTCTCATCGTCCCTATATATATACACTAATCCAGCACCCTTAGGTTAAGACCACTTGGCGCAATGTAATGATTATTATTATTACCATGTTTACTAATTTCACACAGTAGAAATATTTACAAGTTCATATATACATATATATAGTAACATCATCCCTATACATATATAGATACTAATCCTGCACCCCCGGGCTAAGACCCATTAGTGCACCTATCAAGAAAATCCTGCATCCTCGGGTTAGCACCCATTAATGCACCTATCAATAATAATCCATCACCCCCGGGTTATCACCCATTAGTGCGTCCAACAATAATCATCCTTGTACCCCCGAGTTATCACCCATTAGTACACCTAACAATAATATCCTCGTACCCTCGGGTTATCACCCATTAGTACATTTAATTAATAATGTTCTTGCAGCCCCGAGTTATCACTCATTAGTGCACCTAATAATAAGATTCTTACACCCCCGGGTTATCACCCATTAGTGCTATTAACAATAATATCACATAATAGGCATACACACATCCTATTAGAATTTATAGGTATTTCTCCAACCTACATATATACTTCTCATACGTATTTTAATCTCAACACTACGTATAGTATAAATATTTAGATTACTATCTCTCTCGTAATCTCCAGGGTACATTCTCTCTATACCGAAATAAAAAGTATTAATTCTCACATACCTTCCCAAAATTATGTCTTGTTTAAGTTTACTATCAGGCATTTTCCCTCACTCCAATAAACTGGCAAACTCAAAACTGGACTCTAGGAAAATTCCCAGAAATTCACCCTGTCGCTCGAACTAGAATGACATGTCGCTCGAAACAGAGTGACATGTCGCTCGAACCAGAGTGACATGTTGCTTTAACCACTTCCACGTGTCATTCGAACGACTTCACGCGAGATCCTTATCTCGCTTGAACGACCCTTCGCACGAGATCACACGAGACTCTATTGTTCGTCTTCTTCCCCAAAATTTCAGCGTTTTCCACCTTTTTTAAACCTAAAAACCTCTAAGATTCAATACCCAACACCTCATCATCAATACCTCTCAACACATAACAAGTTATGAATCATTCCTAACATCTTAGGATCATTAATTCGTCATTAATCATCATAATTATATAAAATCCCCAAATTAATTCACATGAACCCTAGTTTCCAAAATTTCAATTAAAGAACCTAATCAATCCAGATTCGTTCATCAATATATGATTCAATTTCGTAATTTATACTCTACATACATGAATGAATACCAACAACTAATTAGCTCAGCCTCTAATCATCATTTAAACTCTAATTTTCATCCAATTAACATGTAAATCATGATTAATTTCACCTACTCTAACATAAGTATGATTATTGCTAAAAGAAAGCAAGTAATAAACACTTTCCTTAAATCGAAGGTCTGAATTCCTTTGGTGATATTGGAATAGATGTGTTCCTCTCTTCTTGATCTACGCGTTGGTGGTGGAGGTTGTGCAAGGTGGTGATAATTTGGCCTTCCCTCTTGGAAATTGGTTCTCCCTCACACCCTCTATGGCCGTTTTTTACTTTTTGTATCTCTTAACCCTAAAGGAATTTTCTTGGATGATAAAATAACTCCCAATTTTCGTCCATTAATTAAACCCAAAAATACAATTTACCATAATGTCCTCTCGGGACGCCGGTTAGGCCTAAAATTGCCCCATGACCTAAACTAAACACCCTGGTATACTATTTTGACTATCTCGACCCTCTCGGACTCAACGGTGCACTGAAAATGACCATACGAGTTAATAAAAATAATTTCTCTTTTTATCCCAGTCAATTAGTCTCAACACGACTCACACGCGCGTCGAACTTAAATTACCAAACTATCGTATTTCTCACTTCCGACAATTTATCAAATATTATAATTCCATATTACATATCACACGATAATATTCAATTCTCAACAATAAGTATTAACCCTTAACACGCTAGTTAATAATTATTTTAATCCGGATTAATTCACAATTAAATTCTCACATTTTAGTTCAATTAATCCAACAAAAATAATTATTCACATAATTATTTAAATCATTAAAAATACGGAGTGTTATATTTTTTTAATATTTTCATTGTCTTTTGGTTGGAGCTCCCGCGTGTACTATTTTTTTCTTTTTTTTATGGCAGCATTTCTAGCCTTGCACACATGTCAGTTTTGACTAATAAAAAACGAAACTTAATTTTATATATATCTTTAGGCCTCGTATCAAATATCTGTACCTATTTTTTCCATCTATCACACCTATCTTTCGATAATTTTTTTCTCTTCGAGCCCTGCGTCAGAGAATGACAATTCAATTTTATTTTGACCACATTTGCACTTTCTTAGCCACGATTTCTTTTGACAGCCTTAGGGTGTTCAGTGATTTTGTATATATATATTAACGTTTGGTTCTTTTTAGATAGCTTTTAAACTCTGTTTACATATTTAAAATTATACCTCGAGCCGTGCATCCTCTGTATACATCATTAGCCACGCAACCTCTGTCCACAAAACTGCCTTGAGCAGAATTATAGAGGAGAGTAATTTTAGTTGGTCAATTCAAAACACCAAAAATTTCCGATGTAAAATTTATTAATGTTTAAAAATTACAATTGAAGAAACATTAATAACAGTAAGATTACTATTTCTTTTTTCTTGGGAAACAAATGCAATCATTGGTATATTACAATTCATTACTCATAAAAATAAGGAATATAACTCCACCTTCTAACGAATTAAAAATGTAAACTACTTATATTCCACCACATGAACTCAACACTCAACAATTATATTAGAACTCCAACAATGTTACCGTTCCCATCTACATAAACAAAGATCTTACAACATTATTTTAAATAAATTCATAAAAAATCTTAATATTTAAAGGCCCTAAATGCTAAATTAAAAATAATAATAATAATAATAATAGATTGAAACACCTAAAAAAATCACCCAAACATATTTAGATATTTCAAAAAAGTAATTCTAGCAATCTTATTCATATTCAGAATGTCTTTAGATTAAGGCTCAACAAAGGCTAACAACCCCAATTAAAAATGAGGCTCACCCTACATCAAACACATCTAAAATCGTAGATAACCTTTTCAAAACCCATCTTAAGCTTGTAGATAGTCCTGAAATATAACCAAATTAAAAAAAAAAACATGAACTAAAATTCTTAGTATTAGCACAGATGCAGACAACACATAAAAATGGCATTTTTTGACTAATGAAAAAAAGAGCATTAATGAAATAATTTAAACCATATAGATTTATTTTTATCAAAAATACAGAGGTGTTAATTGGATACCTTTATATTATCTTTAGATTTTAGATTTATTTTTACCAAAAATACAGAGGAGTTAATTGGATATCTTTATATTATCTTTAGATTCGTAAATGTTGGATGTAATTTTCGCGTTTAAAACTCGAATTTCGTGTGTATATTATCTTCAGATCTGTACTCCCTGTTTCTTAAAAAATATGACAATAGCAAGTAGCTCTATCAAACTTTAAATCACCACAGTTGCTAAACACTTGTCATTACCCCATACCAGAAAAGGCACCATCTATAAACCTTTTTAAAAAGAATAATACCTCAACATAACATGGTGACCACCTCTGTCGCTGAATTAAAACAGGGGCAAAACAGTCACGTAGGTTAACAGAACCAACAGAACAAATAAGGGAATTCACGTATCCATCTGTCAAAATAGAGATAAATTACCATGAAAAGCCCAAAGGAAACCCTTCAAGAAATTAACACCCAGTTTTCCAATTTAAAACATTAAAGAAATTAATCACCCACCAAGCCGAGTTCTTGATCCCATCCACCAAGATTAACAGAACCAAAAGATCTGATGATATCACTATTTTCTCTGCCATCGCATCCACCGTCGATAGTGTCGCCACGTTCCACTGGTCCCGCTATTTCCTCTGCCATCACATCCACCGTCAATGGTGTCGCCACGTTCCACTGGTCCCGCTATTTCCTCTGGCATCGCATCCACCGTAGATGGATTTGAGAAATTATCGTATCCACCATAGAAACCTGTCTGTCAAAATAGACAGAGAAATTAACTTCCGTCCATGGTTTTAAATAACGGTATCGGGTAACGTAACGGTTGCGGTCGCGGTGTAACGGTATCGGGAGTATCGAACGTAATGTACTGTGAGCCTGAATTTTTTTTACCATTCCCAATCCCATAAAATGGAATGATAGTTTTATTTTGATTATATAATGCTGAATTTCAAGCTTTTGCATATGTTTTTCAATTACATTTCTTCCAAAAATTCAAACACCCCCTTTACCCTTTAATGGAGAATGTGCATCAGTGTGTATCAGTGTATATCGGCGATACGTAACAGTGTATCGGTGTGTATCGGCGATACTTAACGGTGTATCGGTGATACATGTGTGATTTTTTTATTGTCCGATAAATTGGGGTGTATCGAAAACGGTCTCTCAAGATACCGTTACGTTTCCGCTGATACGTTACGTAATGGCCGTTTTTTAAAACTATGCTTCCGTTGTAAGCTAGATGTTCAAAATAGAGAGAGAAATACACTCCGTGTTTTAGTTGTGAGAGTGTAGGGGTTTGAGTCTCAAAGAAGATCTTTTGACTGTAAAAGATCTCTCAAATTTTTAGTGTTGCGTGTACGGGTATAATGTATCCAGAACGCTCATTGATATCTTCACTTGTTAGACACGTGGCACCAATTGGCTTTGACAAAAAAAAAAATCCTTTATTATATAGATACAAAACCTGTTTATATAGGTTTTGTATCCAAAGTTATATGTTGTGGCAAAACTCCCTCCTCCTTTATTATATATATATATATATATATAAACAGGGTAAGATGTCACACCTCAGATGGGTTGAAAGACTGTGGAGACATAGGCAAGGGATTTCTCTAGACATGGGAAGATCCAATAATTTAGCGAGTCAAGTGGAGTCTTACTCAGTAGAATACTGAGGATAGCTTACGCATAATCAGGATGTGAGTTTTACTAGGAAAAAAGGACCCAGGATGTGCAGACACATGGGTAACGATTTTTGGAAAACCCTATAAAGGGGAGTGATATTTATCACGTGATGTGTGATATTGAGCATGTGGATTGGCGTGGAGTGAGATATAACGAATTACCTCCAAGTGAACCACTTGTAGATGAGAAAATATTGGTTCGTGGCGATCCACCAATATTTTTCAATAATTGGTGATGCTAGTGATAGAATGGATTGGAAAACTAATGGAGTTCATTATTGAGTTACCAACATTGTGAATAGGTCAACATTGCCTTTGGGTTTGTGGGATTGGTTGACTGATGCAGAATAATTATTGCCAAAGTGGGTTAATTACATTGTCAAGTAACATACCCGATGTTTCATTTGATAAGGGAAATGAATCGACAAGAGATGTCGCCCGACAGTTGTTATGAATCAAGATGAGATCTGCAAGCCACACCTATAATTGGGAGTATCAAGAAGAGGTAGGGATGAAGTGTGTTTTGAATAATACATATTATCATATATCGAGGAGTAAATGGTAAAAGTGACTAAGATATGGAAGGATGAGTGATGGGTCTTCTAGATTTTAAGGTAATTGGGAGGAGTAATAACCATTAGTAGAGTTTCATGAAATGAATCGTATTAGCTATTATTGGAAAGATACCTTTTGAGGCTTGAGGCGGGAGGCCTTGTCGTCCACCCTATTATTGGTTAAAGATGGGGAAATAATACGATCAGCGGTTCGGACATGATTTAGAGTCGATTGGTAGGGATTAAGATAATCAAAGTTATTTTTGTATAGTTAAAAAATGTTGTAAGAGTTACGTCATCGTGAACCAAATAGTTAATGTAGTTTCGCGCGGAACCCCCGATTTTAAACTCTTTTTAAAATTGTAATATTTCCTTTTTTAAGAAACAGATGCGGAAGCGTAAAAGGTGATGGTTCAACTTAAATACCAAATATTAATTTTCTTTTCAAATTAAAATTAAACCGAGTGAAATTAAATTAATCCATTAAAATCATTTTCACTTAAACCAAGTTAGTTCATCCAAGTTCTAGAATTTGCCTAAGTCATATTTTGCAATTTTATCAAATTAGGCCAAACCAATTTTAACAATTAAATTAAATGACTTGAATTAATTAACTACACATTACCCAAATTTAATTAGCACCAAATTAAACACGTAGAGATTAAATTAAACCAATTTTATCTTATTACCTAAGCATGCGCTCTAGGTGAGTGCAAAAGATAAAATAAAACAATAAATCACTACGTCGCGATATACGAGGAAAAACCCACAACATGAAACAACCTCGGACGTCCCTAGCCTCAAATCCACTAAATACGAAATTTACAAATACAAGACAGAAAGGCTTACAACACATGACTCGATCCCTCTCAAGCCTCAACGCTTCTTCTTGTAGACATTTCTTCCTAGCGGATAACCTTGGAACTCCACCGCGGTCTCGGAATCGACCGATCGAACTTTATATAGTCACCGTCACCCGAACTAGGAGCCTTTCTTCAAGTGGGTAAATCAATGCAAACTTCTCTTCAATTCGGTGTAGAGAAAATCGGTGCCAAACTCCAAGCAAGATATATGTATATGAGAACTTGGAATAAACTAATTTGGGTGTAAACTAGAGTGGTATAAGTTTTTTTTGTTCTCCTTTTAAAATTTCACTCAAAACATGATCTTTTTCTCTCTTTGATTTTACTCTCAAAAAACTCATTTGGAGTTAGTAGGATATGAAAAAGATTGATAATCAAAAGTGATTCCCGCACATAGTTATGCTGTGAAAAGTTGGTTAAGAAACAAGTGGGGAAGTGGGAGAAAAACTACTTAAAACTGCCAAAAACGTTGGCAATCTCGTTCGAACGACAATTTCGTTCGAACGACATTTTGAACGATCTCACAGAATGTTCCAAAAATTCTTTTTAAGCCCAGAAACATTATATACTTTATATATAAGTTTTAATAGAAAACATTCTGAAAACAAAACGCAGTTTTGAAAACCTAACACCCAAATAAACATGTTCCAAGCTCCAATATATATATATATATATATATATATATATAAGTGCATTCATAACTTGGGAGCATGGAATAACGGTTGATGACGTAGAAACGAGGCACATAAACCACGATATTTTGATGAAGATGTATACACTTGGCCGCTACGTCTTCAACAAACATGTCATAGGCTTGAAAGATGATCAATATACTCTATCCTATGACTCAAACGTTTATGTCGGGAATTGAGCCAAAACTACAAAGGACTCAATTGGAAATTTGCGTCCTTAAAAATCTCCCCCTTTGGTTATTCAGGACAAAAACTATACAAAAATCCTAAAGGGTCGTCAAGCTCTACTAGACTAATAAAAAGTCCCACCCAAAATAAAAATACGATGCTTGACTCAAACAACCCAAGGATTAATATCTTTGCCGATGTTGAATGTTGCCATTTTGAAGTATTCCTACACACTTAAGCAAACTATCAAACGCATAGGGAATATCAAAATATTAAATGCAATTAAATAATTACTCCCCCTAAATTAATTCTCCCCTTTAAACAAATGACTTACTTAGAAAGACGTCTCCCCCTAAGATAAATCTCCCCCAAACTAAGATACGATAATAATAGGATTAGATATCATTTCTCCCCCTATCATTCTCCCCCTTTTTGTTCAGGAATAGACAAAGTCTAAAGAATCAAAATAGTAACTTATCTCCCCAAAATAATCCATATACACCCTCTAAACTAAGCAAGGGATAAAATAATGGGATAACAAGCTAAAAAAAAACATGTAATTGTGCATATAGTGATGAGAACGTTAAAGCATATGGGCAACAAAAATTCAACTAATCTAAACAATAACATCGGATACCAACTAGGATGCAATAAAATGATACCAATATGATATATAAATTATTAAGCATGTGATATCAACAAAGAATGCAATAAGATGGATACCAAGTATGAATTAAAGCATATATGGATTAGAGATCAAAGAAAAGACTAAACAAAAATATCAAATATAAGTATACATAATATATATCAAAGAGACTCAAGTACACATATATAGATATAAACACACAAATGACACACACAAAATATAATAGGAGTCTTTCACACTTGTATGGAAAAAATGTGTCATATGGAAACGGAAGTGTTGGGGTGTGAATCTCGTAACGATTAAATTTAGACCCAATCACTTAAAAAACATGTTCACGGAGTTCTCAATTGATTGCAAACTTCATCACATTTGAATATAACCTCATGTGACAATATAAATTGAACTCAATGAACAAACATACACAATGCATACAAGCCTAGCATATTGATGATTCTACAAACCAATAGAGTCATGACATGAAATACGCAACTAGGATAAACGGACATTGTGAAAACCGTTAATATACCATCCAATCTCCCTCAATATGCATTTATATTAAATTTTGAATGAATATATCAATCAAACATAGGCCTTGGCAAATTATTTTTCTTTTTAATGCCATATGTTCTGTTTTTAGGCCTTTGGACCACGTATTTCTTTTAGGTCCATTCCAAACAGTGGCTTACAATCGCAAAGGATTATTATTCCTTTTGGAGCCCTTCCCCGTGCACATTTATATTTATCATGTTTTCATTGTTTCACACAAATCTCACGTGCAACGAATTTTGACATGCACTAGTCCTCCTAAGTCACAAATATGTAGATGCCAAGATTGGAAGGAGAACATCTCACATAGCTCAAATATACATATAAAGTTAAGTTTCAAAAGAGCTCTTGCATGTGTGAATAGAGGCATATAAAAATAAAATCCATTTTAACAACACAAAATCCAACTACTCAATGTAAGTATGGTAAAGAACATAATAAGGATTGATAATGTAAACCAAAAGTTCTAGCCACATGAGAGCATTAAAGGAAGAATTCAAACACAAGTATATGCCACTTAAAGTGTGTCAAACCAAAATACACACAAAATAAAATCTTTTTTAGTTTTTGACATTTTTAATCAAAAATAAAAATATATACTCAAAAGACAAACAAAAATCATTTTTATTAAGCTTAAGTTACCAAGAGATAGAATCCAAATGATAAACAAAAATAGAAATCATAATTCTAGCATGTGATAGGCATGGAGCATAGACTAGAATATGATTAAACAAGCATACATTTAGCATGTGAATATAACATGAAGTACAAACGCTAAAGTATGCAAATACTAACACATTCATCCATTAGATTTATCAAGGGGGGAAGTATGTGAAAGTAAATGAGAATCAAAAACCCTATTTTGCAAGGCAACCAAGTCGGATTTCCTAATCCAAATTAATGAAGAATAACTATCTTGGGGTGTAGGAATTTTAAATACATTGGTTGTTTTACGTTGGGATTTTCTAGGAATTCGTTTAAGATCAAAACAAAATTTCTTAAGATGACCTTTTCGACCACAATGTGTACAAGTAAAAACATGTCGAAAAGATTTACCTACAGAGTGATCTCTAAAAGCTTTCCTAGTAGATTCTCCTAAAACGTTGGTTTTGGCTTTATGAGTAAATTCATTACAAGTATTGAAGACTAAACCACAAGTGTCATTTTTAATTTGGACTGTTCCTAATATTTTATCTAATTTTTCCGAACGACACTCGAAATAAAATTTGACATTACTAGAGTCTTTTAATTTATTTTGCAATTCTAAAATGTTAGACTCTAATAAAACATTTCGCTCTTCAAAAGCAAGAAGCTCCTTTTTCAAGGATTCCATTAAACCCCTAAGGCTATCTCTCTCGCCTTCTATATATTCAAGCTTCTCTAGAAGAGCTTTCTCTCGCGTCCTAAGGTCTTCAACCAATATACTATTATCAACGACCTTGACACGTTCTTTCAAACAAGCTTCTAACTTCAAATTAGCTCTTTTCAATTTAATAGATTCTTTATAAAGTTCTTGAAAAGCATTTTGAAGTTCACTCACATTAACCTCTTCTTCATTTTCACTCTCTCTTTCTTCTCCACTCTCACTATCATAAAAAATAAGAGAATCATAAACAATGACCTTGGAAGTGTCATGTGTTAACGTTTCATCAATCGATGAGTTCTCACTATCACTCACATGACTAGCCATAAAAGCCATAAAACTAGGCTTAGTGGGGGAATTGGGTGCCTCTTCCTTATCACTATCACTAAGGGCCGCATTATATGCAATGGATCGTTTACCCTATTTCCTTTGTTTAGTGGGGAACTCAGAAGCCCTATGGCCATAACCCTCACAACCAAAACACCTATTAGACTCATCCCTATTTAGCTATTCATTAATAGGTTTAGGGATCTTCTCGACTTTGTCATGCTTAGAAGTTTTAAATTTCTTAAAATCATTTTTAAATTTATCTCTGTTAAATTTAAGAAATTTTCTAAATTTACGAGAAAATAAAGCCTTGTTTTTCGAGTCACTATCACTTTCGCTCTCTACTACTTGTTTGACCTCTTTTCGGGCTTTTAAAGAAACGCCCTTTTCTATTTTCTTTTCAGTTTTAGAGGGAAACATATATAGTTCATAGGTTTGTAAATCACCTACAAGCTCTTCTAATTTCGTAGAGGCTAAAGTTGGTAAAGAATTAAAACGGTCACTTTTAGAATAAATCTATCGGTAAGGGACCTTAAAATTTTCTTTAGAACTCGGTTGTCGGGTATTTTCTCTCCCAAATTAAAAGATGAATTGACAATATCGGAAAGTCTAGCATAAAATTCATCAAAAGTTTCATTATCGTTCATTTTCATGGTTTCAAATTGAGTGGTGAGGTTTTGGAGTTTCGAAGCTTTAACGACACTAGTTCCTTCATGAGTTAGTTGTAAAATATCCCAAGCTTCTTTAGCGGTTTCACACATCATAATGCGTCCGAATTCATCCGGTGTGACAGCGCTAAATAAGGCATTTAAACCACGGAAATTAAAATTAGAAAGTTTAAACTCATTCTCAGTCCATCTATCGGTCGGTTTGGGAACACGTTCATTTTCAACTAAATGAGTTGGTGGGGACCACACGTTAACTACAGACATCCAAACCCTTTTATCGATAGATTTAAGTGCCGATTTCATTCGCGCTTTCCAATACGCGTAGTTAGAACCATCGAAAATAGAAAATTTTGAAAATGGGGAAAATTCCATTTTAGCCAAAAATTATTTAAAGGATCTTAACGAAATAATTTATCGCTTTGGCTCTGATACCAATTTGTAGTTTCGCGCGGAACCCCCGATTTTAAACTCTTTTTAAAATTATAATATTTCCTTTTTTAAGAAACACATGCTGAAGCATAAAAGGTGATGGTTCAACTTAAATACTAAATATTAATTTCCTTTTCAAATTAAAATTAAACCGAGTGAAATTAAATTAATACATTAAAATCATTTTCACTTAAACCGAGTTAGTTCATCCAAGTCCTAGAATTTGCCTAAGTCATATTTTATAATTTTATCAAATTAGGCCAAACCAATTTTAACAATTAAATTAAATGACTTGAATTAATTAACTACACATTACCCAAATTTAATTAGCACCAAAGTAAACACATAGAGATTAAATTAAACCAATTTTATCTTATTACCTAAGCATGCGTTCTAGGTGAGTGAAAAGATAAAATAATAAATCACTATGCCGCGATATACGAGGAAAAATCCACAATGGGAAACAACCTCGGACGCCCCTAGCCTCAAATCCACTAGATACGAAATTTACAAATACAAGACAGAAAGGCTTACAACACACGACTCGATCCCTCTCAAGCCTCGACGCTTCTTCTTGTAAACATTTCTTCCTAGCGGATAACCTTGGAACTCCACCGCGGTCTCGGAATCCACCAATCGGACTTTATATGGTCACCATCACCCGAACTAGGAGCCTTTCTCCAAGTGGGTAAATCAATGCAAACTTCTCTTCAATTCGGTGTAGAGAAAATCGGTGCCAAACTCCAAGCAAGATATATGTATATGAGAACTTGGAATAAACTTATTTGGGTGTAAAATAGAGTGGTATAAGTTTTTTTTTCTCCTTTTAAAATCTCACTCAAAACATGATCTTTTTCTCTCTTTGATTTTACTCTCAAAAAACTCATTTGGAGTTAGTAGGATATGAAAAAGATTGATAATCAAAAGTGATTCCCGCACATAGTTATGCTGTGAAAAGTTGGTTAAGAAACAAGTGGGGAAGTGGGAGAAAAACTACTTAAAACTGCCAAAAACGTTGGCAATCTCGTTCGAACGACTTGTGGTTCGAACGACAATTTCGTTAGAACGACATTTCGAACGATCTCACAGAATGTTCCAAAAATTATTTTTAAGCCCAGAAACATTATATACTTTATATATAAGTTTTAATAGAAAACATTCTGAAAACAAAACGCAGTTTTGAAAACCTAACACCCAAATAAACATGTTCGAAGCTCCAATATATATATATATATATATAAGTGCATTCATAACTTGGGAGCATGGAACAACGGTTGATGACGTAGAAACGAGGCACATAAACCACGACATTTTGATGAAGCTTTATACACTTGGCCGCTACGTCTTTAACAAACACGTCATATGCTTGAAAGATGATCAATATACTCTATCTTATGACTCAAACATTTCGGTCCGGAATTGAGCCAAAACTACAAAGGACTCAATTGGAAATTTGCGTCCTTACAGTTTAGGACTGACGTGAGTGGTTAGAAAGTTTTTTGTGTGTCTCCCAAGAAGGGAGTTATGTGATTTGGTTAATAAGGGAAGTTGGTGTAATACCCCGTACTTTTGACTATATTTATTTTTGGGAATAATTAATTAAATTGCGTATTAATTGGAAATTAATCCGGGTTATAGATACTAATGAGATGCGAATTGGTATTTGATTATGTGCATATATGATTATATATGTATTTGGTATTATAAAATTTGTCGTGAGATTTATATACGGCAATTTGAAAATTTTATCGAGACGCGTGGGACCGCCGCGTCACGGTGTAATATTTTGATAATAAAAGTGAATTTAAAATCTATAATCCGTATGGTCGTTTTGAGTGCACCAACGCGTCTGTAAGGGTCAAGATAGTCAGAAAACACTAGCCGGAGGTATAGTTTGAGTCCCGGGGTATTTTTAGGCCATACCGGCAACTTAAAGGGTATTTTGGTAATTTTACATTTTGAGGAATTAAAAGTGACGAAAATTAGAGATGTAAATCTGATGTGGATTTAACCCATTAAGCCCATTAACCAAACCATATTAACCTAGAAAGCTACGTAGGTTATCATTTAGGTTTTCTAAGTTCCCAAATCAAAACCCTAGCCACCTTAAACCACCATTGGAGAAGGAGCTTGGAGAAGGAGAGAAAGAGAGGAAATTCTGCAGAAAAACATCATCAACCTACACCAAAGTCAGAAATCAAACCAAGGCAAGTGACTTTATTCCATTTAATTTCTGAGAATGTCTTTTCCATGTTAGAAAATTTGGATTTATGGTTTGTTATTGATAAAACATGAAAACCCATGTAGTTTAGATCATAAAACTTGAGGAATTTGAGAAGGATTGCATGTAGAATAGTTTGGAGACGATTAATCTGATGTTAATACATGTTTGGGTGAAAGAAAAACGAATTAAATTCTAGGATTTGATGATGATATGTAGTTAGGGTTCATGTTCTTGAGATATTTGGAAAAAGTGTAGAAAGCTGTAAATTTAATTGATGTTAGGATGGATTGATCCCTTAAAAACATGTTAGGATGTGATTATATATGTTTAGTATTGATTATAGACCTTTAAACGATTGATTGGGACTTAGTTTAGAAGATTTGAGGTGTTAAAATGGATGAAAAACGATTTGGGGAAAAATCTGGGCCGAAGCTGGTAGCTCGTTAGAAGCAGCCCCCAGGTCGTTCGAATGAACTCGTTCGAACGAGCTTCTAACGAGTTGACCAGTCGCTGCTAACGAAAAGGGATTTCGTTCGATATCTCGTTCGAACGAGATATCGTTAGAAGGAACAGTTCGTTCGAACGAACTGGGATCTCGTTCGAACAGTCTCGTTCGAACGAGACTTCTAACGAGTTGGCAGAGGGATCTCGTTCGAACAGTCTCGTTCAAATGAGACTTCTAACGAGTTGACAGTTTGGTCCTTTTTGGACTGTTTTGATTTTTGGAGTCCCGGAAACTGGTTCGAGGGTAGAGTTAACATTCTTTGATGATGTAAGGATAAATTTGGGACTTTTGGATTATTATGAGGAGTAAATTATATACGAGAGTTGTATTACATGGACGGTTTGGGTTGAGACGTGAGTGGTTACTACGACGTGAGAAACTATAGCGCGTATGATTATAAATCGGATTAGTATAAATTGTGATGATTATAAGTTAGTACGAGAATGCAATATGTACTACGATTAAAAATACGGTATTACTAAGATGTGTGTTTACTTAGTATTGGTATATGGATTGTGTGTATGACATACCTACCATACTTGCTATCACGGGAGGTTGCGTTCGCTTAGGACCCTCTAATCCTTGTGTGCCTACGGGGGGGATATAGACTGGTACCTCGATGAACATAGGTCATAGAAGGACTTATCGTGATATTAATAAGTCTGCTGATCATGGGAGCGTAGGTATGTGCGTGACCCATGTGATGGTGACTGTGTTCGCCTCCACTATTTGTGATTTGTGTTGTCTGAACTATTCCTGAGAGATTCGGAATATGTGATCCTTATGTACGTGATGTACCGGGATGGATAGCATAGTATGTGCGCACCGTAGCTTAGTTCTCGGGGTGCTTGTATTGTATATTTATGATGTGAATAATATACATTTAATTAATGAGAATCCTCATGTTAATGTTGTAAATGTATTACGGTATTATTTCGAGAAGTATAACGAGTTAACTGATAGTTATATATATTGCAATTTGAGCATCTGAGTTTACATTAAATCCCTATCTAATTACGAGCGTTATAAGTTAATAGAACCGGGTAATAAGGGTAGAAACTATTACAGTCTAGCTAGTTATGATGTCACTTAGCTAGTGGTTTATATCGTTGTAGATGGGTACTTACGTTAGGAGTGCACAGTTAGACGAGAGGTGAGAATATAATGTGAGTGCACGTCCTAACATGTACTTTGCATTTAATATTTTAAATGTTTTTAAAGCACTTGCAAGTTTTTAAAATATAACTCCACATTCGGGCTCTGACCCGTTTGCTTTTCAAATCTTTTTCTTGTAAAACCATTTTAGGTGCCCAGCCACAGGGACACCAAGCATATGATACTCATTCAGGTGACGAGCTATAGCGGTTTGTGGAAGCTACAGGGATTTGCATGTAGACGCTTCTATCTTTTGGATTCCAGAGTCACTATCTATCAGTTGTAGGGCATGTTGCCCATTTCTATTTAGAGACATCTTTTATATTTCAGTTTTCAGACTTTAGCATGTATTATTTTAGTTTCGGTTATTTGTTTCAGTATGGGATTGTAGTGAGGAATGTTCCTCCAACCTTTATTTACTCTATTGCGATGGTTATTCGTTTTACTTCAGTATGGTGAATGGTGTTATTTATTTCTTCATTACACTTGTTGCATGTTAATCAGACTTTAATTAAAATTTGGCACTTACTTTTTAAATACTAGGCGATTAGTAAAAATAAAATGTTTTCGACAGTGATGCTATCAACTGAGCCAACTTGGCATTTTGAATTAATTTAATAAAGGAGTAGCTACCCGGTATTTAATTAGTCGGGGTGTCACAGTTGGCACTTAGGGAAGTGCGGCCTTTTCCAACATTAAGATGATAGAGTTAGTGGGGTATATGATCCTTTTAATGGAGCATTGTTAGCGGTTTCATGATAGTTTTACATATCGTTGTATATGTGAGACCTTATGAATGATAGAGTATAACAATATGAAATGATTTTAATAGACTTGTCATTAATCTTGGGCCGTAATGAGTAGGCCTTTAGACTGGATGATACCCTTAGCGAGTGAATACTAGAGAGACCAAAATGTTATCACAAGTTGATTACGAGTACATTCAGATCCCGTGTGAATAAAGATCCAAAGTTTTTAGTCACATGCATAACTGAATTTTGAAGACGAAATTCCTTTATAAGGGGGGAAGTATGTAACATCCCATATTTTTAGGAATACTTAAGTTACATGTGTCACAGTAATTTGATTAAATTGATAAGTAAAGTGAAGTTAAATAAACATTAATTATCAAGGAAATAGATTAGTATTTATGTGTTATAATATTTACTTATGTGATAAGTAAATAAAATTGCATTATTTTATATTACGCTTGTGGCCATTCGGAGGGTTTCTCCAGGGGTCTGGGGGTTATCTCCCATGGTGTATCCCTCCTTCATTCACCTTTTTTCAGAATGCACGTCGAATTTCATCCTTTATCGAGGTGCTCGACCATCGTCGATGTAGGGTGATATGTAGAGATAGAGTCGTCAACCTAGTTTGCACAAAACATGCAAGAGTAACGTTTACACCTCAAGATATCGGCATCAAGGATAATATTGATGCTTGAGTAACCAAGTAATTCAAGGGTTCGGGGACTAAGTTACGGAATGATAAGGTTTTAGGCACCCATCCCACCCTTTTGGTCTCTCATGGGCATCTGCTAATCTTCTCATGTATAACTCTATGATGCATGTGCTTATGTGCATAATATAAATGGAGGACATAATCGCTCAACTTAGGTTATGGATAAAAGGCGGAGTGAGGTCATCCTTAGGAATGTTATAGTAATTAAAAGTATAATGTAAGTGTTTAATGATTCACAAGTAGTTATAGATGATTGTGTATATCAGACAAGACACAAGAAAGCAACGATATAAAATATATTTTAAGAATATAGAGTAAGAACAGGGTAACAAATGTATGTGGGAGGACTCGAGTCTGGAGATTTATCCAAGACACCTACGTAGTGCGAGTGGCATCAAAGTACATATAGTTCAAATATACTTCGAAGTGGGGTTTAACCTATAAATCCAATCGGGGACTTTGTTTTTATGTGTTTTTGTGTGTGTGTAGAAAAATGTGTTTTAGTGTGAAAAAATGTGATGAAAACTCCCCTTTTGGAATTTACATGTAAACTCTCTTTTTCTTTTTTTTTGGATTTTTCGATAAAAAAAAGTATGAAATTAAGATATGTGATGTAATAAAGTAAAGTAATAAGTGAAAATGAAGTGACTTACACAAAAATAAGAGAATTTAAAGACAAAGGGGGAAGAATTAGACCTCCTTATGAAGACTTGAAGTGGATCTTTATGGTTGATGCGCTGATCTCATACTGAGATGATGGTGGTTTAAGGAGATTGTTGGGAATTTACTCAAAAGAGTATGTAAATGATGGAAGGAATGTGGGAAATGGGCTTTAAAGGGGGAACAACTCTGAATTCGAGATAATTCTCTCTAAATTGATTATAGGGATGTTTTGGGGTCCTGAGATGTGTCTTACATTGTGAGGTCGTGGCCTCTATTTATAGGGTCTAGGGGGTTTTGATCGGCATCATACTAGACCTGCATATCGGCATAGAACTCCAGACACACTGCCGATAGGCAGGGTCCTGGGTGTGCCATTCGGTAGTCTGAGGCAGGTTTTTCAAAAAAATAGTCATAAAACGTGAACCTTAAGTCATAATCGCAAACGAGGAAGACTGTTGGAAAGGGTATTCAGAGAACTTTAAGAATCCATTAAGTCACTCCCAGGTTCAGGAGTTGATTGAAGTTAAATGGGGCCTGGAAGCGTCCATTGGTCACTAAACAAGAACTTCCTAGAGGAAAATGGATCGTTCATCTGAATCGTAAGGCCTATTTTTGCACGGGATGGACCTTTGGAAAGGGTATTCAGTGACCTTCAAGATTTCATTTATCTTTGTTCAGTTCAGAGATGACCTAGGTAAAACGGGGCTCGAAAGGACTCAATGATATTTTGGAGTAAATGGGTCATTCATCCGTATCGTTAGGTTAATTTATGCACAGGGAGGACCATTGGAAAATGTATTATGAGACCCTCAAAGATTCATTCAGCTTCATTTTAGATGAAGAGTTTATAGGAGTCAAATAGATCCGAGAGCACCCGTGGCCTTCAAATCAGTTTTTGGGACGAAACAAATTGTTCTTCCAAATCGTAAGGCTGATTTGTGCATCGAGAGGGCCGTTGGAAAGAGGATTCAGAGCCCTTAAAAGTTTCATTGATATTTTTCTTAGGCAAAAAATTTAACCGGAGTTAAATGGGTCCCAAGAGTGCCCAGTGTCTTCTAGATTAGTTTTCGACATAAAATGGATCATCCGTCTAAACCATAAGGCCGATTTGCACATGGGGTGGACCGTTAGAAAGGGGATTCAGAGCCCTTGAAATATTCATTGAGTTTTTTCTCGGGCAAAAAAGTTAATCGGAGTCGAATAGAGCCCGAAAGCGCTCGATAGCCTCTAGATCAGTACTTGGGGTATGAGCTAGGGTCTGCGGTGAATAAGTGACTTATAGGGACCTAATGAGGTTCTTGGGGGGGGGGGGGTCCTGGGATGGGGTTTTTATATAGAGACCATCTACAGGAAAACTTGAAACAAGTGATGGCCGTCGAATAATAGACACCACATCGACATTGGGTAAGAGGTTTTTAGGTCGATTATTTGGACCTAGAGGGTGGGATTGACCGATTCGAAGGGTCGAGGTCAGTTCTGAGTATTTAAGGAGATGGGAATGATAAATTAAGTGGATTGAGATCAGTTCTGAGTGCCTAAATAAATGGGGATGACTTATTTGGCGAGTCAAGGTCAATTATGAGGACTTAAAGAGATGAGGACAACCGATTCAGTGGGTCGAGGTTAGCTCTCAAGTTTTGTAAGGGATGACCAATCTTGAGGGTTGACGTCAATTCTGAGGACCTTAGGCTATAGCGACCAATTCTGAGGACCAAGGTTAATTCTGAGGATCTAAAGTCGTGACGACCAATTATGAGGGTCGAGGCCAATTTCGAGGACCTGAAGTTGTGGCCATCAATTCTAAGGGTCGAGGTCAATTCTGAGGACCTTAAGTTGGGATGACTAATTCAGAGGGTCAAGGTCAATTTTGAGGACCTTAAGTGGCGACGACCAATTCTGTGGGTCCAGATCAATTTTGAGCACTTTAAGTTATGGAAACCGATTATGAGGGTCGAGGTCAATTCTGGGAACCTTAAGTTGCAATGACCAATTCTTAGGGGCGAGGCCAATTTAAAAGACCTTAATTTGTGGTGATCGATTCGGAGGTCCGAGGTCGATTATGAGGACCTTAAGTTGTAATGACCAATTCTAAGGGTCGAGGTCAATTTTGAGTACCTGAAGCTATGGCAACTGGTTCTGAGGGTCGAGGTCAATTCTACGACATTTGGTTGTAATGACCAATTTTGAGGATTGAGGTCAATTTTGAGGACCTTAAGTTTTTCATGACTGACTCTGAGGACTGAGGTCAATTTTGAGGACCTTAAGCTGTAATAACCAATTATGAGGGTTGAGGTCAATTCTGAGGACCTTAAGTTGTCATCTCTGTGGACCTTAAGTAATGAAGACCAGTTTTGAGGGACGAGGTCAACTCTAAGGACCTTAAGTTGTGGCGACCGATTTTGATGCTCGAGGTTAATTTTGAGGATGTTAAGTTGTAAGAACCAATTCTGAGGGCCGATGTCAATTCTAAGGACCTTAAGTTGTGACGATCTATTCTAAGGGCCGAGGTCATTTTTGGGGACCTTAAGTTGTGACAACCAATTATGAGCTCCAAGGTCAATTCTGAGGACCTTAAGTTGGGACGACTAGTTCTGAGAGTCGAGGTCAATTATGAGGACCTAAAGTTATAATGTAGGGAATTACTCTCCCGGGGAATTTAAGTTACCCACGGTTCCACTAGGGATTTTTTTTTTGGGACTACACTGAGGGGATGTTTAATTGGGGAATTATAGTAGACTTGGATACGGACACATCGTTGGTTCTTATTGCAGAATATGTTGAGGGTAGGTGTGTAAGATTAATCGGGCTAGGGATTATGTTGGGGATAGAGTGTAATATTAATCCTAGTAGAGATTTCAAGAGTTTTTAAGGGGTTTAGTGCTTTAAAAAATAAATTTCTTGAGGAAATTGAGATTCCATATTTTTTAGGGAGTTTTTGGGAATTTTTTACGCAATTTCGAGATTTTTTGGAATTTTCTAATATTTCTTTATAAAAATTGAAAGGGGGTGACGATAGGCAGTCTCGGGAGGGTGCCAATCGATAAGGGCATGGACCCCTAGGCTTTCTTGGGAAGAGGATAAGATTACTACTTATTGGTATGGTCTAGGGTTGCCGATCGACATGCCCCTAAGCCTTCTAAAAAAAGGGGGTGAATCCTCGACATTTTGCACACGTTCAAATGTTTAAATATTTTTTTTTATCTCTCTAAAAACCGTTCCCAAGTCCTTTTTTCTTCAAGACTTCATATGTTTGGTTCTTCAAGCAAGGTGTACAATAATGAGTGGCTTGTGACACCCCACCCAATTAAATATCGGGTGATCAGTACTTTATAAAATTTTAAAACAGAATATCCGGTTGGTTCATTCTTAACATCATTATCAAAAACATTAACTTTAACAATCACCTAATATAAATCAAGTTGGTGCCAAAATACTTATTCCTTTTTAATTTGTAACCAAAAAATATTTTACTTAATAAGTTCAAGAATTTAGATATAAACCATTTACTAAAAAACAAAAAGAAATAATAAATCTGAATCACATATTGAAATAAATGCGACTGGATTTAAACATTCCAGTTCAAAACCTCTAGCCAAAGAACCACAGTAAACTAAATCCAACTGGAAGGAATAGAAAATAAACTAAATACAATCTCTGATAAAATGTCTAAGCAATGGGCAACACATGCCCTAAATGAAAAGTCTAGATAAACTGAGAGGAAAGATAGGACCGTCTAATGCAAAGACCTACAGCTTCCACAGCAGCTGCAGCACGCCAAGTGACCCAAGTCTCTAAATCTGATGATCCTGTGGCTGAGCACCTGATATAATACATACATATATAGCAAGAGAGAAAAGAGATGTAAGAGACGGTCCAGAGCCCTACGTGTAAAAATGTTTTGCAAGTGTTTAAAACTGCTTTAAAGCAAGTATTATGTATATGTTAGATTCGTGCTCTCACATGAAAATCTCACCTCTCTTCTATTGTGCACTCCTAGTGCATCTTTTATTTAGTACTAGTAACTCTACCCAAGCTATCTAGTTCAAGTCACTTAACACTCTTTACATCTAATAATAGTGTTCACGTATTTCCCTTACAATACTCCATAAGTTGCCTGTCACATATTACTACCTATCATGTTTACTATATGAATATTTAAGTCTTTATCTCTTTAAGATTAAATTCATTTGTCTTCATTGCCAAAACTACTAGTTTCTCTTAGTTGAATATCTCATAATTATGAATATATATATATATATATATATATATATATATATATATATATATATATATGTGTGTGTGTGTGTGTGTGTGTGTGTGTGTGTGTGTGTGTGTGTGTAAGTCATGCACCCTCGATTTAAATCCCATTAGTGTTATTAAAATAATAATCATGTACCCCCGGGTTATCACCCATTAGTGCGTTAAATAAAAAATATTACACCCCTGGGTTATCACCCTTTAGTGAATTAACAACATAACCTTGCACCCCCGGGTTATCACCCATTAGTGCACTTATCAAAATATCAAGTAATAGGTATACACATATACTATTAAAATTTATAGGTAGTCTCCCAACCTATTTGTATACTTACCATACGTATTTTATTCTCGTTATTATGTATTTTGTACTATTACTAAATTACCAGAACTCTTTAGTAATTTTCGAAGTAACTCTTCTTTCCGGATTAATTAAAGTATAAAACTCACGTACTTTCTCGTAGACCTGCCTCATTTCAAATTTGTTAACTGGCAATTTCTCTCACTCGAATAAATTGGAAAATTCCAAAACTGCCCCTAAGAAGTTTCCTAGAAATTCACCTTGTCGCTTAAACCGATGGCAATGTCGTTTGAATGACTGCCACGTGTTTCTCGAGTGACTTAGCGCGAGATGTCTATCTCTTTGAATGACCTTCGCTCGACTTCACGCGAGAACTGCTGTTTTGTCTTCTACCCAGAATTTTAGCGTTTTTCCACCATTTTTAGCCCTAAAACCTCTACTGTTTATTCCCAAACACCCAAACAACAAACCCAATCGATGTTCTAACATATTTAGATGATTTCTAATAAACTAGAATCATTAAATCCTCCCCATACATCAATTTAATACGAAATATCCAAATTTATTTAACAAGAACCCTAATTATTAATTTAAGATTATGTCCCCAAATTAAACCCAGATTTGTACATAGAAATTATCATAAATTTTTGGATGACATACTATCTACATGAAGGAATTTAATCTCTTATAAATTCAGACCCAAATATGAATCAAATCATAAAGTTTTCATCAAAATTAAATCTCATAATTTAATGGGTTATCAACTTCTCTAATCATGCACATAATTATTACTACATCACGCAAGTAATAAATACTTTCCTCAAATTAGCCGTATGATTTCTTGATGTTGTTTGTATGGGTGTGTTTCTTTTATTTCGATCTACACGATGGTGGTGATGGTTGTGCAAGATGGTGTTAATTAGGCCTTCCCTCTTGGAATTTGTTTTTCCTCACACCTCTGTGGTCGTTCTTAACTTTGTGTATCTCTCAACCCTAATGGACCTCTCGTGGCTGATAAAATAACTCCCAATTTTTTATGTAACTCTTCTTTCTGGATTAATTAAAGTATAAAATTCACATACTTTCTCGTAGACCTGCCTCATTTCAAATCTGTTAACTGGCAATTTATCTCACTCGAATAAACTGGAAAATTGCGAAACTACCCCTAAGAAGTTTCCTAAAAATTCACCTTCTTGCTCGACCCAAATGGCAATGTCGTTTGAACGACTACCACGTGTCGCTCGAGCAACTTTGTGCGATATGACTATCTCTTTTGAACGACCTTGGACGACTTCGCGCGAGACCTACAGTTTCATCTTCTTCCCAGAATTTCAGTGTTTTTCCACCATTTTTAACCCTAAAACCTCTACTGTTCATTCCCAAACACCCAAACAACAGACCCAATCGATGTTCTAACATATTTAGATGATTTCTAACAACCTAGAATCATTAAATCCTCCCCATACATCAATTTAATACGAAATCCCCAAATTTATTTAACAAGAACCCTAGTTCTAAATTTAAGATCATATCTCCAAATTAAACCCAGATTTGTGCACAGAAATTATCATAAATTCGTGGATGACATCCTATCTACATGAAGGAATTTAATCTCTTATAAATTCAGACCCAAATATGAATCAAATCATAAAGTTTTCATCAAAATTAAATCTCATAATTTAATGGGTTATCAACTACTCTAATCATGCACATATTTATTACTAAATCACTCAAGTAATAAAAACTTTCCTCGAATTAGTCATCTGATTTCCTAATGTTGTTGGTATGGGTGTGTTCCTCTTATTTTGATCTACACGATGGTGGTGATGGTTGTGCAAGATGGTGCTAATTAGGCCTTCCCTCTTGGAATTTGTTCTCTATCACACCCTCTGTGGCCGTTCTTTACTTTTTGTATCTCTCAATCCTAATGGACCTATTGTGGCTGATAAAATAACTCCCATTTTTCTTCCATTTAATTCCTCCAAAAATCAAAATTACAAAATTACCCTTACGGGGTGCCGGTTTGGCCTAAAAACCTCCCGGAGTCTAAATACAATACCCGAGTAGTGTTTTCTGACTATTTAGACCCTCCTGAACTCAACGAAACACTTTAAATTACCATACGAGTTACATAAAAATATTTTACTTATTATATTCCATTCAATTAGTCCTAACACGACTCACACGCGTGTCTCGGCTTAAAATACCAAACTGTCGTATATTTCACTCTCGACAATTTATCAGATTCAGAAATACCATATTACTTATTCACTCAGTAATATTCAATAATTATTGTTAATAAGTATTAACTCTTATCACACTAGTTAATAATTATTTTAAATTCGGATTAATTACCAATTAATTCTCGTATATTAATTTAATTAATCCCACAATAATAATTAATCACATAATTATTTAGGTTCTCAAAAATAATCACATAATTATTTAGGTTCTCAAAAATAAGGGGTGATATATACTTCCCCCTAACTATGAAATTTTGTCCCAAAATTCAAAAAGTAAGGCATACGTGGTACAAATAAATCTGGATATTTCTCACACATATCCGCCTCTCTCTCCTAAGTGGACTCATCCACATTGTGATGCAGCCACTGAAATCACACAAGTGGAACTACTTTTTACCTCAGTCTCCTCTCACTGTAATCTAGGATAACCACTGGCCTCTCCTCATAAGAATTATCGGGCTGCAAATCGATATCCTCTATCGCAATGTGAGTGTGGGCCAAGTCATCCTGCAGATACCGCCTTAATGACGATATGTGAAATACATCATGAACATGGTGTAAGTATTCCAGCAACCCAAGTTTGTATGCCACCAACCCAATCCTATCAATAATGGGAAATGGGCCCACGTACCTCGGAGCCAACTTCCCCTTCTTCTCAAACATCATTACTCCTTTTATAGGATATACACGTAGTAATACTTGGTCCCCCACGCTAAACTCTCGAAAGGACCACTTCGCATCGGCGTAGCTCTTCTGTCGGTCCTGGGCTACCCGAATACGACTCTTGATAAGCTCAATCCTAGCTGAAGTCTCGTGAATCACCTCTGGTCTGAATAACTTATTGTCTCCCACCTCTAGACAACAAGAGGGAGAACGACATGGCCTGCCATACAATGCCTCAAAAGGGGCCATGCCGATCGTGAACTGATATGAGTTTTTATAGGAAAACTCCACCAGTGGAAGATACGACTCCCAACATCCTCCAAAATCAAGGACACACATGCGTAGCATATCCTTCAGCATCCGATTGGTACGCTATATTTGTCCATCTGTCTATGGGTGATAAGTTGAATTCAATGTCAATTCTATACCCATGGCCTCCTGAAAGTTCTCCCAGAAGTACGACACGAAAATCTTGTCTCTATCAGACACGATATCTAGGGGCACCCCATGTAGCCTAACGATCTCGACAATAAATAACTGTGCAAGTTGGCCCATGGTGTAGTCTGTCCATACTGGCAGAAAATGAGCTACCTTGGTTAACCGATCCACTACAACCCATATGTAATCGTGACCCCGCTGTGATGTAGGCAATCGAATAATGAAGCCCATGGAAATACTTTCCCATTTCGACGTAGGTATCTCCAACGGTTGAAGTAACCCTGGAGGTCTTTGGTGGTCCACCTTTACCATCTGGAAGGTAGAATAATTGGACCCGAACTCTTCAAAGTCCTTCTTCATCCCATTCCACCAGTACTGCCGCCTCATATCCTGGTACATTTAATCCCCTCTAGGATGTACTGCAAATCTAGATCCGTGCGACTGTGTCATAACTGCATGACGTAAGTGTTCTCCCTCCGGGACCACTAATCTCCCATTAAATCTTAAACCCCCATCAGAACTCACAAAATAGGACTCAGCACCCCCAACTAGGAGTCGTAAAATCTACTCCTGGAAAAAAGTATTCGTTGCTTGTGCCTGTATCACCATTGTAACAATCTCATGTGTGACTGACATAACAGACATAAAGGAATGGGTTACCATGTCCTGGTGTCCCAATTCTTTCCACTTTGCTCTCCACACTTCCCCCACGTCACCTACCAGCCTACGACTTAATGCATCAGCAACTACGTTAGCCTTTCCCGGATAGTACTGTATCTTGAACTGATAATCCTTCACAATTTTAAGCTGGATCATATTCAACTCTCGCTGAGTGAATAAGTATTGCAGTGACTTGTGGTCTGTGAACAAGCAGAACTTTTTCCCCAACAAGTAATGTCTCTAAATTCGCAATGCAAATACGATCACCACTAGCTCAAGGTCGTGGTTGGGGTAATTATTTTCGTGAGGCTTAAGCTTGTGGGAATCAAAAGCTATAGCCTGATCCTCCTACTAAAGTACTTCTCTGAGTCCCCATAAAGAGGCGTCAGTGTACACCAGATACTCTACTCCCGGCTTGGGCAAAGAAAGAACTGGCGTCGAAGTTAACTTATCTTTCAGCTCATCAAAAGCCAATTGACAAGCATCATCCCATACATACGATACTCCCTTACGAGTCAGATTCATCAACGAACCCGCTATCTTTCAAAAGCCTCGGATGAATCTCATGTAGTACTCGGCTAGCCCCAAGAAGCTACGCACCTCTGTCGAAGTCGTGGGTTTTCCCCACTCCCTTGCTGCTGACACTTTGCTCGGGTCAACTGATATCCCCAATTCCGATACAACGTGCCCCCAAAACTGTACTTCTCGTAGCCAAAATTTGTACTTCTCATACTTAGTATACAACTGATGCTCTCATAGAGTCTAAAGAACCTGTCTCAAGTGTTCGGCATGCTCCTCCTCAATGTGTAAATAAATTAGGATGTCATCAATGAAGACGATGATAAACTGATCCAAGAACTCCCTGAACACTCGGTTCATCAAGTCCATGAACACGGTTATAGCATTTGTCAGCCCAAACGGCATGACTCTGAACTCATAGGATCCATACCTCTTCAAGAAAGCAGTCTTCGACACATCCTGCTCCCTAGTTCGTAGCTGATGGTAACCCGAACTCAAATCTATCTTTGAAAAGAAGGTTGATCCCCTCAGCTGGTCGAATAAGTCATCGATTCGGGGCAAAAAATATTTATTCCGTATCGTGACCTTGTTCAACTCCCGATAATCCACTCATAACCTTAGTGAACTATCTATCTTCTTTACAAACAACACCGGAGCGCCCCGAGGTGAGGTTCTCCTACGAATGAAGCCCTGGCGTAACATCTACTCTATATGATCCCGTAACTCCCTCATCTCTGCAGGAGCCATACGATATGGTGCACATGCTATCGGCCAAGTGACCGATATTAAGTCTATGATGAAATATATCTCTTGACTGGGGGTAGCCCCGGTATCTCCTGAAATACATTCGAAAACTTATGAACGATTTGAATCAAATCCAGGGGAATCACTATCTCCTTAGAGGTATCCTCCTTCATGTATTACAAGCGGGTGGAAGATCCTCCCTCTGGGCGAGGCATCTCCACCAAAAACATCTCCTGTCCCGAAATGGCAAAGATAATACTCCTACCATAACAATCTATTGTGCTTGGTACACAGCGAGCCAATCTATGCCAATATTGACATCGTGATCATGCATATCTAACACCAGCATGTCTGCAGGTAAAATCAAACTACCAATCTCTATACTTACACCCCGACATATAAAGAAAATCAAATACCCATTCCCCAGTGGTGAGTCTATGCATGTCACTGTACTCTCTGCCGTAACTAATAACCCTAAGGCTCATGAAAAGTGAGTAGCTATAAACAGTGAAACGCCCTAGTATCAAATAAAACTCGACCCACAGTGCCATGTATAGGAAACATACCCTCAATCGTCGGTGGTGCCTGAGGTGCTAATGCCTGGTGAACGTTATAGACATGTCCATATTGTAATTGCCCCTGATGAACTAGGGCTGCGAGCAAGGATGGAACAGGCGCTGGAGCTGGTAGGGCGACGGGAAAGATGGGTCTCTAGGGCTCTGGGTGATCACCCTACTGCCGAGGGAACCTGTCCCTATCGGGTAAATCATGCTTCTTATGGTCAGTCTTTTCACAAGTATAACATTTGCCGATAAAAATTCCTCCCCTCTTTCCCTGATAACGCCCTGCTCGCCATTACCACCCCTACCTTGGCCCTGATGGCCCTGTTTTCCTCCCTGCGATTGGCCCTGCTGATGTCCCTGGTGGCCCTATCTGAAGCCCCCATGACCATGCCTGAAATCTCCTGAACGAAACCTCTTAGCAGAATCCCCCTGCTAGGAATCCTACCTCTGACTCTGATCAGCTGGTGCCCCACTGGCACTACCTCCCCCTGTCTTGCACATCTAGTTGGGCTCTCCTCTCTGCTTGTTTCCCTTAGCATGGAGGCAGTTGTCCTAACAATGTAACAATGTTGCATTTAGGACATCTGTGTAGGAATGTAGGGAAAGGTTACCCAGAAGATGCTGTCGGATCCTCCAAGTCAAACCATTTATGAACATATGGATTCATTTCTCTTTAGTAGGCACCTCTTCAGGTACCATATTAGTCAATCGCGTGAACTCCTCCTCATATTCCGCAACTGTCTTCCCTTCCTAGGTGAGGTCTAAAAGTTTTCGCCTCATCTCAGTCTTAACGAAAGAAGAAAAATAATTGCGGTCGAACCACACCCAAAAATAGGTAATCGACATCTAATCCCACTCCTCTGATGTAGTAGTGGACTCCCACCACTGTAAGGGTGCCCCTGTTAGCTTAAAGGTAGCCAAGACTAGCCTTTGTACCTTGGTGCACTCATACATACGAAGGTGTCTCTCTATATCATTCTTTCACTAACTCGCCAACACTACATTAGATTTGCCTAAGAACTCCGGAGGATGCGCCTTCTGAAAGGCATCCCTGACTCTCTCCCATGCAGTAGGGAAAATAGGAACAGGTGCTGGAGCCACTACTGATGCTGTGGTGGTGCCTGCTGCACCACTCCTAGTGCTGCATTTACTGCCTGTGCAACGATGGAAGCAACTTCTGTAGCATTCATCATGGAGTTGGGGTTGGTTGTGGCTCTGGATGGGCATTCCTGTCCTTTGGTGCACGTCGAGGAGGCATCTGAGACGAGAAAGAAGTTTATTAGTCCACAGTTATCGTAAAATCTCAAATAGCTGAAGACGTGATCTCATAAACAAAAATACAAGAGTCATAAAGATAAGGCTCTATATCAAAGGACGCTAAGGTGAAGCATAGAAAGTTGTAGAGATTCTAAAGGACTGTAGAACCTGATGCTCTGATACCACCTGTGACACCCCACCCAATAAATATTTGGAGATCAGTCCTTTATAAAATTTTAAAACAGAATATCCGATTGGTTCATTCTTATCATCACTGTCGAAAATATTAACTTTAACAATCACCTAATATAAATCAAGTTGGTTCCAAAATAATTTTTCCTTTTTAATTTGTAACCAAAAAATATTTTATTTATTAAGTTAAGGAATTTAGATATAAACCATTTACCAATCAACAAAGATAAAGTAATTTGAATCACATACTAAAATAAATACGACTGGATTTAAACATTCCAGTTCAAAACCTTGAGCCAAAGAACCCCAGTAAACTAAATCCAACTAGAATGAATAGAAAGTAAACTAAATACAATCTCTGATAAAATGTCTAAGGAATGGGTGACACATTCCATAAATGAAAAGTCTAGATAAACTTAAAGGAAAGATAGGAGCGTGTAATGCAAAGTCCTATAGCTTCCACAGCAGCTGCATCACGCCAAGCGACCCAAGTCTCTAAATCTGGTGACCCTGCGACTGAGCACCTGATATATATATATATATATATAGCAAGAGAGAAAAGAGAGGCAAGAGACGGGTCATAGCCCGATGTGTAAAAATGTTTTGCAAGTATTTAAAACTACTTTAAAGAAAGTATTATGTACATGTTAGATTCGTACTCTCACATGAAAATCTCACCTCTCTTCTATTGTGCACTCCTAGCACATCTTTTATTTAGTACTAGTAACTTTCCCCAAGCTATCTAGTTCAAGTCACTTAACACTCTTTACATCTAACAACAGTGTTCCCGTATTACCCTTACAATACTCTATAAGTAGCATGTCACATATTACTACCTATCACGTTTACTATATGACTATTTAAGTCTTTATCTCTTTAAGATTAAATTCATTTGTATTCATTGCCAAAACTACTAGTTTCTCTTAGTAGAATATCTCATAATTATGCATATATATATATATATATATATATATATATATATATATATATATATCTGTGTGTGTGTGTGTGTGTGTGTGTGTGTGTGTAAGTCCTGCACCCCCGGTTTAAATCCCATTGTGCTATTAATATAATAATCATGTACCCCGGGGTTATCACCCATTAGTACACTTAAAATAATATCGTTGCACCCCCGAGTTATCACCCATTTGTGTGCTAAATAAAAATAATACACCCCTAGGTTATCACCCTTTAGTGTATTTACCACATAACCTTGCACCCCCGGGTTATCACCCATTAGTGCACTTATTAAAATATTAAGTAATAGGCATACACACATCCTATTAAAATTTATTGGTATTCTCCTAAACTATTTGTATACTTACCATACGTATTTTATTCTCATTATTACATATTTTGTAGTATTACTAAATTACCAAAACTCTTTAGTATTTTCGAAGTAACTCTTCTTTTCGGATTAATTAAAGTATAAAACTCACATACTTTCTCGTAGACTTACCTCATTTTAAATCTGTTAACTGACAATTTCTCTCACTCGAATAAACTAGAAAATTTCAAAACTTCCCCTAAGAAGTTTCCCAGAAATTCACCTTATTGCTCGAACCAGATGGCAATGTCGTTTGAACGACTACCACGTGTCGCTCGAGCGACTTCGCACGAGATGCCTATCTCTTTTGATCGACCTTCGCGCGACTTCGCGCGAGACCTACTGTTTCGTCTTCTTCCCAGAATTGCAACATTTTTCCACCATTTTAACCCTAAAACCTCTACTGTTCATTCCCAAACACCCAAACAGCAAACCCAATCGGTGTTCTAACATATTTAGATGATATCTAACAACCTAGAATCATTAAATCATCCCCATACATAAATTTAATACGAAATCCCCAAATTTATTTAACAAAAATCCTAGTTCTTAATTTAAGATCATATCTCCAAATTAAACCCAGATTTGTACATGGAAATTTTCATAAATTCGTGGATGACATCCTATCTACATGAAGGAATTTAATCTCTTATAAATTCACACCCAAATTTGAATCAAATCATCAAGTTTTCATCAAAATTAAATCTCATAATTTAATGGGTTATCAACTACTCTAATCATGCACATAATTATTACTAAATCACTCATGTAATAAACACTTGCCTCGAATTAGTCATCTGATTTCTTGATGTTGTTGGTATGGGTGTGTTCCACTTGTTCAGATCTACACGATGGTGGTGACTGTTGCGCAAGATGGTGCTAATTAGGCCTTCCCTCTTGGAATTTGTTCTCCCTCACACCCTATGTGGTTGTTCTTTACTTTTTATATCTCTCAACCCTAATGGACCTCTCGTGGCTGATAAAATAACTCCCAATTTTCGTCCATTTAATTCCTCCAAAAATGACAATTACAAAATTACCCGTACGGGGTGCCGATTTGGCCTAAAGACCTCCCGGAGTCTAAATACAATACCCCGAGTAGTGTTTTTTGACTATTTCAACCCTCCTGGACTCAACAGCGCACTCGAAATTACCATACGAGTTACATAAAAGTATTTTAATTTTTATATTCCATTCAATTAGTCTTGACACGATTCACACGCGTGTCTCGACTTAAAATACCAAACTCTCGTATATTTCACTCTCGACAATTTATCAGATTCAAAAATTCCATATTACTTATTCACTCAGTAATATTTAATCATTCTCGTTAATAAGTATTAACTCTTATCACACTAGTTAATAATTATTTTAAATTCGGATTAATTACCAATTAATTCTCGCATATTAATTTAATTAATCCCACAATAATAATTAATCACATAATTATTTAGGTTCTAAAAAATACGGGGTGTTACATGGCTGGACATTGATGACTGCATTGGCTTGGAGTGGCAGTCTAGGGTGCCTCGTGTTTGTGGAAATGAAAATGCCTTTGATTTATTCGAGCTTGTAGTTGATTTGTGTATCCTACTATGTGAGCCGATATACCACCATTCGTCTAGGGTGAGGAACCCTAATGGCTATGTAAGTGCGGTGACTTTTGGTATTACATTTCATTTTTTGCTTTCATTTTTGTGCTAATGAAGGGTTTTTCTTCTTTTTCTTTTGCATATTGACATTACTTCTTCGATCATTCAATCTCGAAGGACGACGACGCTGAAGAAAGTTTGGGAAAAGCACCCTACTGTGGTGTGCTGGATGGTTTCATATGCTGGTTTTGTCCGTTTGGCACATGCTTTAGATGAGAAACCACGTTTTACAACGTTTATGTGTGCTATGGGGGAGAGATGGTGGGACACTACCCACACTTTCCATCTTCAATTTGGGGAGATGATGGTTACTCCCATAGATGTCCAGCAAATGATGGGGGTTGATTGAGAGGAAATTCAGATAGTGGTGGATCGCATGCTAAGGGTGACACTGGATGAGGTGCATGCAACTTTGGGGGATGTGGGTAGGAGCATATCTGAGGATTCGGTCATTATTTTTTCTTTAAGGTAGACGCTCCTAAGGAGGAGGGTGGACATGATAGATGGGTGGCAGGCGAGACAGACAACCCTCTTATTTATTTTTCTTCTGTTAGGTGGTAATCTGGTGGAGACAAGCAGCGACGTCGTCCATCTTTCATTTTTACCGAATTTGAGGATGATTTTTGACATCCAGCTGTATAATTGGTTGAACTTGACCTTGGCGTCCCTTTATTCTTCATTGGATGCTTTCAAATAGTGATGTTGGTAAACCTTTACGGGAGCCACATATCTTTTGGGGGTAATTTTGAATTTATTTTCCTTTTCATGCATTTCCTCGCATTCTTCTTTTGTTTAATTTCTTTCAAATTCCTTTATTTTACATACATGGTTTTATGAGGTGATTGGGTACAATGCGGGTTTAATAGCCCTGAAGGATGAGGTTTTGGGTGACTTTTGTCGAATATTCTGGTCGTGGAAGTCCAATCGGAGGTCGAATAAGTCCTTATCATTTGCGGTCGTGCGAGAGGCTCTGAAAGCCCTGACTAACAACCATGTTATCTTACATTTTTTCTAAGTTCTATTTTGGCATCTTCATTCCTTGAGTAGATACTGATTCTTTTGTTGGGGATTGCGGGTGACCTTCTATCCCCCGGGGTTGACTTCGCGAGATATGGGGTTGACGGGCCTATATGCATAAATGTGGTGGTTGATTGCACATTTGGGTATGTCTGCTATCTAGTTTAGATAGTGGTGAGGCAGATTATGGAGGAGGGGGACTGCCGGTGCCCCTTATATGGCGAGTGAGAGAGATTTTAAACAATGCTTGTGTGGTGGCGATGATTGGTGAGCCCTATACGCACTATACGGATACAACGACGAGCTATAATTATCTGGATTTTTTATGAGTTGGTTAATGCCCGCTTATATATATGACGTGGAGAACATGCCTCTAACCTCCGTGTTTTTAGGAAGGGGTACTAGTGCAACGATGGTATCGACCCAAGTGTTGGTGGTGGGATGTAGACGATGGTGGCGGCAAATGAGGCTTTGATCAATCAGGTTATTCCCCCTTCCTATAATTTTTTACTAAGTAGCGAGGAGTCACTGAGCCTGCCTCACCGTCCTAATGCGTCGGTGTTTAGGGTGACGGGTCTTATGAATGAGGCCCTTCGACCGGAGGTATATCCTTTCCTTTTTGTCGTGTTGATTATTTTTTGCTTATTTACCGACAGATTTTCCTTTTGCTTGTTGCTTCTTTATTTACAGTATGTTCGGATTTCGACCACCTAGTTGAGGTACATCAAGGATTGGATGGCCTCCATGTAGGATTATATCAATATTTCTTCTTCCTTCTTTGGGAGTGGAGGATCCACCCCTCGTCGCTGAGGAAAGTGCGTCCATAGTGGGGGTTCAAGGACTTGAGAGGGAAAGTTCAAGGTTCGAGCGAATTCCTATTTATTTTTTCTATTTTCGTATCTGCAAAATGTAACCAAGTGAAGTTAAATAAATGACAAAAATATGCACTTTTGTTCTTGTCATTTTTCTTTATTTAATGACTTATCCTATATGCACTTTTAATTTTCTGTTGTGACTGTTTATTTTATGCAAAGATAGATATAAGTACGGAATTGATAATGAAGGGAAATTTTTTATTATTATTAGAAAAAAGGAGTAAAAGTAATTAACTCAAAAAAAAGATTTTAAATAAGAATTTATTTTGAGCATAAAAATGATTTTTCGAAGGAAATGATGAGTAATTGAAAGTGAATGACCCGGGGGGAATTTTTCAAAATGAAGATTTTTCTGAAATTGATTTTCATAAAAGTGAAAAGATGGATTTTTCCAAAATATGGAGGGTTGTCGATCGGCATACCCCTTTACTTGCCTCTTCGCACGGGGGTCATGTCAAACCATCCCTAGGCCTTGATTCCACTTTCCTGCACATCAGAGTACTCTTGTAGGGCTAAAATTTAATCTAGTTTCTAGAGATCTTATCTTTTGCCAAAGGTTTTGTGTTTAAAAGTATGGGTGTGGGATGGGTTTTCTTCACCAAAACCCACATTTATCTTGTTGCTACATATTTCTCATTCACAAATAGCTCTTCCCATGTATGAAGACTTATCCTCTTACTTTGATGGTGTGGAGGCCATGTGCTTATACAATGTCGATTATGATGCTTTCAACTTGCGTTGTGTTCTCTATGGCATAACCAAGCCATAGATTGGAATCTATTAGCAGTAGCGGTAATGTTCTGGTACCCTATCTTCCATTTTGGCTTGGATGAAGTCTGTCCCACCCATGAGGAGTTATCGTCCATATCGAGGGGTTAGCCCTAGTGTGGCAGAAGCAATGCTTGATTTTTCCCGTTATCCACAAGTATTCTTATTGGAGTTGCTTCACATTTATCCCTTGGGTGGCTCGACCATTGGTTACTGGAGGGGCTATTTTTCTTTAGGAAGTTATGTATTCGGGGCGCTTAAGGAGGATACTAGATTTGCCAGAGCTATCACCTTAGGCCTTACTGTGAGGCTTTTGCTGGTGACGGGGGACTTGACAGTGTTACCCCAGGTGGCTGTGCTAACAGCCTGGATGTCTTATTGCCATAATCCTGCGACGGTGGTGCTAGTTGAGACCTTGAATGGTCTGGATGCTTGAAAGGAGAGTCGTTTTGACTTTTTAAGGGGGATCCCAATAATGTTGTTTATGTGGCTTGTAGAGAGGTTTTATCTGGTGTCTCCTCCTGATTATCCCTTGGAAGTTGTGCCCAATTTATTTATCCATCCGTTCTTTATATTTGTCCCATCTGTAAAGAGATGGGTTAACTAATTTGAAGAGAATGAAGCCCAACATCTTCGTTGGTAACTTCCATGGTGGGGAGACTTACAACCTTTCTTGAAGCTTGGAGAGTACCAGTATGTGCGGATGGAATTAAGGAACGCAAATGAAATGTCAACCAGGAGTGGGAAATTAAGGAACCTCCAGGGGCTGTTAACGATGATGAAATGTTGTTGTTGGGAAGTTAAAGGCAATGTCTTGTGAAGCTTTGGGGGATTTTTATGAAGCAATGGTGCTTTTGGTGTTTTTTTTTGGGGGGGGGGGGGGGTGGAATAATCTTCGTGTATCTTAGTAATGGTTAGTTTTGTTTAAGACTGGTTTGTTCAGTGGAAGGGGGTAGTCTGTTTACCTCCCTTCATTGATACTTCATATAATAGCGTTGTATTTCTTATTTATAAATAAAAGTTCATTTTGATCATATTTTGTTCTTCCTATTGATGAGCTTTTTGCATTTGATTTATCTATAAGAATCTCTAAGGCATACATAATCCTTTTGTTCATGTAAATGATAAAATGAACCGTCATTATTGGAGGTTAGAAAAGAATAACATTTGGTGAAAATGAAGGGGACTGAACCTATGTATGTCATATGGGTTGCTTACATACCACTGGGGATTTTAAAAAATTTCATGAGTTTCGTTTCGAAATGAAAAGGTTTTTGTGAGGATTAGGTCCCACATAGTTTTGGGTATGGGGTAAATGAAGAATTATTTTTATAATATAAGGGGGATGAGAAGAGTCATAACACGTTAAGATTTCAAACTGGGGGTAAAATTTCTTGAGACGGTCGAGGCTGACTGGATGATCCATATCTTCTCCATTGAGGTCTATGAGCATAGCGATGCCTCCTGAGAGAATTTTCTTCACCATGTATGGGCGCTGCTCTAGTTCAATTTGAATTTCCCTATGGGATCCTAGACGGTATCTATGATTTCTTTGAGGGCAAGGTGTCCTTATTGGACACCATATTCCTTGACTCTTCGATTGAATAATTTCACTATCCAACGATGGTACCCTTGTATATGATATAAAGCCTTCATCCTCTTTTTCATCCAAGAGTGATAGTTTGTCCAAGCGTCTCTCATGCCATTCTTCTTCGCCAACTTTACTTTCGTGTAGGATGCAGAGGGAATGTATTTCCACCTCAATGGGTAGGACTTCTTCCATGTCATACACTAGAGAATACGAGGTGGACCCAGTAGGCATTCTGATAGAAGTGCAGTAGCCCCAGATGGCGTGAGGGATTTTTTCAGTCGAATCTTTGAAATTCTCAATCATCTTGTTGATTAGTGTTTTGAAAATTTTATTGGTAGCTTAAGAGGCATCATTGGTTTGGGGTCAGTATGGAGAAGATTTTTATCTCTGAATTTCATACTTGTCGACTAATTCTGTGATCTCAACTTCTAAATAGAGCTGATTATCTAACACTAACTCGTGAGAAACTCCGTATTGACAGATTATGTTCTTTTTGATAAACTTGGACACTTTTTTGGCATTCAGCACCGTACATGACTCGGTTTTGACCCATTTGGTGAAGTAAACAATGGCAACCAAGATGAATTCATTACCATTTGAAGCTTTAGGAGTAACCTTCCCTATGATGTCAATTCCCCAAGTGGATAAGGGCCATGGAGAGGTCATGTTATAGAGTTTTTAGGGAGGCAAGTGTCGAATATTAGCAAACTGTTGTCATTTGAGGAATCTTCGGACATAGGTCATGCAATCATGAACCATGGTGGTCCAATAGTATCCTTGACGGATGATATTTTTGGCAAGCATGTGACTGTTCATATGGGGACGGCAACCCCCACTGTGGATCTTCTACATTATTTCTTCAATACCAGTCCCTGCTATGAAGTGCAAATGGGTTCCATCAAAGTTTCTCATAAATGATGCTTTATCGTAGATGATGTACTAGGTAACCAATTTGCAAAGGGTTGCATGATATTTTTTATCAGTATCTTGGGGATAACTACTATTTTTGAGGAGGCACCAAATATCAGAGTATCATGACCCGACCATATAGGAATCTTCCTCGGTAACGAGTTCAATGTAAAATATATGAGTGGGTTTATCTTCTTTCTAAAATAGGAAAGGGAAAAGTCACACCCTGCTTTTGATATGAATGAACAAGAAGTATACATAAAGTAAGGAATTAATGTTAAGGTAGAATAACAAAACATTATTCATTATTAAAGTAGTATACATAAGGTAGTACCACTGTTGGGGTGAGTTATATTTTTCTTAGTATAAACTATAATGTAAAAAATTGAAAAGCACCACTCCTTGCTCCCATCTAGCTTATTCTCTGCCCAAATAGTCATGTATGCAAACAGGTGATCGCTATCGGTCTCTAAAAGGGAAGAGATATTATCCTCTTTCTCCAATTTTATCTGGAGGAAAAAGGAATTAACACAAATATGCTAAGTACGTTTTACCAGTTTTATAACAAGTGTACGTATAGATTAATGTTGTAGTGCGTATAGAATCATCGTTTAGAAATGCTAAAGAAATAAACGTGATAATCCTATACATGAATGCTTTTCATATTTAAGCTAGTGTCGCACTCACTTGAGATAATAATCCTCCTCAACTATTATGCAGACCTATCGCCTTTCCTTATAACTGTCATAGTTACACTACCTCATCTAACTAGCCTTATTATAACCACTACCAAAAACCCTACTCTAACTCGAGTAATTTTATTAATTATTTATAAGTTATTTCTCACATTAACGTAATTTATCATCTTTAAATAACTATGTAACAATTTCTCTAGTTATATAAATAATACCACTACACTCCAGGTATTTCACCTGTATATAATTAGCGGCACTAATATATACGCATATTTTTACTACACATTCACACACATGTTGTATATCGTATCTATCCTCCCGAGTAACAACTCGCCAGATGTTTTCTCTAAAATTCTATCATCCCAGGTATACGCAACCCAACCCGGATACCACGAGACGGCTTTCTCACACTAAATCATAAAATAAAATAATGAACGTAGTGGAGGCGGTCATAGTTCCCTGAGCGTGAGACCGAATCATACCCAAAACATCTCATCTCATAAAGAATCATAAAATAAAATATTGGACGCTATGACCTGGGATTATACTCGCCATGCATTCACTAGCCAAAGGATTCACCCACATTGCGCAACCTCCTATGATAGCACTAGAGGGGTATGTGATTACAAAAAATATCTACAATGATATTAGAAGAGCACACAATAAAATATATATATACTAGGGTATACCCGTGCTGATGGCACGGCGATAAATTTTTTCCCATAATATTTTACGCCTGTGCTTGAGATCACGACAATAAATTTGTCCCCTTTTATTTTGTACCCGATTTACTCAGCTTTAGTTTAATTCGTTATAATTAATTTAAGCCCTACAATTTTAGTTTCCTCATGATCTACCAAATATTATATAAAATATTTTTGCCCCTAATAGTTATTTTAGGAGAGAAATGCTAAGAAGTTAACATGTTGGGATAAAAGTCACAGTCAAATAATTAGAGCAGTCAAATAATTAGAGGAGCCAAACCTCCCCAAACCAAAAGAAATATTCTAACTAAAAATAATCATTTGGGTTAATCTTATTTCACGTGAAAATTTACAAATTTTGTTATGTAAACAAATTTGTGTACCCGTGCCATAGGCACGATTGTAAAAACCATTTCGAGGATTCATAAGAGTGATATAATGCGACGTTTTTAAAATATGACACATAAACATGGCACGTGGTGCGATAAATATTTGGATGCAAAACTTTTACTACATTGACACATCATCCCTATTGGTTACAAAGTCACATGCATTGTAATAAAAATGCGTTTTTTTTTAATTTCCAAGCATCTTTTTTTCTACATATCCCTGAAAAAAACTTTTCAAGTTTAATTAAGATGGGGGTAATAGAAAGTAAATGGAATATATATATAAAAAAAACTATTTGTGCAACGCACGGAGTCTTATTTACCAAATATTAACACAATATTTCGTATCATGTCAATTTTTTATGTTCACACTTTCTAAATATAAATTCGTGTCGTGTCACTTTTATGTGTTCACATTTGGTAAATAATATTTGATATCATGTTACATTTTTTTACCATATATGAACATGATCTAATTAAATGCAACACAATGTAAATTTTTTATTTATTTGATTTATCACCAACACATTCCAAATAAAGTGGTACGGCACGACGTAAAACGATGGTGTGTAACACAATGTGTAATTTTTCATGACCAAATACAAATGTTACTCAGTTAAAATAAAACACAACTCGGGCAAAAGCAACACGACACAAAATATTGATGGTTTGATGGCACGTACCGATGGAATGGTTGTGAAACATTCCGGATATTTCGTAATAATAAATATGTCCAAAAAAATAAGACATACGCAATAACATGATATGAACTAATACGATGTTATAAGTTAATATGTGGGACCCTAAATAATTTTAAACAAAGAAAAATGACATATTTAAAATTCCAAAACAATATCATTAATATGAAAATAAAACAATAAGCAGAATAACATGTTTGATGATAGAAATAATATGTTTTATGGAATACGAACATAAAAACATAAAATTATGTGTCATTTTATTTTTATTTGAATCGGTTATGGTGTGAAAATAATAATTATTTTTATCATGACTTAATAGGGATATGTCGCTTTTATAAGAATCATGTACATGTTCATATTAGAAACAAAGATTGACTGTCAAGTCACATTTTAATTGTATAAAAATAAAAATATTTCATGTCAAGTCAATTATTTTACGTATAAGTATAAAAATAAAAATAAAAAATATAAATATTTGGAACAAACTTATATCAGTGCTACTAAAGAGGAAGCTTACTCAAGGGCCAATTGCTAAGGAACATAATTTGTAATTAGTTAAGAACCAATAATTACTAAAATTAAAAAAATTAAAACATTACGATGAATCCCACCATTTAAAAAGTAAACTTACAATCCACCATTATCAAATGTATATGTTGCATTAAAGAGGCACTATCACAACATATAGGTGACTATATCACATTTAACAAAATCCTTGATTAAAATGGAGAAGAACTATGCGATATCAAGGTTCCCCTATAATGAGTAAAAGTTGGCAAAAGTTGTCACAAATCTTAAATACCGAATCTACAATATGTTTTTTTCTTTACATTTGAATTACAATAACTACATATTCTTAAATGAATTTGAAATTGACCAAACGCACCTACCAAAAGGCCATCTTTGCTGGTTCAGAGTGTGTTAAGAGGAAACTTTTAAAATAGGCAAACCTAAATATTAATTTTCAAAACTCAAAATCACACGTAGTTTTCTATCCACACAAAAAAAAATAGTTAGAACCCAAATATAAATTACAACTGAAATAATACTAGAATCCAGCAAAACAAAAGGCAAAAAAACATGATCTAAGCTTCCTAATAGAGTAGATATAATAAACCCACAAATAAATTAATAGATTCTTCTACAAAACATTATAATAAAGTAGATATAACAAACCCACAACCTCAAAAAAATTCAATTCCATATTGATCGAAGACCAACAACAACAAATAAAGAAATCAATAAATCAACAAACAATAAGAGTGGATACCCATGTGATTACACCCAAAAAAAAACTGCATCTCAAAAAGAACCCGAAGAGTGGATATCTTCAAAAAACTTCTTCTAAAAAAATTGCTTCACAATACAGTGGATATCCAAACTCAAAACATAAAGAAGGTACCTAATAGATCTGTTATACCCAACGTTGAACCCGAAGAAAGAGGCAGAGGCGGAGTGTGTGTTGGAGTTTTGTTATGGAAAGAACGGAATATATTAATTAATTTTTGCAAGGCACGTTTTTGAAACGCTTTCTTTTAGGCAAAATTTTTCCCAATCCGGTTGAGACAGAACCAGAACCGCGAGTACACTATGGGTTTTATAGAATCTGTCTTCAGGATACAATGCAGTGTATGAACTGTTGTTTGATTCAAACTATGTACTGTTTGATCAAATTGAGAACACTCTCAATTTGTAACTTGATAATGCCAAAGTATAGAGGACGGAGAGAGGAGAAACTAGAAATTTTTGGTTTCCAAAACAGAGGCTTGGAACTCTTTTTATAGCCATTTCTGTGACTATTCTTCAACAGTCACAACTCTTCATGGAGTGACTCAGCAACCGTTGGATCATGCCTGTTTGGAACAGCTGCGATCTAACGGTTCAGATTAGGCATCCCATCGTAAGCGAATTGACATCCCCTACACGAAACGCTATGAGTTCATCTAACGATTTATATCAAGTCGTTTCGGATTTTAAACCCTTTGATTGGATCATTTAATCACAATTGTTGATCTGTTTTACCTTGTCAAAACTTTAAGCTCCCACGCGCGAAGTGCCAAGTGCGCGTCAAAGCGCGCAATGCACCCTAAGTCGCCCAATCGCCCTTTCGCGGACCGCGTGTCGCGATTGGTGGTGCTTAAGTGCGCTTCAAAGCGCACAATGCGCCCTAAGTCGCCCAACGCCCTTTCGCGCGCCGCGTGTCGCGCTTACGCATGTAGCGATTGGTGGTTCTTAAGCACCACCGCGATGCGTAGCATCATAGCCTCTTATTTGACTTGTCAACTAAGAATCTTAGTTGTCCTTTAGTTGATATACCACTACTTTTTGTAGTATTCTTCCAATGTGGGACAATATGGGATTTTGAGCACTCCCATATCTTTCACACCCATTTGCTCATGTTTCTACCTTCTAAATTAAAACCCAAACTATGTTCAAAATAAAAACACCAATAATATAATAAAATATTAACAACTAAAAATTAAAATATCAATAAATATTGGAATTTATCCAACATTCCCCCACCAATTTCAATATACACAAGAGAGCAAAGCAAAAAGACAATAAATAACTTTTGGCATTATCGCTAAAATCTAGTACATAAATGAGAAGTGTCTTTCGGACTTGAACTTCCATATAGTGAAAATAATTCAAAGCTTCATCAAGGTGCTGTGGTGAACGTATCTTGAACCAAGGACCTTTTGAGACTAGCCGAAACTATCACACATACCGATTTCTGAGTTTATAAGTGTTCTTCTAGCATGCACTTTTATGGCCTTGTGCTAATCCTAATTTCACGAGCGCTTTAGGATCGGTCTTGATTCCATAGAAAGCATCCACACTTTCGACACTCGTATAGGTAAATCAACTTTCGTGATTCTGCGAGTCACACTTATATGATTTATTAATAAGTAACCTTCATCCTCTAACATGCAGAAAACCAACACTAAGCACATAGGAATGGAAATTTTTGTATAAAATTCCTAGTGTTCCATAACTATAATTTAACTTGTTTGTACCTCATTGAACTCTATCTATATTTTCAAGATATGAGTTGGGTTCCCATTAAATATAGTTGTGTTATTTAATAGACCTTAGTCCCTTTGCTTTTAAGGTGATATATATCATCTCCCTAACAAGACCTTTAGTCAGAGGATCTGCTAAATTCCTGTTCGTTTTAATATAGTCGGCTGTAATTACTCCTTCCTTGAGTAAATTTCTTATAATTTGATGCCTTAGACTAATGTGTCTAGATTTTCCGTTGTAAGTTTTGTTCGAAATTTATAAATTGTGGCTTGGTTATCACAACTTATCATAATAGAAGGCGATGGATTTTTCCATAAAGTAATATCATACAACTTATTTCTAAGCCATTCTGATTCTTTACATGCATCTGCTAGGGCTATAAATTCAGATTGCATTGTTGAATCTGATACACATGTTTGTTTCATGGATCCCCAAGAGATAGTTGCTCCTCCTAGCGTAAAAATCCAACCAGTAGTTGACTTGGATTTTGATTCAAGATTATTCCAACTTGAATCACTATATCCTTCTAAAATAGATTGATATCCTACATAATGTAATCCATAATCCAAAGTCCTCTTCAGGTATCTAAGCACCCTAGAAATTGCATTCCAGTAGTGCTCTTGTCCTGGATTACTTGTAAATCTACATAATACACTCACTGCATGAGCAATGTCTGGTCTAGTGCAATGTATGGCATACATTAGACTCCCAATAATACTATCATATTTAAGTTGGTCCATAGCACGCCCAGTATTTTCCATTAATTTGATGCTAGGATCCACTGGTGTAGAAGCTGGCTTAAGTTCAAAATGATTATATCTTTTAAGAACTTTTTATATATAATGAGATTGAGATAACGCTAAATAATTATCCTTTCTCACAATTTTTATTCCTAAAATCACATCAGCTTCTCCAAGATCTTTCATATCAAATTTTGATGAAAGAAACCTTTTGGTTTCTTCAACATATTTGAGATTAGACCAAAATATTAACATGTCATCCACATATAAGCATATAATAACACCAACACCATTTTCAAATTTACTATATATACATTTGTCGGCATCATTAACTTTATATCCATGGGATAGAACAATATTATTAAACTTCTCATGCCATTGCATAGGAGCTTGTTTAAGGCCATAAATAGATTAACCAATTTACACACTTTCTTTTCTTGGCCAGGCAAAACAAACCCTTCCGGTTGTTCCATGTAAATCTCTTCTTCTAAATCACCATTTAAAAATGCAGTTTTAACATCCATTTGATGAATAACTAAATTGTGAATAGAAGCAAGAGATATTAATATCCTAATGGAAGTGATTCGAGCAACAGGAGCATATGTATCAAAGTAATCAATTCCATGTTTTTGCTTATAGCCTTTAGCAACTAGTCTTGCCTTAAATTTATTTATAGAACCATCCAGATTTAATTTTCCTTTAAATATCAATTTACACCCAATAGGTTTAGCCCCCCGGGGAAGATCGAAAATAACCCAAGTTTGATTTGAGAAAATTGAGTTCATTTTATCATTTATTGCTTCTTTCCAAAAGACAGCATCCCTAGATGTTACCGCTTCATGAAATGTGGTCGGTTCATCTTCTACATTAAGAACAAATTTAGTTTTGTTCTTAGTCTCATTTAAATCCCCTTCAACTAAATAAATAACAAAGTCATGCCCAAATGTTTTTTCAGTTCTTTTTCCTTTACTCCTTCGTGGTTCAATGTCATTCGTTGTTTCCGAAGAAGATATAGGTTGTGAATTTTCTTCTAAATTTGAGGAGTCAACAGTCGGATTATTATTTTCTAAACCTTGATTCAAAGTACTAAACTTTGTTAGATGTTCAAAGAATTGCACATCTACCGACTTAATGATTTCTTGAGTTTCAAGGTTTAAAAATCTATAAGTCGTACTGCCACTAGAGCATCCAATGAAAACACATTTGTAAGTCCTATTTCCTAGTTTAGGTCTTTTAGCTTCGGGTTTTCTTATATAAGCAAGACATCCACAAACTTTAAGACGTCTAAGATTAGGCTTACGATTAAACCATAATTCATATGGTGTAATATCCTTGTTTTTCAATGGAACTCTATTTAAAATATAACATGCGGATAAAACAGCTTCTCCCCATATCGACAAAGGTAAACCAGAACTGATTAACATTGAATTTATCATTTCAACTAAAATCCTATTTTTTCTTTCCGCCGTTCCATTTTGTTGTGTCGTATATGGCACCGTAACTTGATGGATTATCCCATGAGTATTACAAAATTGTATAAACTCACTCGGGTAATATTCACCACCCCTATCGGATCATAGGACTTTAATTTTCCGATTTTGTTGAGTTTCAACTTCTGCTTTAAAAATTAGGAATTTCTCAAAAACTTCATCTTTATTTTTGAGTAAATATGTATATGCATACTTAGAGTAATCGTCAATGAAAGTTAAGAAATATTTATTTCCACCACGAGTCATATTACTCTTCATATCACATACATCACTATGAATAAGATCAAGCATTTCGAATTTCCTCTCAACAGATTTGAACGAATTTCTAGTTATCTTCGATTGAGCACAAATTTCACATTTAGAAATATTATCAAATTTACAATCCGAGATTAAGCCGAGATTAGTCATATTTTTTATACTTCTATAATCCACATGACCTAATCTACTATGCCATAAAGAAATAGACTCAACCATATAAGCAGAACTAATATCATTGATTACATTAATTTTGATCATGCCGTTTCAAGAGTACCCTTTGCCAATAAATTGGCCATTCTTAGACAAAACAAACTTATCAGACTCATACACTAGTTTGAAACCTCTCTTATTGAGAAGGTCCTCAGACACAAGTTTTTTACACATATCAGGTACATGAAGTACATCAATTAAAGTAAGTGCCTTTCCAGAAGTTAGCTTCAATTCCACTGTGCCTTTTCCAACTACATTGGTGCGAAGATTATTTGCCATCTTCACTTTTTTCCATCAATTTCTTGATATGTTTTGAATGAAGAGCGATCTTTGCATATATGGACCGTTGCGCCGGTATCTAGCCACCATCCACTTTCAGTATCAATTGAATTTGCTTCTCAAACAGTAGCAATAAGATCTTCAACATTGTTGGTTTCCTTCGACCCTTGTTTTTCCATAAATGCCTTCTTTTTAAGACGGCATTCTCGAGAATAATGGCCCGATTTGTCATAGAAGAAACATTTCCCCTTTTTTTTTCTTATTTGCACCTTGGTTCTTGAATTTTGAATCATTCTTTGCTTTAAATTTTGAGTCTTTGGTAATCTTGGATTTTTGATCCTCAACCATATTAGCTTTTAAATGACCCTCACCTTGTTCATCCTTCTTTTCTCGAATACAAGTATCATCTTCAATACGAAGGTGACGAAGAAGGGCTTCCACAGTATAAGTCTTTTCATCATGATTAATTTTCTTTTTAAAGCCATTCCAAGAGGATGGAAGTTTTTAAACAATCACCCCTACTTGAAATTCATCTTGAAGATTAATACCAGCGACTTTAAGGTCACCAACAATTTGTTGGAGTTCATGGGCTTGTGCAACGACAGATTTATCATTACTCATTCTAAAATTCATATAGTTTGAAATTAGAAACTTACGGTTGCTCGCTTCCTCATTTTGATACTTTGTCTCCAAAGCCTTCCATAATTCATTTGCCGTCGGAATCATTCGATGAGCGCTATAAACAGTTTGAGACAAAGCATTGAGGATGTGTCCTCGACACATAAATTCGTCTTATTTCCTCTTCACACATTTTTGCTTTATTTCTTCGGTGTCTTTGGGTGTGGTCTCGGGAATTTGTTCAAGGTTATCATCTGGAATGTATGCAAGTTTTACTGATGTGAAGAAGAACATAACTTTCTCTTGCCAACGGGTGAAATTTCGGCCATCAAAATGGTCGAGTCGGATTAAGTCTTGAGTCATGACTTGGATAGATTGTGCCACAGTTCCTTCCATTTCAGTGGAGTAATAAGAATAATTTTGCCTAAAAATGTTGGAGTTTTGTTATGGAAAGAACATAATATATTAATTAATTTCTGCAAGGCACGCTCTTGGAACGCTTTCTTTTAGGCAAAATTTCTCCCAATCCGGTTAAGACAGAACCAGAACCGCGAGTACACTATGGGTTTTATAGAATCTGCCTTCAGGATACAATGTAGTGTATGAACAGTTGTTTAATTCAAACTATGTACTGTTTGATCAAATTGAGAACACTCTGAATTTGTAACTTGATAATGCCAAAGTATAGAGGACGGAGAGAGGAGAAACTAGCAATTTTCGGTGTCCAAAACAGAGGCCTGGAACTCTTTTTATAGCCATTTATGTGACTGTTCTTCAACAGTCACAACTCTTCATGGAGTGACTCAGCAACCGTTGGATCGTGCCGGTTTGGAACAGCTACGATCTAACGGTTCAGATTAGGCATCCCATCGTAAGCGAATGGACATCCCCTACACGAAACGCTACGAGTTCATCTAACCGTTTAGATCAAGTCATTTTGGATTTTAAACCCTTTGATTGGATCGTTTAATCACAACCGTTGATTTGTTTTACCTCGTTAAAACTTTAGGCTCCCACGCTCCAAGCGACGATGCGCACGTGCGAAGTGCCAAGTGCGCGTCAAAGTGCGCAATGCACCCTAAGTCGCCTAATCACCCTTTCGCGCGCCGCGTTTACGCGAGTCACGATTGGTGGTGCTTAAGCACCACCGCGATGCGTAGGATCATAGCCTCTTATTTGACTTGTCAACTAAGAATCTTAGTTGTCCTTTAGTTGATATACCACTACTTTTTGTAGTATTCTTCCAATGTGGGACAATATGGGATTTTGATCACTCCCATATCTTTCACACCCATTTGCTCATGTTTCTACCTTCTAAATTAAAACCCAAACTATGTTCAAAATAAAACACCAATAATATAATAAAATATTAACAACTAAAAATTAAAATATCAATAAATATTGGAATTTATCCAACAGTGTGTAAGAGTCTGACCCGATTCCCCCGGAGCCATTGCAACGTGGCCTCATCGCCCACTTTGAAGCCATATAAAAAAATAATGCTTCAGTGTTGTGATGGAGAAGACTCCGATGGTGTGGAAAAACATGATGGTAGAGTGGTTTTAATGGTGAATCGACGCCCAAGAGGGAGAAAAGAGAAAGGGTGTATGGTGGATCTGGCCATGGCCACAGCCTAGCGTCTTAGCAGAAGTCGAGGCTTGGTTTTTTCTTTACTCCGACATTTCATCCAAAATCATCATGGATGGTCAGTGAGTCTTACCTAGATCAAGGGAGTCCAAGCCGAAAACCCATCTCCTCTCTCTGCTTACTATTGTTGACTCCTCCTTTTTGTGTTCTCTTTAAATTCACTACATGACAATATAAGATCCATTAAAACACATAATGAAAAATATGATATAGCTAAGCTATTAATTTAATTAGTAGATGGGTATGACTTTGATTGAAATGGGTTTCTAAAAAAAACTGTATATTCATAGTAGCATAAAAGTTGCTGCCTCCATGAAAACCCAAACCACCTTGCTCCCCTTATTTTATGGTTGAAATAGATTACCCAAACCAGCTTGCTGCCTCCATGAAAACCCATTTACATTTCTGTTGAAAACCGAACCAAAAACAGTCGAGATCTACAAAAAAATGTTGAGATCAGCAAAATTAAAACAAAAACCATATTAGAGTTCCGAAAAAAATGATGTAGAGATATCTCTAGCTTGGTGGAGATCGTAAAAGGGAACCATTGTGTTGGAGGAGCTTGTAGTCTGAGAGAGATAGAGAGAGAGGAGTAAAGGGGGTAGTTGAGGTAGATGGAGGTAAGGGAAGGCTGTGATGTCCATCAATTGTCTGTCGTCCATTTTTTCTTGAGCCTTGTGAGGGGAAGCATGGGTGAGACCCGTGATGTCAAGTATTAATCAGGTCCATGTGACTCAACCCTCAACCGTTAAATATATAGATACAAAACCTATTTATATAGATTTTGTATCCTAAGTTATATGACGTGGAAAAACACCCTCTTCCTTTATTTTATATATATATATATATATATATATATATATATATATATATATATATATATATATATATATATATATATATATATATATATATATATATATATACTATCACACTTTTCGTATATATATATTTAACTTATCCGTACCTAACTCCCGTAGCACTAGCCTAAAATATCCGAGTCAATTCCCAGACTCTAAATTTAATTCAGTTGCAAATAAATTAATTTATTCAAAAGGTGTCACTCAAGCAAAATGCCCGAACACATTCCCTTGGCCCGTAATCTATTCCTTAGAATTGATAGCCCCAAATTCCATAATCTAGGTTTCGCCCCTTTTGTCCCTATATAATTAATTATACTCATACCCCCTTTTTAATTCCATAAATATAAGAGAATATAAATTCCTTATTGATTCACTCCGTTTGAACCATAAAAAATAAACATCTTCGTCCCAAACAGGAAATAAGCCAAACCTTCCCACGTCACTCGAACGACTCACCTGGGAATGGCTCCTTCGGGGCCATCCTCGGGCATCGAACAGTCGACTCAGAACTAGTACGGACAAGGGGAATCCGATTGTTTAATTAAAACAAATCATTGTGATGGTTCCTTCGAGTGCTAACGTAAATTGATTTCTCCCAGTGCTCTGAATGTTAAAGTGAAGAAATTCAACCAAGCACAGGAACGACTGAAACTAAAATAAACTGAATATAGTACTTAAAATCATAGACTACCAGTTTGGAGTGAATATTTTGAGTTTTGAAACTTCTGTTTGAGTGAGTTTAAATTGAGTATTTTGTGGGATATTTATAGTATACTAGCAGAGGAGTTCATTGTTTGAAACGAGAGATGAATATGAACTAATATTGTAAGGTTTTCAAGCTTGGGTTTTGTTCCTCACATATGTTCATGGTGTACACATGTGATTCTTAGTTATTTTTGCTAACATGGGAGCTTATTTGGATAAGGCATTTTATGAAATTAATAGACCTTTGGTACTTTGTCCTTGGTTGGTCATATATATGAACTTATAGCCTTAAAAGTGTAGTTTTAATAAAGTATATGGGCACTTTTGCAATTTTAAAAAGGTTTAAGGGCTGAAATTATAATTTTTTGTTAATTGAAGTCTAAAATATTATTTTGATATAAAGTTTAGGTTTAGGAGTGAAGTATAAGTCAAGTTATGTTGCTTAGAATTTTTCAGGGACTTTTTATAATTATTGAGACTTTATGGAGTCTAGGTCAATTTAGTAAAGTTTTAGTGCATCAAGTATTGTTTCTTTCTTCTTTACAAGACTTTTGAATTTGAATACTTTATAAGTGTTGAAACATTGACCATAGGTGATTAGGGCCGATTTTAAAAATCTCGGTTAATTCAGTGTGTGTACCTAAAAACATTGTCCTTCAATTTACCTTTAAATTGATCAGGGTATTGATGTTTCATAGCTTGTTCTGGTTCCTATGTAGCTTCTTGATAATTTTAATTGTCTCGAAGCACTTTAGCTAAGGGAATTTCCTTATTTTTAAGGAACTTCACTTGGCGATCTAGAATTTGAATAGGGCGTACTTTGAATTCATGGTTTGGTTTGATAGAAATGTCTTGCTGCGTAATGTTATAAGATGGATGAGAAATATATTAGTGTAACTGAGACACGTGAAATACATTGTGAATATTTGATAATTACACATGTAATTCTAATTGATAGGCTACAGAGCCAATTCGTTTAGAAATTGTGAAAGGTCCAATATATCTGGGGGCTAATTTTCCTTTCTTTCCAAAGTGTAAAATTCCTTTTCGAGGGTAAACTTTCACAAATACTTGGTCATTAAATTGAAATTCTACGAATTTTTAGCATTGGTTTGCATAACTAATCTATCGATCTTGGGTTATCTTCAATCTTTCCCGAATTTTTTGTATTCTCTCAGCGGTTTCCTGGATTATTTTGGGACCTAGTTATTTAATACTTTAGAATTATATCCAACATACAGGTGATCTACACAGTCTTCCATATAAAGATTTAAACGGAGCTAATTTAATACTGGTATGATAACTATTGTTATATGAAAATTCTACAAGGGGTAAATGTACATTCCAGTTGTCAGGCTTATCTAACCTACTAGCGCATATCATATCATATAATGTTTGGAATGCATATTCTCGCTGTCCATCCATTTATGGGTGGAATGTGGTACTTGGATTAAGTTTTGTAGCCATTGCGATATGCAATGCTTTCCATAACTTTCCTACAAAACGGGAATCTCTGTCTGATACGATGGAGAAAGGAATTCCATGTAATCGATCAATTTCTCGAATGTAAAGCTTGCTAAGCTTCTAGAATGAGAAGATTGAGTGAGTCTATCTACTATTACCCAAATGGAATTATATCTTTGGAATGTATGAGGTAGTCCACTAACAAAATCCATGGTAAAATGATCCCATTTCCACTTGGGAATTGGTAAGGGTTATAGGAGTCCATCAGGGTGTTGGTGTTTTGTCTTTACTTATTGATAAGTAAGACATTTCCTTACAAATTTCTCAATATCACTTCTCATATTTGGCCACCAGTATTGCTTCTTCAGGGCGTGGTACAGTTTTGAACTTCTAGGTGTATCATAAATTTCAAATGATGGGCTTATTGCAATATTTCTTCTCGAAGAGATGCATCATCAAGTACATAAAACCTATTTTTATATTGTAAAAATGTTTCCTTATCATATGAGAAGTCAAAATTTTTATCTTCAAAGGTTTGTATAAAGAATCTAGGGTTTTCTAAACTAAGATTCTCTCTCTCAATTCGGGATAAGTAATAATGTTCATTTTTTTTGTGAAAGGGGATATCGATCGAATGTCATATTGCTCTATAAAACAAACAATATCATTGAGTGTGGAGTCTTCTTATGGGATTTCAACTTAAAGCATCTGTTATTACATTTACTTTGCCTGGATGGTAATTTAATGTAAATCGATAATCATTAAAAAATTACATCCAGTGTCGTTGTCTTAAATTTAAGTCCTTTGGGGTAAAAATATATTGAAACTTTGTGATTAGAAAAGACTTGAAAATTTACACCGTAAAGGTAATAACGCCAAATTTCAATGCAAAAACTACAACGGCTAATTCAAGATTATTGACCGCGTAATTACGTTCATGAGTGTTGAGTTGTAGTGACCCATACTCTAAAACTTTCTCATAATAAATTAACATGCATCCTAATCCTTACAATAAAGCGTTGGTATATATATCGTAGCTTATGTCACTAGAATGAATAGCGAGGATAGGAGCAATGGTTCATTGTCCTTTAACACTTGGAATGATTGATTAATTCATCAGTCCATACAAATGGAAGTTCGCTCCTAGTTAGCTTTAAAAGAGGGAGAGAAATGCGAGAAAATACTTCTAAAAAACGATGGTAATGTCCAACTAATCCTAGAAAACTTTTTATTTTAATGATATTGGTAAGATTTTTCCATTCTCAATTTTTGTTGGATCGACATGGATTCCATTTTCTGAAATCACATGTCCTAAAATTTTAATTCCTTCATTGAAAAAGTAAATTTTCTCTTCTTAACATATAACTGATGGCTTCTGAGAGTGCCTAAGACTATGTCTAAATGTTGGGCAGTTTCTACTAGATTCTAGGAGTAAACATGAATATCATCAATGAAAATGATAACGAAGTGTTCAAGAAAAGGCCTAAAGATTATATGAATTAGATCCATAAAAACTGCGAGTGCATTGGTTAATCCAAATGACATTACAGTAAAATGCAAAATGTCCAACTACTGATTCTAGATTCTTCAAAGGAGAGAAACCAAAGGAGAGCACTTTATTTCATGGTCAGCTAAAATATTTAGGCCATTATCTCTTTATAGGAACCAAGGAGGTTCATGTCTTGGTGATAGCTTCAAAGGTGAAAAATTAGGGGTTCGTTTCCCCCAAACTTCACAATGTCTGACATCTTGAACTTCTCTGGTAGTCTAGTTTTAGGATAAGGAGACATATGGGTGTAGTCCATGTAGTTACCGGATATCTTCACTTGGTGAAACTTATTTGATAGCATCTTGAGGTCTTTTATGACCTTGTCCAGTTCCTCCTCCTTATGATACGTGGGTACTGGTAGATTATCCACTAATTGGGTAAGGATAGGAATAGGTAGTTGAGCAGGAGATTGCCCATTGGCAGGTAGGGCATGCAGAGCATGTTGATACTCTTCTGGGATCCAAACAAGCATGGGAGTTAGTGGACCCATGGCACGAGGAAAGATAACCTTGGGTTCTTTAGGAATCCATGCCTAGTGATTTTGCATCGCATGAACCTCGATTTAAAGGTTGTTAATCTTGGCACTGAGATGGGATAAGACAGTCATCAGATCAGGTTTCACATTCGGTGTTTGGCTAGTGTTCTCCATGAAGAGCTCATAAAGGTAAATCTCAAACTTGGATGATGTAGCAGAAGAATTGACAGATCTTCGAGATGGTTTGATGATACACTGAAGTCAATAGGGAGTTAAGCTAAAATCGAATATGTGATCGACCTCAGAGGGAAAATGGTTCAAATTTATTTTTGAAAGAATGAGGGTTACTTTTTTTATTTTAGAAGGAGGAGGAAAAAAGGTTTTTGGTGTTTTTGGATTATCAAAAAAATGAGGGAAAAAGGAAAGAAATCTCAGCATGATTGTTATTAATGTTATTATTAGGTTTTCAATTGTATTAGGTTTGTCTAAATGTAGAATAAATGTTGGACAAATGTTGGACAAGCCCCGAACCTGGGAAAATAGGATGTAAAAATATATAAAACACGATTGGACTTGTCTCTAAGCTTACGAATAGGGTCTTGTTTTGGAAAAAGGCAAAGTAGCACAAAAATTCGAGTGGTAAGCCTACTCAGAATTTCGATAAAGTTTTGCATAGTAACCTAAAAACTAAATATGAGTGTCCTAAGTTTGACACCTATATGAGGTTTATCCAATTATTGGGTTAGTGGAAGGGTTCCCCCTTGGCATGACTTCCATGATATACCTCTTTCATATAAGGGAAATCATTCATCGTTACGCGTGGACAATCCATTTGATATACTTGAGTGTGTGTGAATTTTCTCACTATATACCTCTTGGGAACAATACATGTGAGAGAAAATTCAATATACTTGACGTTCGTAAATGAGTTCCCTTCTATATACCCCCCGTCTTGAGTTCTGTCAAGTAGTACGATGAGGGGGAACCGTTCGATATACGTTGAAGGTACGAGGCCAGTGGAATGTGAGAGTCATATCGCTTAGGCTAACTGCAACCCACAGGACCATCACCCATTACAAAGTGACCCCCATCAGAAGACAAATTTTTTGGTTAATATATCCATGCTCTTGGTGATGTAGTGTGCAAAAATGCATAAGTATTAATTAACATATTATGGATATAGAGTATAATTTTATCATTTTTTTTATTGGAATGATGAGTAATAAGAATACTACACTAATGGGGAGCATATACAAGTACTTTTAAAAGTAAATCTAGTATGAAGACTATACTACGCATGGATACATGTAAGTGAGTAGGTGACATTGGAATATACGAGTGAATGTTAGTGGTAGCGAGTCTATACATGGATCAACTATAAGTGATGTGTGATATGTTTAAGTGAACAAGGAGATATATACGAGTGTGGGAAGTGTTCTTGTGTTCTAGTGAAGCCTAAGCATTTATATTCTAATATGTGTGTGAAGGATAAAGTGAAGCTAAGTGTAAGTGTGTGAAGTCTACGTGGAGAGTATATACAAGTGTAAGAGTGGAATGCGACATATACATGAGAGAGATATACGAAAAGGTGAATAAAGGACAAAATAGAACATATAGGTAGGTGCATATGCATACATGTAGAAAAGAATAACACCCATGCAGGAATAGAGTCTAGTCCTCTTAAAATGTTGTCCCCAACGGAGTCACCACTGTGACCATCTTGAGGATTTCTTCGGGGGTTCGGGGGGTTATCTCTAGAGGTGGATCCCTCCTTCCTTACCCTTTTTATGACATGCATGTGGGATTATGTAATTTCTCAGGGCGCTTGTCCATCGTAAATGTAAAGGGATATAAAGAGATAGATTACCCATCCTATTTCGCAAAAAGCAGGAAAAAGGAATGTTATCGCCTCGAGAGAACGACATCAAGGACAATATTGATGCTTGAGAAACCAAGTAGTTCAATGGTACGGGGACTAAGTTATGGAATAGGAAGGTTTTAGGCACCTATCACTCCTTTTCGGTCTCTCATGGGCATGTGTTATTCTTCTCATGTACAACTCAGTGATGTGTGTGCTTATGTGCATAACATAAATGGAGGACAGAATCACTCGACTTGTATCATGGATAAAGGCGGAGTGAGGTCATCCTTAGGAGTGTTCCCAAAATAGTAATAAAAAGTATAATGTAAGTGTTTGTCGATTCACAAGCCACTGTATAAGAAAGATTAGGTATATCAAATAAAACACAAGCAAGAAAGCATATAAAATATTTATTAATAATATATAATAAGAAAAAGGTAACAAATGTATATAGGAGGACTCCAGTCTGGGGATTTACTCAAGATGTCTACGTAGCCCGGGGGGAATCAAAGTCCATGCAATTCGAATATAATACGAGGTGGGATTTAACCCATAAATTCAACCGGGAACTTTGTTTATATGTGCGTGTGTAGAAAAAGGTGTTTTAGTGTGAGAAAATGTGATGAGAATTTCCCGTTTGGAATTTACAAGTAAACCATCTTTTTCTAATTTTTGGATTTTTCTATAAAAATAAAGTAAGTGCGAATACTATTAATAAATAGTTTGAAATTAAGATATATGATGTAATGAAGTAAAGTACTAAAGTGAAAATGAAGTAACTAATGAAAAAAATAAGAGAATTTAAAAAGAAACGGGAATAATTAGACCTCTTTATGAAGACTTGAAGTGGATTCTGATGGTAAATGCACTGATATCACGATGAGATGATGGTCGTTTGAGGAGATCAGTGGGAAATTACTTAAAATAATATGAAAAGGATGGAATTAATGTGGGAAATGGCCTTCAAAAATAGGGAACAACTATGAATTTGAGAGAATTCTCTCTGAATTACTAAGAGGGATGTTTAGGGGTCCTAAAACGTGTCTTTTAAAGTGAGGTCATGACCTCTATTTATAGGGTGAAATGCGATGCCAATCGTAATGGTTCTAGACTGGCTTATCGACATAGAACAATAGACACACTGCCGATAGGCAGGGTCCTAGGTGTGCCATTCGGTAGTCTGAGGCTATTTTTTTTTAAAATGATCATAAAATATGAATCATAAGTCAGAAATGTGAATAGGGTGAACTTTTGGAAAGAGTATTCAAAGCCATTTAAGAATCCATTGAGCCATTCCCAGGTTTGGGAGTTGATCATAGTCAAACAGGGCTAGAAAGTCCCCGTTAGTTACTAGTCAGGAAATTCTCGGAGGAAAACGGATCATATGTCCAAATCGTAAGGTCAATTTATGCACAGGACAAACTGTTGGAAAGGTTATTCAGTGCCCTTTCGAATGTCATTTAGCTTTGTTCGGTTCAGAGTGTTGACCTTAGTTAAACAAGGCCTGAAAGTGGTCGATGACCTTTTGGAATAAAATGGGCGATTTGGCCATACCCTAAGGCTTATTCGCACATGGGGTGGACGGTTGGAAAGGTAATTCAGAGACCTTCACATATTTATTCAGCTTCGTTCGATCGGAAGATTTGACAGGAGTCAAATGGAGCTCGGAAGCGTTTAGTGGCCTCTAAATCAATTTTTGAGATAAAATGGATTTTTTTATCCGAACTGTAATGCCAATTATCGCATGGCATAGATCGTTGGAAAGGCTATTTAGATCCCTTCAAAGATTTATTAAGCTTTCACTCAATCGAGGAAGTTGAGAAGAGTCAAACGGGGCCCGGGATGGCCCAATGGCTTCCAAATCAGTTTTCGGGATAAAATTGATTATTCATATGAATCGTATGGCCAATTCGTGTTCGAGTTGGATCGTTGGAAAGTGTATTCAAAGAACTTAGAATATTCATTGAGTTTTTCTCAGGCGACGAACTTAATCGAAGTTAAACAGGGCCCCGGAGCGCCCGATGTCCTCTAGATCGATACTCAGGCTATGACCTAGGCTCTGCGGTGAATGAGTGAGTGCTAGGAACCTAAAGAGGTTCTTAAAGGGGTCCTGATATGGGGTTTTTACAACATTGTAAGTGAGTAAAAGCAACAGGTAGATGGTATCTTAGTCGGAACGTGCAGGTGAGGTCGTGTCGAGAATATAATTGTATAATTATGATAAGTGAATCGAGTGATGATTTTGAGTACACGATTAATCTGGAATGTGTCAAAATAGGCAAAATAAACTACCTAGGGGTAGTGTTTGGGTCTTGGGGGATTTTTAAACTAGTTAGGACTAGTATATGGATGTTTTGATATTTTTAATGGAAGATGAAAAGGAAAAACGGGATTAACATTATATAATGAAGGGTTAAACGTAAGATATGGAGTCATTTTACAATTCCAAAGTTATAGTTGAGTGATATCAAGAGTTATAGAGAAAATGGAAAGGAATTGAGGAGAAACTCAAGAGTTTAAGAGGAAAGTGAAGAGTAAACTCAAGAGGATTGAAGAATTAGAAGGAAATTATAGGATTTTTATCATCATTTTCAAACAATTCAGACACAATAAAGTGATTAAGGTAAGTAATTAACTTGCTTACTAATTTGTGTTTGTAATTCAATTCATATCATTGTTGGTGAAAATTGATTTGGGTGGGATTAATATGAAAATGGGTTTTGAGGACATAAATTAATGGTGTAAGATGTGAGTTCATATTTGAGGAGCCACCGCGTCGAGCTTGTTTTAGACTTGAGAAACGTGGTTGCGCCTACGTATCCATTTTTGCAAAATCAAAGTCTGCACAGTTCATGGGTCTGTACGACACGTCGGAGAGAGCTCGATTTTGGTAGTTTTGGTGCGTGGGGGTTCCTAAGTCGGTGAATCGCCTCTCGAACTCCCAGTCTTGGTATTTTCGGTGCATAGAGGTGACAAATGCAGCTATCCGCCTCTAAAATGCCCATATACCGAATAATTAAACTATAAAAATCCGCTCATCACTATCAAACCCGTGATAGAGCTTCAAAGGTGCATGGGGGAGGAGAGCTATATTTCCTCTCCTTATTTTCCTCCTAAGACCATCATCCCACAAATGAGGGGGAAGGCCCTATTTTATAGCAAAAGTGCCTCAAGTGGGATTAACACATGTCATGTTCTCTATGGAATCAAGTGTCCAATATTTATGGTGCCACTTGTCACAATATATGTGGTGGCGTATCAAATAATTAATTAAATCATTACTAGAGCATTATCTAGTGTATATCATCAAATGCGGAGTATATGCAATATATTAATTGCTCATAATAATACCTCATCCCGTGTAGGGTCTTATTTGTAGTAAAACTTGATAAATCAAAAAGGAATATTTGTTTAAATATATGGGGTAATTTATTAGAGTGTTGGTGGGTAATTCATTTAACCCCACCATACATTTGCCCCCTCGTAGACATCGTTGGCGTGTTGAGGCCTCGGCTGAGACATATCAACTATGTGTACGAAATAATCATTTAGCTTGTTCGACTAGAAAATCATCACATAACCATGTTTGGTCCATTTATCATCCATGCATATGCATATATCATCTGTATATAGTTTTGAGGTCTATCTTTGCTTCCTCTATTTTTCATTTTGGAGTAGTATTTCATGGGGTTGCCCCCATTCCTCTCTAATAAGCATGTCTCCACAATTTTATTGTGGCTTCTGACATTTCGAATAACAAACTTTCCAGATGTACTGGCCTGAGCATCCAATTGGTGCTTATATAAGTATAGTGGATCTTTTGTTATCGTGAGATCAATAACATGTTTGAGCGTACTCGATCGAGCAATCATCAGTGCCTCGAGTGAATTAATTTTTTTTTTAAACCAACATATTTGTAAGTGTGCCCATAAGTCAGGGTCTTTAAGCGTGCCTCGTAATGTGGGGCTTTTAGTCTCCTGTAAATCAGACTTATTCCTAGTAATGTAGGGATTTTAAATATCCCTTAAGAGGGTCATGCGTGCCAAGTAATATTGGACTTTGGTAACTTGTAATATAGGGCTTTTAATATCCCATAGCCGAGGATGGAGGCGGACCTAGTCTTATAGGCATAATCTCCCATAACCGAGGGTCTAACGGGTCTAGTCTTATAGGCATAATCTCCCATAACCATATTGTAGGACTTTAAAATCAAAATCTCCCATAACCGAGGGTCAGGCGGGCCTAGTAATGTAGGACTTTAAAATAAAAATCTCCCATAACTGAGGGTCAAGCGGACCTAGTCTTATAGGCATAAAATCTCCCATAACCTAGGGTCAGGCGTACCAAGTCTAATAGGCATAAAATCTCCCATAACCGAGGATCGGGCGGGCCAAGTCTTATTGGCATAAAATCTCCCATATCCGAGGGTCAAGCGGGCCTAGTAATGTAGGACTTTATGAGAACTGTAATGCACCACTTTGGGCGACTTACCACAATACTCACAAGGTTTGTATGAACTATAATGCAAGTATGTGGGCGACTTACCTCGAAACTGGTAAGGTTTGCGAGAAATATAATGCACCTTTGTAGGCGACTTACCTCCAAATTGGTAAGGTTTTGTGAAAACTATAATGCACCTCTGTGGGCGACTTGCCTCGAAGTTTGTAAGGTTTGTGACCTCTATGGGTGACTTACCTCAAAACTGGAAAGGTTTTGTGAAAACTATAATGCACCTCTGTGGGTGACTTACCTCGAAGTTGGTAAGGTTTGTGAGAAATATAATGCACCTTTGTGGGTGCCTTACCTCAAAACTGGTAAGGTTTTGTGAAAACAATAATTCACCTCTGTGGGTGACTTACCTCGAAGTTGGTAAGGTTTGTGAGAAATATAATGCACCTCTGTGGGCGACTTACCTCAAAACTGGTAAGGTTTTGTGAAAACTATAATGCACCTCTGTGAGCGACTTACCATGAAATTGGTAAGGTTTTGTAAGAAATATAATACATCTCTGTGGGCGACTTACCAAAATACTGGTAAGGTTTTGTGATAAATATATTTCACCTCTGTATCTATGCTCCAGGTTTTCTAGGCAATTTTTTTCCCCTTGTCCCTTTGCTGGAAATAATCTAATATAACTATGTCTATATACGAGCCATCCGATGGCTATGCTAAGCAACTATGATGTTTCTTTTGGGGATGCTTCATCCATGATGGCCATTCTTGGACCGAATGTGAGCATGCTTGTCACCCGTGTTTACATCTAACTACAAGTGGTATACTATACAATACTTTTCCCCCTCTTTACTTTGCTTTGTCCTTTATCTCAAGATAATGTAAAGTAAAGAAAAATAAACAATTGGTTACAACACCATCTAAGAGTTGAAAGAATTTTAAATACATTTCACGGGGTGTTTGCCCCCAGTTAAAAAATAAATATCTTGAGCGTTTGGCCTTGACATCTGTAAGACCTGATGTAATTGCTCGAGCTCGATTTTTGTGCAAGGATAAGAAATCGACTTGGATTCTGGCACAAAAATCATTAGTAACTGATAAGGCATATTAAAATGCCATATATATAATCATGCTGGGTATATATTCCCCCTTTATTTTATTTTATGTGAATAGAATACAATAAACTCGAAAACATGCTTCGAGGAATCATAGACATATTGCTCTGTTAAATTTCCTGATGAGGGTTTGATATGATATAATATTCAATTGATAAATTGTGGATATATCATGCAGTGAGCTATTTTTACCATGCCCCCACTATTTTATCAAAGCTGAGAAAACTCATAACTGGTCGATTAAATCATTTATAGGATAATTTAGTCAATAAGCATGCTCAGTCACCTCGAGGTGAGTAATAAATATCAATTTCAAATTTCATGTCACTACCATCATCATGTGAATAAATCATAGTTTAACATAAATCGAATAGAATATAGCACAAAAAGTTGTTCCAAGCGACCATGGATGAGGTTACTCAAGTTACTAGTGTGAGGCTGCTCGATCCACTAGGGCGAGGCTGCTCTAGCCACTAGGACGAGGCAGCCCGATGCACTGGGACAAGGCAACTCGAGCAACTAGGAGAAGGCTACTCAAGGCACCTCGGGTGCGATCGCTCGAGGTACCTGTTGTAGGCACCGTGGGTGAGGTCGTTCGAGGTGCCTACTGGAGGCACCGCGGGTGAGGTCACTCGAGGTACCATAACTTGAGAAAAATGCTAAGTTAAAAAAAATATTTTTATTTTGTGAGTCGCTCGAGGAGGTTCCCCCGAGGCTGCTCGAGGAGATCCCTCCGAGGCTGCTCAAAGAGGCTGCTCGAGGAGGTCCGCTCGAAGAGGTTGCTCGATGAGGTTCCCCCGAGGCTGCTCGAGGAGGTCCCTCTGAGGCACTTGTTCGAAGTACTATGACTTGAGCAAATTTTCCCCCAAAAAATTATTTTATCAAGATCACTCGTAAAATATAATTTAGATATGGTTGTTCGAAAATTCTATTTTGACAATATTGCTCGAGTACCTGTTTGTACTAAAAAAAAAAGCTCCCTCGTAGGATAACATAAAATGTTCACAATTTCGAGGGGTATAGCTTTTCAAAAATAAATGTTTTTCTACTCGAGCAACTCAAATTCGTGCGAGGCTACAAATGTTTGAATATTATTTTTCGAGTGTATAAATAAAACACACACAAATTAAATACCCCGACCTTTAAAATTAAACAAAATAGGGAATATACTTTATGTGGACTACTTTTCAATATCTCGCATCATTTAATTTTCAGCAATCGTGAGATATAAATAATATCTCTATATACTCTAAAATGCTATACAAGGGAGTTAAGGCTCCTTCTCAATTAATATGTCCACGTGGCTCATTTCTTTACCACACCAAATTATCATCCACCTCTTTCTCTCTCCTCTCTATTCTATTGATATAATCTCTCCGTATTCATCCTCTTCACCATGTCGGGTACGCTTTTAGCCCACTCGCCTTTCGTTCTTTACCCTCCCTCTTCCTCTCTCTACCCCTTCTTCTCATGCTAACTGTTGCCTAGCCACTATAAATTGTCCTCCCACGAAGGTCAAACAATACACATACATTGATCCAGATATATCTATCATTGATCCTCTTTCCAAAGAAACTAACCCATACATTGATCCAGATGGTACTCTCGCCCCCTATACATTTGGGTTCAAAATAAGGGATTCAAAGGTACGGTTTTGATATATAAAGATATATATAATATATGACAGATTTGGACTTTTAGAGTAGTTAAAAATTTTCGATGCAGATTCATTGATTCATTTGAAGTTGAAAAGACAAGTCCCTGTTTATCCACTCATTTGAAGTTGAAAAGACAAGTTCCTGTTGTATTCTTCGTTAAGGAGGACGACATGTACTATTTTTAAAGACTACTGTGTTGGTGGTATAAACCATGCTTCGTCCAAGAGACAAACGATTTCTCCTGTTGAGGACAACCAGTTGGTTATTAATCTATGCTTTCTCAATAAAGGTTTGTGTTCACAAATAACTCATCTTTATTATGGATTTGTTGTTATATTTGGCAAACATGTTTCTTGAATGTTTTATGTTTGTGAAAATGTCCAACTCAAGTTGGTAAACATGTTTAGAGTTTAATGGGAATATTTATTATGAAGATCATCATAATATTCTCCAACAATTTCAAAGATTCTGAGTCTAAATTCTCTTTTAAATTTTAGAGCTACAAAGATGATGATAGTAAAATAATTGCACAAACAGGGTTATGTTCTTCTGTACATAGCAAGGACCATTTTGATAGTTGATGAGCATATACCCCCGGAGATGTCATTTTCTTAGAAATTGGGATCAAGATGGGTCAGTTAAATTATCATCAATTGTTAAATTATGTGATGATGGCTACGCATATTGACATTTTTTCCCCAGATCTGATTTGGGAATTGCCCCAATGTTTTTTTCCTATGATTCATAACTATATCGATTCGCTGAGGTTGAATGGGTACAGGACATATGCCCACTAGAAGGAACAAGGGAGATAAGATGCATAGTTTTTTTTGTTGATGGTGAGGTATATTTTTGCTGATGGTGTCATAGTTTTTTTTTTCCTTTTCACTACAATGATATTTTGGTGGTGTAATTTATTGCAGATGTGGTCATAACTTATTCACAACCTGGCAAAGTAAATAACAAACAGTTTTTTCTTTATATGGTTGTGTTTGTATTCTTGTAAATATTTTACTAAAATGTGGTCTTTGATTTTGTAATATTACTTTGAGGAGAGGCATGAATTGGTAAAATTTATTCATAAGTAATTCCATCAATGTATAGTTACTTAGAGATAAATGTTTAGTTTTGTATCTTATACAAGTAAAGCAATAATAGTGAGGTATCCAATATGATCTTTGATGTTTTTTCCATATGTCGGACTAAACATACAAACAAATTTATATAAGTGATTCTTATAAACTGACCTGACAGTCAGAGACTTAGAAATTAAAAGACATTCAAAAACTGGGACTTAAGTATGATGTGGCACACTGCCACTCTGATATATATTAAAGTTTGTAAGATTTTATTATTATTTTGTAGTATAAAATGCATTGGAGTGTTGTTAAAGTAGCAATAATGGTCAGAGTAAAATCACAATTTGAGCAAAATCTATTGATAAAACGTAATTCAATTTCGATAATTTTTATGCAAGCAACACAATCAAATGACAGAGAAATTCTAAATCACGCTGGTTACATCATATTTATAGTTTTAGAGGGCTTGGGAACTAATGACCCTAAAATATGTCAAATGAAAATACTTTCATTCTAATTACATTTCCCATCATTTGAGAGACAAACACCCATCAAAACCCACTTCAATATCTCTTCGATTTTGATTGTTAATTCATAAATCCTAATCAGAAGACCGTCGCAACTGAAAAATTAAACTCTTTTTTCCCACTCTATGTATTCACGCGTATGTAGTTTTATTAGTTCTCCATATTGTTTAGCATGCTTACAGGGTGCCTTTTCATGTTATCTTGTATATGTTTATAGGATATTAGTTTTTTTTTTGTTTCTGTTTAGAGTCGACTGCTGGTTCACCTCTGCATTGTATTACTTCATTGTCATTCAATGAAAATTATTCATTTCTGATAAACATATATATTCCTATGTGCTTTGGATGTTGACACTGATGTTGTTGCCATGAAGGTTGCTGTGAAGGATGAAATTCATGAGGCATGCCATTTGAAAAAGAAACGAAGGAGCTATATATAAGTGAAGCCCAAAATGCTCAAAAAGTTGTTGCTTTTACTGGTCCATCGTCCATTCATCTCATGTAAGCATATTAATTATCACATGAATTTTCGCTGTAAACTGGAAGCCCCACTTTTTGTACGACTTTAAATAACTTCTCCTCCTCCTTAGTTATATTTAATTTTTATACTAAAACGGTCTTTTTATTGTTGTGGGTTTGTACTACACATTTATTAATCTCGCATTCAGAAGTTCAAAGTTCTTATATTTTATTTACCTTTTAACCCAGTATGTTTAGCTATTCAGTTTCTTAATTATCTCAAAATGAGTCTTTTTGTTAAGATAACACTTTGTACACAACATGACATTGACCTAACTACCAAATCCAAATTAATCTACAAATTTTACTAGGGCTCTTATGCAATCATGTTATGAAAGTCACGTTGCCATTGAGACCCTTGCATGGAAATAGTAGAAAACATCCGTTTAGTGTAGTTTGTAGATTATATTATTGAAATTTGGAATGGAGGTATTCGCTAAACAATATGGAGAATTGAAACCTCACTTTGTTGATGTAATCACTCTTACGAGTGATAGAGCTGATGGTATACCATATTCTTTTGTACTTTTGTCATAAAAGTTCAATTCAGAGAAAATATTACAAGGAAGAGAGAACTTTTTCATGTTTTCTAAATAGTTTACGGATGATATTTATTGAAATCTCCTCTGAAATTAGAACCCAGTTTGGAAGGAGATCTCTTAGGTAGGCGAAGCGTCCTCTTCAACACCTCAAGTCCTATTTTTTTCCCACTCCATTTCCATTTTATTGACTCCTATGTAAAACACTGACAATATTTTTTAACATTTCTAGATACTCTACATTTTTACCCTATTTCCCATTTTGTTTTATCTAATTTTATTTTTTCACTTGGCTTTATTTATTGTGCATTCAATAACATATAACTCGCGCATAGCGCGAATTTCCATCTAGTCATCCATAATTTTGAAAGTGATTCGGATGTGCCGTTCTGCCACTCCCACCGTATGCCTTTTTTTCCCCTGGTGCTTTATAAAAACCAAACCCCACTAATTTAGGACTTTAGAGTCTAAATGGTATTTATTTTCAACAACCACAACTTATGACAAAAGTAATATTTATACATGGGCATTAGCACTGGCAAAATTATGCGCTGGGCCTAATTTGGGCGGGTTAAATGTGGGTTGGGCCAAATGTGGGTTGGGTTAAATGTGGGCCGGGGCAAATATGGGCGTACCAAATATGGGTTGGGCCAACCCATTATTTTTCTACTAAATTAAGTATTACAATTCGAGGTATATATAAAAAAAACTCATATTTTACTCATAACTTTTTAAAATGAGTATTATATTTGTTTTGTATCTTTTAAAATTGAACTCCATATTTGATTTTTTGCTTTCAAATATGACCCATATTTAACTCATAACTTTGAAATATGGACTCCATATTTAACTCATAGCTTTTAAACATGAACCCCATATTTAGATGCTTGGACTAATATGAGTTGTTTTATTATTTGGGCGACATTTTGCCGCTACTAATGGGCATGAAACCCCTTTGGAGGCAATTCGCACGTTTCGGAGTTGGAGGGATTTTAGGGGCTTGAATGCTCCGGAGATGGCTTGGAGGTCAAGGTCATCGACGATGCTTCCGGATTACGTGATCAAAGATCAAGATTGCTCAAGGATCTATGGTGGTACGGCGGCATCTGTTCGAAATACCTCATCAGAAGTACCTGATCGGAGGTCAGTTCCTCGGAGATAGCTTTTTCGGAGATCAAATTGCTCAGTGATTCGAGGGTTGTTGTTCTGATTCCATCGAAGGTGACTCAGAGGCCAAAGTTCCTCAGATGTCAAGGTCCTCGGAGGAGGCTTCGGGCGATTGTGTTGTGTTGATTTTTTATTTTAGTTGGTTCCCATAGTCTGAGATGGATCGATTTTACTCCGGAGGTTCGTCGGAGGTCACTCATTAGTGACGAGTCATGTTTTCCCCCAAGGTGAATTGTTGTAGTAACAATTTAAATAATTAAATACAGAATTAAATTCAGGAACGAAATTACTCAATTTTTGGAGCGAATAAATCTGAGGCAGAATAAATATAAGAATTCCGGAAACTGGACAGTTAAGAACACGGCTGAGTCGCGGACAATGTCGCTCTCTTTAAGGTGTTTCGCGGCTCTGCCTCCAATTTGTGTCGACAGTGTACAGCCCCGTCACCCCCAGGATAAAACAGCCTCGAAATAAATACGAATCAACAGCACGAATCTGATTCGCTCAACAAACACCCATTCTGTGTACATATACTGCTCGATCAAGAAAAATATAAATAATCTGGGAAAGATTATATATTTCTGTGTCGCTATAATTATTCAGGGAATGAATAATTATTTCTATAAAAAATTCGGAGGTTTAAGAACTGTTTGCAGAAATTTTTTTGGGGAGATAACTCTGTGTTAAAAAACGGAGGCTACCCACCTCTTTTATGGAGCAAAAAGAAAAGAGACGTTGGTAAACAACGTGGAGAAAATTCTGGAAATAGTGGGCAACTTGGTTGAAGAAATCAACACGGAATAAAACACGTTTTAATTTTTCGGAATTAATTACCGTTAAAAAATTAATTTTTAAAGCCCAAAAACGTTAATTTATTTGTCCAAAAAATTAATTCTTAATGAGCTCAAGCCCAAGACCCAGGCCCGGACCCGGACACGGGCCGGGCGGACGGACGGCGGCGGCGGCGCGCGCGCGCGTGTGACTTGGCCCATTGGGTCTGCCCCACATACCCACAAAAACTTGAATGCCCAAAGTGCTGAACCTTTGTTCCCAAAAAATTGTATATTAACACACTCCAATTTTTTTGTCCTACCGATGTGGGACTCAGCCTTAAGGCTATTCAGAGTTTTGCACTCCTTATAACAGCTGTCAAAGACAGCTGTTTCCAACATGAATAATATCAACTAAGTTCGTCGGGTTCTTTACCGAAGTTTGAGACAAAGGTTCTGCCGGACTTGATATGCAGGGGAACATTTTTTTTTAATTTTTTTTTTGGGTTGAATATCTAACATGAATTTGTTTTGGACAGCCCGGAAGCACGTGTAAGGCCATCTCCAATGGGATACCCTTAAAAAATGCAAATGTGCATTGTTTGGAGTAGATTGTGAGGATAGTTGTCACACCGGGACAATGCAAAAAAACTGAGGTGGAGATGCGAAATAGTACTGGGTGGGTAAGATTTACACGCCCAGCACCTGGACGGTTAAGTCTTCCACACCCAGACCCCTTTTTTTTTCCCCTAAAAGGTCTTGGGCGGATATGATTTACACGCCCATAGTCTGGGCGGCTAAGACTTGCCCGCCCAGTTATAGGCCCCATCCCTTAGACATTGTGTAGAGACCATCTACATTTGCATTCCGCTTAGATTTTCTCTCTCCTAATTGTGTACATTATTCTACCCACTCTGAAGAGAGACAATGCAAATATACACATTTGCATTGCCCATTGGAGATGGCCTAATACTTAATAAATATGGTAATTTCTCAGTTTGCATGTTCTTGGCTTTAGTTTCCAGTATGCTAGCAATTCTTTAGTTTTGTCCGTTGAAATGCCGAAACGGATCCACTTTTTTTTGTTGTAAATGATCCCAACTGGGAAGGTGGAGAAATCTTCGCTGAAAAACTATTAGGGCCGTTTGATACATATTGGTCAAAAGTGTCTTACAAATTTTGCAATGATTTCGTGTTGTTTGATTAACTTTGTTTGATTGACTTTATTTGCACGCTGATAAAAATTGTATTTATCAATTTCTTGTGTTTGATTGACTTTATTTGCACGCTGAAAGACACTTATTTGCCTACTCATGGTGTTTGATAGTCCAAATTTATCCTCACAATTACAAACTTTGCCAACATAATATTGACAAATTCATGTCATTTTTTTACATTTGCATTATAACCAATTCAGCTTACTTACGTTTTTATTTTCATTTTCAGGATTGACAATGTAATTTCGGCGACGAGTGAAGTCGGATGCATCCTTTGAATATGGGTGAATCCAAAAAAAATTTAGTTGGGCATAATTACTGTCATGTACACCTGTATTTATATTAAACTTCTTAAAATAGCATTTATTTGGACAAAATTTGTTTGGGATGAGAGCACATTTATTTGGACAAAATCTATTGAAATTAAAATGACTTGTTGATAATCGATCATTGACAAAATTATTATAAAAAGACCTATTGATAGTGTTGTGAAATTAAAACAATGTTGTGGAATTGTTTTAAAAAGATCCATAGAAACGAAAGTTACATTTTAATGACTAGTTAATTAAATTATTTTCTATGCAACCACGGAACACAACAATAAAAAAAATTAGTCTAAATGTATATTAAAAAATATTTGATGGACTTTTAACAATAAAAAAAAACACTTTTAACATAACTTTATAAAAGTTTATATTTATAAAAAAACTGTTTTTAAGTTAAATCTAGCAATTTAAAAAAACGTCCAACTTTTTTTCTTAATTAAAATAACTTCCAATTTAAAAAAAATGAAAACAATTTTTTTATGGCTATTTTATAAAACAATTTTTGTAACATTTTTTCTTGAAACATTATAAACACGGTCCAACTTTTTGTTTATAAAAATGGTATAAACTTTTTATAAAGTCATATTTTATAATAAAAAAGTAGTCTTATAATGAATAAAGTTTTCAAAAAATACATCCAACAATTTTTGTTTTAAAAATGTACAGTTATTTTTTAATTAAAATAACATCCAATTTAAAAAAAACAGTACTATTTTACTTTTTTACAAAACAATTTTTTGTAATACTTTAAAAAAATGTTATAAATAATGTTGAACGTGTTGTTTATGAAAAAGATGCAATTTTTTTTATAAAACCCTATTAAAAAATGTCCTAAAAAAATTATAGTTTTTGAAAAAAAAAAGTTGGGAGAAATTTTATAGTTTTAGAAATATCCACATTTTTTTTTATGAAAAAGCGTTCAGTTTTTCAAAATGTCCAAATTTTTTTAATAAAAATTGTGCCAGGGTTTTTTAACAAAAAATAACGAGAAATATTTATTTTTATTTAAAAAAAGATAACTGAAAAAAAAACTGAAATATTTATTTAAAAACTGTTATAAAAAATAAACATTTTACAAAATCTTCTCCCCATTTATAGGCAAATGCCATGGCAAAGATTTCTCTCCAAATGACCAAAGTAAATTTTGCCCACATTTTTAGGCAAATAAGGGTCACGTGAGTTGATGTGGGCAAAATTTTCCATTGGCAAAATTGTCTATCAAACACTACAAAAGTGTGTAAATATGTGGAGAAATACCATTTGCCTGGCAAAAAATCGCTATCAAACAGGCCCTTAAAATATTTTGTCCAACATATTGTACAGAAATCCCAACAGGAACCAATAGCATATTGTACGTGAAGCGCGTGGGCTCATTTTTCAATATTTTAGACAGAAAAATTTTAAGGAGATCTTTAGTAAGATATCTATTGTATTTAAAATATTATAAAGTACATTTGTACAGTTTTAAAAGCATGCTCCTGGCAGTACAGTGTGCGGCGCAAAATCAATTTGCATAAGGGATTTCTTTTACTTTGAGCTACTGATAGAGTGTAGTCCAGCTAATGTGACTGGCACACCCAATTTATTAAAATCTGCCCCAAATTTTATTTGTGGATTTCATACAATCAAACAATATATTTATTCATGTGGCCAAAATTATGGATAATAAAACTTTTAACCAAACCAATGTTGAAAATCAACAACAATAAATTTTTTTCCAGCAGAATCACTCATGCGTAATTTTTTTTATCTGAATATTTTAAATATTCTAATTGAAGATAAATGCTAACAAATTTCATTTGTATTCTAACAAATATGATTTGTGATCTTTATCCTAAAACGATATATGGGATATCTCAATAAAGCAAATGATAGAATCAAAGTAATAATACTTATCTTTGTTGAAGAAAAGTGTTCCACCGCCATCGATTCTCCGTGTGTGCGTACGAGACGTTATGCAAACGAAATCATGAATACCTCCCCACCAGAGTCGCCAAATGTAAGATGTGAGTGCATATTTGAGGAGGCGCCGTGTCGAGCTTGTTTTAGAGTTGAGCAACGTGGTTGGCCTACGTATTCGTCTTTGCAGAATCAAAGTCTGCGTAGTTCATGGGTCCGTACGATACGCCGGAGAGAGCTCGATTTTGGTGGTTTTTGTGGTTTTGATGCATGGGGGTACATAATCCGACGTACTGCCTCTCGAATGCCCAGTCTTGGTAGTTTCGATGCGTGGGGGTGTCAAATCCGACTATTCGCCTCTCAAATGCCCATATACCGTATAATGAAACTATAAAAATCCGATCATCACTATCAAACCCGTGACGGAGCTCCAAAGGTGCGTGGGGGAGGAGAGCTATATTTCCTCTCCTTATTTTCCTCCCAAGACCATCATCCCACAAATGAGGGGGAAGACCCTTTTTTATAGCAAAAGTGCCTCAAGTGGGCTTAACACATGTCATGTTCTCTATGGAACCAACTGTCCATCATTTATGGTGCCACTTGTCACAATATATGTGGTGGCATATCTAATAATTAATTAAATCATTACTAGAGCATTTTCTAGTGTATATCATCAAATGTGGAGTATACGCAATATATTAATTGCGCATAATAATATCTCAGCTCGTGTAGGGTCTTGTTTGTAGTAAAACTTGATAAATCATAAGCCAATATTTGATTAAATATGTCATGTAATTTATTAGAGTGTTGGTGGTTAATTCATTTAACACCACCCTACAAATAGTATGGAAACATGAATTATATGAATTAAAATCTAAATATAGGAACTCATGTAAAATGTTTAATTCTTATGAGGTTTGGAATTTATAAACTACTAGGTTAATGTGAAAATTACTCAATTATGGAAAAACAATGATGAATCCCATGTAATTGTCATTAATATATAAATTGAATATGAAAATAGATTAGTGTTATAATTAGAACTATTAGAGAATGGAAATTCTTGTGGATTTGGATTTGTAGAGAGAATGAAATGGGTGAAAATTGCTGAATTTCGTAAATAGGAAAACCTGTGCAGTTTTTGAGGGGCGAACTGGTTTACCATCAAGCCAAACTGGTTTGGAACCTCAGTTATGCCCAAGTTATTCTCCTTTAAGGTTTTTTTAATGAATTTAATTTCGGGCTAAATTATGATATTCGAGAATAGGTTAGGACTCCTGAAAGTGGTTATCAATGGTGTAAATACGTTAGGATGAGTTGGAATATATTCGAGGTAGGAAAATGATTATTTGTGGGAAAAATTATACTCGTGAAAATTATTGACGGATTTATAATGAATGTTAAGAAATTGGGGATACAGCTTTTTGAGAAATGTACATATCCATAATTAATATTTTGATAATTAGTTAATTAATTAAGTGAATAATTAATTGATTGAGAATGGAAAAGATATTCAGAATTGTTAGGCTAAGTGCTACGAGTGATAGGCACGGTTAACCGAAATTATTGAAAAAATATAAACAGGTATAGAGATAGTATATGTGTATTATTATATCTATGTGCATGATATAATTATATGAACATACCACTCTAGTTATATCATCCGCGGTTGTGCGATGTGGGTGATATTCCCTGGCAAAAAATAGCTGGCTAAATATCGATCCCATGTCGAAGCGCCATGCATGCCCTTGTGAGGTTAGCGCCCTAGTGAGGCAATTTATAGTATTATCATGACTCACTAGCTTAGGACTATGACCGCCTCCAATATGTTTATGATTTTTTAGAGTTCAGTGTGAGATTACTACTTAATTGCCTAAGATGATGTTTGTGTGCGCTAGTACATGATAGCATTTTAGAGATTTGCATACGTGAGGTAATGCTTTGGGTATTGTGGTTGTACATATATAGTGAGTGACATATGTATACTTGTTGTGATATGGATAATAGGTATACATATGTGAAGAAAATTATATATGGACTTAAGACACTAAGTGTGAATAATGATTTAATAACTAGTGAATGTTATTGGAAATGAGTTATGTGATATTAACTTATGAATATTGAATTGATAACTAGTGAAATTTAATTGAAGGGAGGTGATATAATACAATTGAGAATTATAATTGTTAAGCGGAAGTGAAGGCTAATTATATGACATATACGTGGCACATGGTAACATATAAACTTAAGGGTACTTGGAGACTAGTTAAGTGGGGTATCATAACTAGGAGGTTAAAATGAAAATTTTAGGTGCGCACTATAGTTGAGGGGTGAGTAAGGACTCATGTGAAGGCGACACCAATTTAAAATTTTAATTATACACTCGTATTTATTATGCATTTTAATTACTTTCCAAATATTTTTGTAAGGACACAAATTTTCAATTGAGTCCTTTGTAGTTTTGGCTCAATTCTGGACAAAAACGTTTGAGTCATAGGATAGAGTTATTGATCATCCTTCAAGCCTATGACGTACTAAAGTTGAAGACGCAGCGGCCAAGTTTAAAGTTTCATCAAAATGCCGAGTTTAATGTGCCTCGTGTCTACGTCATCAACATGGCTCCATTACTCCTAAGGTATGAATGCATTTTAATATATATATATATATATATATATATATATATATATATATATATATGAGCTTGGAACAATTTATGTTGGGTGTACATTGTTTTTAAAACTGTTGTTTATTTTCAGAAAGATTTTAATAAAACTTTAATCTAAAGTATATAAAGTTTATGGGCTAAAAATAGAATTTTTCAAAATTTCTGGAAGTTCATTCGAAGTGTCGTTCGAACGAGTTTGTCGTTCGAACAACAATGTCGTTCGAACGAGTTTGCCAACGAGTTCCCATATAGGCCACTGGAATGCCGTTCGAAGTGTCGTTCGAACGAACATGATGTTCGAATGAGATTTCCAACGAAATTTCTAACGAGTTCACACTGGAACTTTGTTAGAAGCCTCGTTCGAATGAGATTTCGTTCGAACGAAAATGTCGTTCGAACGAGATTTGGCGGGAATAGTTATTTGGCAGTTTTGAGCAGTTTTTGACCCACTTTCCCACTTATTTTCCCACTATCTTTTGACAGAACTTCTTAAGTGCGAAAATGAACTTTTTCTAATTAACTGTTTCATAATATTCTAACTTCTAGAGAGTGTTTTGTGAGTTCATCTTTCCTAAAAAAAAAGTTCAGGTTTAAGTGTTCATTTTTCAAAGAAAAATCTGTCAAACACTTTGTTTACATCCATATCATTTAATCCATGTTCCATATATATATATATATATATATATATATATATATATATATATATATATATATATATATATATATATCAATTCTTGGAGTTTTTCATCAGTTTCATCTCTACCGTTTGAAGAGAAGTTTGGGTTTGCTTCTAAATCCCACAAAGAAGAAAAAGTTTGCGTTGATTTACCCACTTGGAGAAAGGCTCCTTATTCAGGTGACGGTGACCATATAAAGTCTGATAGGTGGATTTCGAGACCGTGGTGGAGCTCCGTGGTTATTCGCTAGGTGGAGGTGTCTACAAGAAGAAGCGTCAGGGCTTGAGAGGGATCGAGTCGAGTGTTGTAAGTCTTACTGTCTTGTTTTTGTAAAACCATACTTAATGGATTTGAGGCTAGGGCCGTCCGAGATTTTTTCCCGTTGTGGGTTTTTCCTCGTACATCGCGGCATAGTGATTCATTGTTCAATTTTATCATACTATATCACCTAGAGCGCATGCTTATGTAAAAAGATAAAATATGGTTTAATCACTACTTAATTTAATTTGGTGATAATTAAATTTTTGGTAATGTTTATGTTAATTTAATTCAAGTCATTTAATTTAATTTGATAAAATTGGTTTGACCTAATTTGGTAAAATTGAACAATATGACTTAGGAAAATTTCTAGGACTTAGGTTAATTAATTTGGTTTAAGTGAAATTTAATTTGTGTGTGTGTCTTAATCATATTTCACTTGGTTTAATATTAATTTGATAAGAAATTAAAATTTGTTGTTTAATTGAACCATCTTATGCTTCCGCATCTATAAAAGGAAATTACTCTTTGTGTGGTAAAAAGATTTTAAAAATTGGGGGCTGCATTTTTCAAATTGGTATTAGAGCCAAAACGATAAATTATCTCGTTAAAGATCCTTTAAATATTTTTGGCTAAAATGGAATTTTCCCCATTCTCAAAATTTTCTATTTTTGATGGTTCTAATTACGCGTACTGGAAAGCGCGAATGAAATCGACACTTAAATCTATCGACGAGAGAGCTTGGTTGTCTGTAGTTAACGGGTGGTCTCCACCAACACATTTAGTAGATAATGAACGTGTTCCCAAACCGGCCGATGGATGGAGTGAGAATGAATTTAAACTTTCAAATTTTAATTCTCATCGTTTAAATACCTTGTTCAGAGCGGTTACACCGGATGAATTCCGTCGCATTATGACGTGTGAAACCGCTAAAGTAGCTTGGGATATTTTACAACTCACTCATGAAGGTACTACTGTCGTTAAAGCTTCAAAACTCCAAAACCTCACCACTCAATTTGAAACCATCAAAATGAATGAAAAAGAAACTTTCGATGAATTTTATGCTAGACTTTCCGATATTGTTAATTCATCTTTTAATTTGGGAGAGAAAATACCCGACAATCGAGTTATAAAGAAAATTTTAAGGTCCCTACCCGATAGATTTATTCCAAAAGTGACCGTTTTGAATTCTTTGCCAACTTTAGCCTCTACGAAATTAGAAGAGCTCGTAGGTGATTTACAAACCTATGAACTAGACATGTTTCCCTCTAAAACTGAAAAGATAATAGATAAGGGCGTTGCTTTGAAAACCCAAAAAGAGGAAAAACAAGTAGTATAGTGTGAAAGTGACAGTGACTTGGAAAATATGGCTATGTTTGCTAGAAAGTTTAGAAAATTTCTTAAATTTAACAAAGATAAATTTAAAAATGATTTTAAGAAATTTGAAAAATATACGCGTGACAAAGCCGAGAAGATCCCTAAAGCTATTAATGAAAATTTAAATAGGGACGAGTCAAATAGATGTTTTGGTTGTGAGGGTTATGGCCATAGGGCTTTTGAGTGCCCCACTAAACTAAGGAGGGAGGGTAAGCAACCAAATTCTTTTAATGCAACCCTTAGTGATAGTGATAATAGAGAGGGACCCGATTCCCCCACTAATCCCAACTTTGTGGCTTTTATGGCTAGTCATGTGAGCACCGATAATGAATCTTCTCATGAAGATATTCAAACACATGACACTTCCGAGGTCAAAGTTTATAATTTTCTTATTTTTTATGGTAGTGAGAGTGAAAGAGAGAGAGAGAGTGAAAATGAAGATGAGGTTTATGTGAGTGAACTTCAAAATGCTTTTCAAGAATTATATGAAGAATCTATTAAATTGAAAAGAGCAAATTTGAAGTTAGAAGCTTGTTTAAGAGAGCGTGTCAAGGTCGTTGATGATAGTGCATTAGTGGAAGACCTTAGGACACGAGAGATAGCTATTTATGAGAAGCTTGAATATATAGAAGAAAAGAGAGATAGCCTTAGACGTTTAATGGATTCAATGAAAAAGGAGCTTCTCGAGTTTGAAGAGAGAAATATTTTATTAGAGTCTAACATTTTAAAATTAGAAAATAAATTAAAAGACTCTAGAAAAGTCAAATTTGATTTGGAGTGTCGTTCGAAGAAATTAGATAAAATATTAGGAACGGTCCAAATTAAAAATGATACTTGTGGTTTCGGCTCCGATACTTGTAATGAATCAACTCATAAAGCCAAAACCAATGTTTTAGGAGAATATCCTAGTAAAGCCTTTAGAGATCAATCCTCAGGTTCCAATTTTCGACGTGTTTTTACTTGCTCACATTGTGGTCGAAAAGGTCATCTTAGAAAATTTTGTTTTGATCTTAAATGAGGTCCTAGAAAATCCCAACATAAGGCAACCGAGGTAGCCAAGATTCCTTCACCTCGAGATAGTCATTCGTCATTGGTTTGGGTTAGGATATCCGACTTGGTAGCCTTACAAGATAGGGTATTTGATTCTCATTTACTTTCACATGCTTCTTCCCTTGCAAAATCTAAAGGTTGAATGTGTTAGTTTTATTTGCATACTTTATCTTTTGTACTACATGCTATATTATCATGCTAAATGTATGCTCGTTTTAGTCATTTTTCTAGTCTATGCTCCATGCTTAATCACATGCTAGAATAATGATCTTTATTTATCTTTTGTATTATACTTCTTTCATTTTAGGTTGCATTAAATGAAAAAAAAATACAAAAAGATTTTTGTTTATCATTTGTGTTTTACCTTGTTAGTAATTTAGATTTTATAAAAAATACAAATGATTTTGTGTGTCTTTTGAGTAAATATTTTTGTTATTTGGATTTAAAAATTTCAAAAACTCAAAAAGATTTTTTTTTTGTATTTTAGTTTGACACACTCTATGTGGCGTATACTTGTTGTTGATGTAAAAAACTAGATTTATCTAATTATTTAATAACAGATAAAATAAATATAAGACAAAGGATTTTTAAAGTGGTTCAGCCTTGTAAGAATGACCTACATCCATTGTATTTGTTATTGCTAACTGTTTGCAGAATTCTCGATAATGGGTTTACCAAGAAATTTCGAGTCCCCTGCTAATGAGGAGGTTACAATGTATTTATAGCCTTGAAGCTGTACAAATGGAAGAATAATACATAGCTGTCTAATAGGCGTGTACATCTGTACGATAATAATGAGCATTTAATGCGCAGTTATATCCTGGATTTCTTTCGATTTGGATACGTTGTACACTTATGTAGCTCGGACCGCCTAAGCTGATTGACACGCTTGAGTTGCTCGGGGGTTGAGTAGATCAGCACAATAAAGTTCCTCGACATAATCCATGCTTCTAGGAATGCCTGAGTTGGTCGAGGATTTTAAGCTCCTCGGAGTCAGTATGTTGTTCAACAAGTGTTTGTGGGTGCCATGTAGATTGACATGTGTCTCCATGTGATTGGTCCATGTCAGTGGACTAAATTTGGTATTAATAGAAGCCCCCAATGTTTCGTAGTTTGATGTTAAAGAAAAGTATGGAACATTCTGCTGCTTAGATTTTCGGTTTGTATGGTTTTTAGGAAAGCATTCGTTGTATGTAGCTCCTTTTTAAATGCACAGTATCAAACCTCCTATACATTTTGAATTTCCATAAACGCTTCATTTTTCGTGCCATTTTTTACTTTTTAGCCGCCGGATACGCAATCATCCTTCCTGGTAATCATTGTTTTTCTCCATTCCCTAGGTAAAGTATTTAAGAACTACAGAAATCCTATCGTCTTTCATTTTTCAAATCCGTGTCTCTGAACTTTTGATTTTTTCTCTATCTTGTGCGTTCATTTCTTTCCTTGTTCGTTGTCAACTGGTCCACTCTTCCCCTGTAAGATCTTCTTCCTTCTCTTTTATTTTGCTTTGATCATCATGGTTTATGTTGTTGAATCGCTTGAAAATTTTCGTTATGAATTTTCAATTCCTTCATGGGTAATTTTGGAGGAACTTTCTGAACCTTCTGACTATTTCTCTTTGGCTGAGGGACATTGGTTCCCCAATCTCTTTGTGGCTGAATGTGGCTTTTCTTTTCCTCCAAATCCACTATGTTTGGAGTTCTGTCAATATTTTGACGTTGTACCTGCAAAAATAGCTCCTAATACCTGGATAATAGTTAATGGAGTTCATAGGTTAAACCAAATTCATGGAACCCGTTTAGGAATTCCAGAAATTATGTTTTGCTATAGATGGGTTGTTAGCGATAGTACTTTTTATTTAAAAACTAAGTTTTTAAATCGGGCTTTAGTTGTCAATCTCCCAGATGCCAACAGGGATTACTTCGAGCATGGGGTTGTTATGAAAAATTGGCAACATGCTCCATTTAATGGAGATGATGTATATCAGGGTCCTAGGTGTCCCCCTTATGGCAATGGAATAGGTTATTTTTATTTTTTGAAATATTGTTTTCTTGATGTTTGACAAAATGTATCACTGACATTTAATTTTTACTATTTACAGTTGATAGCAAAAGAAAATCTCTAAAGGAGACAGAGGTCAATTTGAAGCATTTGAAACTTATCTGGAGTTTGCACCAAACTGTAGCCGAGGAGCACATTACATCGGCCTCTTATTTGTTACAGTACAAGAGTTACACTTCATCCTTTACTGCTCGTCCATTGGTGGTTAATCTTGACCAAATAACAGCTGCTGAGTCTAGTGTGGAGGGTTCTTCTTCAGAATCAAGTATTCCTATTAGTGACATAATGAAGAGAAGAAAGGTTCCTTCCTTTTTCGACAAGTCTGATTCTCCTGCTGTGGAGACAAAGATAAGTAAAAAAGATGTCCCAGGAGAGGGGATAAAGTCTGTAGAGGTACCCCCTTCTGATGCTACCAAGAAGTTCAGCGAGAAGCCCCCTGTGGCTCCAAGCAAGGTCGTTGAAAAGCCCCCTGTGGCTCCGACTAAGGCTGTTGTTGTTTCTCCTCCAAGCGAGGTCATTGTTATATCACCAACCAAGACAACATCTTTGGTTGAGAATGTTCCTGCTCCTACGAGGAGATTGAGGAAAAGTTCTTTTGAGAGACCAGCAGAATCCGTTTCTCAGTCGTTAAATGTGGAAGGTGGTGTTCCCACTTTTGTTCCTCCGAGCTCTGCTATGAGCTCGGTGAAGTCCTGGATTATCCCAGAAGTCCGAGGTATTGAGGAAAATCTTTCTCGTGAAAGGGTTACTACCTTGGCCGCTCAACATATTGCCTCAGTAAGTATTATTAATCTAAATTTTTATTTTTCAACGTTATGTCCCTGTACTGACTTACAGTTCTCCATCTGGTAACATGTTTCACCACCATTCTGAAGAAGGATGAGGCTATCAAGGCTTCAATATCCTCGGGAGGTGTAGAAGAAGCTTTTACTGGGTTAACCTAGTCTTTGAAGGAATCTCATCAGAAGTATGAGGAGAATAAAACTGCTTGGGAGAAGCAGGTTAAGTCTGTCGAGCAAGAGAGAGATCGTGCTGTGGAGGCCTCCAAGGATTTGGAGAAGAAATTAGGGGAGTTTGAGAAGAATAATAATGACTAAAGAATGCTGCAGAGCTTGAGAATAAACTCAAAGCTTCTGAAGAGGAGGTTGGTAGACTCCATGATGTTGATCGCCAGAAGCAGGAGATGGAGGAGAAGTTGAAAACTGTCGAGAAACTTCTTACTGAGAGGACTTCCTCGGAGAATGTTAAAAGGAAGAACGATGTTAAAAAATCATTTAGCGTAGGTTGGGATAAGGGCTGGAATAAGTGTTTGGCTTCTATGTCATCACAAATGGAATACGCCATCCTGAAATACTTTAGGGATGGATGGGTGGCATCTCTATAATAGCTGAAGGTTGCTGAAGATTCTGACTTATTTCAGCAACACACTCATGGCCCTCCTCCCTCTTTTGGAGAAGAAGAAGAGTACGAAGCTGCCTATGAATAATCCTCCATGGTAATTGGAGATCAGGCCCTTACTGTTACAGCTGTTCAATCGTGCTCCGAGCAACCCCAACCAATTACTACTCCTACTGAGCAGCTGCTCGTGTCCACCGAGCAACCAGCCTCTTCCTCAAAACCTTCTGAGGAAGTTACAGGAAATAAAGAGAAGGTGTAGAGTAGTTTGAGTATTTATTTTGTCACTTTATTGGATGTAGCCTCAACTTTTGTATTTTTTTTATGATGAAATAAAAATTCAAGCTTTTGGTTGTTTATCTTGACTTATTCCTCTTATTGCTCTGCCTGCATTCTTATTAATTCTTTCTATCTCTTTTCTTTACTAGTTTATTGCTAAAACGGAGCTCTTATCAGCTCACGATACTGAACAGATGAAAAAATGCAATGACTACTTCAAGGCTGGCCATGCTGACCTGAATGAAGCTCAAATCATTGACATCCTTGGTCTAGATACTTCTGAACGAGCAGTTGAAGCCTACCAATATTTGAAGTGCTTGCTCGACCGTGTAGTTGCCAACAATATAGCATATTATGAGATGATTGAAGATCTCCAAGGTACCATATCAGAACTCCAACAATAATACAAGGAATCTTCTTCTCTTTTGCATCAGGGGTATGAGAAAAAATATTAGCAATTAAATACTGACAGAGGATATGATAAGTTCATCGCTTCTTACAAAAATAAAGAGAAAATTCTCAGGGTTGAGGTCGAGGAGCATAGGCAAATCGTGAAACTGCTGGAGCATGAAAATAATGTTTTATGAGGAGAGATATCCCAACTCAAATCTGCAGCATATACCTCGGGGGCTTTGGTCCTTGTCAATGACGAAGGTTTCTCCTTCTTGGAGGTCAAAAATGCCAATTTGAGAGATGAATTGGAAATCTTAAAGAGGACTGGACCCTCTACTTCTGCTCGCGGACGAGCAAGAGCTTCTCGGGGACGAGCAAGGGCTGCTCGAGTTACTATTGAAGAAGCTAGAATGCAGACAGCTTTGGAGAATCAAACATTCCAGTTGGTGGCGAAGAATCAGGATTTATTAGAGATGTCTAAGAAGATTCTGAACCTCACCGAGCAACTCTCCACACAAAGCTCTGCCTTGGAGAATAAAGAACTTCAAGTGAAGAGCCTTCACGAGAAACTGGAGAGGTTAACTTACCAGTTTCACAAATAGCCTAGAGAATTTTGGATGGCTGGATATAATGAAGCCCTTTATCATCTCGATGATCGGATCCAGAATTAAAATAACGAGGATTACAAACAAGGATGGCTGAATGCCCTAGGGGTGTTAAAGTTGGAGCAGGGCCATTATCTATAAGATTATTATGACCCTCGTTTGCTCGAGTTACCCGTGCCACATTTCAAACTTGATATGAGCTGGATTCCTGCTCAGGAAATTCCCCAATGCTTAATTGTCAAGTATCTTGGCGACTACAATCTTCATTCTAATTTCGAGATATCTCGCCCGGAGCACTTGCTTGATCGGCCATCTGTGATGAATGTGAGGATACTTCGAGATCTGAACTTCATAAATTCCCCTTACGCCTTAGATTATCCTCCTGCTGGAGTAGAACCTGTTTCAAAGGCAGAGGAAAGAAACCAGTAGAATAGGATCTTTATGTAATAGTTTTTTCTTTTTTGAGCATATGTAATCCTTCTCGATTTGAATGAAAAGTTTTGGTCTTTTGTCATTTCATTTTCTTCTAAGTAATTTGCAGAATGTCTTCGCTTGTTGGTTGGTAAGTATATATATGTTTATGACATACTTATCTTATTGTAGTAATTTTTTGATACTAAGCAATATAACAACTTACATTCCATTTTATTGCTTGATTTAAACAACCGGAGTTGATTGAAATTGGCTTACCAACCAACCGGAATTGGTGGATTTTAATTTCCAACCAATCGGAGTTGGTGGATTTTCATTCCCGACCAACCGGAGTTGGTGGATTTTATTCCCGACCAACCAGAGTTGGTGGATTTTCATTCCCGACCAATCGGAGTTGGTGGATTTTAATTCCCGACCAACCGGAGTTGGTGGATTTTAATTCCGACCAACCTGAGTTGGTGGATTTTCATTCCCGACCAATCGGAGTTGGTGGATTTTATTCCTGACCAATCGGAGTTGGTGGATTTTGGACTTGATGCGTGATTATTCTGAACTTGATGCGTAGTGTGTAGCACTAGTACTCTGAAAAATTTCAACAAAAGGAGAGAATTGGGTAAAACATCCAAAAATTTATTCATATTGAAGAAAACTGCATTACATAGGGAATTTAACTACTGATAATATTTGCGCAGATGCTCTGCGTTCCATGCATTCTTAAACTCTTCTCCTTCTAAGGTTTCAATCCTATATGTCCCCGGTCGAACAACTTCTGTTACTCTGTAGCTTCCATTTTGTTGTGCTTTTGAATTACTTTCTTTAGCACATAGTCCCCTTCTTTCAAATCACACTTCTTTACTCTCTTATTATAGAACAGAGCTGTTCGTTGTTGGTATACAACATTCCTGATTGCTGCTTCTTCTCTAACTTCCTTGAGCATATCCAAGTCTAATCTTCTCATCAAGTCACTGATAGGAGAATTGAAATTCAGTATTCTGTGCGTGGGCAAACCCAATTCAGCTGGTATGACGGCTTCACTTCCAAATGCCAGCATGTATGGAGATTCTCTTGTTGCTGCTTGTGATGTTGTACGATAAGCCCACAGCACAGAATGTAGCGCATTAATCCAATTTGCTTTTGCATCGTCCAGTCATTTTTTCAAACCATTCAGCAGCGTTCTGTTTGTCACCTGAGTTTGTCCATTGCTCTGGGGATGGTCTGGTGCAGAGTGGGTTTTCAATATATTTGACTGATGACAATACGCAGCAAACTCCTCGTTGTCAAATTGGGTTCCATGATCAGTAATGAATGCATGGGGAAGACCATATCTACAAATGATATTCTTTTAAATAAATTGATACACCTTGTCATATGTCATATCAATAAGAGGCTCAGCTTCTACCCACTTAGTAAAGTAATCCACAACGACCACGAGATATTTAAATCTCCCCCTGGTCGTTGGAAGTGGCTCGACCAAGTCTATTCCCCACATGGAAAATGGCCAAGGGGGAAGTAATGGGTGTTAATAATGCTTGGGGAGTTCTTCGGATAGAAGAGAAGCGCTGACATTTGTCACATTTTTTGGCATAGGCTATATAATCATCCCTCATCGTTGGCCAATAATATCCTTGCGTCATTATTCTTTGCAAAAGTGTCCGACCTGCTACATGGGCTCCACAAGACCCTTTATGGACCTCTTCAATCAAATCTTTCACCTCGGAGGGATGCACACATCTTTGCAAACCTTCTATAATTCCTCGTCTATATAAAATACCATTAGTCAATACATAACGAGCAACTTTAAACTTCAGTTTCTTGGCTGTGAGTTTATCAGTTGGCAAAGATCCTTCTTCAATATATGCCCTGATGGGGTCCATCCAAGATGGTCCTAAATCAAGGGTAATAAAATTCATCATCAGATCTTGATCTATGCTCCGACTAGCCAGGACTTCTATTGGGATTATTCTTCTTAGCTCAGTACGTATTGCTGAAGCTAACCGAGCTAAGGCATCTGCTCTTACATTCTCCATTTTTGGTATTCTAATTAACTGTACTGTGATCAGGCTTGATACAATCTCCATTGCTTTTGCATGATACTTGATCATTAATTCTCCCTTGGATGCATATACCCCCAATATTTAATTTACGATTAATTATGAGTCACTGAATACGATAACCTGCTCAACCTTCATGGTTTTTTTCAAACTAAGACCAACAATCCTTGCTTCATATTCAGCTTAATTATTAGAAGCTTGAAATTAAAAGTGCAGAGCATATTCCACATCAATCTTATCTGGGCTATTTAATACAATCCCTGCTCCACTGCCTGTAGTGCACAAAGAACCATCTACATACAAATTCCACACAGGTATCTCATTATCAAACTCTTGGTCAGACAGAGTTCCTCGGTGGAATGTTTGATGCTTCCTTATATCCTCCTCCAACACTTCTTGCTGCTCGTTGACCATCTTCTCTTGCTCGTCTACCGATTGAGGTTGGTCGGAGCTTAAGCTTGATGATCCCATAACATCCACAGGTTGGTCGGTATTCAACCTCTGCTCTTCGAAGGTATCTGAATAGGTGACTCTGTGATAAAATCTTCCACTGCTTGCCCTTTAAGTGACGTCCTAGGCTCATAAATTATATCGTATTCTCCCAATTCTACAACCCAATACATCAATCTTCCTGATTTCTCTAGTTTGTGCAGAGCTTGCCTTAATGGCATATCTGTATACACAACTATATTATGAGCTTTGAAGTATGGCCTCATTCTTCTACTTGCTTCGATCAATGCCAGTGCTAACTTTTCCAGCCTTGGATATCTGATCTCTGCTCCTCAGAAGGCCTTACTAGTGTAATAGATTGGTTTTTGCACTCCATCCTCCACTCTTACTAGCGCCGAGCTTACTGCGTTTTCTGAGACTGCCAGATACAAGTATAGTCTTTCTCCCATTATTGGCCTGGATAACAATGGAGGTGCTCCCAGGTATTTCTTCAATTCTTGAAAAGCCTTTTCACATTCGTCGTTCCACTAGAAAGTCTTTCGGAGTGTTTTGAAGAATGAGAGGCATCGATCAGTTGCTCATGACACAAATCTGTTAAGTGCTGCAACTCGCCCTGTGAGGCTTTGTACTTCTTTTTTCGTCATTGGGGATCGTAGCTCCAATAGATCCTTGATCTTTTCAGGGTTCACCTCAATTCCTCATTGATTTACGATATATCCGAGAAACATGCCTTCTCGTACTCCGAATATGCAGTTGGTGGGATTCAGCTTCATTTGATATTCCTCTAGTTGATCAATGGTATGGCCTAAATCAACTAGATGATCAACAGCTTTCTTGCTCTTCGTCAGCATATCGTCAACATAAACCTCCATTTTATGATCGATTTGCTCTGCAAACACCTTGTTCATCAACCGCTGATAGGTAGCACCTGCATTTTTAAGTCCAAAAAGCATAACATTATAACAATAAGTTCTCATTGGGGTAATAAATGAGGTACTCTCCCTATCTTCAGGCTTCATTTTAATCTAGTTATAACCAGAATAAGCATTTATGAAACTTAACAGTTCATGCCCCGAGGTAGCATTCAACAGTTGATCAATTCGGGGCAAAGGAAAATAATCCTTTAGGCATGCCCTGTTGAGGTCGGTAAAGCCTACACACATCTTCCACTTGTTATTTTTCTTCTTTACCATTACCACATTTTCTATCCAGTCAGTATATTTAACATCCTGAATGAAAGAGGCTTTTTACAGCTTCTCTACTTCCTCCTGTATAGCTTGATTTTTCTCAGGGCTGAAGACTCTTCTTCGTTGCTTTACTGGCTTGATTTCCTTGTTCACATTGAGCTCGTGACATAAGAACTTCGGATCTATTCCTGGCATGCCTTCATGACTCCATGCAAAAGTTTTTTTTTTCTCCTTAAGAATGCTATCAATTCTTATTTTATTTATTCATCCAAGGATGCACCAATTTGAGTTGTTCGTTCTGGATACTCGTCGTCCAGAATGACATTCTCAGTAGCCTCCATAACCTGCCCTTTCACGAGTTGGGACTCGTCTCTAGGGTCTAATGTTTCAATCTCCGCATCTTCTGTTTGGTAGGTTGTAGTCTTCTTTCTAAATTCTTCATGCTCTTCCTGCCCGGCAGTTGAATAGTAGCATTCCTGAGCTACTTTCTGGTCGCCTTTCACAACTCCCACCCCAAAATTAGTTAGGAATTTTAGACATTGATGCACTGTAGATGGTACTGCTTTAAATTTCTTCAGACCTACTCTTCCCACGATGATGTTGTAAGCTGATTGGACGTTTTTATCTATTACAAAAAAGCGTACTCTTTCTGTTCAACAAGCAGGCCATGTACCGATAAGCATATCCAACTTGATTCCCCCAAGTGGGAAAACCTTCTCGCCAGTAAAACCAAGGAGGGGCCTATGATATGGCTCTAACTGGGCTAGTTTTAGATTTAAACTGTCAAAGCACAGATAGAACATGATATCTGCCGAGCTACCATTATCCACCAGTACTCGTGAAATCATCACTTCCCTTATTCTCATCTTAATTACCAATGGATTATCATGAGGATATAGTAGACCTGCCAAGTCATTCTTAGAGAAACCAATGACCAGCTTATCCTTATTCACCTTCCTCGGGCGATCATCTTCAGCCTTATTTATCCGCTGAATGTACGAGCAAGCTTGAGCTTCATTGAGGTAGGCTTTTCTCTCAGCAGTCATATCTCCGCCTCCTACATCTCCACCTGTAATGACATTACATTTAAATGATCCAAAATGGATAGAAAATACCTCACGTTCTGGATGTTTTGGTCTTTTGGGGATATCGGGGCCATCTTGGTCATCATCTGGATCCTCTTCGTGGCTTTTCTTCTTATTTTCTTTTTCTCGACGAGGAGATCTAGACCTCTGTCTTGCTCGATCGTTGCTCTTTCCATCATTTTGACGATCAACATATTTGGCCAGCTTTCCTCGTCTGATGAGCGCTTCAATTTCATTCTAAAGAGCTATGCAATTTTTGGTCGTGTGACCATGGTCTTTATGGAACTCGTAATATTTGGTCTTATTCCTCTTGTCAGGATCTGTCTTCATTTTCTCTGGCTAATTTAGCTCCTCGCTGTTCTTGATTTCTTCCAGAACGTGGTTTATGTCTACTTTCAAAGGAGTATAATTTCCAAATTTCTTCAATAGTTCCCATGCTGGCTTTGCGTTTGACTGCTTGTTGCCACCATTGTTCTTATGCTCTTTCTTTTTAGCCTTATCAACCTCCACCTTGGTCTCTTTGGTATCCATATTTTTCTTCACAGCCATAGCCTCCTCGGCGTTCATAATCTTCGCTACCTTTTCCATTAGTTCTGCCATGGTTCTAGGTAGATCTTTGGCGAGAGTGTAGTACAATTTATTTGGCAACAGTCCGCTCATCAGAGTAGTAATTGCTGTCTTTTCCTCGTAATCAATAACTTTGAGCTTCTCGTTATTGAAATGAGTTATATAATCCCTGGTACTCTCACCTGCTTTTTGTCTAACACTTAACAAGTGTGCTACTCGTTTAACTGGTTTTGCTCCAAAATAGAAATTTCCAATATAGAGCTCGTCCAGTTGAAAGAAAGTTGAAATCTTCCCCCGAGGAAGATTATTGTACCATATTTGAGCAGATCCGATAAGAGTTCCCGAAAATTCCCTGCATCTCATCTCATTTGGCAGGGGATAGATATCGGAAGCATCTTGGTATTGTTCTATATGAAGGACATGGTCAGTTTTCCCATCATATTTAGGATTTACAACAGGTGCTTTGAACTTTGATGGTGTGGGAAAATCCACAATTGTCTGGATAAAAGGTGTCCCTTGGACAAAAGTTCTTTGTAGAGGATTCTTGGCCTTAGCCATTTCCCCTAGTCTATCCTCCAACCTTTGAATAGAGCCTTTCCATGCATCATTTCCCTCCTCGGGCCTGTTGGTTCGAGCAACTGATCGTATTGAATTTGCTTCCTGGGATCTTTCATTACGAGCAGTTGGTCGTGATTGGGCAGAACCGTCCCTTAGATCGGATGGTCGTTGAAAGTTCTTCGACACAATCCTAGGAGGACTTCTATTCCTCCTAGGGACCAAACGATCAAAATGAGATACCCTTCTTAACCTCTCCAATGCACTAGTTCTTTTTGGAGAGAGAGTGATGTTTTGTTGAGTATCTGTAGCTTGTACTGATGAAGTTCGACTAGGTTGATAAGAAAAATCATTAGATCTCTCAGTGCGATATGAATCGGTACGTCTGGATCGAGATTCCTCTAGGATTAAAGTTTGCCTAGTACGCAAAGAAGGTAAACGGGTATTTCTTTGGACGCTTCGTTGTCCTGAATGAGTAGATACTCCACCTTGGACAGTTTGTATGAGTTGTCGCATAGTTTCTTGCATGGCTGTCTAGCCTTGGGCTAGATTAGCCATTATGCTAGCCAGATCTTGAACATTTGGGGGAGCAGATGGATTTGGGGGGTTTTCAGCATTTCGATTACTAGATTCGGGATTATCAGCCATTGGTGATGAATTGTTTTGGTGAAAAATGATAATTACAGTCGTTTTCCACAGACGGCTCCAATCTGTTGATGTAAAAAACTAGATTTTATCTAATTATTTAATCACAGATAAAATAAATATAAGATAAAGGATTTTTAAAGTGGCTCAGCCTTGTAAGAATGGCCTACATCCACTGTATTTATTATTGCTGACTGTTTGCAGAATTCTCGATAATAGGTTTACCAATAAATTCCGAGTCCCCTATTAATGAGGAGGTTACAATGTATTTATAGCTTTAAGGCTGTACAAATGGAAGAATAATGCATAGCTGTCCAATAGGTGTGTATATCTGTACGATAATAATGAGCATTTAATGCGCAGTTATATGCTGGATTTCTCTCGATTTGGATACGCTGTACACTTACGTAGCTCGGACCGCCTAAGCTTCTCGACACGCTTGAGTTGCTCGAGGGATGAGTAGATTGGTACAATAAAGTTCCTCGACACAATTCATGCTGCTAGGAACGCCTGAGTTGGTCAGGGAGTTTAAGCTCCTCGGAGTCAGTATGTTATTCAACAAGTGTTTGTGGGTGCCATGTAGATTGACACATGTCTCCATGTGATTGGTCCATGTCAGCGGACTAAATTTGGTATCAACACTTGTGTTTGAATCCCATCTTTTACGCTTCCATGTGGCTAGAAATTTTGGTTTAGATTGTCAATCCTTAAAATGTTCTTTACCATGCTTACATGGAGTAGTTGGATTTTGTGTTCATTTAAATGGATTATAATTTTATATGCCTCTATTCACACATGCACGAGATCTTTTGAAATTTAACTTCATATGAATATTTGAGCTTTGTGAGGTGTTCTCCTACCAATCTTGTCATCTACATATTTGTGACCTAGGAGGACTAGTGCATGTCAAAATCCGTTGCACATGAGATTTTTGAGAAATAAAAATAATATACATATAATGTGCATGGGGAAGGGATCCAAAAGGATTTATTATCCTTTGCGAATAGTAAGCCACCATTGTTTGGACCTAAAAGAAATACGTGGTCCAAAGGCCTAAAAATAAGAATTATGGCATTAAAAAGAAAAATAATTGCCAAGGCCTATTTTTGTTAGATATATTCATTCAAATATATATGCTTATTGAGGGAGATTGGATGGTATATCAATAGTTTGCACAATGTCTATTTATCCTAGTTATACTTTCATTATCATGACTCTATTGGTTTGTAGAATCATCAACATGCTAGGCTTGTATGCAATGTGTATGTTTGTTCATTGAGTTCAATCTATATTATCACATGAGGTTATATTCAAATTTGATGAAGTTTGCAATCAATTGATAACTCCGTGAACATATTTTAAGTGATTGGGTCTAAATTTAATTGTTGCTAGTTCACACCCCAACACTTTCGTTTCCATATGACACAGTTTTGCCATACGAGTGTGAAAAGCTTATCTTATTTTGTGTCATGTGTGTGTTTATATCTATATATGTGTACTTGAGTCTATTTGGTATGTATTATGTATACATATATATGGTATTTTGTTTACGTCTTTTCCATGTTTAGGTATTCCATTTATGCTTCAATTCATAATTGGTACCTTGTTCGTTGCGTAGTTTATTTGATATCACATGCTTAGAATCTTATTTGTTTATTTGGTATCATTTCTTTTCGCATAATAGTTGGTATTCATTTGTTGGATTAGTTATGTTTTTATTTCCCACGTGCTTTAATGTTCTCATCACTTTATGCATAATGCATGTTTAACTTGTTATCCCATACTACTTAGAAAGACGTTTAGTTTAAGGGTGTATATGCTTTAATTGGGGGAGATAAGTTAATGTTTGATTCTCTAACCTTTGTCTATTCTTGAACAAAAAGGGGGAGAATGATAGGTGGAGAAATGGTATCTGATCCTATTGTAATCGTATCTTAGTTTGGGGGAGATTTAACTTAGGGGGAGTCGCTATCTTCTTAGGATGATCATACTTGATAAAGGGGAGAATTAATTTAGGGGGAGTAATTATTTAATTACATTTAATATTTTGATATTCCCTATGCATTTAATGTGTTTGCTTAATTGTGCAAGAATTCTTCTATATAGTGGAAACTTTCACCAGCAAAGATTTTGATCCTTTGGGTTGTTTGAGTCAAGCATTGTATTTTTATTTTGGGTGGGACATTTATGTCAGTCTAGTAGAGCTTGACGGCCCTTTAGAATTTTTGTTGGTTTTTGTCCCGGAATAGCCAAAGGGGGAGATTTGTAAGGACACAAATTTCCAATTGAGTCCTTTGTAGTTTTGGCTCAATTCTGGACAAAAACGTTTGAGTCATATGATAGAGTTATTGATCATCCTTCAAGCCTATGACGTAATAAAGTTGAAGACGTAGCGACCAAGTTTAAAGCTTCATCAAAATGTCGAGTTTAATGTGCCTCGTTTCTACGTCATCAACATGGTTCCATTGCTTCTAAGGTATGAATGCATTTTAATATATATATATATAGGAGCTTGGAACAATTTATGTTGGGTGTACTTTGTTTTTAAAACTGTTGTTTATTTTCAGAAAGATTTTAATAAAACTTTAATCTAAAGTATATAAAGTTTATGGGCTAAAAATAGAATTTTTCAAACTTTCTGGAAGTTCGTTAGAAGTGTCGTTCGAACGAGTTTGCCAACGGGTTCCCATATAGGCCACTAGAATGTCGTTCGTAGTGTCGTTCGAATGAACATGATGTTTGGATGAGATTTCTAACGAGTTCACACTAGAACTTTGTTAGAAGCCTCGTTCGAAAGAGATTTGGCGGTTCGAACGAAAATGTCGTTCGAACGAGATTTGGATAGCATATTTGAGCAGTTTTTGACCCACTTCTTTTCCCACTATCTTTTGACAGAACTTAAGTGCGGAAATGAACTTTTTCTAATTAAAATTTTCATAATATTCTAACTTCTAGAGAGTGTTTTGTGAGTTCATCTTTCCTAAAAAAAATAAGATCAAGTTTAAGTGTTCATTTTCAAAGAAAAATCTGTTAAACACTTTGTTTACACCCATATCGTTTAATCCTAGTTCCATAATATTCTAACTTCTAGAGAGTGTTTTGGCACCGATTTTCATCCCTACCGTTTGAAGAGAAGTTTCGGTTTGCTTCTAAATCCCACAAAGAAGAAGAATCTTGCATTGATTTACCCACTTGAAGAAAGGATCCTTGTTCGGGTGACGGTGACCATATAACGTCTGATCGGTGGATTCCGTGACCGCGGTGGAGCTCCGTGGTTATTCTCCATGTGGAGGTGTCTACAAAAAGAAGCGTCGGGGCTTGAGAGGGACTGAGTCGAGTGTTGTAAGTCTTACTATCTTGTTTTTTTAAAACCATACTTAGTGCATTTGAGGCTAGGGCCGTCCGAGATTTTTTTCCCGTTGTGGTTTTTACCTCGTACATCGCGGTGTAGTGATTCATTGTTTAATTTTATCTTGCTATATCACCTAGAACACAAGCTTAGGTAAAAAGATAAAATATGGTTTAATCACTACTCAATTTAGTTTGGTGATAATTAAATTTTGGGTACTGTTTATGTTGATTTAATTCAAGTCATTTAATTTAATTTGATAAAATTGGTTTGGCATTATTTGGTAAAATTGAACAATATGACTTAGGAAAATTTTTAGGACTTGGGTTAATTAATTTGGTTTAAATGAAATTTAATTTGTGTGTGTGTCTTAATCATATTTCACTTGGTTAAATTTTAATTTGATAAAAAATTAAAATTTGCTATTTAATTGAACCATCTTACGCTTCCACATCTATAAAAGGAAATTATTAATTTTTGAAGTACCAAGATTTTTTTTAAAATCGGGGGCCTATTGTTCCTCCAACAAGTGGTATCAGAGCATTGATTGAGAAAAGCTCTCGCTTTCAATTTTCGAAAGGATTTGGGCTCGGACCCGTAGCAAAATATTTTTAAAACCTTTAAGGTGTTCGGCAATAGGGGCCCCAAGCATAATTATCAATTCCAGGTCATCGGAGATGCAGCCGCTGTGGAGTGTTGCAGGGGTTTTTTAGTTGTCTTCTACCTTTGAGATTATAGATAAGACTCAGTTATTATCCGACCATGCAGCCCAATGTCAATTTTATTTCATCTTTATTCATTTTAGTTTTCATGAATATGTATTGAATTGTAAACTGATGAGTTATTCGGTTAATAAATTTTATTTTTTTCAGATTTAATTATGTGGTTGTACATTTATTTAATTATCTTAATGAGACGTGTTTCATGGTTTTAATTATATTATTGTTTATGGCTTTCAATAAAATTAAAATTGACACACGGCTTAATTAAATAATAGGTGGTTAGTAATTCATTGGTTTTTGATAATGATGCTGAGAATTAGCCAAATGAGATTCCTGTTTTATTTTAGTAGGGGACTGGCCACCCATTATTTTAATAAGTAGGGTCTCACGACAATGAGGGCTTGATACAATATATAATTTTGCAGATACTCATCTTCCTTTGTACTATTGTCAAGGATAAAATAGAGCTAATGGAGTTTGTCTTGTCACAATTGAAGGTTCTCTTGCCACTGATTTCCTTTATGGTTTTAAATATTTGGGAAATAATATTGGATACCTACATTTTTGTACCATCATACATTGCTCTATTTCTAGATTTCCATATTTCCCAAGTGATACATGCTGAAACTCTCCATAAGGTACCTAATCATATCCTTTTTAATGGTCTTATCCACCACATCATGAGCATGCTATTCAGAGAAGAGAAATTTTAGTTGACTCCCAATAATCCTCCAAAAAACTTCCAAACTTCAACTGCAATGTGGCCCTGAATAAATAGGTGGTTTGAGTTCTTAGTATATTTGGAACAACATCTACAAATAGAACTTAATTCGATATTAATAGTATGAATATTTTCTTCTATTGGAATACTCTTATTGAGGCATATCCACTAGCATATTGACATTTTGAAATGAAGATTATAACTCCAAGGAACTGAGGCTATGGTTGATTTTATTGAGATGCTTTTGAAGCTATTGAAGGCAATTTGATACTAAGCTAACCATTAGAAGTTGGTTTCTAGTATGACACACCTTTAATGCTTATTGAATTCTTATCTACTACTTTTTTACCTGAATTAATCCTTTTTAAACATTGAGATTTTGAATTTGTTAGATATGCTTGAATTCTGGATGTCATGAATCTTGCCCATAGACTATCTTTACTTATGCTTTCCTGGAAATTTTAATGCTAAAGGCTTTGATAAGGTCTTGTAATCTTCTAATACCCAATATTCCTTCTTAAATAGGATAGCATAGGTCATTCGATTTCAGTCAGTGGTATTTGTAATCAAATTCCTTTGTTGATCCCTAGAAAAAATTATTAAAAAGTATTTATATTCTATAAAGGATACTTTTTCGAGGGCATAGGGATGCTATATTATAGATAGGAATGGATCACAAAACTAATTTAATGAGAACAAGTCTACTACCATATGTGAGGAACTTTGATTTCCAACTATTTACCTTATTATTTATAGAAGCAATAATATCTTGATAAAACTCAGCTTTATTTCTACCTTTAAATAATGGACATCCAAAGTATTTAAAGGGAAGTTTTGAAAACTTAAAGCCAATGGTTGATTCAATAACACTTTTCTAGCTCCTAGGAAGTTTGTACCTAACTACAAAAAACTCTTAGATAAGTCTATAAGTTGGCCAGGAAAGTTCTCATATCTTTGGAGGAAATTCTTAAGAGATTTTAAGCTTTTCCTGGAAGCATTAGTGAATATGATGGTATCATTTGCAAACATTAAATGACTTACCAGAGGGAAATTTCTAGGATAAGAAAAAGCTTCAATCTTCCCTTTTCTCATAAGATCATAAAGACCACAACTTAGAATATTTGAAGTGATCACAAATAAGGCAGGAGATAGTGGATCTCCCTATCTTAAACCTCTTGATGACTTGAAAAATCTTGTTGGTTGGCTATTGAAAATATTTGGGAACCAGCTAGATGATATACATCTCCACACAATATTAATAAAACCTTCTGCAAAACTGAAGGCTCTGAGAGTTTTGACAAAATATAACCAAGAGAGTATGCTATAGGCTTTAAACATGTCAAGTTTGATTATAACTTTAGATCCAACCTTTTTTTTGTCAATTAAACTTGACATTTACTGAGAAAGGAAGATATTATCAACAATGTTTCTGCCTTTGATGAGACTTGTTTGAAATGTGGATACAAATTGATAAAGGGAAAGAGCAAGTCTTGTTGCACAATTTTTTGAGGTAATCTTGTAACAAGAGTTACAAATACTAATAGGCCTGAAATTTGAACTTTGAGAAGGATTTTTGTTTTGTGAATATGTCAAATATTTATGGTACCCCATGACTTTTGATTTTTAGCTCCTGAAAAAAAAAAATTGAATCGCTCAAATTAAGTCCACTTAATGATCAACCAACATTTTTTTAATATAAAATATTCCATTGTAACCATCCATTCCTATTGCACTTTCTTCACTCAAGGACTTTACTCCTTTTAAAATTTCTGATTCCTCAATAATCTCTATTAAGGACTGACTCATCTCCTTATTGATAATTTTAGGAATGACATTAAGAATCTCATCATCATTTGAAGTTCTTCCAAAAGCTAAAAGTTCTTTAAAATGACTGATCAACTCATCTTTAATATTACCTTGGTCATCCATCCACACATCATCTTTATTTTTCATCCCATGAATCCATTATTACCTTATTCTTTTCTTAACCACTCCATATTAGAATTTAGAATTCTTGTCACCATCTTGAATCCAGTTCATTTTTTGCCTTTTGAACCCATTATTGCTCCTCCATTGCAATAGCTCAGGATGAACTTAGGTACCCACATACATTGAAGTCTATCTTGAAATATACCACTCTTTTTTAAATTAATTAAATTACAATATTACTTATTATTATGTATGATTGTAAATACTTATGCTCAAGAAGTTAAGAATCCTCAAAACATATCTTCTTGTTACTCTAAATGGACTAGGTAATATTTTATTTAACCATAAGATCTTATTACCACGTAAACATCATCATATATGAGTTGCCAATATTCATAAAAGTATCCTTAGGAGTAGTCAACAATGCATACTTTTGGTATCCAAACGTATTTTTATATTCATTTAGAAGCAAAAATGCTTGCATCCCGTATTTAGTATCCTAATGATCAATAGGGCCTAAAACTATATAAATCATTTCTTAAAAACTACCAATAATTACCTTTTCGAAAATACAATTAGTTAAAGAAGAACTAAAGTAAAAGTTATATCTTAAGATCAATCAAATTACCTAGTATTACCCTTAGTATCAAAAAGTAGTAACCTTAAAATTGAATTCAATGATTTCAAATTTTCACGATATGTAAAATTTTACAAGAAATATTAAACACAACTTCCACTAAATTTGTTGATAAATATTACTCAAGAAAAATAGTTATAAAGTCAATATCCTAGTTCAAGTAATTCTTACGTCAATATTAAGTAGTATGAAGAATTAAAACACATAACAAAATACAATTAGCTTCTTCTAAAGTCTGGATACCCTTACCTATATAGTTGTTGTTAGTAACTATATAATCTAGGAACAATCATACACCGCCAAAAGTATAATAAGACAATGCAACCAATCCATGATGAATGAAGTGATATAACCAACTCATATAGATACTTATGTATGTTAATAGAACCCAGTTGCTCAAATCATGATAGCCTCATACCACATCGAAACCCCAACTCATAAACAAACAAACTATGTCACCATGTTTATATTCTACATCTTTATAATTTCAATAGCTACCAAAATTATCATTTGAAATAGTTTACTATGATACAAGACAAATTTATAAAGCTTGTGAAGCTATCAATTTATTGTTCATGTTACGTCTTGATGATATTTTTCAACTAAAGCAAACTCATTAAAACTGTACGCAATTCCATTTCCCATATTACAAAATAAACAAAGCACAAATCGCTTAAGTATGCGCATAAGTAAATCTAAAACAATTAATGTGAGTAAAATATATTTCATGTTATACAAGATGAGCACTACCTCAAAGATTATGAATAAAAATTACCATTGAGTTTATTTCTTAGATTCTTCAAGAAAGTTATGTTATGGCCAATAACTTTATTTAATTAAATGTTATTATCTCCTAGATGCCACTTAATATTGTACTTAACAACCCATCCCCTTAGTAATCGAGCAACAAGCTTGAGTAGGTAAGAATGTAAGAACTAACTCAATGATATATTCTCAGGCTAAATGAAATTTGAAGGACAAATTTTTTTAAGATGAATAGATTGTAACACCCCACGTCTTGATTGAACCAATTACAACAATGAAATAGTAATATTATTTTTCGTTATTGGTTTAACTCAACTCAAAAATATAAGATTCAGTCCCTAATAAATTATAAAGGCTATATTTTAAATTAATGTTAAAATTCAAGGAATAAAATGTAATTATGGACACTTAAAATATCTCTTTGATATTATATAAAAGAAAAAAAAGATGTAATAACATAACTTTTAGACCTAAATATATTTACGTATTTTCTGTTTCCTAGAATATGACAAATGTCACTTGGTAACTATATATGGTTACAAATTTTTTTGATATATATATATAATAAGGAGTAGAACGTTTGACACTATTCAATAAGTTGATAAGCTATTTAGGAAATAAGATTAATACAACAAGGTAACGATCAAATGGGTGAGATTAATTTATCTTACATTACCTTATTTGCCCTCAATAATTTGAGTTCCCCCTCTTTCCACACACTCCAATATATTTCCCCCTCTATATCAAAATTCAAAAAACTAAGGCTAAAAGAGTATTGGCCCATTTTTATCACTTTTTAACCTCTTACTCAGAATACCTCCTTTCATTCTCTGTACTCACCCACAACCCACAACATCCTCTCTCCCTCTCTCTCTCTCTCTCTCTCTCTCTCTCTCTCTCTCTCTCTCTCTCTTAAGCACACGGCGCATGGATCTCTCTCTTTCAAGCACAGGCAAGTGAAACTTTTGTTCCCGTATCCTCTCTCTTTCAAGCGCACACAGGTAAATGGCATCATTTTTTACAAACCTTAGATAGGGTTGGTTATAGATAAAAAATGGAGGTTTTTAAACAAACAACCAAGTTATATCTCTGTCTCTCTACATTTTTTGGATTTTTTAGTTATAAATTTGTTTTGTAACTCTAATATGGTTGATTTTGCATATCTCAACTTTTTTTGGTTCAATTCCAAAGTTTGATTTTGTAGTGATGCTTTTTCTCTTAATATCAACCATTTGACTTTTTTGCAGATGTTAACTAACATTTTTTTGGTTCAGTTACTAATGCAGTTAGATTTTTCAATTCCAAGCGAGGTAACTATATAGTTTGCCTTAACAAGTTTTTGTTTTGTTTACTTTTAACAAGGAATTTGACTTTAAGGTAATGAAACTCATGTATCAAAATGTGTTTTTTTTCACACCTAATTTTTGTTAAAATAGTTTTACTTATATTAGAATTATAATATGATTGTTCAACGAATTATATGTCAAAGGGTATTTTTTGGGGAGTTTATTCTGTAAAGTTGTGTTTTTTTATGTGTTTCCATTGGTTTGTTTAACTTTTCTAATACTGTTTTATGTGGTTTATAGCTAGACACTATCTTGAGGTATGTTTGAAACACTATTTGTTTTATAAGTACTTGCTATTTGTTTGCTAAAATGCCTAATAAAATAAAGATTTCAGTATTCATATTTGAACTTTACTCAATGCAAAAACAATTCTTTTAGTATATATTCCTTATTGTTTCAAGCAAATTTTGTTTATCTTTTGGGGATTCTTCTTCTTTTATTGATGTGAATTTTGTCATTTAATTTGTTGAACGGGTGCATATAATTCTTCTCTTTGTTGTTGATGGTGATAATCAATGCTAAAATTGAATAATTTACAGAACTTTAACAGAACAAGTTAAAGAAATTACTTCCTGCTCCATATATTCCATGCTAATTAGATGCTGCTTTAACTTTTGATATTTACCTGTCTTGCTATGTGATCATTTTCAAGGTGCTAAGATCATGCTATAACTGTTCAAGCCCATAATTTCAGTACATATTAACTTGACAGTGTATTCTGTGCAATTCTTGATAGTTTATTTTGTCAATTTGTTGCACAACTCCCATAAAAGCTCGCATATAGCTGTTACACAACTCCTAATATATGTTTTGATATGGAGGAACTACTGGATGGTATCGATGGAGGACAAAATATAAGCACCGTTGATGTAAACTTTTTACAACTTGAGCCAATTTGGAGGATCAATTAATTGGATATGGATAGAATATAAAGACATATTAACAAATGATGCATAACATACAAGTAAATGGTCAAAATATGGAGAACCCTCACATCATCAATTTTGAATCCATTGAACAACATGGTAATTTGGGAAAGTTTGAAGATCAACATATGGAGAGCCGATCCATCATTGATTTGTTAATTCACCTCTATTTTCTTTGAATTTACATCTTTGAGGAATTTATTGTGTAGATGATTTTTTATGAAGATTATGTTGAATATATTGTTCGATTTGTTTATTTTTTGGCTCGGTTTCTCATTCATTTTCTTTCTCATTATATTTTTTTAATGTGCAGTTTCAATGGCAAAGATACTGACAGTAATCTAATGTGTATAATTGTAGGATTAAATTATTGTTTTGATTATTATGTTCACTAACTGTTTTAACTGAGTGTTCAAAGTATACTGAAGGAATGCAAGTGAGGTAAAGGGGGGAGATGGGAAAAAATGGAAAGAAAAGAAGGGAAGAAAGCAGAACTGAAGACGAATCATATTAGATAGATTATGGGAGTGTAATAGAAGAGAAATAAACGATAGAAAAGGCAAATGTTTTGATTGGAATAATATGAGAAATTATATTGAGGAAGTTGCCAATTTCTATTGACCAATCTTACATTCTCTCCCATCTCAAGATTTTAAGTTACGTGTTTACAATTTCGGGTGTTATTTTGATTGGAATAAGATGAGAATTTTGAAAAAAGTAAAAAAATTTATTGATTTTAGGTGCAATTGTTTTTTAATGTTTTGCTCTTGTTTCTTATTAATTGTTTGATTTGTTTGTCCTACGGATCCTGGCAGGTAATCACTTTGGTTGTGATGCATTTTATGCTTTAAACTCTTTAATAGACTGAGATATGAAAAATCAAAGAGAGAATTTTTCGGCCCCTTGAGCAGTATTTCATTTGTTTCAAGTTTTTCCAGTTGATGAATGTGAAGTATTCCACTCCAGGTTTTCCAACATAGAAATAGTACCTGCCGAAGTAGAGACTGTTTTCACCGTGTTGATCGTTGAACACCGCCCCGATTAGAAAGAGAATGAATGCTAAAACAAATGTGAACTAGGAGATGACAATGCAGATCAGAGCAAATGCCCAATTAGAGTTTGATTGGTGAGGGCCTCTTTTTGCCATATCTTTTTGCCCTATTTTATTTTTTAAGATAAAAGATTTGGTTTTAGTGTTTTTTTATATTGATGGTATCTCTGTTGAATTTAGGTGATGATAGTTAGTGTTGTGTGTTAGAATGAATAGGACAATGTTTCTTTTGATTAATCAGACTGACTAATGGCCTTTAAAGCATACGTGTCCATGTTTGGGTTGGTAAGTTTACTTATTTGATTTTTATTTTCCAGTGAAGTGGGAAATTGTGTAATAGATGTGTGGGTACCCGGATTTGCCATCATAGACCCAGACGATTAGCCCAGTAGGAATGGCCCAGAGTCTGGGCCCCTCTATCTCAACTGAATTCAGTTATGACTTAGTCCACTCCTAAAATCTGTTTGGGAGATATTCTAGGAGTAGAAGGTGGACGTGGGGGAGACCAACACCCCCACTACCCGAGAATAAATATGTATATAACAAACCCTAATCCCGGGGCAAAGGGCGCGATTTGTATTCTCTGTAAACACTCCCTGGAGTATATAAAAATAATACTGACTGCACCATCGTGGACGTATGCATTCTTGCTGAACCACGTACATATTGTGTTGTGTGATTGGCATTTTCTGCTCTTTATTTCCTTTGGTGATTGCACTTTCCTTATTTATTTGTGTTGAATATAATTGTGACCACAATTTGCGCCGTCTGTGGGAAGCGTTTGTCTTCCTTAAGAAAGCCCTCACCAAAAAAGAATTTGAAATGTCTGGTCAGAGTTGCAACTCCCCTCAGGCAGGGGGTATCCAAGAACAACCTGGCCCTCGCAGGATTAGATCTGAAGTTCGGCGTTCAGATCAGAGGGCTCGCCGAGAGAGGCCAGCCTCAGAGGAGAGCCAGGGACCATAGAGGTCCATATAAATATCCAGATTAATTGATGACTATGAGGTAAGGCTCCAAGGACAAAGGGAGTGCGCTCTCAAGAAAGAGGCTGAGAATGCTCGCTTCAAAAGGAAATTAGAAAGGTTGGAGAAAGATCCCCATCGCAGCACTAGGTGACGTCCATACCGCACTCCTAGCCCTCAGGCGAGAAAGTCTCGTAGACAAGGAAGGAGCCCTAGACATGGATCCCAGAAGGGTGAGAAGCACGAGTCATTCGACGACTCGTTCAAGCACCAGCGACCGGCTCGCCATTACAGGAGCCCAACTCTTAATAATGAGAACATAAAAAATTTTGTTCGAAGGGAGATGGACCAACACCCAGCACATTGTGGTGTCAGATCGACCAGGGAGCTTGATAGACGAGCTCTTAGGCCCTAGATGAAATACTCTTTCTTAAGGGAGATAGAAGAAGAGGAAGCCCCCAAGAAATTTGCTCTTCTGTGATTTAAGATATATGACGGAAAAACTGACCCTATTGATCATGTTAGGGAGTACAGGCAAGCCATGACTCTCTGAAACCACCGGGATGCACTGATGTGCCAAATTTTCCCCTCAAATCTGCATGATACAGCACATAAATGGTTTGAGAGACTCCCTCACAGGTCTATCAAGAGTGTTGAGTCCCTGGTCGAGCTCTTTACGGCTCGCTTCATTACTAGTAGCTCCCATCCCAAAAGGATAGATGCTTGACTAATAATGAAAAAGATGCCTCAAGAGAGCCTCCGGGACTACGTGAAGAGGTACTGGGAGTTGTTCAATGAAGTCGAAGACTGTTCGGAGAAGGTAACAGTGGACTCCTTCAAGATTGGCTTGCCCAGCTCTTGCTATTTGTACCAATCCCTGATGAAGGAGGCCACAACCATCGATGACCTGATGGCTCGCATCGAGAAGTATTCTAAAGTAGAAGATGTGACCTGCCTTAGTGAAGGGGAGAATGGCCAAACTAAGATCGCTGCCAAAGGAAACGACAAAATTGAAAGCGAGAAGAAAAGAGGAAAGAATGGGGGCAAGAATGGCTCCAAGAATGGAGGCAAGAACGATGATTTGAAAGCATTTTAGGCAAATAACACTGTCTTTAAAGAACCAATCTATAAGATCCTTGCGAAGATCAAAGACGAGCCTTTTATTAAATGGCCCAGAAAGATGGGAAGAGATCCCTCAAAGAGAAATAACACGCTAAGATGCGCTTTTCACAAGGAGGGAGGACATAAGACCGAGCATTGCAAGGCTCTTAAGTCTCACCTCGAGGAACTGGCCGAAACTAGGCACCTGAACGAATTTGTGGAGAAGAAGGCAGGGAAGGTCGCTGCCAATAGAGAAACTAGACCTGACAATGTACTCGAAGATGATGCTAGCCATGAATTTGTAGTTATTTATGGGGCATCTGATATAAAGCAGATTCAAGGAAATTCAGCTCTGATGGAAGTGAAAAAGCTTATAGCAGTAATGCAAGCATTTCAGATTGATTCAACAAAGACACAATTATGAAAGCGTCGACGAGCAGATGACGTCGACTATAGCAAATATTTCATGTTAGCAGATGAAGATATGGTAGGAGTAAGAAACCCACATCACGACGCTTTGATCATTACACTCAGGATAGCCAACTACGACATCGATAAGCCACTCGTCGACTAGTGAAGATCATCTGAGGTAATGTATCTCGACATATTCAGGAACTTGAAGTTAAGCGTTGCTGACTTGAAGGAAGCCACTGTACCTCTAGTTGGCTTCGCTGGAAAAGTGACTATTCTATTGGGAAAGATCGTGCTGCCGGTAAGGGTAGGAAGTATCTCCAAGATGATTGAGTTTCTGGTGGTCGACATCGACTCGCCATATCAAGCTATCCTTGGCAGGGGGTGGCTACATGCAATGAAGGCTGTCCCTTCGACCTACCAATAGAAACTCAAGTACGTAATCGAGTGAGGAGTGATGGAGATTCACGGAGATCAGGCGATGGCAAGAAGGTGCTTCATAGCATCCATTCGCTCGAAACCAGAGAAGAAGGTCGAGAAGGCCAAAGAGAAAGTCAAGGAGCAGAAAGATCTGATACCTTCAAAATAGCAACTAAGATATGGAAGGCCCGGAGTGGAGGAGAGCAGGATCCTCCCCTCTGAGCGGGTCGTCGAGAACTTGGAAGAAATAACGGCTAGTGGAAGCAAGGAAGGAAGGAGTTTCTTAATCGGAACTTCTCTTACAGAAGAAGAAAATAATGAATTGACGGTGTTACTGAGAAGAAACCTAAACGTTTTTATGTGGGAACCTTACGAGCTGCCTGGCATTAATCCCAGTGTGGTTTGCAATAGGTTACACGTCGACCCCACTTTTAGGCCTATTATGCAGAAATCATGACGAACCGCACCGAAGAAGGCTAAGGTCGTGGAGAATGAAGTTGAGAAGTTACTGGATGCAGGATCCATACGGGAAGTTTAATTCCCTAAATTGGTATCCAACCCAGTAGTAGTTCTAAAGAACAATGGGAAATGGAGAGTCTGCATTGACTTCACTGACCTTAATAGGGCGTTCCCAAAGGACAGTTTCCCTCTCCCAAAAATCGACCAGATGGTGGACGCCACAGCAGCTCACGAGAGAATGAGTTTCCTGGATGCATATTCGGGGTATCATCGGATCCTTTTGTATGCACCAGATCAAGGCAATACATCGTTCATCACTACTGTCGGATTGTACTGCTACACAGTTATGCCCTTTGGGCTTAAGAACGCAGGAGCAACTTCACAGAGGCTAGTCACCAAGATGTTCAAAGACCAAATAGGAGATACCATGGATGTTTACATTGACGATATGCTCGTCAAAAGCAAGAGAAAATAGGACCATCTCTCAGACTTATCCAATACCTTCGAAATCCTCAGGAAATACCGAATAAAGCTCAACGCGATCAAATGTTCTTTTGACGTCCAATTGGGAAAATTCCTCGAATATTTGGTTAGCAAGAGAGCCATTGAGGCCAACTCGGACCAGATCGATGCGATCAACAAGGTACAACCACCTCGCACGATACGGGACGTGCAAAATCTCACAGGCATGCTCGCCTCTTTGAACCGTTTCATTTCAAAGTCCTCTGAGAAGTGCAAGTCATTCTTTCAGCTCTTGAAAGGAAATAAAACAGTAGAGTGGAATCAAGATTGCTCGAAAGCATTGGAGGAACTCAAAACCTATCTTAGCAAGACGCCTTTGTTCGTCATACCTCAAGAAGATGATTCCCTCTACTTATACCTCACCGTCTGCAGTCACACTGTTAGTTTTACATTGGTGTGCGAGAAATCAGGAATCCAGCATCCAGTCTACTATGCGAGAAAGACCTTATTGAACGCAGAAAAGCATTACTTTCCATTGGAAAAGCTCCCCTTCGCACTAGTAATAGCTTCGAGGAAGCTGAAGCACTACTTCGAAGCTCACACTATCACTGTCCTTACATCATACCCCCTTAAAGCAGTCCAGCGAAAAGCGAATTTGTCTGGAAGACTGTCCAACTGGTCAGTTGAGCTCGAACGATTTGATATGCAATTTCAGCCCAGGAATGCAATCAAAGGGCAGGTTCTCGTAGATTTCATCACAGAATTCATTAGCGAACAACCTTACGACCAGCTTCAACCCATGAAGCAAATGGAAAAACACCCATCAGTAGGGGTCTGGAGACTATTTGTTGATGGAACGTCCAACTTAAATGGGAAGGAGTAGGCATTGTGCTCGTCACTCTAGAGGACACAATCCTTGAGCAAGGGATCAGGCTTAGATTTGAAGCCTCCAACAATGAGGTAGAATACGAAGATTTGATAGCTGGCCTACAGAAGGCACAAAAACTGGATGAAAAGTATCTACAGGTGTTCAGTGACTCACAATTGGTCTCCAATCAGATAAGTGGGGACTTCAATGCAAGAGATGAAAGAATGGCAGCCTACCTTGCCTTGTCAAAGGAGCTAATGTACAGCTTTGAGAAAGTTAATGTCTAATAATTTCCCAGAGGACAGAACATCTATGCCGAAGCCCTGGCAGCCCTAAGTTCAGCGATCGATTCCGACTTGAAGAGGACGATCCCCATCTACTTCTTCACCCATCTGAGCATCAACTAGAGTGATAAGCTGCCAAACCTAGAACACATGCTCCAGATCGAGTCAGCGCCCAGTTGGATGGACCCTCTGAGGGACTATTTTAAAGATGGCACACTTCCTAATGTTAAGAAGGCCGCTCATCAGATAAGAGTCAAATCTGCTCGCTTTCACTTATCTCCGAAGGGAAAACTGTACAAGATATCATTTACCATCCCTTATCTTCAATGTGTTCACCCGAAGGACGTCGAACAAGTTCTACACGGGCTTCAGGAAGGAATCTATGGAAGCCATATTGGAGGAAGGTCACTAGTTTTTTTAGCAATGAAGGAAGGCTACTGGTGGAAATATATGCAAAAAGATTCGGCAGTATAAGCTTGCAAATGCAAAAAATGTCAACTACATGCTCTTATGGTTCACCAACCTGCCAGCGACCTAAAATCACTCACCAGCACATGGCCCTTCGCCCAATGGGGGGTGGACATCGTAGGCCCCTTTCCTACCACCGCCGGTAATCGCAAGTATCTGTTGGTCGCAATGGATTACTTCACCAAATGGATAGAGGTAGAGCCACTGGAAAATATCCAAGATACAGATATGATGAGATTCATATGGAAAAACATAATTACCCATTTTGTAATCCCCAGAACCATCATCACCAATAACGGAACACAGTTCGAGAGTGGCCCTTTCCATAACTTCTACAATGAACACGGGATCAGGAACTATTTTATCTCGGTGGCATACCCCCAGAGAAACGGTCAAGCTGAGGCTTTTAATAAAACAGTGCTTGATTGGCTGAAGAAATGACTAGAGCCAAAGGTGCATGGGTGAGTGAGCTACCGCATATTTTGTGGGATTATCGCACTACCCCACGGAGAGCAACTGGGGAAACCCCATTCTCACTAACGTATGGGATGGAAGAAATCATCCCCTTAGAATCTATTCTACCAATGATGAGAACCACCCTTGTCGACCAAGGCGAAAACGATGCAGCATTACTCGCTAAACTTGACCTAGTTGACGGACGTAGAGAACTAGCCCTGGTAAGGCTAGCGAGCTATCAACAACATCTCGCAAAGAAATATAACAAGAAGGTCAATCCGAGGGCATTCTTGGTTGGGGACTACGTCCTAAGGAAAGTCCTTGGAAGCTCTGTAAAACCATCAGATGGCAAGCTGGGTCCAAATTGGGAGGGTTCATTCAAGATAACAAGAGATGATATACAAGGATCTTATCACTTAGAAACGCTAGAGGGAAGAGAAATACCCGAGCATGGAACGTGGCCAACCTAAAGAAATTCTACTTCTAGTTTTTCTTTTTTCTTCGCTCTCTTATCAATTTTTTGGAATTGGCAACTCATTTTTTGTTTACTTGTGAATTAATGAAACATGTTTGGCAGTGGCATTCAATGAAGTGTTAATTCTGTATTAAGAACTTTATAACTTGCACACCCTTTCCAAGTAATAGGCACCTTACTCAAAGCATAAAAGTAGGGTATCACCCTCCTCAGGTATTCGTTATGAAACCCGAAGAACCTCCTAGCATTGCCCCAACAATATATGAAGCCCCATAGGGGATCCTTAGGCAATTAGACCAAAAACAAATTGGTCACAAAACTATGTTAGGATAAAAAAAACCTGCTTGGATATAACATCCAATGCCAGGTGTGTCCTCACCATTACCACACTTAGACCTAAGGGAGTGTGACGACATGACCTAAGAGGTAAAGTGAGGAAAAATGGTATCTTATAAGCATACTGGAGTGAGAGGACACTTACTCAACAATGCAACCCTACTAATCTAGTCGGCTGTAAGGGGCCCAAGATAATTAAAGTAAAAAATATAGAACACATGTTTAGTCGGCGAGATCGCCCAAAACATAGATATTATATTACTTCATCACAGTTACAATGAGAATGTACAACTCGTGTTTAGTCGGAAAGATGCCCAAAGCATCATTATTACATTACTTCATTAAATATATATAAAGAGGTACATCTGGTAAAATCTTAATGAGGCTGAGGCCTCTGAACAAGATAGTCAGCCACTTGTGGTCTTCGACCGTCATTCGGATGTGGAGCCAATTCCTCCTCGACCTCATTCACGTTTGGTTCTAACAGTTTCCTAGGGATAGCATCTATAGGGATCCATTGATCGTCCCTCCTGAAAGGGTTAGGCCTTAAAGTTGAAGGGAAAATCTCGTTACAGTACTAGAGTACTGAATTCCTCGGAACTTGCAGCTCCCTGAGGGCACTCAACCATCCCCTGATAAAGGCGAGCTCTTCAAACTCTGTCAGCCTCGTCGGAGCATCTGCCCAACCTTGGTTGTAACCATCAGCCCACACTCACCGGGGTCCTTTCTTGAACAGATGTCTCAGTCACATGACATCCTTTTGAAACCTAACAGCAATCACGTATGCTCGATGGACATCTTCTCGGACCTCATCCATTTCCCTAGATAAACCATCTATGTTTGGACCAGCTCGTGGAGCAGCCAATGAGGTATTACCTCGTAAGGCTGGAGGGGCGATCCTCGGTGCGTGCTCCCTGAGTCGCGACACCTCCTTCCATAGAGTTTCATTCTCTTGTTAAAGAATTCCTCTGACCTGGTTGATCTCAGAGGCACCCAGAAGTCTAGCTCTCAGAGTATTCACTTCTTCCTGGACTGAGGCACGAACTTCTTCCTTCTCTTGAAGTTTGTCCTTCAGTTTTACGACGAGCTCAGACTGGTCCTTAAAAATCTTTTTTGTCGACCTGAGAGACCTGCAAATCCTAACGAAGGCCTGACGAACCTGTGTGCTCACGTTAGGTCCAAGGATCCTTCCCAATTGAGAAATGGCAGGTATATACTCGTCCACATAAATCAACTACAAGCCATACAAGCAGTAAAAAATCAGAAGAATCAATAACTAGAAAAGAAAGAACTTTCATTTCATTAAAATACAAGGGTACAATTACATCGATTTGTCCAAAAAGAAGTACGAGTAAAACAAAAGTACAGAAAAGTCCTAGGAGCAGTCTAGCTTGCAACCTCAACTTATTCGGAGGAAGCCAACTGCTTTTCCTTATCAGCAGCAGTAGGAGCATCTCCCTCAGGAGGAACAACTACTATACCCTGAGTAGGAGGAGCACCAGTAGGAACAGTTTGGGAGGCATGGTCAACACCTTCAATGGCTGGGGCAGGGGCTTCGTCTATAACAGGCTTTGGGCCTGGATCATGCTCGTCAAATAAGGGAGAATCGACATCCACCCCGGCAGCCAGAAGAGCCTTGTTCCAGCCCTTCTTGAAGGTCAGATGGATGATGTAGCCTATTTGAACCTCAACGTCCTCATATGCGGTAGCCCACCCAGAATTATATCAACCTTAATTGATAGTGGCTGCCTCGGACTCCATCTTCTTCAGCTTTTCCCCCAGCACTTTATTTTCCTCGACCATGACCAACATGTTTATGCAGACTAGATCGTAGGACTACCTCAACTCATTTAGTTCCTTGATCGTCTCCTCCCTTAATCTACTGGCTTCAGCAAGGGCGAGATCAGAGGATTTTTTGTCCTCACTGGTGATCTTCAAAGTGGCCTCCAGCTCGATGCCTTTCCCCCTTAGCTCAGCGTTCTACTTCTCCAAATTCGCATTCCTACCCACAGCTCATCGCGAATACGGTAGAGAACATCAAATTCAGTCATAAACTACAAAAAAAAGAAAGCATTAGAAGAAAGCAGTAAACAGAGTATTACAAGTGTTAAAAAAAAGAAACAGACTTACCAAGGCTAGCCTCTGAATCGCTTGCAGGGATAACTGGTCAGTCCCCATTGCCCTTTGATGATCAGCAGGCAAAAATGCTCTCTTGAGCAGCGTAGGAGCCAGTTAGGGAGAGGTGGCAATTGAGGCCCCCTCGGGCAACGCAGACACGGGCACTAAGGCTTGCCCGACTTTTATCCTTTCTTCCACTCTCCTCCTCTGCTCCTCTCTCCCCTTCTCCCTCTCAGCTCTCTTCCTCTCCCCCATCTTCTTTTTCCCTTCGGCCTTCTTCCTCTCCTCTTCTTTCTTTTTCTCTCTCTCTCTCTCTCAACTGTTCTTCCTTTTTTCTCTTCTTTTCCTGCTCATGAGCAGCAGACTGAGAACTAGTGGTGACATGCCCACCTGCAGACTTCTGCTTCTTTGACCGCTAAGCAAGAAGCTCATCATCCTCATCATCATCATCCCTGATCAAATTTCTTCTGGGAGGAGACATTTCCTCGCTGGAACTGCTGGATGTACTTGAAGACTCTTGAGCCTCAAAAACCTCTTTCTGAGCTAGAAGAACTTTCACTACTAGAGCTCACCTCACCAGAACCACCTTCATCACCTCCTCTAATATCACTTTCAAAACTTATCTCTTCCCTGTCCAACTGGATGGGGTCAACAACAACTTCTTCAGTAATATCTAGGAAAGGAATGCTATCTACAAGCCGTGCAATGAAACTAGACCCGATGTTCTTGTATTCCAGGAGAAAAGTGGTCGACTGGGAATGTTCACCTTCAGCTACAGGCTCTCTGATATTCCAAGCCTTAATAAATTCAGCAGCTCGAACCTCACTAAGAGAAGGTTCCAAATTCTTTGTCCTCGCTAAAAAGAAGAAAGAAGAATGTCAGAAAAATCATACATTGACAAGAATATCGAAAGAGCAGAATAGAAATTAACCCTACCTATGAACTCCTCCCTATAAAAGGGGACCATGAACCTGTCAGACCTCGACCCCTCGGTATGGGGAGGGAATTATCAATTTCTATCAAGAAAACCCTCTTGCCAATAGTCCTTATGGGAATCAGGTAGATTTACTACCAATACCCTGTCAGGACTCCTGGCCTTGAGTTAAAGAAGACCAGAGCTCGTTCGTGAGAAAGAATAGCAGAAGCATATTTCAGCAAGCCCTAGATTGGTGCCATAAAGTTAGTGTATCCTATGGACACCATTAACTATCTTCCAAATGTTTGGCGAACACTGCGCATGGACAATATTGAAATAGATGAAGAAATGTAAGAACAAATTGCTCGGAGGGAAAGTGAGGCCTCCTTGGGACTGAAAAAGAACATGAATCTAATGAGCGCCCTCTATCTCTCTTATATTTTAAGGGAGAGGGGCGCACTCAATATCTACCCAGTCTGGGACCTTATAGAACTCTCTAAACTCGGACACAGTCCTATTGCCTATCTTCGCCATTTATAAACCCTAATTACGAATTCAAAGAAATCTTAACAGAAGAGAAAACACAGAGAAAGAGCAAAAGGGACTTACGAGATGAAGGTTTGGCTGGAACGACGCAAGATCACAGGCCCACACGATAAAGAATATTGAAAGCAAGGGAAACAAGGACCTGAAGAGGAGTGTGCGATAGAAGAATCTTGAGAAAGATGATAAAACTTGAAGAAGTTTGAAACGACAACTACGGACTGCTGCTCCAAATGACTTTTAAATGCTTCCAATCATCGTGCACAGGCCACGAAGCAAGCTGCCACCTAAATCAGTTTAAAACTTTGGGAAGAGTTACACAATTTACAAGAGAGCCATTATGACAAATCATTTAAATTTATTGAGCCCAAATTGTGGCCCAACAACTTTAGGGGCAATTGTGGGTACCCAAATTTTCCATCATAGACCCATATGAGTAGCCTAATAGGAATGGCCCAAAGTCTGAGCCCCTCATATCTCAACTGAATTAAGTTATGACTTAGTCCACTCCTAAAATCTCGTAGGAAGATATTCAAGGAGTAGAAGGTGGACGTGGGGGAGACCAACACTCCCACTCCCCGCGAACAAATATGTATATAAAAAATCCTAAGCCCGGGGCAATGGGCATGATTTTTATTCTCTGTAAACACTCCTTGGAGTATATAGAAATAATACTGACTGCACCACCGTGGACGTAAGCATTCTTGATGAACCACGTACATATTGTGTTGTGTGATTGGCATTTTCTGTTCTTTATTTCGTTTGGTGATTGCGCTTTTCTTATTTATTTGTGTTGAATATAATTGTCACCACAAGATGTTAGTGTAATGGAGTAGGAAATTGGAATAAAGGTTGATACAATGCATTTTGTTATTTATATTTTATGATTATTATTTAGAAATGGTTAATGTACATTTTAAAACTAATATTTATTTTGTTGGCATTTATTAGGTACACGTGATTAGTAACAATTGTGTAACAACTATTCCATTTTTGTTTTTAGGCTTCCAATACCCATTTAAAGTCATATCAAGAGCTGGAGCTTCTCTGTCAACAACAACAAACTTCTACTTTGGATAGTATCTACTAATTTTCTATTGAACTGCGCATTTCTTAACATTTGATGGATAATGCTTTTTGGTATGAGTTTTGATGCATTTGTTAGGTTGTTTTGAATTCTATTCCATTATAATGTGTAAGTTGAGGTTACTTTTCTGCTATTTCAAGTTATCAGTGATTATGCTTTCAACGTAATCAATCTATCTTTCAACTCTATATAAACATTTGTGTTGGTTACTACTTTTACTTTCTAAGAAAGAAATGGCCATAGGTAGAGCATCAAACTCTTCAAACGCTTCCAGAATTTGAAAGAGAGTTGAAGTTGACACCGACACTGATTAAACTATTTCCTCTGCCTCAGCTTCAACTTCAACCTCTCTCAAATGCACTTGAGATAGCAGTGCTTTTATCAGATGTGAATGGTGCATTAAATATGTAACTGTTGTGTTGATTAACTCGCATAACTGTAGCCTTGATGTTGAAATCAATATGAATTTGGAGGCACAAGTTGTGGAAAAGCCTGCTTAGGTGAAGAAAAAAGATGTTGAAAAAGGCTGTTGCTGAGATAAAGAAATCCACGGCAAGCAAAGAGAAAAAGGAAAAGAAATCTATAGATCCCAACAAGCCAAAACGCCCTCTAACTACATTCTTTCTATTTGTAGGTGACTTTAGTAAAACCTTCAAATCAGCTAACCCTGATTACAAAAGTGTTTCTCAGCTCGGAAAGTAAGGTGGTGAGAAGTGGAAGTCCATAACAGATGAAGAGAATAAGCCTTATTTGGACAATGCTGCTGAGCTTAAGGAGGAATTTGATAAGAAGACTATCGAATCTCTCGAAGAACCTAAAAATGAAGATGGATGAGAATCACATGATTAGAAAGGTTCCTCATAGAATAAAGAGAATGTGTAAGCTGAGACATTATCTAATGACGAATGGTGTTATGAACCGGGTTAATTCCCATTGCCAAGGACGTTTTTATTTGATTTTTTGCATGTCACAAGAGTTTTCTTTTGTACATTTCATCAAATAAAAGTGTCCATTTATTCTAAATTTCCTTCTGTGCATTTCATTAGATGAAAGTGTCCACTCATTCTAAATTATAATTGGCATCATGTAATTAGTTATCACTTAGTTTTTTGAGTATGCAAATATTTTAGTTGCTTAAAAAAATGGCAGAGTGACAAATGTAATTATGGATAATGTTATAGATTCTGATGTGATTTCAATGTGTACATGTTTCTTATTTAACATGGTATCATATTCCTGTCCAACAAGATGAGTATTGAAGACTTTGGGTCTATTGCAAACCACGTTGTATATAATGCACTGCCACATAATCTGAGTTGCAACTGGTGCGACATCAGTAGCATTCTTTGATTCTTTCGAGGTTCTTCAAGTGATTCTTTAATTTGGGATAAATATGCAGACATTTTCAATGGGTATTAAGAGTATAATTATCTTGGATTGTTTTTAAATACCATAAAAACAATGTGAATGGAGGAGATAAAATTTGTGCATAATTGGAAGAGACTTTACAACACCACAATTATCCATAATTGGAATAATTAGATTAACATGTACAATCACTGTCAAAACATGTAAAATTTTATTTTTCATTTCATAGATTGACATATAAAATCACTGCCACCATATTTATGCATAATTAGCATGTTCTTGTTTTTCTTTTTATCCACAATCTAAAACTATTGTAATTATTAGCCATTCAAAAATTCGAAATATGATTTTAATAACATAATGTGTTATCCACACTAAGATGAAATTGGGGACATTCAATTTCTTCTTTGTTTTTTCAATGAGTTTGACGCAACTAAATACTGATGTAATTTCTCCTGTGACATTAGTTTTCTGTGAGGATGTCTTACAATGTCCATGGTATGCATGAATGTGGACTTGAGGATTGCTGCCTAGGTCAATCAACAAGATGTTCATAATCCAGAGATGATAGTACGCGAAACTTTGGTTTTCTCTACATTGTTCCATGGCGTCGGTTCGCGATACCGTAAGCATACAAACAACATCTTTCCTTTTTATACTTTTTTATAAATGTGTCGAAAATTATTCTTTCCATTCACAGATTTTAAAGTAGTTTCTTTTTCAAATATATTTGACCATTTGTAGTCTTAACTCATTTTCACATAGTGGATTTTTTTCTTTATTGAGATACTCGATATTGCGACGTTATTAAAGTTTGGTTTAGGCATCTCATTATAGGTCTCATCTTCAAAAGAAAGCATACATTATGTAAATTTGTAGCCACCTACTATAGCTAAAGTGTTCTAGCATTTTTATTAGGACGTTTGCTTGATTTAGGTTTAGAATATGCAAATTGTTGGTAAACATCTCATCATGATGCATTTTATCTTTACACCCCTCCTGCATTACATATTTACTTTTTTATCATTTAACGTGATTATATTGTCATTTTCTGTTCTTTTTAATGTGACCTATGGGTTGATTAAAATCCCCCCCTGCATTACATATTTTCTCTTTTATTGTTTAACCTGATTATATTGCCTTTTTCTTCTTCTTTTTAGTGTGACCTTTGGGTTGATTAAAATGCATTCATGTGGCATGGAAGAAAAATCAAATAGGTACTACACCCCACCCCACCCCACCCACACACAAAAAAAATGTTGCCCGCTAAATTCAATCCATTTTCTATGATAATTCTAATGGGTTGGCCTTATGTCACTGCCATTATTTGGTTAGGCCAAAAAGATGAACTTTGTTATTTTTTTAATATCTTAGTGATTGGAATTCTTCATACTAAGGCGCCTCCCAACCTATTATTCGAGTTTTAGCATTTGGATTAAGTTATAGCATGCCAGTGTATCTACCTCTAACCTTTTATTGGTGTGCGTGTTGTGGAGTTCCTAATTTGATAGCTTGATCATTTTTTGGTGTAGTTTTGAACTTGGTTGTTGTAACACCCCGCCTAATTAAATACCGGGTGGCCAGTCCCATACCAACTTAAAACAGAATATACAGTTGGCTCATTCTTAGCATCACTGTCGAAAATATTTACAATTCACCCAATACCCAATTAAGCTGGTGTTAAAAACTTTCCAAATTTTAATTCAATAAAATCCTTTTTTTTACGAATAACACTACACATTTTATTCTATCACAATAAAAGCTGAACAAATAACTCAAAAGAATTTAAATGCAGTTGAAATAAACATTCCCAAATAATAATCCAATACAGTAATCCCAACAATATTAAAAGTATTAAAATGACATGAGTACAAGACTACATGACTTAGATAGAAAGAAGATAACTGAATTCCTCTAGGTAACATGCCCTAAACAAAATATCACTATCAATAAAATGAAGATATGTGTCTAAGAAAATACTCCATAGCTCCATAGCTCGTCATAATCCGCTAAGGTTGGCGTCCCTGATGCTGGACACCTGATATAGAAGGTACAATAGAAAAGAGAATATGCAAGGAAATGGGTCAGAGCCCGATGTAAAATAATTTTGAAAATAACAAATATTTAACAAGTGCAATTAAGCATTTATTATGTTCATGTTAGTATCCAGACTCTCACTTGCTATTCTTACCTCTCATCTAGAGTGCACACTTAACGTTTTCTATTAACCTCCTAGTTAATGGTTCCTCCTAACTAGTTTCCATAGTATGATTCTATCCCATATCATAATCCCCGTATGTCCCATACCATACGTAGTATAATCATTCATATACGTTTCTCATTAATATGAATTAAGCTTTTCACATCTATAAGAATAAATATTCATTAACTTAGTTCAATTCTTTTTCTCTATTCACCGTCATTTACCATTATCCCATAGTAGATTGATCTAACCACTATATATACATTCACTTAATTCATTATATATATATATATATATATATATATATATATATATATATATATATATATATATATATATATATATATACACATATATAATACGGCACCCCGAGACACAGCTGCGGTGCATGCATTACTCTGCTGTCATGTCCCAGTATCGCTGGTCGCCGAATAGGGGACTAAAGGTTCGGTAAGGATTCCTCGAACCACAAATAACAACATAAAAATTGGAGGCGAACATAGTTCTCATACCCACGGGACACGCACATACCTACGTTCCCATAGTCAGCGAACTTATCAACTCCCCGATAAGTCTTTCATAGACCTATGTTCTCGAGCGACAAATCAAAGATCCCATGGATTCATCAGGATATGACTACCCTCACATGAAAACCTACCATCGATATCAAGTAAGCTAGGTATGTCATACACATAAATTATCAATCAATCAAATAGGAATTATCATCTACCTATATAAATATAATATCAACCAGGTACTCACACTATCCTAAGATAGTTCCCACACGTAACATTATATCTCTTTAAATACTACGTATTAAAATGTTATGTCTTTTCATCGTAAATTTAATTATCATAATTCTCATCAATTAAATCCCAATCACATTAATTTGGTTCTTATCTAGGGCTTACTGATCTTCCCTAAGTCCTAATATCCAAGGTACATTCTCTCTCTATACCGAATTAATTAAAGTATGAATTCTCATATACCTTTCCCAAAATGCTTTCCTATTTGAATTTACTATTTGGTAGTTTCTCTTACTCCAATAAACCGACAAACTCATAACTGGACTCTAAGAAAATTCCCAAAAATTCCCTCTGTCGCTCGAACCAGAAGGGTTGTCGTTTGAACGACTTCCACGTGTCGTTCGAGCAACTTCGCTCGAGATGTCATTCTCGCTCGAACGACTTCGCGTGAGATCGTGCGAGATGTCATTGTTCGTCCTCTTCACTAAATATCAGCGTTTTCTCACCATTTTTGAACCTAAAAACCTCTAAGATTCAACACCCAACATCTCATCATCGATATCCATCAACTCCTAACAGATTATAAATCATTCCTAACCTCCTAGGATCAACAAGAGTTTGAATTAACAACATATATTTATCCTCTTTTTCCAAAAAATTATATACATGATATCTTTAAGAACACAACAATGATTCTCAGAATTTCTTCAACAACTTAATGATTATTTCGTGGATTACTATCTACCCACAACATGAGTTTGATTTCTATATGTTTCCATTTTTCAGAAATTCATTAACAACTTTATCTTTATCTTCCAAACATGAAAAATCTCATCTTTTCATAACTATCCTAACATGGACAATATACTAACTAGATTTCAGTTATCAAATACTTGCCTCTAATAAAGATCTGATCCTTTGGAGTTGAATAACAAGGTGGTTCTCCCCTTCTTCAGTCACTTCCGGTGGTGGTTGGTGGTGGTGACCTTTGGTCCTTAGTTCTCCTCCTTTCCAAGCAAACTTCTCTTCTACCAAGCAACCTTTCACTCTCTCTCACAAGGTGACCTTTTAATTTTGTGTAGAAGAGATGAATGAACCCACGTACAACTAATCTCCAAATACTTATAATAAGAAAAAACCGAAATCACTATTCATCCCCCATATAAAAATGACCAAAATGCCCTTTTGAGTTGTCTTTTCATTTCCAAATGACCCGAGACCCAAAACCAACGTCCAAATAGACTTTTCTGACTACTTCAATCCTTCCGGATGCAAGGACGCACTCGAAATGACTATAAGGTCGATATAAAAATAAATTTCCTTTTTAATTTAACAAATTAGTCCCGACACTTCCCATACCGCGTCCGACTAAAAATTTAAATTACTTAATTAATGTCACACAGCCATATCAATAACATCACATTCATATATTACCTAAATATATTTAAGTAATATTTATAATCATTCATTTTAATATCCACAATTCGGATAAAACCCAAATGAATTAATTTATAATAAAATCCATTTAATCCATTAATTTAAAATATAACACATTTTAAAAGTCATTAAAATTACGGGGTATTATAGTTGCATAAAGATATCATAAGTAGTTTGGGCATAAAATAATAGTTGGATGAACATGTAAGCTCATTTTTTTGTAGTTCTTAATTGTTTTTTACTTTTAAGTGCACTGTGTTATTACTTTTAAGTGCTATAGTTAGTCAATCCTTGCATTCGTGGGATATGTAAGGTCACGAGTTCTTAATTGTACACGTCTTATTTGTCTAAATATCTCTAATTAGTATTGTTGTTGGAGTATTTTTGCCCAAAATTTTGAAATTGGGAAAAAAAAATTTGAACTACAAATTTTTTTCCTTTTTGCAATTATGTGGTTTGAAACTTTTTGCAGTTTTATGATTACATACTTTGGAAATTTTTTCCTTGCCTTCAGGCACAGGCATTCCGCTAGTATATATATGTTAGGATTCTCACAAAATGTTGAGAACTTTATGGTAATGGTCCCATTATATTTATTAAATATACCTAAATGTTAGACTATGATGTTAATTCGCTATAATTTACATACCAATAAACTATATTTTGATTTCTAAAGATTACATCTAAACCTTAATCCTAATATATGGAGTTTTAAAATTGAATTATATTATATTAGAGATTAAATTGATAGGCAAAAGTTAATTTAAAACCTAGATTTCGTATTGAGTTTGAGTTTTAGGAAGATGTTAGGTTTGGGGGTTAAAAAAGTAATTTTACCCATCTTTGGGAACATTGTTTTAATAAAGAACGTCTCAAGGACCAAAATAATAAATAAAAGGTATCTTTTTATATATAAAATGTTTTCAAAGACTTATAAAAATATTGAAAAAAAGTTGTGTGAAATTATCTAAATACCTTTCATGGGTAAAATTACCCTTATACCCTTACCACATATCTACTGCATGCTTAACACTTTTTCACCTCATGCTTGACACCTCATACTTTAATTTTCAAACATCCACCTTACACGTGTCATATTTAGAGGGGAAGCTAGGAAACGTGTCACTGTTTAGTGAAATAAGACTGAAAGACCACTCCAAAACGATACAACTCAACACTGAATTGCCACTGTAAAAACATGCTCACCTAACACATGTCAACACCGTAATATCTTTGGAAATAAATAAATAGGGTCTTTAGGATCAATTAAAACTCACACCAATTACTTGAGAATTATAGAAAGAAGTAGTGGGAGAAAGTGTGGGAAAGTTTGATGGTCCCTTTTTATTTCTAACGCGGAAAGTGTTTTCAGGATGACAAAAACAATTTCTCTTTTTTTTTCAAATTTTTAATTTGCACTAAGTTGTGAACTAATTTTAACTTAACCTAATTTTATCTTGACTAATACAAAACATCCTTTTAGTGATTAAAGAAACTAAAATAAAGTAAAGAAAAGAAAACTCACAATGCTAAATGTACGAGGAAATCACAACGGGAAAAAAAACCTCAGACGGCCTAAGCCAGACAACCACTATGAATGTGGATTTACGATGAACAGACACAATTATTACTCAACGACTCAATCCCCACAAGACTTGATGCTCTTCTGATCTTCAACCACTCCTCTCACAGTGCCCATGCAGAAATTCCTTCTTTCACGATGCTCGTCCACAACACACGCATCCACGTATGTCTCGGTATCCAAAAATATGGCTTGTAACATCTACTATGTTGAAACTAGTCTCCACCTAATCTTCACTGCAAAACCATCAATGTTCAATCAGAACAAACTCCAATTTTGTTCCACAAAGATCACTATAGCATATATTAATGATAATTAGGATCTTTGAAACTCTAAGAATGTGATTACTTTGGAAAAACTTAGAAAACTTGTGTACAGAAATGTTCTGGTTCGTAAACAGTTTTTGCAGAATGCACACTTATGAAATTTGAAGGAAACACGACAATAAATACTTTTCTTGAGGTGGATGCCGACTCGAATGATGTGACATGTCGCTCTAATGCGATGACCATCTCATTCGAACAATAGTGGCATCTCGTTTGAACGACAGAGTATTTCGTTTGAACGACGTAATGAATTAGAGTCCTAATATAACACTACTCTAATCCGTCCTTATCTGATTAAAACGAAGAGTAAAACATTTCAAACACTTATAAAGCATTTCTAAACTATTTATTTAATAAAATAACATCCTTATCCTTATAAAATTAAATTCCGAGTCCCATTGAAATTACGCATTCATACCTGAGCGGTCTCGAAATTCAATTGATCTTGAAGACGAATAAACATGCACCAATTAAACCTTCATCGCAAATAATTCCTTAAAGCTTTACCGTAACATCTTCAATAAACTTCAACACGTCATAGTTTGTGCGGGATCGTGATAATAAAAAATATGACCTATGTCTTAAACGTTTTTTGTTTCGGGAATAAGTCAAAACCATACAATAGAATCAATTGGAAATTGTGTCCTTACAAATATCCCCCTTTGACTATTCTGGGACAAAACCCATAGTGAAATACCTAAGTCGGGCCGTTAAGTCGTATGATGCCTAAATCCTATCCCATAAACCCAAAAATTAAAGTTACAGGCCAAGACTAGTAAAAGATTTGTAATACCCCGTATTTTTATGCTATATTAATTTGAGGATTTATTAAAGTTAATGTGAATGAAGTATTTAATAAAAATCCGGAAATTAATTATGTTATAATTATTAACGTGACGAGAGTTAGTAATTATGAGAAATTTGTTGAATATTACTAATGAGAAAAGTAATATATTATATTGGTTATATTAAATGTCATGAGTGAGTTAAATGACAATTTCGGAAATTTAAGTCGGGACGTGCTCGTGTCGCGTCGGGACTAAATTTTGTTAAATAAAAAGTGAATATTTTATAAGTTGTTCGTATGGTCGTTTTGAGTGCGCCAATGCGTCCGGAAGGGTCGAGATAGTCAGAAAAGTGTACCCGAGGGTGTAGTTTGGGTCTCGGGGCGTTTCTAGGCCTAATTAGTAACCCGGGAGGGCATTTTGGTCATTTTACATTCTTGGGTAATTAAACCCACGAATTTCAGCAACCTATATCATCCATTTATGTTAGTCATTTAGGGTTAGAACTTTCATAACCCTAGAACGGCCATTGGAGAAGAGAGGAGAGAGCTCTCAAGGCAATTCAAGGCCAAAAAGTCACCGGTTTGCACCGCCGCCACCACTAACGCGTAGATCGCGAGAAGGGGAACGCAACCACACCAAAATCAGCCGCAATCCAGACTTTTGAAAATCCCAGGCAAGTGTTTAACTTGCTATTTTTGTTGGTGCAATTTCCATATTAGTTTAGGAATGATTAGGGATGAAAAATATGAAAGAAAACCCAAATTTTGATAGGAATTTGCATGTAGTAAAGACTTAATCCTTATTCTGGAAGTCTCATGTGATGTAGAAAGATAACCCACGAAATTTTGGTGTAGCTAAGAAGAAAATTATGGGATTAAACAGATTAGAATCATGAGTTAGAGATTTTTAGGGTTCTTGAGTTTTAAATGAATTATGGCATGATAAATCCATGTTTAGTGATGTAAATTGATATGTTTTACGTTGAATATACCTGTTATGATGATATAAGGTTAGTAGTATAAATTTTGGGACAATTGGAACTTGAAAACATGGATTTGGTGTAAATTTGGAGATGAAACTCGTAACTGCAATTCTGCAGATTTTCGCAAACCTGCTTGATCGATCGATCGAGCATAGAGCTTCGATCGATCGAAGGTTCGATCGATCGAGCCCTAAACCTTGATCGATCGACCCCTCCTGGAAGACTCCTATTTCCCTTTGTAAATCACTTAAAAATCGAATTGTCGTTATATAATTCTTGGGCATTCTTAGTATAATGATTTGGGAGACATAGAGGACCAGTAGGGCGTATAAATAAATGTTGGGATCATTAATATTCGACGAAAATGGTATTTATGGGAAATTTACTTTAGGGTTAGTAAATTGATATATTAAAGGGTGAGGCGCGTAAGAGAATCACGTTGAAACGTAAATATGACACCTACTAAATTTTCTGCTTGGAAGGATAGAGTCCACGAGTGTCACGTAATAAGTGAGAAAACCCTTCGAGTTAAGGTTAGAGATGAAACCTTATACGTAATACTAATAATGTGAAATTAAGGATAAATTCTTTAATTATGGGTGACATGAGAAACCTATATTAATATGATAAAAGTGGTATATTTATATGATTGTGTGTACATATATTATACACATGTGAAAAACATACCGCGCTACTTGCTATCCTGGAGGTTACCGCGCTGGGACAGTCTTATCTCGATGGGACCTTTATGGGGGATATTGACTCGTACCCTAGAAGATAGATATCCTTGGTACAGGCTATCGAATTGATAGTTCAGACGGTCCTAAGAGACGCGAGTATGTGCCATCCTCTTAGAGACTTGGAATCTATGCTTCGCCTCGATATTGTTTGTGTATGTGTTAATACAATTCGAGAGTGATTCCGAATTTGTATTCCCCTTGATATGAGTGGTATGGGGTTTGGATAGTAGAAGTATGCACGCACCATAGTTTTATTTGGGGTGCTGTTATTTATATATATTATACGAGTAGTTAATATATATATGAGATTCGGAAATTTGAAACTGCCTACTGTGATTTGATAAGTAGGACATGGTTGATGACTTAAATAGTAAATACTTGTTTTGTGAAAGTATAATATGACACTGGGAAACCTTATAAATTAATAAAGCTAAAACGAGAGTTGTGCTGCTAATTGGGAGTATCTTTTTAAACGATGATATTGTTCGGTTTTGAAATCTTATGAGTAAGTTAATATAAGCTAAACTATTGGGAAGGTTAGTATGATAAAATGATAAGATAACCCGTTGGGAAGGTTAGTACGATAGGCGTGCACATTAGAAGAGAGGTGAGAATTTCTCAAGAGAGTGTCGCTCTAATATGTTGTTGCATTGGCCTATATCAATTTAAATACTTGCTAAACGTATTTTAAATCAAACACACTTTCGGGCTCTGACCCGTTTTTATCTCTCTCTCTCTCTCTTGTATATATATATATGTATGTATTACAGGTGCCCAGCCACAGGGGCGTCTTGCTTAGGATCTCTTGAAAGGAAAGCGCTGTAGCTTAGGTGGGAGTTGCATGTCTCTTGATTAAACGACTTCGCTCATTCGGATCCACTCTTAGTATTTTCATTTAGTTGAGCATGTGTAGCTCTTTCCATTATTCCGTTGTTATTGGAAATTTGTATTTCAGTTATTTCCAGTATTGTTACTATGGGTTTTATTCAGTTTGATTGTTTTACTTTATATTTCGCATGTTGACATTCGATTGACGAATGTTTTAAATTAATTGGACTATGTTGCAGATATTTAATGCGGTGTGATTCTTACTTATTGAATGTTGTTAATAAAATAAATGATTTTCTTTAAATAAAATTTGGAAAGTATGTATGAAAATGGTTTTGACACTTAGCTTAATTATTCAGGGTGTTAAATTAAAAAATTTATTTTTATCGACAGTGATGCTGAGAATGAACCAACTGTTTACCTTGATTTAGTTTAATAAAGGAGTGATCGCCCGGTATTTAATTAGGCGGGGTGTCACAGCTGGTATCAGAGCATCAGGTTCTATTGTCCATAGGATCTGTACGGCTTATTTCGCTTTCAGCTTGATGTTATTGCTATAGAGCCCTATTTTTTAGGATTGTTGTACTCTTGCTTTTACATTTAAGTCTTCAGCTATTTGAGATTTGATAATAACTGTAGGCTAATAAAATTATTCACGTTTCAGATGCCTCCGAGACGTGCTCCCAAGGATAGGCGTGCCTAGGCCGAACAACCAGCAGTTCCGGCACAAGGCACGATGAATGCAAATGAAGTAGCCGCCATTATTGCTCAGGCGGTGAATGTCGCGATGGCGGTGATTCTGCAGGCTCCACCACAGGTTCAGGCAGTGGCGCCAATACCAGCACAACTTCCATCTGCATGGGAGAGGGTTCGGGATGCTTTTCAGAAAGCGCATCCCCCTGAGTTCTCTGGTAGCTCCGATATAGTCACATGTAGCCAATGGAAGAAAGACATTCAGCGGAACCTTCGTATGTATGAGCGCACTGATGTGCAAAAGAAGTTATTGGCTTCCTTTAAGCTAGTGGGAGCCGCATTGCAGTGGTGGGAGTCCACTACCACTTTGGAGGAGAGGGACACGATCCCTATTCAGTTGTTCTGGGAGCGGTTTGACCGCAAGTATTTTCCACCCGCCGTGCAGACTGAGATGAGGCAGAGATTGCTAAATCTGAAGCAGGAGAGTCTTACTGTAGCGGAGTATGAGGAGGAGTTCACGAGACTTCTCACCATTGTGCCAGATGAGGCACCTACTGAGAGTAAGAAGAATATGTTGTTTGTCGACGGGTTAGCTTGGAGGATCCGTCAGCACCTTATTGGGAATTTATCTCTGAGTACTTTCACCGATGTACTCAATGCAGCGTTACTACATTGCCAGGAAGCAAGAGAGTAGGAGAGTCCATCCAGCAGGGCAGGGCCAGGGGTAATGGTGCCAGTGGGGCACCATCTGAAGGACAGACTCGTCATCACGAGCAGAGTTCCCATCAGGGGGAACCTGCTAAGCGATTCCATTCCGGTGATTCTAGGAAGGGATTCGGGGGTTTTAGGCAGGGCCATCAGGGCCAGCCTAATCAGCAGGGCCAGCAGGGCCAACACCGATAGCAGGGACAATAACGTGTTAATCAGGGCCAACAGGGCTAGTGGCGGGGAGGTAATGGCCAGCAAGGACAGAGGGGATGAAACTTCAAAGGTTGATGTTTTGGGTGCGGTAAACATGGCCATAGGGGTCAGGATTTCCCAGAGGGCGATAGGGCCCCACAGCAGCAGGGAGCCCGTAATGAGCCACAGAGACCACTTTTCCCACCTGCCCTCCCAGCTCCAGCCCAGGTGCCAGCCCTACCATCCATTCCAGCAGCTCTAGTGCAGTAGGGGCAATTACAGTATGGACGTGTCTATAACGTCCACCAGGCAGCAGCTCCACAGGCACCACCCGCGATTGAGGGTATGTTTCCTATCCATGGTACTATGGGTCGGGTTTTGTTTGAAACAGGGGCAACACATTGTTTTATAGCTACGCATTTTGTGAAGGTGTTAGGGTTGTTAGCCACAGCAGAGAGCATAGTGACGTGTGTGGACTCACCGCTGGGGAGTGGGTCACTTATTTTCTTTATATGCCGAGGAGTGGGGGTAGAGATTGGTAGCTTAGTATTACCTGCAGACATGTTAGTCTTAGACATGCACGAGCATGATGTGATTATTGGTATGGATTGGTTCACAGCTTATAGAGCCATGATTGATTGCTTCGGTGGGAGCATTATTTTTGCCATTCCGGGGCAAGAGATGTTTGTAGTGGCGATGCCTCGCCCAGAGGGAGGCTCGACCGCTCATTTGTATTACATAGAGGAGGATACCTCTAAGGAGGTTGTGATTCCCTTAGATTCGATCCCAGTTGTCAGGGAGTATTCTGATGTGTTTCAGGAAATACTAGGCCTACCCCCCAGTCGAGAGAACTTTGTTATAGATTTATTGCTAGATACGAGACCTATAGCACGCACACCGTACCTTATGGTTCCGGGAGAGATGCGAGAGCTACGAGATCAGATAGAGCACCTGTTAGGTTAGGGCTTCATTCATTGGAGTACCTCACCTTGGGGCGCTCCAGTTTTGTTTATGAAGAAGAGAGACGGTTCACTGAGATTGTGTGTGGACTACAGGGAGCTGAACAAGGTCACGATACGGAATAAATATCCGTTACCTCGAATCGATGATCTGTTTGACTAGCTGAGGGGAGCAACTTTCTTTTTGAAGATAGATCTGAGGTCGGGGTATCATCAGCTACGTATTAGGGAGCAGGATGTTTCGAATACTGCTTTCTTGACGAGATATGGGTCTTATGAGTTCCGGGTGATGCCGTTCGGACTCACGAATGCTCCAGCCGTTTTCATGGACTTGATGAACCGAGTATTCAGAGATTTCTTGGATCAGTTTGTCATAGTTTTCATAGATGACATTTTGATATATTCACACTCCGAGGAGGAGCATGCCGAGCATTTGAGGCAGGTTCTTCAGACTCTACGAGAGCATCAGTTGTATGCTAAGTACGAGAAGTGCGGATTCTGGTTGCGAGAAGTACAGTTCTTGGGCCATGTTGTTTTTGAGCAGGGGATAACAGTTAACCCGAGTAAAGTATCAGCGGTGAGGGAGTGGGGACAGCCCACGACACCGACGAAAGTGCGTAGTTTATTGGGGTTAGCTGGTTACTACAGGAGATTCATTCGGGGATTCTCCAAAATAGCGGGTCCATTGACCAATATGACTCGCAAGGGAGTACCATATGTTTGGGATGACGCTTGTCAGTTGGCTTTCGACAAGCTGAAAGACAATCTTACTTCAGCGCCAGTCCTTGCGTTACCACAGCCGGGTATGGAGTACCTGGTTTACACCGATGCGTCCTTACGGGGACTTGGGGGAGTACTTCAGCAGGAAGATAAGGCTATAGCTTTTGCCTCGCGCAAGCTTAAGCCGCATGAGAAAAGTTACCCCACCCACAACCTGGAGTTAGCAGCGGTTGTCTTTGCATTGAGGATATGGAGGCACTATTTGTTGGGAGAGAAATTTCGTTTGTTCACAGACCACAAGTCGTTGAAGTACCTGTTCACTCAGCGAGAGCTGAATATGCGTCAGCGCAGATGGCTAGAGTTTGTGAAGGACTACCAGTTCGACATCTAGTATCATCCGGAAAAGGCCAATGTAGTTGCTGATGCGTTGAGTCGTAGACCGGTAGACGAGGTAGCAGATGTCTGGAAAGCAAAGTGGAAGGAGTTAGGTCACCAGGACGCAGTAGCACGTTCTTTCATATCCGTGATGTCAGTCACTCCCGAGATTGTTACATGGGTGATATAGGCATAGACCACAGACCCGTTTTGCCAGGAGCAGATTCTGTGACTTCTAGCCGAGGGTGTTGAGTCCTATTCTGTTAGTTCTGATGGAGGTTTACGGTTTAATGGGAGATTGGTGGTTCCAGAAGGAGTAGAATTACGTCATGCAGTGATGACTCATTCTCATAGGTCCCGATTTGCAGTACATCCGGGAGGCGATAAGATGTACCAGGACATGAGGAGGCAATACTGGTGGAGCGGGATAAAGAAGGACATTGCTGAGTTCGTATCCAAGTGTTCTACCTGCTAGCTGGTGAAAGTGGACCATCAGAAACCGTCAGGATTGCTTCAGCCATTAAAAGTACCCGCGTGGAAGTGGGAGAGTATTTCCATGGATTTTATTACAGGGTTGCCTACATCACAGCGGGGCCACGATTCTATCTGGGTGATTGTAGATCATTTGACCAAGGTGGCTTATTTTCTGCCGGTGCGGACATATTACACCACAGGTCAGTATGCTCAGTTGTTCATCGCTGAGATTGTCAGATTACACGGGGTGCCCCTGAATATTGTGTCAGATAGAGACAAGATTTTCGTGTCACGTTTTTGGGAAAGCTTTCAGGAGGCTATGGGTACTGAGTTGAGGCTGAGTTCAGCTTACCACCCACAGACATATGGACAAACAAAGCGTACTAATCAGATGTTAGAGGATATGCTACGCATGTGTGTTCTCGATTTTGGAGGAGGTTAGGAGCCACATCTTCCACTGGTAGAGTTTGCCTATAATAACTCTTATCAGTTCACGATTGACATGGCTCCATTTGAGGCTTTGTATGGCAGGCCTTGTCATTCCCCAGCTTGTTGGCTCGAAGTGGGGGATAACAAGTTGCTAGGACCAGAGGTAATTCAGGAGACCTCCGCGAGGATTGAGATAATCAGGAGTCGCATTCGGATAGCCCAGGACAGGCAGAAGAGCTACGCCAATGCGAAACGGTTCTTCCGAGAGTTTAGTGTGGGGGACCAAGTATTATTGCGTGTATCTCCTATGAAGGGAGTAATGAGGTTCGGGAAGAAAGGGAAGTTGGCTCCGAGGTACGTGGGACCATTTCCCATCATCGAGAGGATTGGGCCAGTTGCATACAGGTTAGGACTGCCAGAGAATTTACATTGCATCCACGATGTATTTCACATCTCGTCGTTGAGACGATAACTTCGGGATGATATGGCCCATACTCACATTGCGCTAGATGAGATCGACTTACAGCCTGATAGATCTTACGAGGAGAGACCGGTGGCTATCCTAGACTATAGTGAGAGGAGATTGAGGTCGAAGATAGTTCCACTTGTGCGGGTCCAGTGGGAGCATCATAATGTGGAGGAATCCACTTGGGAGCGCGAGGCAGATATATACGAGAGATATCCAGAGTTGTTTTTACCAGGTATGCCTTATTTTTCGAATTTCGGGATGAAATTCCGTTATTAGGGGGGGAGTATGTAATACCCCGTATTTTTATGCTATATTAATTTGGGGATTTATTAAAGTTAATGTGAATGAAGTATTTAATAAAAATCCGGAAATTAATTATGTTATAATTATTAACGTGACGAGAGTTAGTAATTATGAGAAATTTGTTGAATATTACTAATGAGCAAAGTAATATATTAGATTGGTTATATTGAATGTCATGAGTGAGTTAAATGACAATTTCGGAAATTTAAGTCGGGACGTGCTCGTGTTGCGTCGGGACTAAATTTTGTTACATAAAAAACTGAATATTTTATAAGTTGTTCGTATGGTCGTTTTGAGTGCGCCAACGCGTCCGGAAGGGTCGAGATAGTCAGAAAAGTGTACCCGGGGGTGTAGTTTGGGTCTCGGGGCGTTTCTAGGCCTAATTAGTAACCCGGGAGGGCATTTTGGTCATTTTACATTCTTGGGTAATTAAACCCACGAATTTCAGCAACCTATATCAGCCATTTAGGTTAGTCATTTAGGGTTAGAACTTTCAGAACCCTAGAACGGCCATTGGAGAAGAGAGGAGAGAGCTCTCAAGGCAATTCAAGGCCAAAAAGTCACCGGTTTGCACCGCCGCCACCACCAACGCGTAGATCGCGAGAAGGGGAACGCAACCACACCAAAATCAGCCGCAATCCAGACTTTTGAAAATCCCAGGCAAGTGTTTAACTTGCTATTTTCGTTAGTGCAATTTCCATATTAGTTTAGGAATGATTAGGGATGAAAAATATGAAAGAAACCCAAATTTTGATAGGAATTTGCATGTAGTAAAGACTTAATCCTTATTCTGGAAGTCTCATGTGATGTAGAAAGATAACCCACAAAATTTTGGTTTAGATAAGAAGGAAATTCTGGGATTAAACAGATTAGAATCATGAGTTAGAGATTTTTAGGGTTCTTGAGTTTTAAATGAATTATGGCATGATAAATCCATATTTAGTGATGTAAATTGATATGTTTTACGTTGAATATACCTGTTATGATGATATAAGGTTAGTAGTATAAATTCTGGGACGATTGGAACTTGAAAACATGGATTTGGTGTAAATTTGGAGATGAAACCCGTAACTGCAATTCTGCAGATTTTTGCAGACCTGCTTGATCGATCGATCGAGCATAGAGCTTCGATCGATCGAAGGTTCGATCGATCGAGCCCCAAACCTTTATCGATCGACCCCTCCTGACAGACTCCTATTTCCCTTTGTAAATGATTTAAAAATCAAATTGTCGTGATATAATTCTTGGGCATTCTTAGTATAATGAGTTGGGAGACATAGAGGACTAGTAGGGCGTATAAATAAATGTTGGGATCATTAATATTCGACGAGAATGGTATTTATGGGATATTTACTTTAGGATTAGTAAATTGATATATTAAAGGGTGAGGCGCGTAAGAGAATCACGTTGAAACGTAAATATGACACCTACTGAATTTTCTACTTGGAAGGATAGAGTCCACGAGTGTTATGTAATAAGTGAGAAAACCCTTCGAGTTAAGGTTAGAGATGAAACCTTATACGTAATACTAATAATGTAAAATTAAGGGTAAATGTTGTAATTATGGGTGACGTGAGGAACCTATATTAATATGATAAAAGTGGTATATTTATATGATTGTGTGTACATATATATTATATACATGTGAAAAACATACCGCGCTACTTGCTATCCTTGAGGTTACCGCGCTGGGACAGTTTTATCTCGATGGGACCTATATGGGGGATATTGACTTGTACCCTAGAAGATAGATATCCTTGGTACAGGCTATCGAATTGATAGTTCAGATAGTCCTAAGAGACGCGAGTATGTGCCATCCTCTTAGAGACTTGGAATCTATGCTTCGCCTCAATATTGTTTGTGTATGTGTTAATACAATTCGAGAGTGATTCCGAATTTGTATTCCCCTTGATATGAGTGGTATGGGGTTTGGATAGTAGAAGTATGCACGCACCATAGTTTTATTTGGGGTGCTGTTATTTATATATATTATACGAGTAGTTAATATATATATGAGATTCGGAAATTTGAAACTGCCTACTGTGATTTGATAAGTAGGACATGGTTGATGACTCAAATGGTTAATAATTGTTTTGTGAAAGTATAATATGACACTGGGAAACCTTATAAATTAATAAAGCTAAAACGAGAGTTGTGCTGCTAATTGGGAGTATCTTTTTAAGCGATGATATTGTTCGGTTTTGAAATCTTATGAGTAAGTTAAGATAAGCTAAACTATTGGGAAGGTTAGTATGATAAAATGATAAGATAACCCGTTGGGAAGGTTAGTACGATAGGCGTGCACATTGGAAGAGAGGTGAGAATTTCTCAAGAGAGTGTCGCTCTAATATGTTGTTGCATTGGCCTGTATCAATTTAAATACTTGCTAAACGTATTTTAAATCAAACACACTTTCGGGCTCTGACCCGTTTCTCTCTCTCTCTCTCTCTCTCTCTCTCTCTTGTATATATATGTATATATTACAGGTTCCCAGCCATAGGGGCGTCTTGCTTAGGATCTCTTGAAAGGAAAGCGCTGCAGCTTAGGTGGGAGTTGCAGGTCTCTTGATTAGACGACTTCGCTTATTCGGATCCACTCTTAGTATTTTCATTTAGTTGAGCATGTGTATCTCTTTCCATTATTCCGTTGTTATTGGACATTTGTATTTCAGTTATTTCCAGTACTGTTACTATGGGTTTTATTCAGTTTGATTGTGTTACTTTATATTTCACATGTTGACATTCGATTGACGAATGTTTTAAATTAATTAGACTATTATGCAGATATTTAATGCGGTGTGATTCTTACTTATTGAATGTTGTTAATAAAATAAATGATTTTCTTTAAATAAAATTTGGAAAGTATATATGAAAATGGTTTTGACACTTAGCTTAATTATTTAGGGTCTTAAATTGGAATATTATTTTTATCGACAGTGATACTGAGAATGAACCAACTGTTTACCTTGATTTAATTTAATAAAGGAGTGATCGCCCGGTATTTAATTAGGTGGGGTGTCACAAGATTGTCCTACAAGCATGAACTGTCTCTGAATTTCTAAATGTGAAGTAGTCTTGAAATCTTGAATATTTTTAAGCATACCTACACACATGAAATAGACAAATACCCAGTGAAGAATGGAGGAACAAATGATATAAATCATAATGAAATATGTGAGCAAAATATTTTGATACCAATTTGAAATAAAAAGAAACTTTTAAATCCGGATATCAAATATGCACATAAACAAGATACCAATGTAGGTCCAAATGTGTGCAACAAACAAACAATGTGCTCAAAAAAATCTCCCCCTATATCACATACATCACTCCCTTTTTTGTTTATCTTAAATAAACAATCCGGTGAAAAGATAAATAGTTTAGCGATATATGTAGCACGGGCATAATCAATGAAATATCTAGATAAACATTCAAACAACCAACTAATAAAAATTATTGATATCAACTCCGTAGCTAGAAAAAGAGAATCACACAATATGAGTCAACAATCTAAGCAGGTGTGACTAAACGCAATCCTATACAGTAAAATATGAATCTGCATATAAAAAATTGTCCAGAAGCAACTCAACAGTACCAAAAATATGACACATATGCAACAAGGTACTGAAACAGGAAGAATTGCAAAAATCCAGACGTCGCTCGAACGATAGGCTTCGGGCGATAAGTAAATCTCACTCGAATAAGAAACAGAAACAATCACAGTTTGCACAGAAAATTATATAGTTTTGCCCAGTGAAAAAATTTCCAAAAAAAACTAATTGAAAGGAGTCCAAAACTGTAAAATAGTAGCGAAAAATATAAAAACAATATGAATTACATGCTAACATAGTACCGATGTTCTCAAACATGAACACGGAATGTATGGGCATGGACTACAACAAGTGAATCACAATTCCATCACATCGAAACAATCAAGAAGATCTAATTGATAGCTATAAATCATTTAACTTTATTGTAGCCATATGTGACAATTAAAGTGTGAGCTACATGAACTAAACAATCAAACATGCACACAAATTCGTAATTTTGATGATTTTACAAACAATAGCGTCATAATACGATTTTTCAACGTTAGGATTCTTTATGCAAACCCATTTAATTTTTATCCATCCAAACTCTCTCTCTCTCTCTCATATATATATATATATATATATATATATATATATATATATATATATATATATATATATATATAATATTTTTCTTTTGAATGAACATAAACCAATTTGGCCCATTTTTGGCATATGATTCTTTTTATTGCCTTTTAATTTTTTTCGGCCTCTTTTAAACGGTGGCTTTCGCGATTAGTCAATTTTACGCTCTCTCAGCCCTTTCCCATGAACACTCATCATTTTTTCAATTACAATCCTCATGGTAAACGGTTCTTACATGCACACCTCCTCGTTATTTCTACTTACGCATAGATAACAAAATTAAAATAAGAATGTCTCACCAAACTCAACTATGCATGTGTGCAAGGATGAAATATATACAAAGTCGAATCAAAAATCATATCAACTTCGAAACAACCCCATATAAATAATGGTTAAGATCATTCTAAGCATCAATAATTATGATCAAACATCCTAGCCACGTCGATAATGAAAGGATGGGGGTCCAAGCACACCAATATGCCACATCAAACATGTAAACTCATGACATGAAAAACAATTAAAAAACTTTGTGGTTTTGCAACATATTTTGACTCAAATAAAAAAATGGTATTTTTTCAAAAATATTATAAACCAAAAATATTTTTGTATTTTCTCAAAAAATAAAATCTTTTTTATTTTTTCAAATAAGACTCAATAAAAGAAAAATATAATACAAAATGATACACAAGTCATAACACTAGCAAGATATAAATCATGATGCAAAGACTAGCTTATGACAAACATAGTAACACCATTATCCTTTAGATCTAGCATGGGAAGCATCAAGTGCAACCAAATGAGAACCATAAAGTTTTAGTCCTAAAGCCTCTAAGTTCAATTTCCTGGCCCAAGTAGGTGTGACATAACGGGTGGGGGTTTTAAGAACCGAAATGAATTTATTCCAAAACTTCCTAGGAATATTCCTAAGGTCATAGAAAAAATGTCTAAGGTGACCTTTTCTACCGCAATGGGAACAAGTGTAACCACGGTGGGAATGATTATCAAAATGTTGACATTTCCTCACTTTCCTAGTGGGCTCTCTCACACAATTGGTATTGGGTTTAGGAATGGGAACACTATCGTTGTAGCCTATAACAAACCTATATCACTTTTGACTTGGACGGTGCCTAACATCCTATCCAACTTCTCCCACCTAGATTCCAAATAAAACTTAACCTTACTCTAGTCTCTCAATCTCGCATCTAACTCACTAATCCTATACACAAGCACACACCTAGACTCCTCAAATTCTAACAACACTTTTTTTAAAGTCTCCATCAAACCATGAAGACTATCTCTCTCTTTCTCCACATATTCTATATTATCCCTAAACATCTTCTCCCGTTCCCAAAGATCCTCAATCAAAGCATCATTATTTTCCATGGCACGCTCATTAAACCTAGCTTGTAATTAATAGTTTGGCTTTTTCACTTTCATCGCCTCGGCATACAACTCATTAAAATCAATTTGCAATTCTTTCAGATCAACCTCCTCATCATCACTCACTTCACACTCACTCACTTGGAATTCAACGACCTAGAAAGTATCATGCATATGAGAATCTTCATGGGAAGATTTATAGTTATTGCTCACATGACATTCCAAGAAAGCAACAAACTTTCTCTCATTGGGGGGAATTCCCTCCCTCTTCCGGTTCAGTATCACTTAAGGAGGCACTATACGCTATCAGTTTATTGACCTCTTTCTTAAGTCTAGTGGGACACTCGATAATTTTGTGACCATGCCCCTCATACCCAAAGCACATATCCAACTCAACCCTATTAAATTTCTCACTCTTATCTTTAGGGGTGGAGTCTACCTTGTTCTTGAATTTCTCAAAATTTTTAGCATCTTTTGATTGCTTTTAAAAATTCAATTTTTTTTTAACTTTTTAGACAACAAGGTGACATCCTCAAAATCGGATCAAAATCGTCATACGAAAATTTAGTTTCCTCCTTCCAGGATTTCAAAGCAATGCCCTTTTCTTTCTTTGGCACTTTCTTAGAGCTAAACATGTCGAGTTCATAGATTTGTATGTCAACTACAATCTCTTCAAGTTTCGTCGAATCAAGCATACCTAAGGTGTTTAAAATAGTCATTTTTGCATCAAACGTACTCGGCAAAGATCTCAAAATTTTCTTTATCACACTGTTGTCGGGAATCTTTTCTCATGGGTTAAATGACAAGTTGACAGTATTAGACAACCTAGTGTAAAACTCATCAAACGACTCATTATCTAACATCTTAATCATCTCAAAATTTGTAGTGAGGTTTTGTATCTTAGATTCCCTAACCATCCTAGTGACCTCATGAGTAAGTGAAAGTGTATCTCAAACATCTTTTGATGTTTCACAAGTCATGATTCTATTATACTCTTCAAGTGTGACACGTGAGGAAATTACGTGCAAAACTTTAAAGTTATAAAGTGCAAGCCTATGTTCAACCTCAGTCCATGACTCAATGGGTTTCAAACTAGTGACCTCACCCTATCGTGTGACTCGTGTTTTCTAGCCCTTTTCAACCTCTAATCAAACATGCTCATCAATGTATTTTAACGCACTTCTCATTCGCATTTTCCAACAAGCATAATTTGTGCCATAAAAAATAAGAGCACATAAACTTTCAAAACCACCAAAATTCATCTAAAAAAATATAAGGGATCAAACACAATAAAATTATGTTTTTACTCTGATACCAATTTGATGGTCCCTTTTTATTGCTAACACGAAAAGTGTTTTAAGGATGAAAAAAACAATTTCTCTCATTATGAAAAAACATTTCCAATTTTTAATTTGCACCAGGTTGTGAACTAATTTTAACTAAACCAAACTTTATCTTGATTTATCCTAAATATTCATCTAGTGATTAAAGTAACTAAAATAAAGAAAAGAAAAGAAAACTCACAACGACGGATGTACGAGGAAACCACAACGGGAAAAAACCTCGGACGACCCAACCAAGACAATCACTATAAATGTGGATTTACAATGAACAGACACAAGTCTTACTCAACGACTCGATCCCCAAGAGACTTGACTATCTTATGATATTCAACCACTCCTCTCATAGTGACCACGCATAAATTCCTTCTTCTACGATGCTCGTCCACAACACACGTGTCCACGTATTTCTCGGTGTCCATCGATATGTCTTATAATGTCTATGATGTTGAAATCGGACTCGATCGAATCTTCACCGTAAAACCAGCAATGTTCAAGTAAAACAAACTCCAATTTAGTTCCAAAAAGATTACTATAGCATATATTAATGATAACTCGGATCTTTGAAACACCAAGGATGCGATTACTTTGGAAAACCTTAGAAAACTTGTGTGCTGAAATGTTCTGGATCATAAATAGTTTTAGCAGAATCCACACTTACAAAATCTTAAGGAAACACGCCATTAAATACTTTTTCTTGAGGTGGGATTTTGCTCAAACGACGTGACATGTCCCTCATACGAGATGACCATGTCATTCGAACGACAGTGGCATATTGTTTGAGAAGCACAATATGTTGTTTGAATCACGTAGTAAATTAGAGTCCTAATAAAACGCTATCTAATCCATCCTTATCAGACTAAAATGAAGTGTAAAACATTTTAAATATTTTTAAACCATTTATTTAATAAAAATAACATCCTCATCCTTATAAAATTAAATTTCGAGTTCCATTAAAACTACACATTTATACCTGAGTGATCTCGGAATGCAATTGATCTTGAAGACGAATAAATTTTCACCAATTAAACCTTCGGCATAAATAATTCCTTAAAGCTTTATTGCAACGTCTTTAACAAACTTCAACACATCATATTCAGTGTGGGATTGTGACAGTAAAAAATACGACATATTACTCAAGCGTGTTTTGTTTAGGGAATAAGTTAAAACTATACAATGGACTCAATTGGAAATTTGTCCTTACAAAGTTTAAGAAGAAATTCTTAAAGTTCTTAGGATATTTGTCTTAAGGTAATCATATACTAATCTTGAAATAAAAATTTATAGTTTTAATTTGTTGTTTTATAGCTACACTAAGCATAAATGTTGGTAAAAACACTATTGATCCATTTTAGTAAACATAAAATTATAGGGTTTTCTAAATTGAATTATTTTATGAAATTGAAACACATAGCTCTTTTTATAATAATTTATTGAGTTTGTAGATGCGGATGGTAAGTAATCCTGTGATTAATATAACCCCCCTCATAATAGATAAAGCTCAAGATAAGTATCGAAGCAAGAAGCATGAAGGTAGCGAAGAAGCTCAGCAAGGAAGCCTGTCGAGAAAACTCATCTTTATTTTTGTTTTGATTACTTAGGAAAATTGTATCTTTTGATTATATTAATTCTAATTTGTAACAATTGTAACTTTGAGTGTGAGGTCAAATGGTACTCGCAAGAGACCAAGTTTGACAGGGCTTTGGAGAGCTTAAATGCTCTACATAATGACTTCGTTGTGGGAACTTCAGAGGGACCTAGATTGGAGGGTTGGGAAGTAAGGAAACCTTAAGTCTTGTCTTAAACATTTTAGATACACCTAGTAAAACAACGAGAGGCCATATTTCGTGAATACTTTGGTAGAGTAACATTGATTTCCATCTCACATTTAGTCTTAAGCTAAACATACCTCTACCGAAAGTCATGTCTACTTTAAGTGACGTAACGCGCCACTTACGCACTGTCGAATCCAAACTTGAGTAAATCACTGTTGTATAGGGTTGTCCAACGATTTGGTGGATTACCACTGTTATGAAAATTGACTAATGCACATTTGGTTGCCAAAAGGTATATGTTGGCATTTAATATTTATGACGTAGAGCAGGCTAACCCATCAGGCATTTAATATTTGTGACTTAAAGTGCTAGGGGAATGTCTTTCCCATTTATGAGACACCTCGGGAGAGGTGTGGTGAGACTATTTATCAACCCCAACCACCTAAAGAGAGAGATAGAAAATACCCTTCCTAAGAAAAAAGAGTTATTGCAAAACTAGAGTTTTACTCACCCACCATTGACGTTTATTACGAAGATTTTATTAAATACCAGAGACATTCATGTTTATTGGTGTGTTAGCTGCCTGCCAAGGTGTATCTTGGGTGATTACTTCACTCCCTCTGATTGAGTTGTTTCTGAGGTTCTTTTATTATTATTATTTTAGTTATACATGAGTGATTTGTGAGTCCAATCTGAGTATTTGTTATATATAATATTATGTGTTTATCGAATGATTATTAAGGATATTTGGGTTAGTAGTTTATCACCATATCTATAAGGGTTACACCTATGATTGTATTATAATACCCCAACCCTAATAGGAATCCCCTCTTACAATTGGCAACTCTGTTGTGAAGGCGTTATTCTAGAAATATAGTGCAAGATAACACTAACCGTGTCCTTGACTTTGATGAGGTTCAACGAAGGGAAGAGAATATAGCTACAGATCTTAAAACCTCCAAAGAAGGGGTGCGTCGGGTGGAGGTCTTCTAAGTTTAAATAGTAAAATGTGTCCCAACGATCATAGAAGCTTTCACGAGAGCTATGATGGGTCCAGTCCAGATGGCCCATTTAATGGGTAAGTTTATGGAGTTTTTGCAAACTCCTATAGAAGGATATGGATTTTGGGGGAAATGAACCACATCTATTTTGTTACTCCAATGAAGTCTCTGACGGCCCCACACTACACCAAAAAGGCCAACTTGTCATGGTAAAAACCTTGAAAAGTCAAATTTGTTACGGTATTTGACCATGACAAGTTTGGGGACGACAAAGGAAATTTTCATGGACGTGTCACAGTCAAAGTATGTAACAAGTATTGAACTTGTCATGGACTTTGATTCTGACAAAGGAAAACTTATCAGGGTCAAAGTTCGTGACAAATAACACTTATCATGGACTTGTCACGGTCAAAATCCATGATAATTTTGAGAAGAATTTTAGAAAACCGTTGGGCAGTATGGCCACTACCACTGCCCAATGGTATATTTGTACTTCTTACAGCATATTAAACATGTCCAAATAGTATATATACCAAGAAACATTCAATATTCAATAACCAAATCAAATAAATACAAATATCCATAACCATAACTAAGCAACAAATATCCATAACCAAATTAAAAAATATAAATAATATCCAGCATTCAATATCCAAACAATCAAAACAAATAATGTCACAAATTAACATCTTGAACCGCTCGGAGGAGGAAGGTAGGCCACACTATATATGAATTTATACATCCATAAATTCGTCGAATGTCTTATTATTGTTCCAACCACAAAGATGTATTTTCATTTTCGGGCATAATATGGGTGATGAGAACCTTCGCCTTTATATCTTGCATGTTACGTCCATAAACCATACTACCTGAGTGTGTGTTCGGGTCCCTTAATCCCCTAGCTATCAGCGTGCCAGTAAATATGCTTATCAAATACACGCTTAGCCAACCAATTATATACATAGGCCGTTCGATGGGGTCATCATGGGAAATGGATCATATGCAGGCGGCGACCAGGTGCATATCGGCGATGAGGGTAAGAGAGATGGATAAATGGCATCCTTATCTACCTCCTTTCCCTTCCCCTTCCCCTTCCCCCTCCCCTTCCCCTTTCACAAGGTGATCCCCAATTGATGTTTCATGAACTCAAACCTATCTAGGAGTGTCACCTCCAACCTTTCTAACTTATCGCAATCGGTATCCACCTTATAAGCCAACCTGTTGTTGCTCATCTCAATACCGGTGAGCTTCGAATTCCCCAATCGAGATCTCACCCCAATCCTAACCTTGTGATCCACCCTGAGAACTTGGCTTAGTGCGACTGTAGCCAAAGATGACTTGTCGGCATCAGACTTCTTGTCATGTACTTCCTTAATCTTTACTTGAAATGATAATAAGTACTCAATTAGTTAAGTTAATAAAAAAATTATAATGTAATTAAAAAATAAAACAATTGTAAGATACTTTTATAACATACAATTATGGTTGCCACGCTCAGGGAAACCTCCTTATCCTTGCCCTTCTTTGTTCGAATTGCTACATAGGCATTGAGCCTATATGGCCTACCCCTAGGGCCACTCCCCGACTCTTGAAATAAAATAATGTAGAATTAGTAAGTAACGAAAAGTAATGCTAAATTAGAATAACATAAAACTAAAATTAAAGAAACTAAAAACTTACCATCCTATGCTCCACCTCAGTGTAAGACATCCGCCCAGAGTAGTGTACATCCATTTTTTTCACCCGGTTGTCCCTCTCTGATTGATGAGATGTCAACTGTCGCTCCTTGATCTTATTATTGTTAAAATGCTGCAACCGTGCCAATGAGATCGGCTCCTTCGACGGTACAGTGTCACGGACCCTCAACATGGACTCTTGATCCTGTCCAAAGTACCGTGCCCTCATGTTTTTCTTCCATGTCTTGTATTCATCTCTCAATTATTCTAACATGGAGTCCCAGACATATGGGGGCAGACCGAATTGTTCTTGTCAAACAAATATAAACCAAAAGTAAAGTAAGTGTTAATGGTATTTAAGTTATAAAACATAATTAAATATAAATATAAACATAAACATAAATATTACTATAAAATTGAAATAAAATGAGTCACTACATGTAATGCCTCCCAGATGGCCATCTTGAGCTCCCGTGGCACCTTCCTCCAATCCGTGTACCTTGAGTCGACAATTTATTTGAGCAACTATAGCTAGTAAGACTGTCTTGTTCTCGATGACGGACCCCAATTTGCCCCATTTTGGGGGCCTAGTGGCATACGTGCCTTCATTATCTTTGCTACCCTGATGCCCTGATGAAGCCATTTCCTACAAAAAATTCTTATTATTAGTACAAACACGTATATGAGAAAATGATCAAATCCGAATGAATACAAGAATTAAATTGATTAAATTCCAGAAGAATTAAGGCACTAAACGAATTCGAGTTAACGACATTATAAGAATACCAATCCATACCATAAACCAAACTAAGCATTGTTGTAAAAAATGGCATACTTATTATAAATCTAAACTTGTTTCAAATTCGGGTCATGTCACGGACTAAGAATTGATTGTTAAACTGAGTAAGATCCAAATTAACATATTCAATAACCAACCCACCAATTTAACGCCATTATAAGAATAAAAATGTATATTCATGTATTCGGTAGTAATGTTTATAGTGATGATTGATATATATTTATGTTTCATCCTGCATTATTAATTGTTCAACAACAATCTTTTAAAAAAATCAGTATGTTTCAATTCTATCTTATTTATATTCGGTAGAATGTTAAAAATGCTTAGGTTTGACCAACTCAATGGCCATCTAAATGTTCAAATCCACCGGTCAACAAAATTTCTAGAATCCCGAACAACAATTCAAATAATAAATCAAATTTTTAGAAATGCCTAGGGCTAACAAACTCAATGGACATCTAAATATTCAAATCCACCAGTCAACAACAATTCAAGAACCCGAATAAAAAATCCAAATAATAGTGCAAAATATTAGAAATTCCTAGGGAGAACTAACTCGATGGCCATCTAATTGTTCAAACTCACCAATTAACAACTTATGAAGTGAACATGAGAATATAAAAAGTATTATATCATGTTAGAGTACCATTATGTCATGCGTTCACATGATAATACATGCATACATGCATGCACCCCCCAAGTCAAGTGTTTACAAGTAAGGAGGCTTTAAAAATACACTAAATCAACATCTGTATGATTACTTATTACCTTTTCACCCTCGTTACTTGTTAAATATCACTTGCTTTAGGGTGCATGCATGCATGTATTCTATAACAATTTATGAGCACGGACATATACGCACGTGTGTGTATATATATATTAGGGTATGCCCGTGACTGAAGGCACGACGAAAAAATTCCAAAATATCAATCGTGGTCAAGTCATAAAATTTTTGTATTGTAGTATCAATCGTGATTAATTTTTCTGAAGGCGCGACGAATACTTCCAAAGTATTGAACTATATACATTTTTTGATAAAATTATATATATTATAATAAAAAAATGTACACAACTTTAGAAATTTTGGAAAAAAATTTCTTTGTTTATTTATCCACCTATTTTAGGACCAGACAAATAACCCTACAGCACTACAAAATGTCCACTCGGGACATCATGTAAAAACAATCATCGATTAAACATTATTTATAGAAAAAACCCATATATGTTATTTATTTATATAAAAATTCCATGAATTCCTATACCAATGGCATGGTACTGTAATATGATCCACATATCATAAGTAACAATAAAGATATATTTTCGACACCTCATTCATAAAGGACATGTATTATTACGTTGATATGGTTAAGTGATGTTCACACAATTGTTATATTAAGAACATGAGTAAAATCGTGTAATTGTTTGATAAATATGTTGGTAGAAATTGATAAGTGTTTTAAGTTAAGAAATATGAGTAAACTTAGAAAAGGTTTTGTCGAGTCGTATTCGTGCCGATTAAACACACTTATTCACAATTTTCACTTAAAAAAGGTAACACTAAGATAACAATATATCTAGTGGTAGCCCGTTCGATGCACGGGCACGTGACAAATAAATATATGAAAAAATTCTAACCATTGTAAAATTTGGAAAAATAACTATTCATTCGTGTCAAACACCACTAAAGTTTCCATCAAAGTCCGCTTATAATAATTCAAAAGCACAAACCAATATCATTTTTTTCCAATAAATATTAATATAAAATTCCTAAAAAAGACATTACAAATTAAAAAAAAATCAATACGTCTATTAGAAATAGTGCATGAAGACTATTGTACATTACAAAAGTCATATATTCAATATGACATGGAAGTTATTTGAATAAAAATTAATTAACATCAGGGAAAGTGTTACACCACAAATTAGAAATTTTATTCCATCCTCAAAATGAAATTTTATGTATTTCCCACATAAGTTTTATGCAATCCCATATTTAACTTTCGGTGCAAACTTAACCTTGTTTTTCATGTTTAGAAACCCCCAAAGTTTCCAAATTTTGATTTTACTTACCAGCCTTAATGCCATTGATTTTTCCTGTTTCGAATTTTTCACAACTTCACACCGTTGGAAGAAATGTGAAAAATATAACATTAAAAAATTTAAACCCAAAAATTAAAGCAGATTAATACATGGTTGAGTACATTGCTATCAACCGTGGTTGTTAAAGATATCGTGATAGATATATGTTCACACAATCCTAAGCAATCATTTCTTTAAGAAAAAGTATGGCTATTATGGGCTACTATACAGATGCACTGTGGCAGCCGTTTATCTTTTCTCTTTTTTTTTGATAAAATGTATCTTTCTTTAATAAAGTTGTTGGGAACATATGAATTGTTGGGGACTTGATACCTCATACATTGAGCCATGTGCTACAATAAAATTGATGGATTTTACATTAATAAGTGCGACATGAATTTTTCTAATCGGAGGTCTTGCTAGTCCACTATTGTAGAAAGTAAAAAAAACAAAGAAAATTCAAAAATAATTTCCCACACATGATACATCAGATTATCTCGAAAACAACAAAATATATACAGTTTGATAATTTAAATAAAAAAAGTTCAAAACATAATAAAAGTTTTTAAAATACTTCTTGCATCCACTACCGAATATAATAGATAATCATTTATGTCTATAGTCTTGATTTGCAAATTTTATCCTTTTCCATACACTTAAGGTAACATGATTGAGAGAACAATTTAACACTTTAAAGCCTCTTTGAGGCATTAATCAAACATCTGGGCATTAATTGAGACAATAACTTAACAAATTAATTCAATGTATAAAAAAAATTGCACCCAAGATCCCTATTCCTCATATAATACTTTCACCTTCAAAAAACCTCAACTAAAATCAAAAACCCAAAATAATGATGTAGGAAAATACTTGATGGAAACGATTCCCATAAAAAATTATAGTGTCATTTGTATATTTGAATCAAATTGTGCTTATGAACATCATCTAAAGAAGTAATGCTTATATTTTAATCAAATTGCCTTATCTGTTTTCACTCCAAAAAATGGGGATATCATGGATACAATGTGATATTGAAGCTATAGCCCAACTAAATATACAGATCTAACGTAGACACTAATCACTGGATGATCACGTGGCACCAAATAAGCACCAATTAGCCAAGTTCATTATACGTGATCCCAATGATGTTTACAAAATTTAGAAACCAATTTATAACATAAACACACCAGATGCGCAATGAATAAAAAAGAATATATAAATAAAGATAAATATTATAACACGAATGGGTCTGCCATTATCCCATAACTTTCTATAGTTTCTACTTGACACCATGACAATCATCTTTTGCTGAAGAAATCAACAAATCCATGCAAATTAGGTTTCAAACTTCAATTTATGATCTCTGACTTGTGTATATAGCTCCACATACCTACTGGAAAGAAAAATCTCTTTAAGCTTCCCCTGGACAGATAGAACACTTTCATTATAAAAGAGAACATTGGGTATAGAAGAACATTTAACGTGATGCATCACTTCTAAATGCATACAAAACATCTTTTTAGGGAATATGAAAACTTTGTGAGACCAACAATTTTTTTAAAAGGGGGACTTAGTTTTACAGGTAGCTATGAAGCACATTCAGGGGCTCACATTGCCCAAGTTTGTTGCCAATTATGAAGGACCTTTTATAGTGAAAGAGGCTCACGATTCAGGTTATTACTCAATATTAAAGATAGAAAAGGATAGACCCTTCAAGATTAATAACAAATCGTTAAAGGTCTATCATGTCTAGAGCTTTGTCACCTGAGTTAGGATTTTGTCTTAAGTTATTCACTATTATGTTAAAGTTCATTATTTATTTATTTTTTACCTTTTTGTTTCTTTTTTTCTAAGGAGTGAAAGTTAGAAGAATGAATTGTAAATTGTATGAGTTTTTTTATTTATAGTGGTAATATAGCAAAAGCAAACTGTAAGGCAACTTGAGACATGATATGGAAAAAGAAATATTTTTCATATATTGCATTCAAAAGTTATAAATGTGGGAACTATTGCCCATAAATTAAATATAAGAAACCAAAAATACATAATTGACCTAAGGGACTTATCCTAGAACAAACCAGAGATCTGAAGAAGAGAAGAAGTCCTCAGGAAAGGTCGAAGATGCTTAAAGACGTGTTTACTGGGCTGCGATGGAACTCTGAAATGTAGTTTGGACTTGAGCACGTTGAATGCCCGAAGCCTCCCATTTCTGAATAGCTTTGGACAGAGCTTCCTCGGACGCCTTGACTTCTTAATTAGTCACTTTGAGTAAAGGCACTAGTTCCATCAGTAAAGCTTTCCTAGCCCGTTGGGCTTCCACTTATACCCTCGGTTCCTCTATAACCTTAGTTCCTCTAATAACCTCAGATGGACCTTTTGGAAGATGAACCTAAGGGAACTGCGAAGCCGGTTCCCCATGAAAAGGTAAAAAATCTAATATGGGGGAAGGCTCCACTAAAGCTTATGGAGCGCCAATGGTATCAACCGCCATAAAGGCCGAAGGAACCTCAGGATGAGAAGCTGAAGCAGGTATAACTTCTGGGCCTTGAGGAACCTTAGGGGAGAAGATAAAGAAATATCTTGAGAAAGATGCACAAATTCGCTAAGTGTTAGAGAATAAAATCGCTTAGTGTTAAAGAAGTCAACTATGAAAGATTATTCAGAGGAAGAAACCATTACCTCTAGAGGGTTCAAAGTAGATGGAACCATTACAAGAGGAAGCATAAAAAAGGGGATATCTGAGAAGAAACTAATGGAGTCCCCTCTAGCTGACGAGAGACTTTATCAGTGCTAATAGATGCAGCAACCTTACGAGCAGCTTATCTGCAAGCCATGAATTGTATGCCTTGAGTAGGTAAGTCTAGTTATGGAAGAACGGGGAGGTTTAATGACTTTCGAAAGTCGTCCTCCCATGACTAGACTTAGAGGAGGATAATATCCACTTAATTGGCATTCCAGCAAAGTCAAAGACCAATTTTTTTTATGTTAAGTGTTGGAAAATATTTCTTGCTTAAGCCATGGGGAAAACATAAAGTTATGAAATGGCAAGTTTCCTCTTGAACTGGAGAGGAAGGCTCTGAATAAACTATGGGAGAGGAGGCCTCAACTAGTCCTAGCTCCTCCGTAGAACTATCGGGTATTTTTATGGTCTTAAAGGAAGGTGGAAGAGGAAAGGCTAAAGGTATAGAGGGAACTGGAGGAAGGTGCACTTCATAGGAATTTTCTTCAAAGTCTTGGTCTTTAAAGACTTTCTTTTTTACAAAGAGACATCACCGCCAAAGGTTTTTTATGAACTCTTGTTGTGAGAGCCAATTCCCCTAGCAGTTTGAGTCGTAGAAATTGGAGGAAAAATAGCTGGGAGAGGTATTAGAGGGGCGGCCTGCTAAAAATGGTGCATAAGTCAGTCCACCTTAACACAACACTTCACGAAAAAAAACTCAAAAACAAAGAGCAGGCATTTTGGGAGGGATAATGGTAATGGGAGGAATCGCGAAAGAAGATTTAAAAACTTATAATAATTTCCACTCTTGTAAGTTTTTGTTCTTTTGGGGCCTGGATGCCCCTCGCTAGGAGCACCTTTGGTATAAATGACAGGGGCAGATTACTTTATGACATGATTTGTTTTGCTTTCTTAGCAATAATGACCATAGGGATGTAAGTAGGTAGCTTGGTTAGAGGATCCTTGGGCGTACTGATAAGAGGGAACTCAATTACTAGAACAAAGTTACCTTTGAGACCAAGCTCAAAGGGAGGGAATGATAAAAATAGGGGATAAAGGGGAGGACTTTGGATGAATTCGTTTATCTTCACCAACTGTATGAGACATTACTTTATCAAAAATTAAAAAGACACATCGCCTTTACTCCATGAACTAGGAATGATGACCTTCCCACTAAGTGCAGAACACAAACTTGAGGTGCCTGAGATGGTGTAACTTAAACAAACTTCGAAGAAGGTAGCCTTAGGATGAGAAGATCGATAAATATGGAAAGGGATACCTTGATCAAAGGCAAATTGATGTGAACAGCGATTGGGGTTGTATGCTTTTGATAAAGTACCCCACTTAATGTATGAAGTCAATAAATTGGGAGATATTAGAAGCACCACAACTAACAAATCATCTTTAGAAATAAATTCCTGAGAAATAACTTTAATCTTTCTGGACTCATGAGGAAAGAAACAACAAGAGTGAGCAAAAGTCTCCTTGAAATGTGGACTTTTCATGAAGCAACTGTACTTATCAAAGATGGGTAAATTGTCCTTTCAGCTTTGTTTCTTCGACTAATGGAGAAAGCGATGGGGTGTGATATTTTCTTAAATTGGTAGAGTCACTTTAGAAGGAGAAATCTCAAGGAAATAAGTATAGAGGAAACCAATTAAGAGAAGTTCATTAGAAAAATTTTCCACATTATACATGCCAAGGTAACGCTCCATATACATATGGTTCATGTCCAACCAAGTGTATAGGGACCCTCAAGCCATTGCGGCAAGATGGAGCTTGAAACCCCATGCCAACTTGATGGAGATATTAATCAGGTCCCTTCTAGACTGGTCGTTGGGTTTTCTAGGAAAAACAATGACAAATAACAACCAAAATATATGCAAGTAACTTCATGGGTGTATCTTTACTCTTACTATAACCAGAATATCCTTCCTTGGCAGAAGGGGCATGGAAGAAGTAACTAATGGGAGGAGTGAATGTGTATTTATTTTAAGTTCCTGTGCAACATCGACAAATTTGGTCTAAGTATGCATGAGAAGCTGTCTCTTTGATGTCCAGAGCCTCATCACAATAAAATGATTTACCCATGGGCTCAACCACAAAAAAATCACAAGCATCCTCATGGGTGATGGTGAATTCTCCCCATGCTACCAGAAAAGTATGAGTAATGATTTTCCATTAAAATACCAACATTTTGAGAGTAGAATTATGTTTTAACATAATAAACTCCCAAAACCAAGAAGACTGATAGAGCCTAACCTTGATGAGGGCATCAAATTAAGTAGCATGCATGTAGCTAGTCCAAGCATCAAAGTGGGCGGGGCAACCTCCAGGACTACGAAATCGATTTGGGAATAAGGTAAGTCCCCACGATCTAAATGTAATCTCTAACTTCCCTCTGGGGGAAAGAAGCCCCAAGTTTTATTATTAGTCTCTTCATCATAAAGTAACATTAGGTCACACTTCTCCAAAAATGGCCGAATGACAATAGAAGCGTAGCTGTTCCTGACGTGCCACCATCTAAGCGTCAACATCGAGGTTGGAAAAAGTGGTGGTTGGAACAGTGGCAACGATGTAAGAATCCATGAAAGAAACTTAAAGATTGAAAAAGGGTGGTGCTTTAACAGACAGGGGAAAGTGAAGGTTAAAGACGGTGGTACTGGAGAAAAGAGAGTTTTTTAATAATCAAATCTTGGAAGAAAGTTAAAAAGGGAAAAAGTGGATTTATCTCTTTTTAAAAGATTTGATGAAGGAAAATGAAAGGTAAGATACGAATAAAAGAATAAGTGTGCAGATATTAGCCGTTTGAAAATATTTAAAAGAACGTTTGAGTTTCCCACGCTAGCACGTGCTCAACCGTCAGTAATCATTTCGGTGTACACATGGCACATTGGGAATAACTCTCGAAGTTGAAGAGATAACATCATATCATTAATGAGGTCACATATGAAAGAGAGAGAAATTTTCTTCCAGTCGAAGAAATAACTTGGCTCCAAATTTGAAAAAAAAAGAAGTCCAATGGTTTTAAGGGAGTGTTGTCCCCTCACATCAAGTCCAAACGATGAGAGAATTTTTTGAGGTACATTGGGGTGAATTTCCTTGTAAAGAATGAATGCATATAGAATAAAGGTTGCTCACAGAAAACAGGTGTCATTTTTTCACTCACATTTCAAAAAAAAAATCACGATGTTCCTTTGCCATAAGCCCAAATGGTGATAACTTTGACTCGGGTACATTGAGGAGGATGTTCCTTTTTTTCAAAATCTAGAATGATGAAAGATTTTACTCACGTACATTAGGGATAATTTTCCTTTTTGAATAGTCAGAATAACAACAGTTGCAATTCAGGCACATCGAGGAGAATTTTTAATAGGATAATAGGTGGTTTATCGGATTGAGAAGTTTCGTGTAGACATTTCTTGCGCTCACAAAAAATATCAACACGAAGGGGTAAATGTATAGGGGCCTTGAAAGTAATTTTATTATTAAAAATAACCTCCCCCACCCACCCAAATAGAAGAAGCTCGATAGAAAGATAAAAGGTAGAATAAATAAGGTAGCGAAAAAGCTTAGTGAGGAAGCCTGTCGAGAAAGCTCATCTTTATTTTCATTTTTATTACTTAGTCAAATTGTATCTTTTGATTATATTGCTTGTAAGCTGTAATGATTGTAACTCTGAGTGTGAGATCAAATGGTACCCGCGAGAGACCAAGCCTGGTAGGGCTTTGGAGAGCTTACATTCTTTATCGAATGACCTCGTCGTGGGAACTTCATAGGGACCTAGATTGGAGGATTGATAAGTAAGTCAGCATTAACTCTTCTCTTAACCATTTTAAATATACCTTGTAAAATAACAAGAGACCATATTTCATGAAGGCTTACAGAGAGTAACCTTGAGTTTGATCTTACATTGAGTTTTGAGACAAACATTCCTCTACCAAAAGTCATATCTACTTTGAGTGATGTCAAGCCACACCTACCCGTTGTCCAATCCAAACTTGAGTAAACCTCTATTCTATTGGAGCTATTAGGAGTTTTGGTGGATTACCACTTTTGTGATAGTCCACTGATGCACAGTTAGTATTCAAAAGGTATATGATGGCATTTAATGTTTATGACATAGAGTAGGCTGACCCATCAAGTATTTAATGTTTTTGACTTGAAGTGTGAGGGAAATGTCTTTCACATTTATAATGACTAAGACACCTCGGGAGAGGTGTGTTGGAACTATTTCTCAACCCCAAAAACTTTTAAGAAGACAGAGTTCTTCCTAAAGAGAGAGAAAATACCCATCCAAGAGCAAATAGTTAATTCAAAACAAGAGTTTCACTCACTCACTATTGACATTTATTACGAACCTTTTATTAGCTACCAGAGATATTCATGGTTGTTGGTGTATTGGATGCTTACCAAGGTGTATCTAGGGTGAATATTTCTCTCTCCCTTTGATTGAGTTGCCCATGAGGTTTTTTAATTATTATCTTAGTTATACACGAGTGATTTGTGAGTCCAATCTGAATATTTGTTATATATAATATTTTTTGTTCATTTGGTGATTATTAAGGATATTTGGGTTAGTGGTTTATCACCATATCTATAGGAGTTACGCCTCTGAGTGTATTGTAATACCCTAACCTTAATAAGACTCCCTTCTTACAGAGTTTCAAAAAGGGACTTTCACTAATGAATTTATATTCTTTTTGGTGATGAAAATTAGTATTGTTTATTAGTTATAAACACATAATAGATAAATTACATTTAAGGTTGAATTTACTTACTTTTCGAAATTAAAACTTATTTAAACTTATATATGGACTTTTGATAAGATTTTTGTGGAATCCATTAAAGTAATTCCAAAGTTAGGCCCGATGAAATTATGTCTATATGAGATTGTGTTTAAGAAATTCCCTTATGACCCTCCATCTCTATTGGCAATGAATTCGAAAATGTTATCTCTAGATGAGTTGGTATATAAGGCATGCCCTTGTGACCCAACATCTCTATTAGGAACTGACTGATTAGGAAACACTATGAATTAAACGAGAAAATGTAAGAGTGAAATATATTAACCAGATATTAACATGCCAATCTCTAAATAATCGAGGAAACCAACTAATTAGCATAGTCGAACATGATAATCTCAGCAAAGAACCAATCAAGCTAAAGCTCCAAATTTTGATAAGTTTTTCCCTTTTCGATAGTAATTTTAGTGTTTTTAATATAACTTCTATTGATATCACACAATGATAGCCATCTATTATTCTTAGTATGTGCATGTTATCATACCTCCATATCACATATGTTGTTAAATATGATTGACATTTGAATATGGACCATTTGCATCAATTTAAATCTCTCTCATCTAATAACTAATTTTGTTAGGTTATTACAATGATTGTATCAGTTTAACAATGCACCTAAGTGCTAATTGTATTTGTTATATGCATAAATATTAATTAGGGTGTAGAATTCCATGTTAACACATGGAACTTTTTTACTTGGACTACTGCTACATAAGTATGAGTGACACTCTAGTTAGTGTGCCTAGCTGTTTATTTTTTCCCAAAGGTTTTGGCTTGACATTATTTGGTTATATTGATCATGCTTAATTATTTTTATACACATTAGTAAACTGGTAAGAATGGGATTATCGATTTAAAAATCCTTGACTTTCTTTATAAAGTTATTACTTATGCCTACTTTGTAACGTTTCTTCACTAAATAGTTCATTACATACACACTCAAACCTCTCCGTATGTATATTTGTTATAGAATTGGATAAAATATACTTAGAAACTATTCTAATTCCTTTCCTTCTAGGTATTTTGAATAGATACCTAATGTCAATAATGAATGCTGTAGGAGTCACTTGATACATAAAAACAAGTAGAGGTCTTATTATAAGGAATGGAATATAGCGCGGCAGCATAACTACATATATGAGTGTTATATAAGAATGAAATTACAAATGTAAAACATTTGAGCATTAAGAAATATCAAATGTTTAAGCATTCAAGGCTAATTTATGCTTTAACATTGTTTAAAGATAAAACCTGCACTCAAGAAATCAGGATGTGACAACTGAGCTACTAAATTCTCCATTATAGGAAACGTTTTGTACAAAAGTAGTTATCTTTTACCACTCTTGAAGTGTGTGAATCCAATAAAGGTAAGCTATGTTCTCAGATATTTTCATGAGCGTAGCTATGATAACCATATCAGAAGACGATCATTGGAATAGAGAATTATAACATAAGGCTACTATTGGTCGAACATGGGTAAGGATACAACTGAGCATGTTCTCATATGTGATAGATGTCAATGATTTACCAATGTACCTTATAAAACTTACTAGCCATTCTTTCCCATCTCTACACTACAACCCTTTGTAATGTAGGGAATCGACTTAGTCGGCCCACTACTGAGATCTAAAGGGAACATCCGCTTCCTTATCATCGTGATTGATTATTTTTTAAAATGGGTGGAAGCATTGGCTATAATAACTAATTCAGAAGAGAAATGTTTTAGATTTTCATTTGGAGAAATATCATCTGCTAATATGGCCCCCAATATACTCTGATATCTAATAATGGAAATTTTTTTAAGAACAAGTCTCTCGCTGCCTACTCTAGTTAGGTTTGCATAAAGTAATTCTTCTCGACACCAGGCCGATCTGAGGAAAATAGGAAAATTGAGGTGACAAATCGTATGATACTGGATGATATAAAGAAAATTTTAAAAGAGGCTAAAGAAAAGTGGGTTGATGAGATGTTCTACATCTTAAGGGCGTATCGGACCACTAAGAGGATGTCTATAGGAGAGACGCCTTTTATTATAGCATATAGGTTGGAAGAAATCATCCTAGACAAATTTAGGTTGCCGAGTTTATACGTACGACCAATAGCTAAACTTGGAAGAATGGATACTTGATTTGGATCTCATTGAAGAATGCCAAGAAGATGCGATTATACGATAATTAGCCTACCATCAGAGGGCCGTAAAGTTTTACAATAATTAAGCCAAATCTCATCTGATTAAAGTTGGTGATCTTACTTGAAACGGTCAGACATAAAACTAATATACATCACTTGAATTGACATGGAAAATAATCTCCTAAAAACTTTAGAAGGGGAGACATTCACCAACCTATGGAATGCTAATCATCAGAATAGATATTATCATTAAAGAAATAATGTAATAACTTGAGACCGTTTCCCTCACACATAATTGCATATTGTTGAGATAAATTAGAACGAAATGAAGTAGTGTCCTATATTTTGCAATTCGATTTATGGTTATTGTATACTCGTGAAATCTCTCTCGGGCGGTGTGAGAACACTTGGGAGTCCTGTATCCTAGATATGTCTCTATTGGGACACTTAACATCATTACTTTATGGTGAGGATAAAATAAAATTTCTCTCTCTCGGTAGTGTGAGAACACTTTGAAGTATCATATCCTATGTATGCCTCAATATAAACCCTAAGAGGTAGGAGACTTAACTTCATTATTCTTATTATGAAACTTAACATCAGTATTTTTATGGTGAAGATAAAATGAAATCTCTCTCTCGACAGTAAGAAAATACTTGGAGTCTCGTCTCCTAGGTATGTCTCAATGTAAACCGTGAGAAGTGGGAAACTTAAAATCATTATTCTTATGGTGAAACTTAACCTCATTATTTTTATAATGAAGTTAAAATAAAATCTTTCTCGATAATACGGAAATACTTGGAGTCTCGTCTCTTAGGTATTTCTCAATATAGACCATGAGAGTAGGGAAACTTAACATCATTATTTTTATCGTAAAAGTAAAACAAAATCACTCTCTCAGCGGTACAAGAATACTCGGAGTCTCATCTCCTAAGTATGTCTCAATATAAACCCTGAGAGATGAGAAACTTAACATCATTATGCTTATGTTGAAACTTAACATCATTATTTTGTGGTGAAAATTAATTAAAATCTCTCTCTCGGCGGCACGAGACTACTTAGAGTCTCATCTCCTAGGTACGCCTCAGTATAAACCTTAAGAGGTGGAAAAATTAATATTATTATTTTATGGTGATACTTAATATCATTATTTTATGGTTAAAATAAAAATATATATCATTCTTTTAGGGTGAATAAAAAAGAAAAAAAGTGCACAAGTGTATAGATGTGATCGTGAAAACAAAGAAAAATATCATTCATAGACAAAAACACCACAAGAAAGTGGAACGGAGTAACAATATTAAAATACAAAAGCATGGGATGAGATTAATGTTTATCAAAAATCGTTGTTCATTAGGGACCATAGATGATTGCCCAAAAATAAAAAATAGAACAAGTTAAATCTTAGCCTCTAAGTCACCAGCAATTGTAAACTCGGGGTCGATTAACTCCTCCTGAACAATGGTGGAATCTTAATAACAAACCCAATTCTCTTCTTCGTAAATGCGAGTCATCTCATGACCTCAAACATTGGCCTTAACAATCTCTTCATTGGGGCCTTCAACCTGAATCTCCTCCAACATAATAATGCACACAGAATTAGAAAAGCTCACGAATGGAGTTGAGAGTCTTGACTAATTCAGTGTATTTTATGATGACGTTGGGAATTAAGTGACCAATTTCCTATATGTTGCCTTAGACCCCTTCTCCAAGTATTTAATATCATAGACCGAGAATTCCTTAGTCTCTTTAAACATTTCCTTGGACTCCTCATAGTTGGGATTTAATATCTCCGTCTCGGACTCATACCATTTCTTAAAGGTTTCCTGGTGGTCTTAATTCAGAGAAACAAGTCAAGTCCTCATAGCTTAAGAATTTATCTACATGATAGGCCTTTTGATCATCAAATTTTTTTTTCATATCGACCATCCTTTGCCTAGCTTAATCTTCCAATTGGATCATTGTCTCAGACTCCACAAATCGCTTGTGTAGGTGTTGGAAAGCAATGATATACTAAACAAAGAAGACATGAGAAATTAATGTTAGTGCGCAAAGAGATAACATTTCATAAAAAGAATATAATAAAAATTGTTACCTAAATGACCTTATGAAGAAAAAATCTTGAAACTCGGGTGCTACTCTGGGCATTAAAGAAAAGACAATCACAGGGAGGAATCACTGACGATATGACTTCATCGATGTTGGTTTATCTCCCGAGAAGAGACTTGGGATTCAAGGCAAACTAAGCAAGACGTACGAAAGCCAACACATCATACAAAATTAGAATAATGAAATAAGTGACTTATCTCGGTGGTTGGGATTTCTTTTGTTTTCAAGAGACGACCCCAAACCCAGTGGCCTCTTTCCTTTTCACAAGCCTTCTACATTTGGGCCAGTAGTTGTGGTTTTTTTTAGGGTTGTCGATTAGCCAGTCTTAACCTTCAATTTGTCAAAAATATTTCTAGTAATAAGAATTACCATTTCCCAAATGTGATTAGGTGTATCTCTTGACGGTATAAACTAAAAAATATCAATAACTATCAGTATTGACTAAAAATGAGACGACAGTAAAATTTAGTTAAACTTCAAATATAAAAAAAATCATTTAAAGAGAATCTAATAGGGTTATCCCATTCCAACAAATTAAAGGATTTTGGGCATGATCAAATCATCAAAAAGTATAATACAATCAGGTCCTCTTAGTTGGTCGGTCCTCTCCATTTTGCTCATACTCAACCAAAGGTCAACTTTGGTTGAGACTATAATCGTATCTCACTTTTAGGCCACTTTAATTTTCCAATTCACTAGAGACTCATTGTTATCAAACTCCCATAGGACTTAGGTGAAAAAATACTGAGATTTTGAGTCATGGTTAGAAGTATGGTTCACATGAAAAAGTGTTCGATTAGGTTTTTATGCTAATAAGTGGTAATAAAAAGGGTTAAATTTTATGGTAACAGTTAATAGCACGCTCAGAAGATATCTATGGTGTAAATCTTTCTCGTCGGAAAGACTTTAATGGATTACTAACCCCATAATAATCCTCCAAGAGTTGAGGGCTAGTTGGGTTGGTGAAAAGCTTATACCAGAAAGAATTCCCCTAATTCCTTCCACAAATGGAAGCCGAAGGCCTACTTTAAACATATGCACATAAAAAAAATCATCGTCATTCTTAAGGTCTTAGACTGTCTCATCCTCGATCGATACTCTCATATGTATCATCAGGTAAATGTCGTATAAGTGTCTCCAGATAATGAGATCCGTTTCTTAGATGTCACTCGAATAAGAGGAGGCGAAACGTGTGTTAACCTTGAAAAATTATTCCTTTTCATCCTCAACAATAGGTGCCTTGCCACGTTGGTCTCGGCCTAAATAGTCTTCCTTGGTCATTCTAGTCAATGCCTGGGCATTATAAGGGTGGAGGAATGTAGTATCTAGTATTATAATCAGATATATCATAGAGTGGGATTTTAGGATACCCATGCTGACGAGATATGGTGCTAGGATGACCTTTGTTACTCAATTCAGTAAAGTTTGATGTCTAAGTTGGGAGAAGATGAGCAACAATCACACTCATGGCTTCATCAAAGAATATAGAGTTTAACGTTTCAACCGAAAGATTCTAACTCTTAGACGGTATATAACCCTTGTAGAATGACATATTTTCGTTGTTTAATGATAAAACTTAGATAATTAACTTTTAAGTGTGGTGCCTTGGTTGAAAACGTTTTTTAAACACAAGGGAGGTGGTTGTACTGCTAGAGGTGTTAGATTCAATGGTGTCGGAGGGATTCCCTGAAGATTTCTCTCAATTGAGTTTGTCCTGGACCTCATCCCTCTCTTGGTGAACACCATTGCGAAGGCGATGCAACTCATGAAAAGTCTTGTACAATTTTTTTTACGTTCATAAACTTCTACTTAAAATATTTCTAATGTTTGGAAGATAAAACAGGGGAAATAAATCATTTTGGGTAAGAACACTAAAGTGGGATGTAAACCCTACACTAACATAAATGTCACAAAAATAGAAATATGAACAATTTCCTCTCAAAGTCTCTCAACCACCACTAAAACCTGGCACGGGACCTAAAATCCCTAGATTCAATACTTTAGAACCACCACAAAGGGAGGTGTAAAGTCCTGGAAAATTACTAAAAAAATGAAAAGAAGAAATCTAAGACTATAATAATGGAAAATTGAGAAAGCATGATTCGAAAAGGAGAGTATAGAAAAATAACACACAACTGAAGATGATCGGAGAAGGATGAGGAGGCAAAATCCTAGAGAGAGAAATAAAGAGCTTTCTTGAATGTTTTGATAAATTGGAGAAGTGGGACAGAAGTCCGCCAAAATAATCTTCAACTTTCAAAATGTGGCAATAATGAGGCATAAATTTCAAGGGTTGGGATGATGTGAGGGTTGCGCATGTTGCTATATGCGCCTTAGATAGTGCGCCCAACCTCTTTAGTATCATTCCACCTCTGACATAGACAATGGCTGACCAATAGTTGGAAAATATCTCATAATGGGAAATGACTCGAGGGCACATGGGGGTGATATGACTGTTGCATTAGACGATATGACAATTTTGTTCCCAATGTGGAATAAACAACTAAGTCACTAATGAAAGAACATGTTCGATATTGATTCAAATAGATTCGCAATTTCCAATCCAGACTTATTCAATTGGATGTCTAAATTTTCTCAAACCAAATACCAATTCAATCAGCCCCTAAACATGCAACTACGTGACAATTCAAATCTCAAATTAAATCATGCGGTGAAAAAAACTGCCAAAAGTCGATGTCAGGAAAAAAATCCCCGTAGGGAAAAAAACCTTTTATTTCAACTATAATTTGTAAAATAACGGTTTACAATCGGATTACAATGAAAATACAATTTGACTTAGGAAATACCCGCAGGTGTCGGTTCGTAGTTGTCAGCCCAGGAACACCGCAACACTCCCTATGACATGCAGTCCATCATCCTAGCACCTCCCATAAGTGGCACCTATAGTCAGCCCAGTACCTTCCAAGGCACCTATGATTCAGCAACAAAAACTCGCACCAAAAATATGCTTCAGGTTCCACAAAATAACTCACACAAAAAGTTTGGGATTTGTGAATTGCAAAACACAATTTGAACCCTTAAAAATTGGTTGGAGAATAGAAAATCATATTATGTTTAAACCAGTATTTCTCCACACGAAAATCAGTAGCCTTACACCCTTATTTATGTAAAAAAAAATCAAGGCGGTGATGTGTAGGCTAGACAGACATGTCGTTCGAACGAATTACTACGTCATTCGAGCGACACTCTATCTCATTCGAACGAGATGTGACATCATTTGAACGAAAGTCACTAACCCTCTTAAAAAAAGTTTTAAATATTTAAATAACTTGGAATCCTTAAAAACCAAAACTGTTTACAGGATCAGGAGAATTTATCCAAAACCTTTTTATGATAAAAATCATTTAACCTTTTATAAAATATCCCAACACTTTTAATGTAAAATTTACATGGAACTAAAACATATTTTACCAAATTCGTCCTTATTGGGCATGATTGTTGAAGTCTTCATAAAATTCGATTCGTCTTTATAGATGTAATCTTCTCAATTCTTCGACAACTTGTAGAGGTATATGACATACTAAATTATGATAGATAATGTCCTTATAAATCTCCCCCTATATCTATGCCGGTACAAAAAAAATATCCGAATTATCAAAATCAAATGACCTATACAAATGTACCCTCCTATAAACTCAAACGTGGAAAGATAGACTGTCAAGTCTTCAAACTTTACAAACAATGCTTCAACAATCAAATTTTCTAAACTCCAAGCTTTTCTCATCAGGGTGTGCATTCCAAAAATCTTCAATTGTACCTAAACACATGAGATAAAGAAAAAACCACGTGACGTATCGAGTTTGAAACGATATAAAGCATAATAAAATCTCCCTCTTACTTAAACTTCCCCATAAAATCATAATTCGTTCTCCTCCTTTTTATTTGTCTGAAATAGACAAGGAAAAGAATAAATCACATCAAGCAAATTGGGGTGTCACGAGAAAACAAACAAACAAACTATTTTTCAATTTTTCAAATTTTTATACAAAAAATGATGTTACAAAAATCATACACCATGAATTTATACTAAGATAACCAAATCGTGGAAACGGAATGAATGGGTTTGAACAGATTAGATAGGAAAATCAACTCAATCATATCATATGTGGACGATGCATAAGTATACTCCTAACGAATGAACATAAAAAATAGTCCTTAGGTGTAGAATTTATTGAATTTAGATGACATCGTCTTAATCATATCAACAAATCAAAGTATAAATGATTTCCACAACAATAACGTCCAAAACTATGTAATGATTTTTCATGACAATTAAGGACGTGCAAACCGTTGAAAATTCCATCCAAACTCCCTCATTAAAAGATAATGCTTTGTATTTATGAGGTGATGAAACAAAAATTTGGCCCATTTTGGCATAATTTTCTTTTTATTACCTTTTAATTTTTTCGGGCTCTTTTAAACCTCATTGAACCCCGGATAATTTTCAATTCCTCACTTTTTTAGGTCCTTTTAAACGGTGGCTTAATCGCGAAGGATAAATTAGTACCTTTCGTAACCCTTCACCGTTTTTCAAAAAAAACTTAAATCTCACAAACGGTTTATAATATCCACAACTTTTTGTCAAGTTTTATCGCATTTGGTTCGTTGTATAGACATAATTGAAGCGAAAACACTCAACCAACATGTGATAGGCAAGAACAAAAATAAAATTAATCTGTGCATGTGTGCAATAAAGGACAAATAGATTCAATTATGTAGGTAGAAACACTATATCATCACAAAGACTCCAAACTTTGTAAAGCACATGAATGACACAATATATTGTCTCAAAACACTATCAAACAGTCACATGGATATGGCATGAAGTTGTGACTTGGTCATCCTAAGTGTGCATTCATAAACGGTGCCAACAAAATACAAAACTCTTTTTGGATTTTTCAATTTTTTCATAAAATGGCTATTTTTTTTGTATTTTTTGAACACTGTTCAAAAACAACACAACAATGCCAATTAAATATAAACAGAAGAAACAAGGGACTGTAAACAAAATCTAGGGTCGTTCGAAAGATATGCCATGTCGTTCGAATGATAGGAAATCTCGTTAGAATGAGGAAACATAAATTTCTCAGATTACACAGAATGGCATACAGTTTAGTCCAGTGGAAAATTTAATAAAAAACAATTCCTGGAAAGGGCAAACAGTTCCAAAATAGTGCTAAAATAGTACCAAAAGTAAGAAAATCAAATAAAACAAAAATGGTACATACTAGCAATAGGAAAAAGTGTCATCATGTAAATCACCCTATGCTAGTAAAACAAGTCTAGACCTCAATCAGAAAGTGTGGTGGAGTTTTCCAAAGACGATGACATCTTTTGAAACAACTCCATCAAATCATGAAAAGTCTTGACCAAAAATTTTACTTGCTCTCTAATATGTTAAAAATCTCTATCATTATGTGCAAGGAAAGTATCATGAGTGGGTGCATGTGCGTGAACATGTGTAGGAGCAAAGTGTGACACATAACCCAATTTAAAACTAAATTCCCTAAGATGTCCTCTCTTTTTTCAATGGGATCAAACATAAACCGTCCTAAGAATTAATTTTTCAAAAATTCTAGGACGTGTTCTCCTAACGGGAATGGGTTGCCTAGGTGGGTTGGGATGAGAAACTCGTGAATCCATCAGCAAAGTGGGAACCGGCTCAGGTGCAACAAAAGAAATGGACGCACCGTCATGACCTTTTCCTAGGCTCTCATCACCACCCAAAACGGGATTGAGAACCATATTTTCAACTTTCTTAAATGCATTCTATAAAGGGATTTTAACCTCCTAGGCACGTTCGAGATCACTCTCAAGTTCGGATACACGTGTCATCAGACTAGACACCGTGTCTGTCAAGTCACACTTTTCCCATCTGAAAACTTCCTTCTCTTTCTCCAAATCTAAAACCCGACGACTAAAATCCCTATTATATTTCTTTGTTCTCAAGGTATCAGTGTACAAATCCCTAAAAGATTTTTGGAGCTCACTTTCATATCCACTCTCAAACTCGCTCTTATCTCCACTAGAAACACTCGAGTCATTACCGTCACTCTCGTGAACCCTATCATTGTGGGATAAAGTGGGTGTTCTCACACGACTCCAAAAAGCTACACACATCCCATGTCTTAAACCCTTTTCGGACTCATCTTTCTCATCATCTCCCTAACTATCACTAAGAGTGGCAGGCATGGCTACTTTTTTCCCTTTTCTCTTAAGCCTAGTAGCACACTCAAAATCCCTATGTCCTTTCCCTTGACATTCAAGAAAATAATCTCATCTAAATATTCACAACTCTCTTCCTCTTTTTCTCTCTCACTCTCTTTCTCATTGCCCTCTGTGGCCTTTTCTTTCTTTTTATTTTTCTCAAATGACTTTTTATTGAAAGAATTATTTTTGTTCATTTTGAGAAGCTTTTTCAAAATTTTCGCAAATAACGCCACATCGTCAATGATAAACTCTTCCTTAGAATCAAACTCATACAATCTCTCTTTCTTTTTCTCCCTAACTTGAGTCTTTAAAGCAACGCGTCTATCCTTAGCCTTAATGGGTTTGGGAAACTTGTCAATCTCATAAGTTTGAAGGTATCCTACGAGATCTTCTAACTTAAGTGAATTTAACTTTCCCAACGAATTAAAAATAGTGACTTTAGGAATGAAACGTTTTGGAAGAGATCTCAAAATATTTTTAACTACACGCGTGTTGTTAATAGTCTCTCCTAAATTAAAACTCGTGTTAACAATATCCGACAAACGTGCATAAAACTCATCAAAACATTCAGACTCAGACATGGTAATGGTAACAAATTGGGTGGCCAAATTTTGTAAGTTTGATTCTTTAATCGCGTTCATACCCTCATGTATTAATTGGAGGACATTCCGTGCCTATTTAGACGTGGCGCATGTCATAATTCGTCGAAACTCGTCAGGGGTGACGGCACCCGAAATAGCACTCAAACCAAGAGAATTAAAATTATACATTTTAAAGTCCTCTTCGGTCTAATCTGACATAGGTTTCAAAGAGGTGACGTTATTAGCAGTGACAGTGGGAGGAGTCCACCCTCATCCATAAAGCAACCAGACTCATTCGTCAATGGCTTTTTACTGGGATCTTATACGAGCTTTTAAATACGCATAATTGGACTATTAAAAAATAGGATTCGATTATATAAGTGTTCGTTTAAAAACATTGCGACAACTTTCAAATATCATATTTTTCAAATAGAATCAATATCAAACAAGTTTGCGAAAAATAGGAATACGTGATAAATTAGCATAACCTGCTCTGATACCAATTTGAAAGATCGTGTACGATATTGATTCAAATAGATTTGCAATTTCCAATTCAGAATTATTTAATTAGATGTCTAAATTTGCTCAAACAAAATACCAATTCAATTATCCCCTAAACATGCAACTACGTGACAATTCAAATCTCAGATTAAATCATGCGATGACAAAAGCTGACAAAAGCCAATCTGAGGAAAAAATCCCCGCAAGGCCAAAACCTTTTATTTCCACTATAATTTGTAAAATAACGGTTTACAATCGGATTACAACAAAAGTACAATTTGACTTAAAAAATACCTGTAGGTGTCGGTTCGTAGTCATTAGCCCAGGAACACCGCAACACTCCCTATGACACGCAGTAGATCAGCTCAGTACCTCCCGTAAGTGGAACCTATAGTCAGCCCACTACATTTCCAAGGCACCTATGATTCACCAGAAAAAACTCCCACCAAAAATATACTCCAGGTTCCAAAAAATAACTCACACAAAAAGTCAGGGATTTGTGAATTGTAAAACACAATTTGAACACTCAAAAATTGGTTAGAGAATAGAAAATCGTATTCTTTGAAAACCAGTATTTCTCCACGCGAATATCAGTAGCCTGGCGCCCTTATTTATATATAAAAAAATCAAGGTGGTGACGTGTAGGATAAAAACACCTATCGTTCGTACGAACTACTACGTTGTTCGAGCGACAATCCATCTCGTTCCAAGAGATGTGGCATCGTTTGAACGACAGTCATTGATCCTCTTAAAAAAAGTTTTAAATATTTAAATAACTTGGAATCATTAAACACCAAAACTGTTTACGGGATGAGGAGCATTTATCCAAAACCTTTTTATTATAAAAATCATTTAAAATCATTTAACCTTTTATAAAAATATCCCAACACTTTTAATGTAAAATGTAAATGGAACTAAAACACATTTTATGAAATTCGTCATGTTGGGCATGATTGTTGAAGTCTTCTTTAAATTCGGATTCGTCTTTATAGATGTAATCTTCTCAATTCTTCGACAACTTGTAGCGGAATATGACATACTAAATTGTGAAAGATAATGTCCTTACAAATCTCTCCCTATGTCTATGCCGGTACAAAATAAATATCTGAATTATCAAAATCAAATGACCTATACAAATCTACCCCACCATAAACTCAAACGTGGAAAGATAAACTGTCAAGTCTTCAAACTTTGCAAACAATGCTTCAACAATCAACTTTTCAAAACTCCAAGCTTTTCTCATCAGGGTATGCAATCCAAAAATATTCAATTGTACCTACACACATGAGATAAATCAAAAACCACATGACGTATCGAGTTTGAAATGATATAAAGCACAATAAAATTTCCCACATACTTAAACCCCCCAATAAAATCATAATTCATTCTCCCTCTTTTTATTTGTCTAAAATAGACAAGGAAAATAATAAATCATCTAAAGAAAATTGGGGTGTCAAGGGAAAACAAGCAAACAAACTAATTTTGAATTTTTCTATTTTTTTACAAAAATCACACAACATGAATTTATACTAAGACAAGCAAATTGTGAAAACGGAATGAATGGGTGTGAACAGATTCGATAGGAAAATCAACTCAATCATATCATATGTGAATGATGCATAAGTGTACTCCTAACGAATGAACTTAAAAAATAGTCCTTAGGTGTAGAATTGGTTTTAATTTAGATGACATCGTTTTAATCGTATCAATAATTCAAAGTATAAATGATTTCCACACCAATAAGGTCCAAAACTATGTAATGATTCTTCATGACTTTCAAGGACGTTCAAACCGTTGAAAATTCCATCCAAACTCCCTCATTAAAAGACAATGCTTTTTATTTATGAGGTGATGAAACAAAAATTTGGCCCATTTTGGCATAATTTTCTTTTTATTGCCTTTTAATTTTTCCGGGCTCTTTTAAACCTCATTGGACCTGGATAATTTTCAATTCATAACTTTTTTAGGTTCTTTTAAATGGTGTCTTAATCGTAAAGGATTAATGAGTACCTTTCGTAGCCCTTCACCATTTTTAAAAAAATACATAAATCTCACAAACGGTTTATAACATGCACTGTTTTTGTCAAGTTATCGCATTTGGTTCGTTGTATAGACAGAATTGAAGCGGAAACACTCAACCAACATGTGATAGACAAGTTGAAAAATAAAAAAAAATCCGTTCATGTGTGCAATAAAGGACAAATAGAGTCAAACATGTAGGTAGAAACACTATATCTTATCAAAGACTCCAAACTTTGTAAAGCACATGAATGACACAATATATTGTCTCAAAACACTATCAAATAGTCACATGGATATGGCATAAAGTTATGACTTGGTCATACTAAGTGTTCATTCATAAACGGTGCAAACAAAATACAAAACTCTTTTTTGATTTTTCAAATTTTTCATAAAATAATTTTTTTTCGTGTTTTTCGAACACTGTTCAGAAACAACCCAACAGTGCCAATTAAATATAACCAGAAGAAACAGGGGACTGCAAACCAAATTCAGGGTCCCTCGAATGAGATGCCATGTCGTTCGAACGACAAGAAATCTCATTAGAACGAGAAAACACAAATTTCCCAAATTACACAGAATGGCAAACAGTTTAGTCCAGCGGAAAATTTAATAAAAAATAGTTCCTGAAAAGGGCAAACAGTTCCAAAATAGTGCTAAAATAGTACTAAAAGTAAGAAAAGCAAATAAAATACAAATGGCACATACTTGAAATAGGCAAAAGTGTCATTATGTAAATCACCCTATGCTAGTAAAACATATCTAGACCTCAATCGGAAAGTGCGGTGGAGTTTTCCAAAGACGGTGACATCTTTTAAAACAACTCCATCAAATCGTGAGAAGTCTTGACCAAAAACATTACTTGCTCTCTAATATGTGCAAATTGTCTATCATTATGTGCAACCAAAGTATCATGAGTGGGTGCATGTGTGTGAGCAAAGTGTAGGATCAAAGCGTGACACATAACCCAATTTAAAACAAAATTCCGTAAGGTGTCCTCTCTTTTTGCAATAGGAGCAAACATAAACCGGTGTAGCAATTAATTTTTCAAAAATTCTAGGACGTGTTCTCCTAATGAGAATGGGATGACTTGGTGGGTTGGGATGAGAAACTCATGAATCCATCACCAAAGTGGGAACCAACTTAGGTGCAACAAAAGAAATGGGCGCACTGTCATGACCTTTTCCTAGGCTCTCATCACCACCCAAAACGGGATTGAGAACCATCTTTTCAACTTTCTTAGATGCGTTCTCTAAAGGGACTTTGACGTCCAGGGCACGTTCGAGATCACTCTAGAGTTGGGATACACGTGTCATCAGACTAGACACCGTGTCTATCGAGTCACACTTTTCCCTCCTTAAAACTTCCTTCTCTTTCTAGAAATCTAAAACACGAAGAGCTAAATCCCTATTATATTTCTTTATTTTCAAGGTCTAGGTATACAAATACCTAAAAGGTTTTTGGAGCTCACTTTCATCTCCACTCTCAAACTCGCTCTTATCTCCACTAGAAACACTCGAGTCATCACCGTCGTACTCGTGAACACCATCATTGTGGGACAAAGTGGGTGTGCTCACACGGCTCCGAAAATATACACACATCCCATGCACTAATCCCTTTTCGGACTCATCTTTTTCATCATCTACCTCACTATCACTAAGAGTGGCAGACATGGCTACTTTCTTCCCTTTCTCTTAAGCCTAGTAGCACACTTAAAAGCCCTATGTCCTTCACCACTCTCTAAATCATCTAATTTAAATCTTCACCACTCTCTTCCTCTTTTTCTCTCTCACTCTCTTTTTCATTGCCCTCTGTGGCATTTTCTTTCTTTTTATTTTTCTCAAATGACTTTTTATTGAAAGAATTATTTTTGTTCATTTTGAGAATATTTTAAAAAAATTCACTAATAAGGCCACGTCGTCAATGATAAACTCTTCCTCAGAATCAAACTCATACACTCTCTCTTTCTTTTTCTTACTAACTCTAGTCTTTAATGTAACACCTCTATCCTTAGGCTTAATGGTTTGGGGAAACATGTCAATCTCATAAGTTTGTAGGTCTCCTACAAGATCTTCTAACTTAAGTGAATCTAACTTTCCCAACAAATTAAAAATAGTAACTTTAGGAATGAAACATTTTGGAAGAGATCTCAAAATCTTTTTAACGACACGCGTGTTATCAATAGGCTCACCTAAATTAAAACTCGTGTTAACAATGTTCGATAAACGTACATAAAACTCATCAAAACATTCAGACTCAGACATGGTAATGGTTTCAAATTGGGTGGAAAAATTTGTAACTTTGATTCTTTAACCGCATTCGTACCCTCATATGTCAATTGCAGGACATCCAATGCCTCTTTAGACGTGGCGCATGTCATAATTCAGTGAAACTCGTCGGGGGTGACCTCTCTCGAAATAGCACTCAAACCACGAGAATTCAAATTAGACATTTTAAAGTCATCTTCGGTCCACTCCGACACAGGTTTCAAAGAGGTGGCGTTATTAGTAGTGACAGTGGGAGGAGTCCACCCTCTTTCACAAAGCAACCAGACATATTCATCAATGGCTCTTAACTGGGATTTTGTACGAGCTTTCCAATAGGCATAATTGGACCCATAAAAAATGGGCATTCGATTATATAAGTGTTCGTTAGGAAACATTGCGATAACTTTCAAATATCAGATTTTTCAAGAAGAAACAATATCAGATAAGTTTGCAAAAAATAGGAATACACGATAAATTAGCGTAACCTGCTCCGATGCCAATTTGAAAGTCTCAGTGCGATAATGATTCAAATACATTCGCAATTTCCAATCCAGACTTATTTAATTGGATGTCTAAATTTGCTCAAACCAAATACCAATTCAATCAGCCCATAAACATGCAACTACGTGACAATTTAAATCTCAAATTAAATCATGCAATGACAAAAGCTGATCTCAGGAAAAAAAATCATCCGCAGGGCAAAAACCTTTTATTTGCACTATAATTTGTAAAAAAACGGTTTACGATCGGATTATAGCAAAAATATAATTTGACTTACAAAATACCCGTAGGTGTCGGTTCGTAGTCGTTAGCCCAGGAACACCGGAGCATTCCCTATGACACGCAGTCAATTAGCCCAGTACCTCCCGTAAGTGGCACCTATAGTCAGCCCAGTACCTTTCTGAGGCACCTATGATTCAGCAGTAAAAACTCCCACCAAAAATATGCTTCAGGTTCCACAAAATAATTCACGCAAAAATTCTGGGATTTGTGAATTATAAAACACAATTTAAACCCATAAAAATTGGGTGGAGAGTAAAAAATTGTATTGTGTGAAAACCAGTATTTCTCCACGTGAAAATAAGTAGCCTGACACTCTTATTTATATAGAAAATCAAGGAGGTAATGTGTAGGCTAAAAACACCTATCGTTCGAATGAACTACTACTTCGTTCGAGCGACACTCCATCTCATTCGAACGAGATGTGATGTCGTTTGAACGATAGTCACTGATCCTCTTTAAAAAAGTTTTAAATATTTAAATAACTTGGAATCTTTATGAACCAAAACTGTTTACGGGATCAGGTGCATTTATCCAAAACCTTTTTTTGATAAAAATCATTTAACCTTTTATAAAAATATCCCAACACTTTTAATGTAAAATGTAAATGGAACTAAAACACATTTTACCAAATTCGTCCTTGTTGGGCATGATTGTTGAAGTCTTCTTGATATTCAGATTCGTCTTTGTAGATGTAATCTTTTCAATTCTTCGATAACTTATAGAGGTATATGACATACTAAATTATGACGGATAATGTCCTTACAACTAAAGTCGTGATTTTTAATCAATTCACTGGATGAGACGAGACACTAGGAGAATTCATCTTGAAGCCAGTCGGGGACAAGTTTAAACCTCACCCCCTACTGATGCAGAAGGATAAGGTATAAAGATAATTGATATATATAAACATAGTCTTATCTTGATGGAACCCAAATACCTAACCACGCTATAATCTTATCTCACAGTCTAGTCTTCTCACCAATACGTGATATGTATTAGTATAGTCTCATCTAGATGACATCCTAGCATTCAACCAGGGACTATAGTCTCGTCGCACAGAGGAGACCAAGATAATTTGTATCAATCTAGGTATCGGCCTCAGATAACACTCATGTTACAAGTCATCAACTAGAAGCATAAGATAGGTGTGTCGGGCATAGACGACCACCCTATATCGTCTCAGCTTTTAGCATGGAAATAGGAACCATATAGTCTCTACTGGGCTAATATCTCTAGTATTACCTCAGATGATACCTCCTATGAATTGTTCATCTAGGCATGGAAAATAGGATAGGGGAATTTCAGTCATATCTACATAAAACCTTTATTAGAGATCAACAACGCACATGAAAGAATATTCACCATGATAACCTTGTTTTATATACAAATAGTTGGTACTCTATCATATTTCACGAACTCAGTTGGGCATGGGATATGTCTTAGGGGTGAAACTATGAAAACCCAACCTATAAAGGGAACATCATGTCTTCTTCACTTGGATCGACTTTGAGAAACCTTATTGTCATTCTGTAGAATTAGTTCTAGAGAAAGCTTGTATTTGTCTCAAATTGATGTTTATGCCCCGTTATAGTGAAATAAATACTCATACTTTGTACAGTGGATGTAGGCCAATAGTCGAACCACTTAAACCCTAATGTTCTTCTTTGTTTCTATCAGGGCAAGATTTTATAATGGCTCATAGGTTAGGTGTTTTGGCGTATTACATTACAAATTAGAGTTTCAAATCGAGCACTAGATTCGCATTTGCCTCCAGGATCAATTTAAGATATGTTAGTGATCTAGCATTGTTTCTGGATTTCAAGTCATTGGCTTTGTCACAATCTCTTTTGAACAAAAATAATAATTTATTTCTCTCATTCGAACATGGTGTATATCTCGTCAGAATGAAATGTTGCTTTTGTTTGAACTAGCTTCAAATGAGCATCGAACGATTTATGCTCTATTTAATAGAATAAAACTCATTAGAAGGTTGATCGAATGAGACTAGCTTGTCGTTCGACGAGAATTGACCTCGTTGGAACGAAACTATTGTTTTCATTCGAATGAGATTCCATTTTCATTTGAATGTGATTATCGCCTCAAAAATCATGTTTTTTTATAAAAAAAATATTCTTTTTAACTGTTTTATATAAACTTTGAGCAAAAATCTTTTGCAATACCTATGCCAGAGGTTTCCATCTTTATGTTTTACAAAATACTTTTCATTCAAAATCACACATCCCTTATATTATTTGTTATGTTTGTTTAAACCCAAGTTCCGTACTCGTTACCTCAAACCCTTGCAGATTTTTACTCTACTACTGATTTGTAGAGTCGAGGCTCTATGATTGAAAAAGATAAGAAATCGCATCCCGAGGCTGATCGGTGGATACCGATGGAAGATTGCTTCATGTGGACGGTGTTAGATTGTGTCGTATCTATTTAAACATTGAAGATTATTCAATGTACTTAGTGGATTTCTAAGTAGTATACAAGTCATTGAGTCTGTCATATTCTGATACAATGCTGAAATGTAGGTTTTGCCCAAAATGGATATTTTCTTAATCTACTTTTGCTTTGTCTAGTTAGTTTGAATGTGTGATTGGACGTTTAATTTGAAATTAATCTTACATGCACTCCTTAAACAAATCAAGATAAATTTATATTAAAAATTAGATATTGTATGTGTGTGTAACCTCATATATTGGTTATCCGTACGAACCTGCTTTCTCAAATTTGTATCAGAGTCGGTCACACTATATTTTTGTGTGATCTTTAAAATTTGGGTTTTATAGATAATTTTTTTAATAGGTTACCTATTTTTTTGTGTCTAATTATGTTTATTTGAAAGCTCGAATGAGATCGAGCGTGTCTGGATTTTGTGAAAGAGGGTGGAACCGACCCCCAGTGACTAATGGAGATGTTATAAGTCCTAAAGCCATCATCACTTAGACGAAGGATGAACTAAAATGGAGTAATTATAACTCATGTGGTTTAAACGCTATTTCTGGAGCCGTCGCCCCTGGAGAGGTCTGCCTCATCATGATTAGCACTATGTCTAAGGAAACTTGGGATACCCTCCAACTCAATCATGAGGTTACCAATGCTGTGAAAGCATCTAACCTACGAAATGTCACCACACAATTTGAGACTATTAGTTTCCTAGAGTCTGAATCATTTTATGAACATTATGCAAGATTGTCTGATATCGTTAACTCTAGTTATAATTTAGGTGAGAGAATTATTAAGACACGCGTAGTGAAAAATGATTCTGAGATCCCTTCCATCCCTCTTTGTTCCTAAGGTTATTTTCCTTAATTTTTTCGTAATTTTAGACACACTTAGGTTAGACAAACTTGTTGGATACTTTCAAACTTATGTGATCAACAGGTTTTCCAACACTATTAAACCAAGGGAAAATGGAATTTCTTTAAAACTTCAATCTAATAGGCAAGAGGAGAGGTTTCTTCTGACTTTGAGTATTATTTTGATCTCGATGATCTACCCTATTTGCAAAAAAAATAAAAATAAAACATAAAAAAGAAAATACTTGCAAAGAAAACAAAAGTTTTGAGAAAAATTAAAAATATAAATCGAGGAAGAAAAATTTTGAAAGGAAAGAAGATGATGAATGATATTATGAGTGTGAGGGTAAGGGTAAGGGTCACAAAGCTCACTAATTTTCCAGGAGGTTAAAGAGAGAAGGAAAATCAACACTACATTTAATGACACGCTGAGTGATAGCAATGTTGAGTCAATGGATTTCAGGAATGAATCACTTCATGGACGCAACTTCACTATGTTTGTGGCCAGTTGTATTAGTACATTGAGTAAACTTCACATTGATGAGGAAGTTACTAAGCATGATGACCTCAACAGTGAGTCTAGTCATTTTGAAGAGAGTGAGGGAGATGTCATTTGAGTGTGAGAGAGAGTTTCACATTTAATGTCCTTATTTCGAGCTTTACACCAAGTGCTTTAAAAAAATTAAAACAAATTTTTAGCACTTAGGGTTTTAGATTTAGAGAAGGAGTTGAAAGAATCAAAAGAGAGCGAGTCTTTGGTGAGAGTTTCCTTGAGAGAGAGTTAGTCGTTTTAGTGGAGAGGGAAAAGGGTGACTTAACCAACAAAGTGGCTAGTCTTATGAGAGATTTTCAAGATTCATTTAAGACTTCTGAGAAATTTGAAGCACTTATATCCCAACTCTATAAGTATCTCCAACGTTCCCAAGAGGTCAAGGTTGTTATAGAGAATACATGGAAAAAGGTAGAAAAGATTTTCCTCGGTCCCGCTTTAGGATTTAGGGAGAGGTAAGGGATATGTTAAGACGGTGCATCCAATTCCCATGTCTCACCATAATCAGCTCATAAATTTACATTAGACCTTTATGGACCTAACCTAAACCACAGTTCAACCTAAATGAGCGAACCAAAGTATACCCAAACAGGTCTATTTTTGCAGTTATCTCAAAAAGATTGGTCAACATAGGATTTTTTTCTATAAGTTAGGGAGAACTCAATGTATACATAGTCTCTCACACTGCTATATAAACTTTGTTAGTCTTAGAGATCAAGTTGAGTTTCTAGTCGCAAATCCTAATGTAAGAGTTTCAAAGGATGTCTATGCCTTTTGATAACACTTATAACTTTAAGAGTATAGGTAACAACGATAAGGGAAAGAAAAAGGTTACCACCACTTGGGTACCTATGCAAGATGACAAAGCCCTTTGTTCTTCACGCAACTCTCAAGGTTCAAAATACTTCCCATTGGTATTTTGATAATGGGTGCTCTAAGTACATGACAAATGACATATCATTTTACCAACCTTGAGGATTACAAGGAAGGCAAAGTCAACTTTGGAGATAGGAGTAAGCCTAGTACTTTAGGACGTGGATGTGTTAAGATACCAAAATGTCCTAAAATAGATGATGTGTTGTACGTAAAAGTGTTAAAAGTAAACTTTACAATGCAAATTTAGCATTAAAGTTTGACTGGTCCAACTATAACGTATATGATCAATCCGGTAAAAAAATTCCAGTGTCGAAGATAATTACTATAATTTCGTTTCCAAGTCCTCATTTATGTGAAATAATGGCATGCTCTCCTCTGTGGACCTTTGGCATTAATTACTTGGTCATGTGAACTTTAGATATCTTGAGAGATTAAAGAAAAAGGACCTATTTCATGGCTTGTTATCGGTTGGGAACCAACTCTTCAGGTTTGCAGACTTTGACAATACGTAAAAAAATTCAAAGTCCCCATTGAAAGTTGAATACCATTACCACCTTTGTGTGTTGAAATTGATTCACATGGATCTTATGGGTCCTAATTGTTTGGAGAGTTTAGGTGGTAAGAGATACATTCTCATTATGGTCGATGACTTTTTAAGATACTTTATTGTGGGTTTTTTTTATAGAAAAGTCCGATGTGTTTGAGTTCCTAAAAATTGAGTGACATGTTCTACAAAACCAACACCGTGTCACTATTAATCGAATGCATAGTGACAATAGAAACACTCAATTTAAAAAAGCCAAAGTGGATATCTATTATGATGGAGTGTGCATCAAACATGAGCTTTTGGCCATACATACTCCTCAACAAAATACGATAGTTGAAAGGAATAACCGAATGATTCAAGAGATGGGTATATCCATAATTCTTGGGAGAAACGTGCTTAGACATTTTTTGACAGAGGAAGTGAGTATCGCATGACATACAGTGAATAGGGTATATCTTTGTCCACACATGTTACACACTCCATATGAGTTGTGGACGGGGAAGAAACCCAACTTATCGTATTTTCATGTCTTTAGGAGTACTTGCTACATCTTGAGAGATAGGGATAATTTAAGAAATTTCGATTCCTGAAGTGACGAGGGGAAATTTTTAGGTTACTCATTGTTGAGTAGGGCTTATAGGGTGTTTAACCTTGAAATCTATAAGGTTGTAGATTTAATAAATGTCATGATTAGAGATGATGAGCCACCGACATTTATTAACCCCACCCCCAGTGTGAGGATGATAAAACCCCTAGTAATGATCCCACCATTCCTCGTACTACCCTAGTTGGCCATACTATTTATTTAAAGGATCTACCCTCTTGACTTTCAATGAGTCATGACCCTTGAGCTATATTAGATTATCCTATATTAGATGTTAAGACTCGCGCTCCACTCGAGAATGTGGTTAGATAACTTTGCTACACATTCTTAGTCGAGCCTAAGAATATGATAGAAGCACTCAAGAACGAGAATTGGATATCCTCTATGCAAGGTGAGTTGCTTCAGTTTCAGAAGAACAATGTCTGAGAGTTAGTCCCCCGACCTAGAGAGACAAATGTGATTTGTAACAAGTGTATTTTCAAGAATAAGATGCATGATAATGGTACCATAGTTCGCAATATGGCTAGGTTATTCACTCAAGTCTATATAAAGACTGAGGGTATAGACTATGACAAGACATTCTCAACTGTTGCTAAGTTTTAGTTCGTCTTCTTACTACTCTCCCTAACATGTCATCTACACTTCAAGTTATATCACATGGATGTTAAGAGTGCCTTTCTTAATGGAATTTTGTGGGAAGAAGTTTACGTGGAATAACCAAATGGGTTTAAATACCCAAAGCACCTGGGGCATGTCTTTTATCATAAGGAGGCCCTGTATGGTTTGAGTAAGCACCATGTGCTTGGTATGAGATGCTCACTTCTTATGTCCTAGCTTGTGGAGTCAAGAGAGGGGAGTGGATAAGATGTTTTTTATGAGGAGAGAGAGTGATTCTTTCTTGGTTGTCCAATTCAATGTGGATGACATGGTATTTTACAAATTATAGTGAAAATAATATGGTTTTGCCCTGCGGGAATTTTTCCTGATATTTGGTGTCACATGCTTTATTTTATTTGATAAATCATCTAGATGCATGCTTTTAGGATTTAATCGAAAAACCGTGTTTAATTAAATAACTTCTTAATTTCAACACACAGTTACATATTTAGGGGTTGTATTCAATTTGTTTAAAAATAGACTCTAATTAAAATGGTTTACCTGGAAACTTGCGAATAATTTTTAATTCTATATCACACACCGCGTTTGATCATAATCGCACTTTTCAACCATGTTTTGACGAAACTGGTATTTTCTTTCGAATGAGATTCCATTTTCCTTTAAACGACATAACCACCTCAAAAAAAGTTTTTTACATAAAAATGATTCTATTGACTTGTTTTACAGAGAATTTTGGGTGAAAATATTTTGCAATACATATGCCAAAAGTTTCCATCTTTGTGTTTTAGTAAAACACTTTTATTTTCGAAATCATACATTATATATATTATTTATTGAGTTTGTTCAAACTCATGTCCCATATTCGTTACGTCAAACCCTTGTAGAGTTTTACTCTGTTGTTGATTTGTGGAGCCGAGTCTCTTCGACTGAAAAAGATAGGACGTCGCATCCTGAGATTGATCAATGGATATCGAGGGAAGACCGCTTTTTGTGGATATTGATGGATTATGCTGTATATGTTGAAAAATTGAAGACTGTTAATTATACTTAGCGAAGCTCTAAGTAGTCTGTAAGCGTTTGACTCTGTCATATTCTGATATAATGCTAAAATATAGGTTTGGGTCAAAAGGGATTTTCTTCAATGTTCTTCTCGTTGTTTTGATGGTTTGGTTGTGTGATTGGACATTTAATTTGGAATTTTTATCGCATGCACATCTTAATCTAATCAAAATAAAATTTTGGATTAAAAATTGGATCTTGTGTGTGCGTAACGTAATATACGGACTATCCATGCAAACCCGCTTTCTTAATTTCTCTCATCTATTCTATTAGATTACTTATTAATTACTATTTTATTACATTTATGTAATACCTACATTAGGATTACATGATGTAGCCCTAGAGAGAAAGGGATGAGATTTGGGGCGATATTGGGTTCACTAAGGTTTGTCACAAATCTTCCTCTCGTTTGATTAATCCCATATAATTTTAGGATCAATCATATTTTGATTCAAAAAGATTCCTTTGGATCTAAGGCATGGATACATGTGTCAAAATTTTTGGTCAATATAGTTATGTTTCATCTTTTGGTTCATCTCTTGATTGAATGGATACGATTTAATCTTGATCGATTCATAACCAGACTATTATTAGGTAGGTTCCTTTGATGCAGGGACCCAAAAGGGTTGTTGGTGCATCTTAATATTGAAGGCTATCAGTGATATACATACGATTGTCTTTGATGATGTGGCTATTGTAAGGCTTTTGTCAGTTTCTTTGTGAGATTTAGATAATTGTGATGGGGCGCATATTTGGGATGTATCTTAACAACATCTCAAGTGACGATTAATGATGGATTGTATGTTCTATTAGATGATGGCAGCTCGTTAGAACTAATGGGTTTTCTTTGTAGTGTCTAACTTGCATAATTGGTTTAGTGAGTAACGGGTCGAATAATTGAATTCATAACAGATCAAATGGTTCATATCTTTTGATCTATGCGTGTGGGTTTTCAGTTACAGTGATGTATGAGGTTATATTTTGGAATGATTTAGATTCAATCAAAGAAAGTTTTTCTCATATCACACAGCATATGGGATCACCATTCCCATGATATGGAGATTGATTACTTATATAACTTCTTGTTTGGTTGGTTTCATTTATTTCATCAATATTGGAATGTTGGTATGTTCAGACTTGATCATTGGATTCATTTATAAACTTGGGTAGGCAAATTTCTTCAGTTAAGCATTTAGTTCCTGTTGGATTATTAAAATAATAATAATAATAATAGTAATAATAATAATAATAATACCTACATTCAAAATAAATCCATTATATGATCTAGGCATCATTAATCCCTCAGTGGTAACCCCAATAATATAGGCTTATCTACGGTAACTACTAAGTGGTATCACTTCCCATAAATGTAACATCTTATTCTAAATGAATTATCGAAACAACAACCTTTCTGACCTTGCCTTTACAGTAAATACTAGTCATTTAGGCCTGCTTTGGCCTCAGTCTTCACAATCTTAGGAACTATATCCTTCAAATATTTATGACGGATCTTCTAATGAATGAGTTACCCAATAACACATGCCAAACCTTTCACTTAAGGTTTATGCCAACGCAAAATGTCTTCTCGTAATACTATTAATAATGTGAATATCATTCGTCGCTTATTTATCAATATTTCCCAGTGCAGAAAGAGAAAGATAGTTAAACTCTTCATATTGGCTACCACGTGGTTGCACTAGCGAGGATTCAAAAACATGTTCATCATGTTTTTACGGATGGTGAGTGGAAGTATTTCCCCCTTAAATCATACACCAGACACTTACTAGTGGTCTCACACCCAAAAGTTCCTAACTCCTAACTGAAGTCGCCCTCATGCATGGGATATCTCAAAAAGTAAATCCAAATAAGGATCCCTCCCGATACACTACGATCTATTCGAATCATTAGTCCGGGACAATGATGTAAAACCCCTAAGCGGTCGTCATTATAGAGAATATAAGTTCGCAAGAAAGTGATAGATGCACTCACAACCCTAGGGTACTATAAACTTGAATGAACTAATACTAGTTGTGATACCCCGTAAAATTCATAAATAGAGTGATCAAGTCTAATACAAAAATCACGGAAATAAAAAATAATTGGTAACATTCACAGCATAACAAAGTAAATAAACTACTCGAGTAAATTAAATGAGATGATTAAATACTGAAGAACTAAATTCCATCTTTAATACCAATCACTTCTATGATAACACATCCAACACTAGAAAATAAAGTGTATCTCAAAAGATATAATCCAACTCTAGAATATATATGTATCTCATACAATCTCCGACTCAAGAAAATAACTGAAATAAATATCACTTCTTCAACTGAAGTAAATAATTACAAGATGTAGAGGAGTAACACTATATTAAATATATAACCTAAAATGATATATCATGAGGTATCTAGTGATAGCAATCCCATGAACAATCCCAAGTCTATAGTGGCAACAGCAGACTAAGACCTCTAAAATCGAATCAACAACAACATCAACAAAAAGTTCACAATGATTAACAATTTAACTGAATTTGGTCTATAATAATTACACACCATCCTAATATAATTTATCGGTTTTTAAGTTATCATACCCGAATAACCCTAAATATAACATGTGTTTAATCACAGGCCCAAATGACCCCTTGTTAATAATGTTCATTTCTTTATTCAATTATTTTTTTCATGTTTATTCTTACAATTAACTTTTGTATTAAGAACCATTTATTTTATGATAATATTTTACCTTCAGATCATTTTTCTAACTAAAGAAGGTTTCACTAACAGTATCTAGTTGATATAACAAGTATAGGCCCGTCCCATAGTTTTATCACCTTGGCCAAAGATGACCATTGCCAATCCATCCATTATAAGGAGTTATGACTAGGCCATGGGCTCAGCTTGAGATGACTCTTCCTCGATTGATAGCTCATCGTAAGGTGCCTCGGTCTCATCCCGGAAGGCTAGGTTGTCGGGTAGTTACATAGTTTTGGTGATATCGAACTTACAGGTTGAGTTTACTTATTGCATTAGTTTAGTTTATTTCTATTCATTGATTTATAAGATAGCTATTTTGGAGTTTGTGGGTCATTAGAATCCACAGTTATTTATGGTTTTAGTTAAAGAGATTTGAAGTATTTGACTTTATTTCATTTAAATTTATTATATTTAGGGTTGATAATTATAATTGCAGTTTATCACGATAATGGATTTTATTATGGTGAATGATTTACATTCGTTAGATTATCTTTAGTTATGTCTTGTGGAAAAGGTTTTTAATGTCTTATATCTATGTCACATGCTAAGAATGGTATTTAGTTTTAATTTCCAACATAGCATGACATCATGGACTGATCACCCTCAGCGCCAAAATATGTGGAGAGGAAATAGGTGGTAAATGCATAGGCACACGAGTTTAATAATAATTGGGAGATTGATGCGATTTTATTATTGAAAACATGCTTATGGCATTTATTTTTTAATAAAGGATTGTTAAAGTTCACTTTGAATTTTGAATCCTGTTTATGATCATGCCATATATTTATTTTAAATATATTTCAGATGTCGGTCAATTATGCAAAAAAGGAATTCTATTAAGTTAGGCTTGGCCTCATCATATAAGATAAAAAATTTCATTTGCAATTAAAAATTCACAACCCTAGATAGGGAGTTGACATCCTACCGGTAAATTTGCGTGTACAATCATAATAGTTTATCTTGTATATGAAAACTTGTCTAATGATTTCAGTTCTAATCTGACAGTTCAAAGCGGATCTTATCGATACATCGGGATTGTATTGAACATTTGAGATTCAAGCTAGGTGATGACTAGATTAAACTTGAAAAATTGTAAAGCTTTGAAAAGGGTGCCTAGATTCTTAATCTTGAGGATTATGAGAATTAAAATATTCACATTATTGTTTCTTTGATCTATGATGGTTGATATTAAATTTATTTGGTCAATAATATCTCTAGGTTGGGAAATTATTGTGTGAATATGTATGAGATGGTTTTTCTAAGGAATTCGGGTCTAGGCGATATTCTGGATTGTGATAAACCTATCATTTTGTCATTTCAATAGTAAACGTGCCAAGTGAAATTATGTTCAGTAGATTATCACACCACTTAAGTTTAAAATTAAGGAATAACTGAGACGTTGGTGAAAATTAATTCGCACAAAATTGAATTTCACCAATATAGTGTTGACTCCTTAATGCAGGGAATCATATTATGTGTTATCCAACTCTATAAACATGGCCTCATTATTTAAGTACTTTTGAGATAATGATATTCAAACATTCAGTACACCAAAATGTGCTTTTAGTAATAGATTGTTTTTTACTTGTAATAGGATTTTAATGTTACTATTGTATTTTTTTATATAATCTGATAACTTGGATTTGTGTTTTTTTCAACTTATTTATCTCTTCCAAAGGGGACCGCTTCTGTGGTTGGGCTTATGATGATTTAAAAATCCCCATCGGACATTTGATGAGATTCTCGTGATACATATGATGATTTAAGCACTTGAATGCATATGATTTTTCTTTCAAGCATTAGAGGACCAATTAATATAGGCAATGAACTTGTATGAGGAGGTGGAGGTTGAGTTACTAACAACAACACATTGGTCTCGGAAAGAGAATTGTAATTTTTGATGTCTCGAAAAGAGAATTGTAATTTTTTTAATTACGTATTAAAATTTGAATGTTAAATAATTTTTTGAATTTTTTTAAGAGTTACATCTTATTATTTAATGATATCTACAGTGTTATTAAAAAGTAAATGTTGAATAAAGTGCCCTCGTTTATGTGGACTATTTTTATTTGTATGTTCTTGGGTTTTAAATAGTATAGTAAGCATATTTGATTTTGTATAAATTTACGACATGTATTATTATCACTTAAAGAAGGATTTTGGATCCTTAAAAATATAGTTTATTAAACATGTATTAATATTACTGATGAATCTTTACCGTTAGAAAATTAGACAAAACTGTTACAAAACTTGTTTTAGTAGCATAAAAATAGTAAAAATTCGTTAGTAATGCCGAAATAGTAACAAAAAATTTCATTAGTAAGTAAGAATTTGTAATTATAAAACTTCGTTGATATATCCATTATTATTAATGGTAAATATCTGTAACTAATTTTTCCCTCACCCTTTTCTAATAAAAAATTACATTAATTTTTTTGTAACGGTAAAATACTATTACTTCCTTCCCGATTTGGTGTAGTGGTTGTAGTATGTATTTAGTGAAATTAATTATAATTAAAAATTAATAAATAAAAATGATGGAGACTAATTTTGGATTTTTTTTAGAAAAAAATTAAGTCATTAGCCTTGGGTCCCTAGTATAGTCCATTTATCAAGTAGTAATTGGAAGTGGAAAGACACTAACATTATCCTCTTCATCAAATTTGTCTCCTACATCAGATTGCGTACTAGATCTGCAAATGCATGGCAATTTAAACCAAAGATCTACTATTTAAATCTAGTTATTTTTTCTTTTGTTTTTTAAATACAATCAATCAAAGTCTTTTGGGCAACAAGGTTTTTGTAATTATCCATCCCCATCACTTGCAATTAAATCCTCCAGTGATTTTGTAGATTTCTATCACATCCTCATGTGTGAAAGTTTTTCAAAATGGTTAGAAGTTAATAAGTTGATTCCTTATATGTCACGGTCATATCATTCTTGATATTCAACTACTTCAAGAGATTCCCCTTATTGCAAATACTAGAGATGACACCTTGAGCCTTATTTACTAGGTCAGGTCCAAGTACTAAGACGGGTACTTTTATATGATATTTTGTTGAAGTGCGAATAAGAAATGGAACAATAACCCATGGATATCCCTTTGAGATGATCATGGATTAACTAGCATGATTTAAGGAAGTTTATGATTATCATAAGTGGAAGTATGGTTTATGCCTTATGAGGAGGAAAATATGCTTTGTGGCCCCTAATGACGGAGTTTTCTTCCTTCTATATGTTTTTTCCTTGGCCTCAGGTCGCCAATGGTTGTCCTATTAAAATGATTCTTGAAAATCTACAATTGAACCTAACCCGAGCATATCACAATACCTAAGGAAAATTTTATGTTATGTGGTATTATTAAAGAAAAACATGATGAATGCATCATTAATGTGGAGTTTTTGAATGTTTACAAAACTAAGGTAGATACTATCACCAAACCATGGTATTTTTACTTTGATTCACGTTATGGAACTATGATAACTAGAAAACCTTCTAATAATAATAACTTGAAGGAATTACATTTTTCATTTCTATGGATGATATGGAAATGCTACCTAATAAGACTAATTCTAAAAGATCATATAAGCTTAAACACAAATGGGGTCTCCCAACAAAGTGAAAATGTATATTATCCATTTATATTTCTTTCGTTGACTTATTTTTGTGCCAAAGCATCTAAGTCGTTCATTGACAAGCCAAAATTGATGATTTCATACAGAGGTTGTTTAATAGAGAGAATCTTATTCATTAAACATCGGTGAACATTAAACATTGAAGATCAAACATGACTTTTTGACATCAAAGACGTACATTCTAACTAATTTGATGAATATTCTTTTTATGAATTGTTTGTTTGAATGTCTAAGGCTATGTGTGCCCGCACACACACATATTTTCATTTAACTTTGAAAATCTTATTTAAAATAAAACAAGCGATATCCTAAGAGTGATATCTTGTCCTTGACAAGAACACGGGTTTCTGATTGTCAGGGGCCTTATGTGCATCTTATATATTTTTCTGCACCTTTAGTTAGGGCTCATGGTTCTCCCTAGTAGCTCAATTTTTAGGCACCAGTAATTATTTTACCAATTGGGGTAAAGAAATCCTAGTGGGAACGGGAACAATTTTCTCTTGGATAACCTTTTACTGAGCTTTAATTTCGTTGAAAGAATGGACAAAAATAGCATTGATTGGCATCTTGAAAAGAGCAAAGTTGATGTATGAGAGAAATATAACTTATTTTCCCCACAGACACTACACCAAACTGAGCGATTGGTCACGGACTTTATCCCTGACTAGGTAGTGGGGGTCGCGGATTCGGTTCGTGACCAAATCGGGGATGACCAATGTCGGTGGTCAGGGCCCAAATCCCTGACCCACTGCCTTGGTCGCGGACTTCTGTTAGTCACGAACATGGTCATGGCTAATAGCCCTTACCCGATTTACAAACATGGCTACGACCCAAGCCCGTGACCATCACCAAATTTAAAAACCATGTAGTCATAGTCCAAATCCATGACCGTATTTCATGTACAATTAAATCTAGTCATGACTTAAATCCGTGACCATTTTTCTTATGATGAATCTTCGTCACGGCTCTAGGTCGTGACTACGTTTTCTGTAGATGTCAACTTAGTCACGTCTTTGGTTCGTGCCCAAGATTACTCTACAAAAAACATGGTCACGTCTTTGGACTATGAACTTATTTAAAAATAATAAAAAAAATCCTCGAATAGTGAGACTAATCGATCAATTGCTGTAAATGCTCCTTGGGTAACCTCGCGGGGGTCTTGTGATCTCAAATCGGGGGTCCTGTGACCACGCAGTCATAGGACCCATATAGGCATTCTAAAATCTGGTATGTTCGCTCAAACCTTGAGTCACGTGACCACGTGGTCGGTTCGTGTGGGCTACGTTGGTCCTGAGAAAGCTGTTGGCGTCGCCCACGGGGCCGTTTGGGGGGCATTGCGGGGTTTCACCCTCTAACGGCAAAATTTCAAGCTAAAGTGTATGCATTCTGAAATCTGGGTTGTGCTCTCAAACTGAGGGTACGATCAGTTCCTAAGAGTTATATTGGACCCGTACGAGGTGTTGGCGCTGCTCACGGGGCCGTGTGGGGGGAAGTAAGGGGTTTTCCCCCCGACGGAACGTTTTCAAGCCTAAGTGTGGATTTTCTCTATTTGGGGTCGTGATCTCAAACCGAGGGTCGCGTGATCACATGGTTGGTTCCTACGAGTTACATTTGACCCATGTGAGGTGTTGGCGCTGCTCACGGGGCCATGTGGGGCGTGCTAAGGGGTTTCACCCCCCGAAGACACGTTTTTAAGCATAAGTGTGGATATTATCTGTATTGGGTTGTGTTCTCAAATCGAGGGTCCCGTTACAACATGATCAATTCCTACGAGTTACATTGATCCCCTGCGATGTGTTAGTACCATTCACAGAGTCGTTTTGGGGGTGCTAAGGGGTTTTCCCCCCGACGGCACGTTTTCAAGCCTAAGTGTGGATATTCTCTGTTTTGGTACATGATCTCAAACTGAGGGTCCTGTGACCACGCTGTCGATTCGTATGGGCTACGTTGGTCCCGAGCGAGGTGTTGGCACCACCCAGGGGGCCGTTTGGGGGGCATTGCGGAATTTTGCCCCCCGAAGGCACATTTTCAGGCCTAAGTGTGGATATTCTCTGTTTTGGGTTGTGCCTTCAAGCCGATAGTCCCGTGACCATGCGATCGGCTTCTACTAGCTTCATTGGACCCGTGTGTGGTAATCGCTCCCCTAAAGGGGGTGCTTAGGGGGAGCTAAGGGGTTTCGCCCTCTAATGGCACATTTCTATGTTTAAGTGTGGATATTCTGAAATTATCATCATATTCTCAAATCGGTGGTCCCGTGACCACGCGATCGGTTATTGCGAGTTACATTAATCCCATGCGAGGTGCTTTCACCTCTCACGGGGCCATTTGGGAGGTGCTTTTGGTTTTCGCCTTCAAAAGTTATGTTTGTCAAGAAAATATGCCTTTTCAGGCCTTGCCAAATGCAGCGTTTTGTAGAGCTCATTGAAATTGTTCTAGAAAGGAGTCCCGGATAATATGATGAATTTTCCCATTTGGAGTTTGATAGAGTATTACAAATATGAATCCTCTCATTACGAGGTGTGTGGCCTTAATCAAGAACCACCAAAATGATACATTAAAGGGAACTCAATGTGGCCTCACAAGGAACTCAACTTATGCTCAAGAGAGAAAGGATGGGGAATCATTTTCTACAGAGCTGGCTCGATAATAGCCCTAGCATTTTGAACAATTTGTAGTAGCAGCCAGGCCCCTCTACTATGAACGAAAGAGGTGAATTCACAGAATTATTAAGAGCTTAACAACCCTTATTAAGGGTTATCAAACTTTTAATCTTCCTGTGAGGCCACCTTGTAATGTTGAGTTCCCTGAACCTTGAAATTAATCTCTTATAAACATTACCACCCACTCTACTCAACAAAATCGAACTCCACCATCTAAAATCAATGATGGGAACACTTGTTATAGTTTTAAAAAGCCATGTATTTACTCATGGGAGACTGCATGGCTCCATTGGTCCAGAAAAAACTCCAAAGACTATTCAGAGTACGGTTCTAGTGTCTAAGGACGCAATGCAGAATGTAACAAGATTAAACAAAGATCCTAAGGACTCTAAAATAGTGCTTTGAACAGTTTTTGGAGTTTTGTCGGGATAGTCTTTGGACCAGCGAAGCCATGTAGTCTCCCACGAGTGAATCTCGAGCTTTTTACAACTATAGCAAGTGTTCCCATTATTGATTTTTGATGGTGGCGAGTGATTTTAATGAGTAGAGTGAGCGATAATGTTTGTGAGGGATAAATTTCAAGGTGGAAGGAACTCAACATTATAAGGTGGTCTCACAGGAGGATTAATAGCTTGGCAAGCTCTTAATATTATTATGAGGCCACATCTTTTGTTCATAACGGTGGGGTCGGGATGATACTACAAATTTTATTAAATGTCGGGGCTATTGTCAAGCCAGCTCAGTTGAGTTCCCATCCTTCGTCATCCTTCGTATCCTGAGCATAAGTTGAGTTCCCTATGTGACCACCTTGAGTTCCCTGTAGTTTCCTATATTGGTAGCTCTTGATGAAGGACACACTCCCTGTAATTAGAGGTGACATATTTGGAATACTCTATCAAACTCCAAACAGGAAAGCGCATCATATTATCCAAAACTCCTTTCCAGAACAATTTCAATAAGCTCTACAACACGCTGCATTTTGCAAGGCCAGAAAAAGGCAGATTTTCTTGCCAAACATGCCTTTTGAGGGAGAAAACTAAAAGAACCTCTCAAACAGCCCTATGAGAGGTGCAAACACCTCGCACGGGATCAATGTAACTCACAGGAACTGATCGCGTGGTCACGGGACCCCCGGTTTGAGAATATAATGATAATTTGAGAAAATCAACACTTAGGCTTTAAAATGTGACATTATAGGGGAAACCCCTTAGCGCCCACCTTACAACCCCTAAATAAGTTTGAACACCTCGCACGAGACCAACGTAACTCACAAGAACTGACCACTTGGTCAAGGGACTCCGATTTGAGAATATGATGATAATTTGAAAATATCTAGAATTAGGTTTAAAAACATGTCGTTAGAGGGAGAAAACCCAAAGCGTTGTCCCGTACTCCTTCTAATGGACGATGTGTTGGCGAATCATTTACCACTTCAACTTGTTGGTGTTCTGTTATGTGATCAGTTACCGGTAACTCTTCGGGAACTAAGGTAGATATTTTTCACCATAGTATGTCCACTTGTTATAATCTTGACAAATTCCCCACATGATTAAATGTAACTCAACATCTTCTAAAGATTTATATTTTACATTTATACAATGGGTGCGCGGACACAAAATTTTTGTCACTTTCAAGATTCTTAAAAGTGTATCTAATAAATTCTTGAATGCCTTTAACATAACTATTAGCTATTCGTCCTGTCTCCCCCCATCCACTCTTTGTATTATGCAAAAATCCATTTAATAATCTTCAAATTGCAATAATGTGCTAACATGATAAAATAAATATCATGTTGCATATATATCATGTTGCACAGTAAAGAACTAATATAGCGTCAAAGCAAAGCACTAATATAAACGCACCAATCAATAAAACTATGCAATAACTTAATTACACGAACATGCCAATCAATGATACTACACAACCAATTAAACTCAAATTAAATAAATTTCTCTACTCATATTATTACAACATAAGAAAAATATTACTACATCTTCATCAAGCGATAAACTAGCCAAGTGGTAATAGAGTCTATATAATATTTCAAAAAATTCCCTTCTCCACTGTTAACGTGCGCCGAAACAGTTTCACAACCCGTATATGTTGTATCAACCATGATCTGACACTCACTCTCCTACAAAGTTCTATTATGTACTAAAGTTCCTACGATAGTGGACATGAGAGTGTAGATCCTAACTACAAATTTACCGCTCAGGTGTTGTATATAGTATTTCTCTCCATAGTCAGCATGGGTTGTTAATGATGATCCAAGACATGTGCCATGCTGAGGTGCTAAGAAAGGAAATATTTAAGGAGGAACCGAAATCTGTGGGATGAATGGAGAATGAGGAAAATTTTGAGGAGGAACTTGTATTTGTGGAGGGAAACCGAGATGCATTGGGGGTCTGCAGGGGCATACGATCGGTTAAAAGGGACATAATTTATGCAAGTTTATCATTCACACCTCCCAATTCATTTTGAAGCCCCATTATATCCACTTTAATCCTAGATTAATGTTCATCATTGGATGTGAAATTCTTATGAATAGAAAAAATCTCATCCACGAGAGGTGCGGTGTGTTTGAATCTTATTTTTGACATATGCGTATTTCCTTTATCCGGGCTCCCTTTCGTATCGGTCTACCACTCGTTCTTCAAATCTTCCTAAGATTTTGATCCAAGTCGGTGGACATCAGTTTTTTGGCTCTATTCTTATTTTTCTCCCTTTGCAGCATCTCGGAGTCCTTCCCCTCATTCTCCATAAAATCATTCCAATGATGGACTGGCATCTAAACATTCGAAGGGACTTTGTCTTTGAGCACCAAAATATCGTAGCTCGATGCTCCCTTAGGGAAATTCTTCTACCTAAGGTTTCTTCAATATGTTCAAATTTGTTCAGCAACCCGAGAAAGCACCTTATTTTTTTGAGTTGGGGAAAATGAAAACCATCTGTTGAGTTGATCGTAGATGTCATCTTTAATAGATTTATCTATGAGGTTCGAATTGTGAGCTCTTCCCAATCCCACATTCATTTTTTCTAAGGACAAACACTGAGCTTTAAAATGTTGAATGTGATTCTTACCCCCCGTGGGGTTATTTCCCAATAAAGAGAATCCAATGGGATTCTTCTCAACTGACTCGGAAGTTTCAGGAGCGTAGGGTGTGTATGTTGGATTAGTGGGAGTACCTTTCCTACTATAACTCGGAGTAGGGGAGTGAACAGTTTGTGGAGTTGAGTATTGCTCACCAATTAATGATGAAAATTCTCTTTGTGAATCTGTCACGTTATTGGTTGGAGCGTTGCTTCCATTACCACCCAATATTATCTACAAAAATAACCAAAGTTCAATATTTATCTATAATAATAGATGCATAATTTCAAAGTTCAATATGAAATTATGACTAAGAAAATAATTTTTTTTACTATATATTATAATCTACCTTTTCATGGTAAGACTTTAACAAAAGTTCAATGTGTCTGATCTCCATCCAGTCAGGATTTGATTTTAAAAACCTATGTATTTTTGCACGTGGAGAATTAGGAGGAAGCATATCTATAATGGATGCATAGATGTCAATGACATGAACTTGAAATATCATCCTCTTCAGCCTATTATAAAGATTGAGTTTGACATGTACATATCGTGAGACATCACAATCTTCGTCAATGCTCTTTGTACATAGTTCTATCCATAATGGGTGGATTTTTTTCTGCCTTCTCTAACACTGTAAGCAAGATATGTGGTCTATTGGGATTATGTACATGAAATATATATTGTATAGCTTCATCCCAACATTCTAGCAGGGAAAACAGAATACGATCGAACAAGTACTCTTATTGGAGACGAACTCCACAGTTTATAAGGTAGTTAAATTGTTCGATCTTCCTAATCCCATACTAATAAATCGGAGTACCCACGTTATGAGAATCATTAATGAAAGATGTGTGTGTTCGGTTCAATTGCAATCTTTCCCACTCTTATTGCCATTTATTAGCACTGTGACTCATTTTTCCTAAGAAAAATGAACGAAGGCGTGATTATAATTCCTATAAATAATGGCTCTAATTAATCATTAACGAGTTATTATGTACGAGGGCCTGAATATGATTCCTATAAATTATGACTCTAATGAATCATCAACCGTTAATTTATTAGGTTTTGAATACCTACTTGTCATTTAATCCAACAATCCCTAAAATCAACCCTAAAATTAGCCCTTACAAACCTTACCCCTACAATTAATAGATTATGCATTTTTGGGACTTAATTTTACAAATCCCCTAAAATTAAGGGGCATATACCAAATATTCCCTCGAACTTTTTTTAATACACGTTTAGTCCAAGACTTTTTATTTTGCACCAAAAAGTCCTTCACTATGCCAAAAAGGATTTACCATGCTGCTAGCGCGGACCTTAAAAGACAAGAGAATAAGGGGCTTTTTGGTACAAAATAAAAGGCTTGGACTAAATGTGTATTAAAAAATATTTGAGGGACTTTTTGGTATTTGATCCTAAAATTAATCCCGAATTTAGCATCAATATTAATAGAGATGTATATTTTTATATTTCATCCCCAAACTTAAACCAACAACATCCATTAAATTAAAATTTGCCCTAGTTTGAAACTTAAACCAACAATATCCATTAAATTAAAATTTTCCCTAGTTTGAAACTTAAACCAACAATATCCATTGAATTAAAATTTTCCCTAGTTTGAAACTTAAACCAACATTAGTCATATATATATATATATATATATATATATATATATATATGTACGTATTTTTTTCTAGAATACCCACACACATAGACGTTTACAGTATACACACATACATATACACAATACATATAATGACAATGTATACACACTTACATGCATATACATAATACACACATGTATACACACACATATACATACACGTGTATCAACACACAGAGAGAAATACACATACACAAGAATATGCACAGACAAAGAAATAAATATGCACAGAAATACATAACAAGGAGAAGATTGAGATTACCTTTGAGATTAAGATTGAGAGAGAGCTTAGGATTGAGAGAAGGAGAGAGCCAAAATCACCGAGGAGAGGGAAGGAAATGAGGGTTTAGTAATTTTCGAGGGAAATGAAAAATTGTTCTACATTTTATAAGTATAAAGACCATAGTCATGGATTAAGGTTGTGACAATATGATGTGACCCCTTTATTTGTAACACATCATCATAGAAATAAGTCCATGATCACTGCCCAAAGTTGTGATTGTGTATTTGCGTGTGTGGTCACGGCTAAGGGGCGTGACTCGTCCCTAACCAAAATTGGAAGGAAAATTGGCTGCATAATGGTCATATTTGGGTCACGTCTTAGAGCCGTGACTCGAAGGAGTCATGGTCTATAGCCATGACCACCTACAAGATGACTTGTGACCACACTGATTCATGGATTTGGTCACATACATTTTGGCTATGATCACAGTTTTGGTCTGTGACCAGCTGGTCACAGCTGTGAGTTGTGACCCCTTTACCGTGACTATTTGCAAAATTTGGTGAACTGAGACGGTACCAAACTGACGAGTGTTAAGATTGTACATGACCTCAAATTCGCATGCTCTCCCCTCTGGACCTTATACAAGTAAGAGAGAGAAGTGTCAAAGTGTGAGAGAATCATTTACAGTGGTTCTGACCTCAGTTGAGCGTCTTACATCCATTATCAAAGGGTGTTGTACTGTTTGTTAAATTATAAAAATGAGCCATTATAATCTAGGAGACCTATTAAGTATTGGTCAAGAGAGTTTTAGGTCTTGCGCCATTTATTAACAATCCAAAGGACCTTAGGATGTAACTGATGGAGTTGTCTAAGGGTTCCTGAGTATTGATTTAGGGCTCAATAGGGTATATAAAGTATAAGATAACTAGAAATTATCAAAGTTACAAGTATAAGCTCACAACAATGGGTTCAGAGAGTCTAGAGCAAGGATTAACACTTGTGAATGATTAAAACTCTTAGTTTTTTGAATATGTGATGACTTAGACCTTTTTTAAACCTTCATCCAACCTTTTATTTATATCCCAAGTCTAAGAGAAGTAATGAGTGGGTTGCCTTTGAGGTATGAAGGTGTCAGCATAGTGGTAGAGTTTTGGCTAAATGTTTTACACGTTATGCAAAGTAGTTGGTTAGTGCATTAAAAGTGTATGGGAGCCGTTAATGTAAATGGGCTTGACTGGTGGCAGTTACTATCATGCTTTTCACCTACCTGCCAAACTAATTATAAAAGATTTATAGGAGGTCTAGGGGGTTTAAAACTATCATGGGGATACCTTAAGTTGATATTGAGGTATTATACGATCGTATACCTTAGTGACGAGGGTCAAGTGATGTTGGGAGGTCATTTATCTTTAGCCTAAGGTCTTTTCCAAGCATTAAACATAGATAAACTCTGGTGTCTTGGTCTCTGCGCTTGGTTAGTGTTATATGTTATAACAACTGATCTTGCTAGGAAGATAGAGGGATGAGTAAGGTTTGCTACAATATTGTAGCCTTTCCTTAAGAGTGACAAAGATCTTGGGGACCAAGCAGGTCAAAGGTCAATCTTGGTGACTCTATTCTTTTCTGAGGGTAAACAAGGGGCCTAAGAGACTTTTAAATACCAAGTGTTAAATAGAGTATCACCAATAGTTCCTTATTTCTTCTTATAAGGACTACAAGAGGCAATATTTAACTATTTAGGAAAGTCAAGGGTAAGGTTATAACTAACCAATAAGATTCTTGTAATCACTAGATTACATTGGGAAGGCCCATGCATGTTTCCATGAACAAACAATGAGAGCATTGATGTGATTGAAATGTCTGATCTTGGAGGTTGAAGGATCTAGAATGCTAGGCCTTAGTGGATATAAAAGAGTTCCTTAGGATGATTTGAATGCTTCACCACTCAATCCATCAATCTATTTTCTCTATATAAACCCTTAATAAAGAAACCCCTTTCTTTTTTATAATGCATGTAAAAAATGTTTCCCCTTTAACAGACTTTACCAAAGCCCTTATCTACTGTTGGTTCCCACATTTTTTTCCTCCAACTGTCGAGCCAAAGGTTGAGTCCTATGATAGTCTCCCCACTTGGTATGTTCCCCCATAACAAAGGTGATAAGCTATGAAAGAGTTTATAACCTTGACTTTGCTGGTAGGTCACACTACGCTTATCGAATCTTTGAGTAATATTTGGAGGGAATTCAAAATACTTATCAGATTCCAAAGCTTAAGACTCTAAAAGACACAAAGAATGATAAGAGGGTATGTTCTATGGTCGTCAAACTGGTATGCTTCAACTAATTTTTCCTCCAATATGGGACTATACTACCATTGCCTTTGTCGATGGTCAGAATTTCGAAGGCTATTGGGCTATCCCTTTCTCAATTAATGGATAACTAACGGAGCGCTCTGATGGCTAATTTTTGGATTTTAAGAAGTCCAACGAAGGTAAGCATGATGTTTTATGGCGCGACTCAAAATGTGTCTCTAGTGAGTTCTAATTACGGTTCAAGTGTAAACCAGTGGCGTAAGTAATATCCCGATAAACTAGGTATCTATCTCAAGGAGTAAGACGAAGAACCATGATGATGAATAGGGAAAAGACGGCTAAAGTAAAGGTTTGACTCACAAGAAGAATAAGAAAAGATGATTTTTGGAATGAGGGTATGAATTACTACTAGGTAAACAAGTAAAATTTAACTAAATTTACTAATCAAGCAAGACTTAACTAATTACGAATTAATTAATATAAATGAGAAATAAGGTCAAAATACAATCCCCCAACCCCTACTTAGTTCATTGGATATGAAAACTAGTCTCGAATTAAATATTTAATTGAAACAATGACATTATTTAACTCAATCATTACATATATGAGGGTACTAGCCAGCACCATACATAATCAAGAATATAAACAACATAAAATGTCAATTGATTAATACGCGTATTGCACTCTTAAAGACCCCGGTAACCTAAGGCAAACGAGGTTAAAAGTCCTATAATGTTTGTACTAACGAAACGACCCGATCCAATTAACTATTTATTTCAAGAATGTGTTTTTATACCCATGCGAACTGTTTAGGGTTGGGTTAATGATTCTAGCTATCGAAAATCTAGTCTAACATTGTATAATTATGTTTTATCAAGAAATCTATGTTGCATGAAATCATAATTATGTGAAAAGTGTGATTAAAATTCAAAGGATAATACTAGACAAAAACAATAATGAATCACCAACCAAAAATATGAAAGCAATTGAAAGCAATGAAGAAAGTATTACTTGGAATGAAAAGAGCCTTGAATTTAATCCAAAATGATGAACAAAAGTTGAGCAATATGAATGTTATGGATCTTAGCTTCAAGAACTTCTCAAAACTAACAAAAATCAAGCCTCCTCATGTTTGGTATGATAAAGAAATAAATACATCACGTTATTTTTAGTGTTTGAACCATGCAAAACTCTTTTTAAAGGAGAAAAGAAGAATAAAAAAAAAAAAATTCTGCTGAATTGGTCTGGTATCACCTTCTTTAATGGGAGAACCGGTCTAGTATAAAATAGAAGATGGGATCGGTCTGGTTTCTTATTCATCGGTTCAATTTTATCATTCTAGTGTCTGGGACATGTCCGATTGAGATGCCATCGGTTCGGTTCTGGCACTTTCTCTTTTTCTTCCTTATGTTTCTTAATTTATTCTCAAATGCAAACGCTCATAACTTTTCACCTGGGTATCGGATTTGGATGCCATTTCTTCCTAAATGCTTATGGACTCGAAGTATTCAACTTTCCTTTAGTTTTCATCTCCACATTCTAAATAAAAATAGAATTACAGTTTTTCCCTTGACTTTCCTTCACTTGTTTCTTTCTTGAGTTTGAGTTTTCTCTTTTCATCACTTGTATAACATACATGTAAAATGTAAACAAAATATCTGATACTCGATGCACTCGATGGAAGATGTCAATAGCAAGTATATGAGATAAATAAACATAACTTACATCATACAACGTGATAAAAGCTTCTAAATTATGGGGATAAATACGAAGAATTTAAGCCTAATGGAACCCACCTAACTTAGAACTTTGATCGCACCAGCAATGTAAAAGAATCAAAGCAAGGTCCAACACTTAACAAACATGTTACTGAAATAAAGTACCTATTTCTTGGGCAAGCGATTACATTTAGCATATGAACAAGCCGTTAAACCCCAACGTTACCCTAGTAGGACGAGTGGTGTCTCGTGAGGGTTTGCGGTGAATATACCCACAAAATTCATTTTTGACTAAAAGAAAAATCAAAATACTTAAAAATTATAAAATTTAAATTCACCAAAAATAGTCACCGTAAATCCATATTCAATAGCCTCAATTTGTTATGTGTGTGTGCGAAGCTCAGAATTTAACCGCTAATTTCCACTGATTGATCATTACGTTACTTTTCAAAAATTATTTTTGATTCAAATGCTCACAGGATGCTCTCACAAGTGAATCACTCGGAATGTGGCTATTTCTCTCGATATGGGGGATTTATAAGAGTCAATGTCATGGAGTACATATTTATGCACACAAATTTGGAAGACATAATTTTTTATGGTGAAAAGATCTCATCATCGAAATACGGTTTTTGAAAACGGGAAACAACGCCCCTTATTCACACCAATTTATCCCTCTTATAATATTTTCGTGTAATAGCTTTCCACATGGTAGTTAATTTTGAAATTTGGATTCAGTTAGGGCTTTTTTATTTGTAAGGTGTATTGGGTAAAAGAAGGATTGGCTGAGAAAGACGGAATTGGAAAATGTATATATGATATTCGTTAGTGCTTCTACGGGCTTTTCCTCATTTTATTTTTCTTTTTTTTTCTTTTCTAATTTTCACATTTTTCTTTTCTTGCTATTTTTGTTAAGCATTATTCTATTTTTTCTTTGCCCCTTTTATGCATTTTTGGACTAAATTTTTGAATTTTGAATTTTCACAACTCCGGCCCAACTGGTTTTTAGGGTTACAAATGAAAAGGGAAACATTTTATTAGGCTCAAATTGGGATCCAAGGGATAATTTTCACCACTTTTTATGGCTAATAAACTTGGGTAAACAAACGAGGGCCAACTTCATTGTCCAAATTGCTAATTGCTTTACTATATGCGTCTCGAGATTGATTTAATTTAGAGATATACATAGTGCATTTTTCAAGCCAACATCGTACACATTTCCCATAACCGATCAAAACAATAAATTAAAGATCATCAACAACTTTTTTAAACACTAAATTCGAAATCTGAGTTAACCATTAACTCGAATTAATTTAATTACGCACAAAAAAAGATAGGCTCGAAATTGCACCAGGTTGATTAATCTCCATACTTATTCGTTAAGTCATCAATTTTTACTCAATTTTCATCTTTGGTCAATTCAGCTTAGTGCATTCGATTTTTTTAACAATTTGAGACTTCAAACAAATTTTTGTGACATTTTTTGAAAATTTTAAATTCCAATTTTTATTTATTTTGAAGAAAAATATTTTTGAATTTTTAGAAAATTTTCAATTATTTTGGAAATTTTTTAAGTTTTCTAATTTTTTTGGGAATTTTGAAATTTGTGAAATTTTTGAAACGCATGTACCCCTAACTTAGACTTTTGCAATGTCCTCTTGCAAATAAGGACTAAAATCTAACATAAAAAAGTGTGCGTAAAAATAAACAAAGGGAAAAATGCCAATTTGTATTAATAACCATGGATTACATGAGATAAAGAGAGAAATATATAATTCATTATAACAAGATAAGACAATAAAATGCCAAAAAGGCAATGAACTAAATAAGGAATACCAAATTATCAACAACACCAAAACAGGTCTTATTGTGGGGGTCGATGAGAGATGCATGGAGCTTTGGGATCATACGGGTCATAAAAGTAAGTGGGTATTGGTACACCCTCACTTACATGCAACTTGTATATCTCAGATTGAAGAGGACCATCATGCTTGTGTCATGACGATAGGCTTCTTGGTCTACCCGGTAATATCTCAAGAACTCTTGGAAGCTAGTCCCTAAATTCTCAATGCGAGGAGTGAGGTCCTCACCCACCGGCTCGTATATGGAGTCCTCCTCCTCATTATACTCGGGCTCTTATTCTTCCATTTCAACATCCACGTTCTACGCGGCTTGTATCACCTCCCTTTCCCATTCACTTCGTGTGTGGGATTCTTGCCTAATGGGCTTTGGGATGTGAGGAAAGGCTTGGGGGGCTCAATTCCGGCATCGACGATGATGGAAGAGATGAGACGGGACTATGGGAGGGAAGCTCGACCTTTATGATCTATACTCGCATGAAGAATGTTATCATAGAAAATGCGTGCAAGATGGATAGTGGTGAGGGTATCGAAGAGGTTGAACATGAGGTTGTCTTGGCGAGGGTGCATCGTCGAGTCGTTTGATGTTTGTAGAATGTTGACACAAACGATATGGAATGCGATGCCGAATTTTTTTGAAAGAGACCCCAAAGGGAAATTCTCTTGATTCTAATTTTGTCCAGGAGCAAGGCGGAGGATGCACCAACCTTTCGAAATTGGGACAACATTATTGGGGTAGTCATAGAAATTTGGGCTCGGAACCCCCATTGCTCGTTGTGTTTCGGTGAAGATTACTAGCGAGAATGAAATTGGGGTCTCATCAATATAAGTCTAGGACATGTTCTCGCTCGTGCGGAAGAGAGTGCTATAAAAGGATCGCACCTCATCCTCCCAAATGACGGGATGTGTCTCCTCTAGAAAGCGACACCATCCCTTCGGGCAAAATAGATTGTTGACCGATTGTGGAAGTTCTGCCCATTTGAACTAGCGCTCAATATGCATTGAGCAGGATGAAGAGAAGAAAGCTTTGCACCATCTTCTTTCTTGGCGGGATCGGAACTCATTATCGCCATTATGAAGGATGATGGTGGAGTCGTATTTGACTAGTCGTTGATTGTTGGCCATTTGGGAGTAATTTGGGATTTCTAAAAATATGTGTGTGTGTGTGTGTGTGTGTGAGAGAGAGAGAGAGAGAGAGAGAGAGTAAAAAAGGGAATTGGTAGGGGTGAGGTGAAATAGGGGTAATGGGGTGTGTATTTATAGGTGGAGTGTGGAAGAGAGGGGATGATTTTGGAGGGAAAATGGAGGGAAAGAAGGTGGAAGAATAGAGGGAAATGAATCTTGGGAAATGGAGGGAAGAATTTGGGAAATGGGGAAAGATCCCTTGGAATCCAGCAGACTGTCGAACCGGTCCTATCCTTTTTTTTTCTTTTTCCAACAGTGAACCACCGGTGGTAAAGGTACCGAACCGGTCCGGCACACTGTTATGTCCTCCTTATCTCTTCTCCTAACCAACTAAATGTGGGCTTATTTTCCCACTCGAGTTTTCGAACCCTTTCAAAAATGTTTCTACCTATGATTTAGTTCTTAACTATGTAATAACTCCCCTTAAAACATTCTAGCTCTCTCGTGTAATGTTCCTTGGCATTAATCTCTCTACAAACTTGCACCTTATGACTTGTAACGACCCTAACTTAAAACTAACTAATGTACATAAGAATCATCCCATACGCATCGGGGGTGAAACAACCTTTTGTTTCACTCTCACTCAACCCGGTAAACAGGGTTCGATAACCAAATGGTGTTGTCTTCTTCAAAACACGCCTCTAAATATGTCTTTAGGCGTTGTCCATTAACTTTGAATGTGTCTCGCCCCTTTGGATCTTCCAATTCAACGGCTCAGTGGGGGAACACTTCTTTCACTACGAATGGGCATGTCCATCGCGAACTTAATTTATTCGAAAAAAAATAAAGGCAGGAGTTATAGAGAATCACTTTTTATCCCAAATGAAACTTTTTATGTCAGATGATTTTATCATGTGCGCGTTGCATCCTCTCTTTGGATATCTTGGCATTCTCATACGCATCATTGTGCATCTCTTCTAACTCATTCAATTGAATCTTGCAAGCTTCACCATATTTTTCCAAATTATAGTTCAACCTCTTGATTGCCCAATAAGCTTTGTGTTCTAACTCCACGGGGAGATGGCATGGCTTGCCATACACAAAGAAAAAGGGGGAAATTCCGAGGTGATTCTTGTAAGCGGTACGATAAGCCCATAATGAATCATTCAATTGGAGGGACCAATATTTATGGGTAGGATTGACGGTCTTTTCAAGAATGTTCTTGATTTCACGATTTGCTAGCTCGGCTTTCCCATTAGTTTGGGTGTGATAAGTCATCCCAACCTTGTGGACGACTCCATACTTTCTCGTGAGTTTTTCAAATGGCCGATTACAAAAGTTTGTGCCGTCATCACTAATGATTGCTTTCAGATCTCCGAAGCGAGAGGGTATGTGTTCTTTCAAGAACTTAATCACAACCTTATTATCATTAGTCTTTGTAGCTATGGACTCAAGCCATTTCGACACATAGTCTACCGTGACTAGGATGTATAAAAAACCAAAGGAGGGAGGAAAAAGTCCCATGAAGTCAATACCCCAATAATTAAAAATCTCAATGACGAGCCTAGGAGTTAATGTCATAATGTCTTGTTGGGTGATGTCTCCCATTCTTTGACATCTATAACAAAATTTGAAATATGCATTTACATCCCAAAAAATCGTGGGCCAATAGAGACTACTTTGAAGAATCTCAGTGGCCATATTTTTCGTTGAAAATTGGCCTCCACATGCTTCCATAGGACAAGAACGGATTACACTTGGAATCTCGTCATACGGTACACAATGTTGGATGATTTGTTCCACGCAATATTTGAACAAATATGGATCATCATAAAAGAACATGCGCGACCAAGTAAGGAACTTCTTTCTCTCTTGTGGTGTCCAATTGGAAGGAACGGCTCCTGTGACAAGGTAGTTAACTATATCTGCAAACCATTGAAGAGAAGAAGTGGAAAATAATTGCTCATATGGAAAATATTCATCTATGGCTATGGAATCACTAGGCACATTAAATGAAAGCCGAGACAAATGATCGGCAACAACGTTTTCTACTCCTTTCTTATCTTTGATTGAGAGACTGAACTCTTGTTGTAGTAGGATCCACCTTATGAGATGCGGCTTATCATCCTTTTTAGAAAGGAGATATTTAAGCGTCGCATGGTCGGTAAAGCAAGTGATTGGCAAACCGATGAGGTAAGAGAGAAATTTATCTAAGGAAAAACCTATCGCTGGCAATTCTTTCTCTGTGGTGGAGTAATTGAGTTGCGGTCCAGTTAACGTATGGTTAGTGTAATAGATAACATGAGCTTTCTTGCCCTTTTTTAGCCCAAAATAGCCCATATATCGTAATAACTTGCATCACACAAAAGCTCGAATGGAAGGGACCAATCCGGAGCTTGTATAATGGGGGCGAAAACAAGCATGCTTTTTAATTTGTCAAAAGCACTTTGGCATTATTCATTCCACTCAAAGGGGGAATCCTTCTTAAGGAGGTTACTCAAGGGTCTAGAAATGGGATTAGATTCTTTAATAAACCTTCTATAAAAAACCGTGTGGCCTAAGAAAGAGGGCACATCCTTTAGTGGTTTAAGTGGGGGAAGCTCTACTATGACATCTATTTTTGCCATATAACCTCAATTCCTTTGGACCACACTATGTGGCCAAGAACTATTCCTTCGGTAACCATAAAATAGCACTTCTCCTAATTTAGTACCAAAATCTTTTCCACACACTGGGCTAGCACCTTTTTAAGATTCGCAAGATAAAGGTAAAAAGAGGGGCCAAAGACACTAAAGTCATCCCTAAAAACCTCAAGGCCACTTTTAACCATGTCACTAAAAAAACTAAGCATGCATCTTTGAAATGTCGTGGGAGAATCGCATAATCCAAATGGCATACGTTTTTAGGCAAACATTCCAAAGAAACATGTGAAAGTTGTCTTCTCTTGATCAATCGCATCTACCTATATTTGGTTATATCTGGAATAAATGTCAAGGAAGCAATATAATGGGCATCCTGCTACTCTCTCTAAAAGTTGGTCAATGAATGGCAAGGTAAAATTATCTTTCCTAGTGCCCGCATTGAGTTTTCGGTAATCAATACAAATGCGCCACCTGGTGGTGGTACGTTGGAGAATTAACTCACCCTTGGAATTCTCAACCACTGTCATTCCCGACTTCTTTAGGACGACTTGGATAGGACTCACCCATTTTCTATCCTAGATAGGATAAATTATGCCTGCATCCAATAGCTTAATGACTTTCGTTCACACTAAGTCTCTTATAGTGGGGTTAAATCGCCTTTGTATCTCCCTCAAGGGCTTCACGCCCTCCTCGAGGTGGATTTTATGGGTGTAAATCAAAGGACTAATAACTTTAAAATTCGCTATGTTCCAACCAAAAGCACTTCGCCGCTTCCTCAAAATAGCTAACAATTTACCCTCTTGCTCTTTATCTAGGCTAGAGGAGACAACAACAGGAAATGTCACATCATCTCCCAAATAAGAATATTTCACATTGGAGGGTAGTTTCTTTAATTCAAGGGTGGTAAATTTTTTATCGTAGGGAACTGTGGTCGACTCCATCGATGGTAATTCCTCGAATATATAAAACCCAGTTTACATCTCTTACGTCCTCATCAGATGCTCTCTCTTCTAATGCCATTCTCCACTCTCCTACCTCCCTTTCAAAATCGGTGTATGTCCCGTCGCTCTCACCACTCAAAATAAGGCATGCTCCTAAGCGTCCCCACTGAAATTTCCATTTACGTGCTCCTTTACTATCTCCTCGATAAGATCAACCATGTGAAAATCATCCTCATCACCCATTTGCCAAAAGATATTGAAAATATTCGTCTCAAGGGTCATGTTCCCAATTGTGAGTTGCATTCGCCCATTTCCAGTGCTTATTAAGGAGTTAGCCGTAGCTACGAATGGTCGACCAATAATGACAGGATCATGATTGCTCAAGGTGATGGAGGGCTCCGTGTCCCAAAAGATCAAATCTACCAAAAAGTAGAAAGTGTCGAGTTGGACTATCACGTCCTCAATAATCCCTCGAGGTATCTTCACGGAACGATCCATAAGTTGGAGAACGATCTTACTGGGCTTGATATCGCCCAACTCTAATTGCCAATGTATCGAATAAGAGAGAATATTGACACACGCCCCTAAATCAAGCAAGGCTTTTTCTATTCAGTTCTCTCCAATGATTCACGAGATGGTAGGTGCTCTCGAATCTTTAAACTTGGGTGGGAGGTCATTAAGTAGAATCGAGCTCACATTTTTTGCAACAAAGACGTTCTTTTTCACCTTTAGCTTTCTTTACACCATCAATAAGTCCTTAAACACTTTAGCATAAGTGGGAATTTGCTTTATGGTATTGAGAAAAGGTAAATTCATCTTTACTTTCTTAAAGATATCTATCATATCATCTTGGGAGACTTTTTAGGGGGGAACTAGCCGTTGGGGGAAAGTCACAGTGGTGGGTGATTTCACTATGACTTCAGGATCACTAGTGTCATCATTTTCACTCGCATCTAAGGGGGCATCTTCGGCCTCTTTTGTGCCAGACGAAACCTCCTTGTCTTTAGGTGTGTCATGTGGAAGAGGTGATAAATCAACAACTCACCCACTATGTTGAGTGATGATGGATTGACATTGTTCTTGATGTTCATTGGATGTAGATCTAAAATTAGTTTGACCTTGAGGGGGTCTTTGGCCTTGAGCCAAAAACTTACCCTTCTTGTGGATACTAAAAATTAATCGCAACTTTAAGACGTCCCCATTCATTTTGACCAACATGCGAGCAGTTTGATCATTGGTTGAATTTTGAGCATTGATGAATTGTTTCAAAGCATCCACAAAATTTCTATGTCGTGGGGTGATATATGGTGCGGGAGGTGGTGCTTGCATATGTGGTGCTTGTTGAAAATATGGAGGTGGAGGTGGGACAACGTGTGAATTAGTATTCAATGCAACATGTTATTACCCGTAGCTAAAACCATAATGGTTCTTCCTCAAAGGGTTGTAAGAATTCCCATGCAAGGCATTGAATTTACCCTTAAATCCTCCTATCTTATCCACTTGCTCATGTAGCATTTCTTTGTAGGCGGGTATAGTCGAGCATTCCTTCGTTGAATGGAATGCATCACAAATAACACACACCTTCTCTTTCAGTGCTCAGGTGGATCCAATTGGTTCTCTTATCCTTGATCCGTCTACGTCTCCCACATAATAAAGATCGGGCGTTGAAGGAGCGGTCGGAGTTTATCGAACCCGATTTCGGGTGTTAAGATCGGATGTGTCTTAGGCTTGAGTTATCTCGGCGACATACTTAAGGTGGGCATCTGCATCGTGTTAATCTAATTCCCAAAATGGTCTCTCGCACATTGTCTCAAAGAGTTGTTTATAAGATATTCTTAGCCCTTGGTTAAAGAAAGATATGAGACGATACTTCTCAAGACCATGATGAGGGCATGTACTAACTAGCTTATTGAAACATTCGTAACATCGATCAAATGTCTCATTTTCTTGTTGACGAAATGTTTGAATTTGAGCTTGGATGGAATTTGTTAGATGTTGGGGAAAGAACTTTAGGATAAATTTGGATTGCATTTCCCTACATGATCCAATTGAGTTCGGTGATAAAGACCATAGCCATGTATTTGCTTTATCCTTCAAGGAGAAAGGAAAAAGTTTGAGGTGAACGACATCTTGTGTACAAGCTTCATCGCTAAAGGTATCACATGCCCTTTTTAACTCACGAATGTGGAGGTAAGGATTTTTCGAATCCATACAGTGAAAAGTGGGAACAGTCTAGATCATCCCATTGGGAAAATGAAATTGTCCCGCATTATACGGAAGTAAAATGCATCCCTAAGTGATGGTTCACTCGGGATATAGGAGTTATTTCATGGGTCGATACGGTACTTCACCCTCACCCATACCAAAACTAGCATTATCCGACATGGATCTCTATCCATTTGATTCGAAATCCTCACTCGACACGCTTGGAGTGTGACTTATTGTCTGATTTGTGATAGAGTTAGGCGGTGTAAGAGGTGGAACCCAAAATTGAGGAGAATTTGGAGTGTGTGGGCTATCGGGATTGTACTCTCCTAGAGGATTTTTGTGAATTTCGGTAGTAGTAGATTGTGGAGTTTGTTGAAGATTTTTCATAAAAGGCTTTTAAAAGATGCTATATTTTTTGTTCTTGTTTTTTGATTTTTTTTTTTTTGGATTTTATGATTTTCTTTTGCTTTTTTAAGAATTGGAGTTAAATTTTAGATTAAATCAACTTAACCTAAAAGTCTACTCAATCCCTGGCAACGACGCCTAAAACTTGACGAGACTCAAAATGTGTATCTAGGGCATTTTAATTACACTTTAACTGCAACCCGGTCGCGTAAGTAATATCCCGGTAAACTAGGTATCGATCTCAGGAACTAAGACGAAGAATAATGATGGCAAATAGGGAAAAGATGACTAACCTAAAGGTTTAATTCACAAGAAGAATAAGAAAAAATGATTTTTGGAATGAGGGTATGAATTACTACTAGGTAAACAAGTAAAATTGAACTAAATTAAGTAATTAATCAAGACTTAACTAACTACATATTAATGAATATAAATGAGAAATAAGGTCTGAATACAATCCCCCAACCCCTACTCAGTTCATCAGATATTAAAAATAGTCTCGAATTAAATATTTAATTGAAACAATGACATTTTTTAACTCAAGCATTACATATATGAGGGTACTAGCCCGCATCATACATAATCAAGAATATAAACAACGTACACAGTCAATTGATTAATATGCACATCACACTGATAAACAACCTGGTTACCTAGGGCAAATGAGGTTAAAAGTCCTACAATGTTTGTACTAATGAACCGACGCTCTCCAATCAACTATTTATTTCAAGAATGTGTTTTTATACCCATGCGAACAGTTTAGGGTTGGGTTTATGCATTCCAACCATCGAAAATCTAGCCAGACATTGTATAACTATATTTTATCAAGAAATCTTTGCTACATGAAATCATAATTATGTGAAAAGTGTGATTAAACATGCAAGGGAGAATACTAACAAAAAAAATAATGAATCACCAACCAAAAATATGAAAGCAATTGAAATCAATGAAGAAAGTATTACTTGGAATGAAAAGAACCTTGAATTTAATCGAAAATGATGAAGAAAAGTTTAACAATATGAATCTTATGGATCTTGGCTTCAATAACTTCTCAAAACTAACAACAACCAAGCCTCCTCATGTCTGGTATGACAAAGAAATAAATAAATCACATTTTTTTAGTGTTTTCACCATGCAAAACTCTTTTTAAGACAAGAAAAATATAAATTTCGTCTGCCAAACCGGTATGGTATCTCCTTCTTTAATGGACGAATCGGTTTGGTATAAAATAGAAGAGGGGGAAGGTCTGGGTTCTTATTAATCGGCTCGGTTTTGTCATTCCAGTGTCTGGGACCGTTATGACTGAGATTCCATCGTTCGGTTTTGGCACTTTGTATTTTTCTTCCTTTTTCTTCTTAGTTTATTCTCACTTTAGACGCTCATAGTGTTTCACCCGGGTCTCGGATTTTGGTGTTGTTTCTTCCTAAGTTCTTGTGGACTTGAAATTTTCATCTTTCCTTAGGTTCGGTGTCCAAATTCCTAGTGTAGAATTACTATTTTTCCCTTGACTTTCCTTCCCTTATTTCTTTCTTGAGTTTGAATTTTCTCTTTTCATCACTTGTATTAAATACCGGCAAAATGTAAACGAAATACTCGAAAGTCGATGCACTCGATGGAAGATGTTAGTAGCAAGTATATGATATAAATAAACATAATTTACATCGTATGAGGTGATTAAAAATTCTAAATTATGGGGATAAATACGAAGAATTTGTGCCTAATCATTTCACCAACCTAATCTTTCAAGTTATATAGGGTCTAGTGATAGAACAAGGCCAGTGACGAGGGTCTAAAGTACTTAGCTCTTAAGGCTAAGGAGATCTTTATTTCGGATAGGCATAATGATCCCAAGAACATAAAGGAGAGATTTTTCTTTATTGGTATAGCTTGGTCCACCTCAAACCCTACTGAGCCAATTGGTTTGCCCCATCTCTGGTGTATTAATCCTGGTGTGGGTAAGTTAAATTTTAACTCTGCTATTATACTTTATTCAATTCATTGATCCCTGTTATGAGTTTTAGCAAGTTATTTTCCATTGTAGTGGTTATTGAGCCTTATAAGGAGGAAGTTTATAGGATTAATGAGGCTCAGAAGTTATTCGTCACACCATTTGAGCTCCTTCTCATAGCTAAGCATCTCTTCAAATGTAGGTTATGGACTCAACCCAAGCTCTGAGCTTCGATGATGCTCCTATGGTCCCAAAAATTGTGGTTGGGGATACATTTGGAGTATGAGGCCTTTATCGTGGTGTACAAGAAGAAAAAGGAAGAAGGATGACCAACCCCTTGCCAAGGCCAAGCTTCCTTATTGTCTTGAAAAGGTTATCCTCATAACAAAGAGCTTATTTTTGTATATTTTGTTTATCCCCCGCATAAGTATTTTTCCCTCTATTTTTTCTATAGTTTTTCTCATTCATAATTCTATGATAGCTAAATTTTATTTATTGTTGATCTAGTAGATGAATGAAAGGAATGATGAATATCTGGGTAGTTTACCAAAAAATCTCTTGTTGAGGTCATAGTTAGTAAGGAAAATAGGTATAAGACCACCAAAGCTCTGAAGTCCAGCACCACGGTGGTTATGCCTATTCATGGGGTCAAGCTAGTGGAAGAGGAAAAGTTGAGGCCAAGCCCAGGTAAAGGCTCAATGTTAGAACCTATAAAAAACCTACCCTTTCTATAAACAAAATCAGGGGTAGGTGGGACCTCTATAGAAACCTAGAGTGGACCTTATATTCCAAGACACTTGTCGCCCTTGATCTCAAAAATTGCTTAAGCCAATGTAGTTTCCCATTTTCAAAAGGGGTTTGGGTGGGGGGGGGGGGGTGTCCCCTAAAAGATGGGGTTTCGAAGGAGGTAGTTAAGGTCTTCGACTAATCCAAAGGACCAAGTATTATTGCAAGAGATGAATTTTTTACCTCAGGAATTCAGGTATACTGAAGGCCTCCCCCCGCCGAATAGATGAACTTCTATGCCTTAAATAAGAATACACTTTATTCTTTGGTGAAAACAAAATCTCCAGAGATAGTGGCGCAGTTGAGGGGTTGAGGGCCTTTGTTAATGCTCAGGAGTTTATATATATATTGGGAAATTTATTTTTTCATCTTTATTGACCTTTCCTTAACATATTTTATTTTGTCCAGTATTGTCCTCATAATTTTCTCTTTTTTAGGTAGACTAGACATTTGATAAAGGGCCTAATGGCCGAAATGGTGGAAGGCCAAAGAGGATGGAACAAGGTCATAGATATGTCTAACTAATGGGACCTCATCCAACTAGAATTAAATCATACCATTACCAATTACTAGATGTATTTGGCTTATTTAGAGAGGAAGAGGGTATGTATGATGTCCAAGATCACCTCTTTGGAGCAAGATAAACTTATTAACCAAAATACCCTTAAGGACAGTGCTTCCCTCTTAGTTACTGCTCAAAAATATTTGGCTAAAAATAAGGAGGCTCATGGTTTGACTCATATTGAGCATAAATTTATAATGGAGGCACTTCAAGCTTCAAAGTGCTCAGGTAAAGCTTATGGACCTCTTGAAGAAACACATATTGGATCTCAACTATTTGAAAGATATGTTAATTCTCAAGGTTCAAGAGTTATAAAAGGAATACAATGATGTTCTGGTGAATCATACTGATATCCAAGGAAAGATCCACGCCACCGTGAAGAACTAATTGGACACATGTATTGGTTATGAGACCTTTAAGAAATTTCTTTTCTAGAAGTATAAATCTAGGTTTGAAGCTTTCAAGGCTAAGGGCCAAGAGCACTTTCCTGATGTGGATGTCTCTGTATTATTTGCGAAAGCCCTTTAATAGGGTGAAGAAAGCTCATATGATGAGAGAAGAAGTGGTGATGATGATAATGAAGCCTCTGCCTCCTAAGTCCAAGAATAAGAGGCTCTAAAAAAGCTTTCGCCATTCAGCTCCAATCAAACCCTTTGAAAAGTGAAGCTCTTATTGACCTCATTAATATCAAGCATTAAAGAGGATTTTATGTAAGTTTGTTTTTTCTTTTGAACTTTTTGATTATGGTCCCTTTGATATATAATCCACGCTCCTTTATAATTGATGAAAATGGTTGGTTTTAGCAATATTAACTTTTGTACTGTTTTACTACACCTCATACTTTTTTAATTGTGCTTTACTAATGAATTTTAGCATAGCATTCATCTGTCTGAGGTTTGCCAGTAGGTAGTACACCCTTGGCCCCCAAGATTTCTTAGTAAAGCCAAATAAATTTTGAGTAGCAAATTTTCTAATGTAAATCTTAGGGTGGGTCCTAAGACCTCTTCTAGACACTTGTGAAGTTTTTTAAAGTTAAGACTGAGGTTTTGTAATTGGGCCATAAAGTATTTGATACTTGTACTTTTTTTAGGAATTATGACCCAAATTTTTTGTACAAACACTTAAACCCCAAAAAAATCGGGAATAAAGGCCAAATGTTACATCTATTTAGGGCCTTAAGACCTTAGATTTAAAGTTTATTCGACCTTAGGGCCCCCGATTTCACTATGGCATATATCAAGAATTGTGATTGTCAGGTAGTCACGATTTACAAAACTCATGACCAATATGGTGACTAAGACAACGTGTGAAATTAATAGGAAAATGGTCACGGTTCTAGGCCATGACCAAACTAGTCATGACTTCGGGTCGTGACCAAACTATGACCCTTTAGGTACTAAACTTTTATCCAAATATGTCAGGCTAAAGGTCACGGTTTTGCTCCGTGACCCAGATGTGACCAATCACAGTGGATAATGTTCTTGGTAGTAAACCATTACCTATAACATATTACACTCTTTGATTTTCAAATGGTTATACCTATTAGTCACGATTTTCAATTGTGGCAATGTCTACATCCTATAAGAATTCAACTGGTCATGATTTGGAACCGTGACAATCCCTGTGACCTATTGAAATTTTATTAGTCACAACAGGGGTCACGATTTAGAACTGTGACCATACTTTGGCTATAAAAAATCAACCCCTCTATTTTTCTTTAATTTCATGATACCTCTCTGTCACTCACTCTACACTCTCAGTGGACTCTCTTTTTCTCTCTCTCATGATTCTCTATCCAGAAATTCACACCCCCTCTGACGATTCTCTCTCCAGAGATTCACACACTCAGGTAATACTCTCTCTATCTATTTTTGTATATATATTTATGTTTATTTTTATGTATTCATGTGTGTCGGTGTGTGTGTTGGTGTGTGTATTTGTGTGTGTCTGCGTGCGTGTGTATATATATATATATGTATATATATATATATATATATATATATTTGTGTGTGTTTACATTATACCCAATTTAGGGTTTATGTGTGCATAAATTGGGTGTAAATATGGGTGTAAATTCTATATAAATAGGGTTTTTAATAATTGGGTATAAATATATGTGTGTGTAATTGTGTGTATTTGCGTGTATATATATATATATATATGTGTGTGTGTGTGTGTGTGTGTGTGTGTGTGTTTACATTATACCCAGGATTTATGTATGTTTAAATTAGGTATAATGTAAACATATATAAATTTTTTAATAATTGGGTATAAATATAAAATTCGGATTTTTTTTTTTGTTAAATAGTTATAAATCGTGATCTTATGAAATTGGATGAAAACTCATATTTCTCTTTTAAATTGGATGATAATGATAAATTTAGACACTTTCACGTGTTTCTTTACAAAAAGGACTTAAATTCCATATCCCAAATCACCTAATGATGATTCTTAGTTTTTTTCATCGTACGTTAAGATTCTGTATTCCATTGAAAAAGTAAATCACCTAGATTTATAACTGAGAATTGAGGTAACTAGTATTGATGTAGATATGATATTCAAGTAATTAAGTAGTTTTTTCCTAAATTCAATATTATGAATACGTTCTTCAAGGAATTTTAGTTATAAAATTTATATAAAGAAAGTATTGGGATTTATATTCATTTATTATGATCACGGTTAGGTTGCAATACTAAAAATTTTAATGTTTAGGAGAGGAGGGAGTTAACACCCCTAAAGTAAGAATCACATACATGCACACACTTAAAATTAAACGTATATATATATATATATATATATATGCACATATATATATATACACACACTTGAAATTATGCACATGTACACATATATACACACTCATGCACATATAAACCGGTACACGCACATATATACACACATACGCGCACACATATAAAAATATATATACACATGTTGACACTCACAAATCAATCCTAAAACCAAAAAGGATAAGATTCGTGATAAAATGAATATACACACGCACACACATACGCATACACATATAACACATACACGCGTATATGATAAACACACTTTATACCTAAATAAAAGTTTTGAGCAGCATGAGATACATAAATTACATGTTTATAATAGAGTAATTTGGTAACATTTTAGATTGAATAATATGTTAACATGGTTTCTCCTCATACCATATGCGCATGCAATTGGAGAATAATTATTGAAACTCTATTGATTATGGGTTCTTTCTTTATTCAAGTAATTTTACTTGTCTTTGCTTTTATGTAACATAGTCTTATATATTGTTATAAATTCTTGGTTAACTATTGTGGCCATGTTCAACCCTTTCTTAAGTGGTTGTTATTTGGGTGAACACAAATTGGTAGAAGGGCTTGCACAATTGATGGACTTAGAGTAATTTTGGATAAATTTAATAAAATGAACATAAATTGGACTTGTTGATACTGTTTGGATGAATATTAATGCATATATTTTTTGGTTAACCATTGTTGTCGTGTTCACACCTTCCTTAAGCATATACTATTTGGACGAACACAAATTAGTGTAAGGGCTTGCATATCTAGTGAACATATAGTAATTTCATAATTAATATAATTATAATGAACTAAATTGGACTTGTTGTTTCCATGCAGATGAATTTTAATGCATATATCTGTTTAGTTACTTGTTGTGGCCATGTTCACTCTTTCCTTAAGTGGTTGCTATTTGGGTGGACACAAATTGGTAAAAGGGCTTGCACATTTTGTGGACACATAGTAATTATAGGATTAATTTAATTAAAATGAACTTAAATTTTACGTGTTGTGTATGATTGATTGGTTGAAAAACAATAATTAGTTTAGAATTAATTAAAGACATTATCTCTAGGAGTCATATTCACACCTTCCTTCTATATATTCTTAAGGAAAAATGGGTCACGACAATAGTTAATTTCAATAAGAGTAAGGGAGTGTGCAATTGGACCTCACTAAAGTATCTTTATTTAGTTCGTTCCATATAGACAGAACTCTTATTTACAAGTATGAGAATAGGAAAATTGAATAGTTTAATTACATTACAAATTTTGGAGTTGATCTCTCATAAGCATATATGTTTGATCGTATTCTGTTTTCCTTGCTAGAATGCTGGGATGAGGCGGTACGAATATATTTTGCTTTCATAGTGTCGACAGGGCACTGACGTTGGCAATATTGTTAGAAAAGGCTGAAAAAATATCCATCAATTGTGGATACAACTCCATAAAGAGAGCATTCACTCAAAATATAATGTCTCGCGGAATATGGACATTAAAAATGAGCTTGCAAATAATTTCAAGAATAAAGGATTTCGAGTTCATGTCATGGACATTTATACATCAATCATAAATACGCTTCTAAATAGTTGTCCATGTGAAATTTTTTATAAAAGTTTTGAAAACTAATACTGGTTGGATGGAAATCAGGCAAATCGAGCATGTTTTAAAATCTGTTGAAAAGGTAAATACATATATATAATCGTAATCAGGATTTTTGTACATTCATCACTAATTTATTTTTAATCGTACATAATGTCAAATAAGAACGAAAATGATCAATCAAAAAATGGAACACCGCCAACTGGGTGCTGTCATACACCCACAACCTCAATTCTCATCATCTATGGGATGGAAATACTCTACTCCATCCCAAATCCCATATACTACTCCATCTCTGAGTCAACAAACCAAATAAACCTATATTAATCTAACACCCCCACCTCCTTCTATCGAGGAATCCCAACCCAATGATAAGATTTCCATGGTTTCTCCATGGTCAGGAATTATCCTAACCATAAAAAACCTAATGTCTATATTTTTAAAACTCATTGTCTATCTCTTGAAAGATAAATGTTATCTTCAAGGGCTCAGAATATAGGAAGAAGGTTGACCCTGATAAAGGATCACGTGTTTATAAGAGTTTTGCACTCCTATCCAGTTCAAAGGCAAAGGTTCTTTCCTGAGTAGCAGATAAATTGAAAACCTATCGAAAGAAACATTGAAAGATTTTTTTCCCGAATAGGGCATCAAGTTCTAATATTTTGGGGTTGAAGGACAAAGTTCCCCCAAATTATTTCCACCAACTAACATAGTGACTTCTTGGAGAATGAGGCAAAAGAGGGAAAGTGACTCAGAGGGAGAAAAATAAACTAATCGGGTTAAAGAAAGTTAATGTTAACAAACTTGGGGTAAAATCATATGTTGATCTGATGGGTGAATAGGCAGATAGGACCAAGTGGACTCTGGACGAAGGTAAAGGCCCTATTCAGGTCAATTTGTACTTGCATTCCCGATAAGGGACCAATTTATTCCCAGACAAATTAAAACCAACTTTGGTGAGTTTGTGTTTAGTTATCAAATATATACAATAGAATAATATTAAATTCATAGTCCTAGATATAATATTATGTTAATAGAAGGCATGTCGAGCAGTCAGTCTAAATGCATCCCCTATGACATTAGAGAAGATGCCATAACCAAGTTACTTTAGAGGGACAAAAAGGGAGGATAAATCGTGTGGGATCACATATACCAAATAGAAAAATACATCAAACTGCACCTCTATTGGACGAGATAACTTAAGTGATGATTCACGTGTCAATCCAGGCAAAAGAACAAGCCAGTAAAATAAGAGAGGTATCAGAGCTTAGAAAGTTAGTGGGAAATTTTAGTAGCAACATGTTAATACTGCTGAATGAAATTAAGAGGTTGGTCCACCTGTTTACTCTACAACATGGTTTACCCTCCCAGATGCCTCCTCAAACATTCCCATATCCTACGCCTCAAGGTTTCCCCTGCCAAGTGCCTCGTCCTATAACATTCCCCTCCCAAGTTCCTCTTCCTAAAACATTTCCCACCTAAGAGCCTCCTCCTGTAATATTTTGTAATCATCATTGTCCATGCATGATGACAATGTCAATGATTATTATATATCGAACGTGTCTAATAGCATAGTGTCATGTGTATGCTTGTTTCCATGAATGTCGGAACAACTATCCATAATTTCTCTTTGGCGGTGGGTGAGGTTCATATGTTGGTTAATAAAGTATACAATGGTTGCAGAGATGACTATGTGCATGTTGATCATGGTGAAAGGTCTCTCTTAAAATATTATAAAAATTGTTATTTTTCCTAGCAAATTTATTTATTGCTCAAGATTAGGTGATGAACAATGTTTAAAGTTTGTAATGACAAATGACACATCAATTTTAATGACATCTTAATTTGTTTGGTTTTATTTTATATTTATTCAATGCTCGGGTTGAATGAATTTACCTCTTGAATTATAAACTGAGAGTTCTAGTATCCAACATGACCATCATTTTAACTTATTTATATAGGTGACTTGAATTTTGAATACTACTCAATGGGTTTCCCATAGTAAAAAGAGTGGATGGGAGAGAGTAATAGAGTATCTGAAAATAATTTAAATGACGTTCGGGAATTTATTAAATATGAAGACAGAATTCTTCACAGTGATAAGAATTAATATTCGTGCAATTCTTGTATGAACGATAAATTTAACTCTTTGGAAGAAGTTGAATTGAATTTACTAATGTGGGTTATGTCGCAAGAATATAATGCGTGCCCATTATATGGGGGGAAATGTATCGTATCTTCCGAAAGAACTAGCAGTACCCAAACAGATGATGGAACTCCACTGGGTGGAAGTGGTGAATGATTCACCATCACTTTATCCTTTGATTGACCTAATTGATGATGTTTATAGAGTCCACCACATCAAAACAAATAGCCTATGGATACGAATAATGTGAACTATGACCAAGTAAATGAACAAGATGCTGAATTACCCTAAGACCGAGAATACATACGGTCAAAATCCAATGTAGCTAGACCTTTGTGTAAAAATTATGAAGAAGATCACTATGTCATCTACACAATGATTGGTTTCCATAATTTGAAAAGTCAATTTGATTTATTGGGGTAATAGCATAACTGAAATTATTAAGTGGGATAAATATATTCTCCTGAAAAATATCACATGACAAGATAGTTATCCGAGCATGAAAAAGAGCTTGAAGGGTTTGGGTTTGAAGTACAAATCTATGCATGCATAAAACTATGATTTCGCATTGTACCTTAATGACCACGAACTAAAGGATGAATGTCATGTATGCAAGGAAACAAAATATATGGTTTTGAGAGATTAAAACACAAACATGCAAAATTTCGCAAGTGCTCACAAGTTACACATAAGGTAAGATGAGTTATACCAGTCATCGTACATTTTCGCCAAATAGTCACCCTTTTAGAAAAGATGAGTCTACCTTTTTACCTGTTGGTCAATAGAATAAGGCAAAACGTCCTCATATTTTATGTTATGAAATCAGGGAGGAGACGAATGTAATACCCCGTAATTTTATGCAATATTAATTTGGGGATTTATTAAATTTAATGTGAGTTATTAATTTAAAATAAATTCGGAAATTAATCACTTTATAATTATTAACGTGATGTGAGTTAGTAATTATTGGAAACTTGTTGTTGAATATTACTAATGAGTAAAGTAATATAATTTTGGTTCTATTAAATGTCAAGAGTGAATAAAATGACAATTTTAAAAATTTGAGTCGGGACGCGCCCGTGTCGCGTCGGGACTAAATATTGATGAATAAAAGTGAATAAATTATAAGTTATCCGTATGGTCATTTTGAGAGCATCAAAGTGTCCGGAAGGGTCGAGATAGTTAGAAAAGTGTACTCGGGGGTTTAGTTTGGGTTTCGGGGCGTTTTTAGGCCTATTTAACACCCCAGGAGGGCATTTTGGACATTTTACATTTTTGGGTAATTAAACCCACGAAATTTCAAGGGTTATATCAGATGTCTAAGGTTACCTTCTAGGGTTAAAACAACTCAAAACTTTATAACGACCATAGGAGAGGGGAGGAGGAAGCTTTCCAAGCAATCCAAGGCAAAAAAAAGTAACCCAATTGCACCGCCACCACCACCAACGTGTAGATCGCGCGACGGGGAACACAATCACACCAAAATCGTCTGTAAATCAGAATTCTAAAAATCCCAAGCAAGTATTTATCTTTCTTATTTTCGTTAATATATCATTCATGTTAGCCTAGGGTGATTAGGATGAGTATTATAGAAGAAAACCCATGTTGGAGATAGGAAAACCGCATGTAGTTATGATTTGATTGATAATCTGCAAACCCCTTCATATGTAGAGGCTTAACCACAAATTTATGATGCATTAGGAGTAGAATTTCTGGGTAAATACTGACTAGAACCATTTTAAAGAGATTTCTAGGGTTCTTGAGATTTACATGAATTTTGGCCTATTAATCCATGGTTATTAATGAAAATTTGTATGCTTTACGTAGGAGATGTATGATATGGGTTTATACTCTTAATAGTACAATTTTTTGGGCGATTGGAAATGAAAAATCTGGATTTGGATGAGGTTGTGTGTTAAAACCCGTAACTGGTTAACTGCAGAATTCGCCACACCTACTTGATCGATCGATCGAGCAAGAGCTTCGATCGATCGAAGGTTCGATCGATCGAGCTCCTACCATCGATCGATTGACCCCTTCTGGCAGACTAATATTTCCCCTTTTTAAATTTAGTTTAATTCGATTTAATGAGAAATAACCCTTGGACACCCTTATTAAAATGTTTTGGGAGATAAAGAAGACCAGTAGGATTTATAAATAGTTATGGGACCTTTAATGTAAAACGAGAGTTGTATTTTCGGGATATTTACATATGAGGGATGATGAAATTATGTATTAAGGGGAGAGACGCGTAAGATAGTTACGTTGAAAATTAGATTACCTACTAAATTCTACACTTGAGAGGATAGAGTCCATGAGTGTTACACAATAAGTTGGAATGATCCCTCAAATTAAAGTAAGAAATGAACGGTCATACGTGAGAACTAAATAATGAGAAATAAGGACAAATGCCGTAATTATGGAACTAGAAATGTACCTAATTTGATATGGTAATAATAGTTTAGTTATATGACTGTGTTTATGCATATACTACCTATGTGTGAAAATCGTGCCCGCACTACTTGCTATCCCTGAGGTTACCGCGCTGGGACAGTCTTATCTCGATGGGACCTTTATGGGGGATATTGGCTCGTACCCTAGAAGATAGAAATCCATGGTACAGGCTATCGAATCGATAGTTCAGACGGTCCTAAGAGACGTGGGGGCATGTGCTATCCTCTTAGAGACTTGGAATCTATGCTTCGCCTCAATATTATTTATATATGTGTTAATACAGTTCAAGAGTGATTCCGAACTTGTATTTCCCTTAGTACGAGTGATACAAGGATTGGATAGCAGAGTATGCACGCACCATAATTTTTATGTGGGGTGCTGTTAAAATATATATATTATACGAGTATTTGATATATATATATATATATATGAATTCCTGAAATTTGGAAGTACCTACGGTGCTATGGTAGGTAAGAAATGAATAATGACTTCAAATAGGAAATACTTGTTTTTGAAAAGTATAATGGAACACTGGAAACTTTATTAATAAATAAAGTTAAAAATGAGAGCTATGTTACTCAATGAAATTTCCCTCTTAGACAATTATATTGTTCAGTTTTAAATCTTATGAGTAATCTAAGATAAGTTAAACCATTGGGAAGTTTAGTGCGATATAAGATAAGTTAAACCGTTGAGAAGATTAGTGTGATAGGTGTGCACTTTAGAAGAGAGGTGAGAATTTCTCAAGAGAGTGCCGCACTAATATGTTGTTGCATTGGGCTGTAAACATTTTAAATACTTGCTAAAAAAAATTTAAATTATTTACACTATCGGGCTCTGACCCGTTTCTATTTTCCTTTCTCTCTTGTATCTATATGTATATATTACAGGTGCCCAGCCACAGGGGCGTCTTTCATAGGATCCTTTGGAAGGAACGCACTACAGCTTAGGTGGGAGTTGCAGGCCTCTTGCTTAGACGACTTCATTTATTTGATTCCACTCTTAGTTTATTTATTCAGTTGGGCATGTGTCGCCCGTTTCCATTATCTAGTTGTTTTATTGGACATTGTGATTCATTTATTTCTAGTATTGTCACTTTGGGATTTATTACTATCTGTATGTTTTACTTTAAGTTTTAAATGTTGGGATTTAGTTGTTGAATGTTGAAATTATTTGGATTATATGTTCCTGGATAATTGTGGTGTGATTCTTTAATATTGAATTGATGTAAATATTTAAATCTTGGTTTATAAAATAAAATTTGGAAAGTAATGTCTAAAAATGTTTTCGACACTTAGCTTAATTAATTAGGGTGTTTAAATTGGAAAAGTTATTTTTACGACAGTGATGCTAAGAATGAACCAACTGTTCACCTTGACTTTAATTTAATAAAGGAGTAATCACCCGGTATTTAATTAGGCGGGGTGTCACAACAAAGGCTACAAATTCAGGGAATCAGTGTGTAGGAAAACACCCTCACTTTATAGGCTAAAAGCATAAATCTAGGGAAGATCCTAGTAAATATATCTATGATCCAAACGATCAATCTTATTTAAGTTATAGTGTTGGAAAGAGAATTGTGTAAGTCATGTAATTGATGTGATGCACACAGCAAATAATTTTATTGAACATTTTATGGGTGGATCTCATTAAAAATATGGAAAGGCAGCACATCGCGATCTAAAAGAGATGGAAAAAAGGATGTTGTTAAAAACTGATCCTACAATAGGAATAAATTCGATTCCCATGGGCGATTTTAATTTAACTACTAATGAGAAACTTATCCTCTTAGACACGTTTTTTAGATTTAAGTCTCCGACTGGTTATTCCAATAATGTGTGTAGGGTTATCATCTATCAAACAAATGACCTAAAATAGTGCAAGTCTCACGATTGGCACGTCATCATCCAATTAATCCCTCTATTATTTAGGCATTTCTTTTCTAAGAACAACGATATATCTAGGGAAATTATGCACATTAGTTTGAACTTCACCTTACTGTGTGCAAAAGTGGAAAATAGGAAGCACATCAAAGCTATGAAATTCACTTTAGCCAAGGTGACTTGTGTCTTGGAGAAGTATTTTCCTCATTCGTTATTTGTACCAATGCCAGCCTCCTTATGCAATTATGTAATGAGGCTTTGTTGTGTGGACCTATAAGGTATCACTACATGTATACTTTCGAGTGCTTAATGAAAACGTTCAAAGATTATGTTAATAATACATGGTATATTAAAGGCTCAATTGCAGAAGAATACATAATGGCGAAAACATCACTATACGTCCTGGAACATATGTTGGAACAATGTCTTAGGGACTCAATCCTCATGGAGAATGATTGGTCAAGGAGCTTGATGAGTTTGAGGATGAACTACCTTTTAGAAAACCTGAAGAGATGTGACTAACCAATAGTAATACAAGCAAGCGACTCATTTTGTTTGTGAATCACAAGATGAAGTTTAATATTGTAAAGAGTTAGTATCTAAATATATAACGTTTTTTTTGTTGTCTGTATTATATATATTACCTTTCAAACTCTATAATTTTATGGATACAATTAGAAAGTATGACACCAAAATTGCCTAAAATCATAATAGAAATTACATGGTGAATGATTTTAGGGCATGTGTGTCAAAAGAGGTATTGCCACCTCTTCTGTATGAGTTATATATGCATGTGTTACAAAACATTCCCTAATATAAATCCATTAGAAAATGAATCTTTTAAAAAGAGGAAATGTTTCATCAAGCCTGGCATGCCTACTCAAAGGTCCCAGTTTTTGTGTAAAGGATTTTAAAAAAATTTGCATCAATGGTTTTGATTCTGTCTCATACCCGTGCGAGGAAAAATTATTGACCTAAAACAACAAAAAATCAATTTATTCCTTGACTTATTGTGTATCTAGAAAAAATAATAAAAATTAGAAAGACATGGTGTTGACCTATCATGAGATTTTACAACAAATCCTAGAACCAGATTACTTAGGCTTCAAATGATAATTCTTTTATTGTGGCTGGGTGAAGGTAGAGGACCCTAAGAATGGTTGTAAAGTTGATCTTATCTCAAAACTTGTCATAGTATATTTATCTAAGATAAGGAGTAAAGATCACATGATCGACGAACCTTTTATTTGTGACTTTCAAAACGTGAATAAGGCATTCTACTCTAAGTGCATAAACAACGACAATTGATGTGTTTTTATTCATTCACCAAAGGCATTGACTACTTAAGAAAATTCATTAAAGGCCCTACAAAGTTCCAGTCTTCTCTTGATGACAAACCTTATTTCAAGGATCTTTTAGTTGATCTAGAGGGAGATTGGGTTTCTAAACAATATATTCATGTCTTTTAGTTTACCCTTGTGTAGTTAGCAAAAGCGATAAAAATTCAAAGGATATGGTGTTGACCAATTATGGGATTTTATGATAAATACTATAATTAAATTACTTATACTTCAAAGAATTAATCTCCTAATATGACTGGGTGAAGGTGAAGGACACTACGAATGGTTGTAAAGTTAATCTTGCCTCAAAACTTGTCATAATAGATTTATCTAATATGAAGTTTAAAGATTGCATGGTCGATGAGCATTTTATTTGTGCATTTTAAAACATGAATAAGGTATTTTATTCTAAGTGCATAAATGACGACAATTGTACTGTTATTATGCATGCACCAAAGAGTTTGAATATTTAAGCAAATGCATTAAAGTCCCCTACTGAGTTAAGTCAACTCTAGATGACAACCGTAATTTGAGGGATCTTTTAGTTAATTTAGACGAAGATTGGGTTTCAAAATATTATATTAATGTCATTTAGTTTAGCCTTGTATTAACAACCCTAAATTCGAAAACAAAATTTTATTGAGTTTGGAAACATTATTTTATTATTATGTTTTGCATCTTCAACCCATATATTTAATTCTCTTGCACTTGCTTCCTCGTTGCTCAAATTTATAATTTTCATGTAGATGTTGTTAAGTTTTGAATGAGAAACTGATAACAAATTGTCAATCTAAGGTAACCACGTGAATGGTTTCATTTGAGTACCCATGGATAGTTTCTTAATGATCTAACCGATTATGTCATAATATTGTTATGAAGCTAGGAACATTGTGTAAGACCCAATATTTTTTAGAATATTTAAATTACATGTGTAACAGTAATTTAATTAATTTGAGAAATAAAGTGAATTAAATAAATGTTAATTAGAGAATATTGAATTAATATTTATATGTTGTTATATTCACTTGTGTAATAACAAAAATAAATTTTATTATTTAATATTACGTTGTAACTGGGTGAAATCGACGGGTCAACGGTATCTTATTCGGGATGTGTGTGTGGCGTAATGTTGGGAATGAGATGATAAATTGATGATAAGTGACTCAGATGGTGATTTCGAGTGCATGAATGAATGGATATGGGCCTAGATAGTCAAAATTATGTGTTCGGGGGTTGTAATCGGGCTCCATTGTCTTTTTAATCTCTACGGGGCCCCCGTATGGAGGTATTCGGGTCATTTTAATATTATGACTTAACCTAATTTCAGGATTAGGGGAATGTTAATGCTAATTAGATAAAGGAGGCAACCATATACTCATTCTAATTGTGATACCCCGCCCCAAATATTTTATTTTTTTCCCGCATAAGTTGAAATAAAATAAGAACCTTGGGATTTGGATCGTTATAACTGGGGTTATATTCTGATTTGACTATTTTTGGAGACTTGATGATAATTAATGGAAGTTGTGGGTTAAAACTAGAGAAACATTAAATAAATTAAAAAAAGGGTTGTTCGAACTAATTGGAGGTCATTTGAATGAGAAACAAGGTCGTTTGAAGCAAGGGGTCAAACGAGCTTCGGACGAGATCCCACTGCATAAAAGGTCTAGGTTGTTTGAAGTGTTGGATCGAATGAGGTTCGAACGAGGTGGCCTTATCATTCTAACGAGGGGTGAATCTCATTCAAATGAGATCGTTCAAATTTTTAAATCGAGTTGCCCTTGTGCGTTGTCTCATTCTGGGTTGTTGGATGGATGAGTTGTCGAGCTCTGATGAGGCCAGATTGGGTAAAATCGTTATTTTAAGGCTTTTTGGTGTTTTTATAAGGTTTATTGGGTTCATTTGGATCATTTAGAGTTAGAAGAAGAGAGGGAGAGAGATAGAGAAGGGTGGTCTTCCACCATTGTTGAGTATGTTCTCCTCCTCTTTCCAACTCAAACAACCATTCCACCACCAAATATCTACATTAAACCATTATATTCTTCTAGTCTTCACCATATCCAAGATTTGGATACCCATTTATACCATTGTTGGGCATAGCTATGAATTTTGGATATGTTGATGGGGGTTTGGAGAAGATAAAGATGGGAGTTTCATGGAGCGTGGAGAGGGTTTTTTATGTAGCTTTCATGGAGACATGCTTGGTGGAGCTTGGTAACCTCCTTGAGGCCACCTTAAGAGTTGGGAGGTTGTCATATTCTTAGACATTTTATGCCTTCCATTGTTGGAACTTCATTTGAGGTGAGAAAACCTACTCTTAGTTTAAGACTCTATTTTTGTGTATTGGTAGTCTTATTGTTAAAATTTAAGTGTAGAATGCATATGATAAAATAATGAGTTTCTAATAGATCTGTATTAAAAATCTTTATGGAATAAAAATTTTGGCAAAAATATTGTTTGTTAAAAATAAAGAATGAGTAATCTTTCAAAGTTTTCTTGAAAGAAACTAAGTATGGGACTTTTTTTTAAAATGGCCATTCTAGAAGTTTGACGTTAAACATTTTATGAAATAATTTTTTTTTAAAATGATGTTGATCTTGCTAAAAATGCTTGGTAAAATAATGTCTCAAAGTCTCTTGAAAAATAAAGATTTTATGAAAGTGGGACATTTGTTGAGTTTTATGAAATAAAATGCCTTCTGTGTCTTAAAACTACATTTTTCCAAAGTATTAAGACTTTCTAGAATGACATGTATGTTTAGCCCATTTGATAGAATTTTAGAATTTAAAATCCATATTTTCGCTATTTGATAGTGAAAAAATAAATAAGTTTAAAGAAGGTTTTATTGGGTTTAAACATGAAATAAGAAAAATGGAAATTCTATTCTTCAAAGTGTGTGAAAAAGGGGTTGTAGGTGTGATAAGGGTAAGGTTGTAAGACTACATGTGTTAATAAAAAAATGGCATTTTTTCTTATAAAGTAGTTTTATATTTTCGTTGATTCTTGAAAATAAAGGTACTAAAATAAAGATGTTTTCAATTGAGAAGAATATTACTCCAAATAGTTAAAAAGGTGTTAAAAACACTAAATAAGTTAGTGTGGGTAACTTAATGGTGTTTTGAAAAATTAACACTTGTGAAAATAGTGTAAAATGTGAGTTTGGAAACCAATGGGTAAAATTGTAATTTTATGTAAAGTGGAACATTTTAGTGAAATAAAAATATTGGAAAGGACATAAAATGATGATTTTCATAATGAACATGATTTTTGGAATAAAATCAAGGCTTAAGTGTAAAGGACATAAAATGATGGTTTTCAAAGTGTAACAAAAGTTGGGTTGAATCCCTGGGTTTGGCTTCGTCTGGGTAAAAGGAAAGGTAGAATAATATGGACATTTGAAAAATATTAAAACACATTAAAAAGGAACTTGGATGGAACCAAAAAATTTAAAGAGGACCCAAAGCCCTTGGGTGAAAGACCCAAAACTTTGTCTCGAGCATACGACTCGCATAGTTGGTGGTGTGGAGCTCGTTAAAGTATGCGGTTATTGGAAGATAATGAAATTGGAACATGTCAAGAAATGAGTTGTGTGGTGAAAATGTGTTAATACAACCTAACTTGAATGAATTAATAAATGTTCCGGTAAAGGTTCAAGTGGATAAGAAACGTGTGAATTGATTAATGTCCATAATGTAAAGAAAAGGTATAGTAAGTGGGTAAATGGGTGGTTAAGCAACCAAATAAGTTTAACCTATAACTAACACAAAGGTGTTGTGAAAGGTTTTCGAAGGCTAAATAAGTCATTTCCAACATGGTGTTTGCATGTGTTGAAAGGGTATTCTCAACGAAATACCAATGTGGATTAATTAAAAGAAAAGGGGTGATTTAGGTATAGAAATGGTTTTGGTTAAATAACGTGAGTTGTTCAAGTTTTTAATCGTGTGTGTTAAGTAAACGGGTAAATTTCAAGTCAAGAAAGTGGAAATCCTTCACAAGGTTAAGGTAAATTAATCAGGATAAATCAAATTTTCATAAGTCAAATGATTTCATATGCAAGGTTGTTTCATGTATACGCAGGTATAACATCTTACAGTCTTCTTTTTTCCGTTCGATTCTATATTGCATTGTATATTTTCCACTATGCATTCGAATAACTCCCTCATTTTGTTACCGAAAGTTGGGTGCAATTTCGTATTTTGAGAGCGTTACACATGTAAGTAATCTCTTTATTTTACATTTGTAGCTCAGTATGATTACACTCAGGGGCGCTCCCCATGGGTCCCTCTCGTAGTTTTATTTTAAATTGGAATCGCATGCTAAATAAGTGAAATGTTAATTAAATTAAAACTAAATTAGTAACATTACATAGGTTGTTTCATTACACTTCACACCTAACGCTCAGATCGGATCAGGTTGATCACGGGTAACCCATAAATCTGGGTCAGGGCATTATACTAATTCACCTAGGCTTAAGAGAGAGGAAAAAGAGAAGGGAGAAACTCAAGAAGGAAATTTAGGGAGGAAATTAGGGAAATTTTCAAGCTATGATTCTTGTCCAAGGAAGATCTACAAAGAAAGGATTCAAACTTTACGTTTAAAGGAAAATGTTTAACTTGAATGATATTATATGTTGTGTTTTAGTTCATCTCATGATTGGTGAAACAAACATGGATTTTTTTGCAGTGTATTCATATGTTAAAATGGGTTTTGGGAAAGAATTTCATATAATTGGATGGATGATAATGTCATATGAAATCTGAGAATTTATTTCTGTTTGAAAGAAATAGTCTTGATAAAGAAATTTGAGATTTAAATATGAAAATATGTGATCATGAATCAGGGAATTGTATGAGAATTAAGGTGTACATTAATTCTACAAAAAAATGATGTTAAATCCCATGATTATTAATTATTCTTGATGTATTGAGACAATAAAACATGTATCCTTATATTGGAGGTTGATAGGATACTGTTTATTTGTACTGGGATGAATATTGGGACTCATATGGGTTAATGATTTGGGTAAATATTCGTAATAGGTATAGCATCCATGCCTAGGCTAGCTCCTATGGGAAAATCGATTCTCCCTATAGCCAGACCGATTTGGCTTCCCTATTTGGCTAGGCTTGATGTTTTGATATTAAATTGAATCGGTTGGGATCCGGGTTATTTTTGGAAGGTCCGTAGACGATGTTTAGGACTTCTGGGATTTTATAGGATACAATATTACCTTGGGGTTAGTCAAGGATAAAACCGGATAACGGTATTAGGAGTATTTAGGATTGACAACACTCAAAAATATATTAATGGATTCTATTGGGAACTTCAGATGGAATTGGGATACTTGTTGGATTAAGATAGGCTTAGTTTTCAGAGTAAAACATAATCGTGAAATAAGAATAAGTAAGTTACTACTTATGGATTTGGGAGTCGAATTTAGACTCGGGAAAGATAGGCTAGTGCTACGAGTGACATAGGCACGGTTAGACGATTTTTATTATGTATTGTAACAACCCATATTTTTAAAGAATTGAGAATTAAAAATGAATTAATTTGGTTAAAATTTAAATTACACATGTGACGTAATTTAATGGAAATATGATGGGTTGATTAAATTATTAATCGGAGAGAAATGATTAAAGATTATTGAATAAAATTACTAAGCAAATAGTAATTATATAATTGATGTCACAACGAGTGATAGTGACGTGACAATATGATATCTCAACCGGATGTCGTGAACGGACGAAATAAGGTAGAGATAGATAATAAATTATGGATAACTCATATGATGATTTTGAGGTTACTGTTGAGTTCAAAAGGGTCGAAATAGTTAAAATAGTATACCCGGGTGTGTAGTTTGGGTCCCATGATAGTTTTAGACATAATTGACAACTCGAGAGGACATTTTCATCTTGTTATAACTTAGGGTTAAGGGAATTTTGGGATTTTTAGTATCATATATAGTTATGGTGATGGAAGTTAGGGGTAAAGAGATTAAAAAACAAGTGGAGGCCAGTAGAGATCAGAGGAAGAGTTTTCTTGAAGATCAAGGAAGGGTTTTGGAGAATTCAAGCTCCAATTAGAATCATAACCACTATCGGAGGAAGGATTAGAAGAGAAGCTTCATCAAAGAGGATTAAATAAAACCACTTCAAAATAAGGCAAGTATTTATCTTGGAATTTTTATTGGTTATCATACCCATATAGAGTAGAAACTTGATATGTAGGACAATTCATGGTATACTTATAATTTGCTGAGAAAATAAAATTATAATTGAGAATAAGATTTCATATTGTTTAAATCCAATTACATGGGGGATATAAAATCAAGATTTTGGGGAAGTGAATTATGAATGAAATATTAGTTTGGGTGAAATTTGATTATGAACATAAAACTATAGGATTTATGATTATGAGTGATTAAATCTGATAATATGATGAAGTTGTATGGATTTTAGTTGTGATTTATGTTAAAAATCATTCCCATGTGTATCCTTGATGTTTAGTTATGTTAATTTAAGAATTGGGATGTTGGTATAAAAGTTTGAGGAACTTCATATAGGAACAAACTCGTAACAACAACCAAATTAGAAAATACCTGATATATTTTGAATCGATTCGGCCCAAGGGCAAATCGACTCAATTTTCCTAGAATTGAAAATTTTTCATTTTAAACCTAGAAATTCTGGAAAATTCACGAGGAGAGTTTTGGAGTAATTTTCAATCCTAGAAAGGAATGTAAAAATTTGCCAGTAGGCCTATAGGAGAGTTTATAATTATGCAAGATTAAGAAGAGTAAATAATTTGGGGAAATTGACAAAAGATACGAAATTGACAAATGAAGGAAATTCGAGAAGGATTACGTAGAGATGAGTGAACTTACGTGTATGACAAGTAGGGTACGATAAGAATAACTATGGATTTAGGAATGAGGAATTAAGAATAATATAGTAGTGAACGATACTCGAAATCACACGAATTAGAAGATTAATTAAAATTTATGGTACATCAAATATACGAGTGATATATACTACGTACGAGTTGATGAAATGGGGTTGTGTGTATACCTACTGAGTAATATATAATTAGGTTGTGTGAATACATATAGATATGATTTTATTGTGTGAGTGAACATACCTACGCTGCCTGCTATCAGGAGGTTTATGCGCAGAGGGCGATCCCACCTTGACGATTCCAGTGAGGTTTCGATTAGTGACCCATAACATGGAACTTAAGGCGGTCCACTATGTGTCAGGTATTAGTATGATTGGAAGGTCATTTGGGTATGTTAACTATGTGCGTATCCTAGAGGCTTAGAACCATGTTCCCCTCCTCTGTTGTGTTGATTTATTTTGGATTCGAGGAGACATACCGAACCAATAGTCCTTACTCGAGTACGAGAGGTACGTGGACATGATAGCAGAATATGCCAGCATCACGCGAGACAGTTCCGGGGATGCTATATTTATGTATATATTATATGTGTGATGAAAATTTATTATTATAATATATCTACTTATGTGAAAGAGTAGAATTGATGAATATCTGAAAAAAGAAATTAAGTGGTGAAACTTAACTATTTGACTCAATAATAAAATGAGAATAAATAATTTATTATTGAAACCATACTACAGGGATATATGTGAAAGTGTTACTATCAAGAGTAGTCAGATTCCTTATCTAGTTGGGCAGGGAATGCTAGTTAGGTAGAATACGTTAGGCATGGACACTTGTTGAGAAGTGAGGATCTCAAGTGAGTGTACGTGAATAATACATGTGTAACAAATAATTGATTTAAATTGTAATTTATTTACTTGCTAAATATTTTTAAAATGTTTTACTTGGGCTATGACCCATGTCAAAATATTTTAAAACCTTTTAGGTGCCCAGTCATAGGGACGCCAACCTTAACGATCCATTCCAGTGATGATTATCCACAGCCCTATGGAGGCTTGCGGGACCCGATTCGACGCATCTATCTTTCCTTCCTAATGTAGGACTTCATTCCATCATCTCTATTTGGAATGTTTCCCTATTTATACTGTACGGATTCATTTATCAAGTTCAGACTTATATTGGGATTCAATTATTTATTACTGATTTTATTATGGATGTTGGATTTGTAGCCGATGGTTTATTCGACATGACTTTTATCTATTCATTACTTATGATGGTTTGGAATCTATTAATTATATGATTGTTTTAATTTAATTCCAATTATTATCATTATCTATTTAATGAAAAAAATGACACCGGCTTAATTAATCATTAGGTGATTAGTAATTAAAAAAAATCGACAATGATGCTAAGAATGAACCAAACGGGAAACCTGTTTAATTTAATAAAGGACTGATCAATCAGTATTTAATTGAGCGGGTGTCACAGATGATATTAGAACCTCATGTTCTAGTGTATATAGGATTTGTGCGTCTTACTAGGATTTCAGCGTATTATTTTTTTACTCAGAGCCCTATTGTTAGGACTATTGTATTCATGCTTACGCATTTCAGATTAATTCATCTATTTTATAATTGTATCAACTTTGAACTCATACAATTTGATTCTATTTTCAGATTCCACCTAGGAGACGAGAAGCATCACAAGTAGCAGCTCACAATAATGCGGAGCAGCAGGCACAAAGGTCACCAGCGACACCAGCCACACCCGCTCCTCCACAGTAGGGATAACTCCAGTTTGGGCGTGTCTATAACGTTTGAGATTTCACCATTCAGCAGGCCTCACCATCACCACTGGCCGTAGCAAGTACATTTACTATACACGGGCTTGCGAGTAGTGTTTTATTTCATACTGGGGCATCACATTCATTTATAGAGAATAGATTTGCACAAGCTACTAGTCTATTAGAGACAACTGGTAGTCTCCTTATGTGTGTGGAGTCACCAATGGGTAGTGGTTCACTTATACATTCTATTTGTAGAGGTGTGGATATCGAGGTGGGTAGTTTGTGTTTAGCTTCCAGTCTTCTTATATTGGATATGATGGAATATGATGTTATCTTGGGGATTGATTGTTTAGAGGGTTATCGGGTGATGGTAGATTATTATCGGAGGACTATTGTATTTGCGATACCAAGATAGGAGATATTCTTAATTGTGATGCCTCTTCGTGAGGGAGGGTTGAGCTCTCATATATATTACATTGAGGAGGATATATCAGAGGAGGTGGTAGCTTCATTAGATTTGATTCCAGTTGTGAGAGAATTCGAGGATGTCTTCCAGGATATGCTCGAATTTCCGCCTAGCCAAGAAATTGATTTTGTTATTGATCTAGCATCGAGTACGTGACATATAGCTCGAGCACCTTATCGAATGGCCCCATATGAGATGCGTGAGTTAAGATATCAGATTTTGCATCTCTTAGGCAAGGTTTTATTCGACGGATTACTTCAGTGTGGGGTGCACTAGTGTTGTTTGTCAAGAAGAATGATGGGTCACTTAGCTTGTCTATTGACTAAAGAGAGTTGAATAAGGTCAGGATTCAAAATAAATATCCACTACCTGGTATTGATGATCTATTCAACTAGCTAAGGGGAGTAGCTTACTTTTCCAAGATTGATTTACGGTCCGATTATCATTAGTTATGTGTCAGGGAGGAGGACGTTCCTAAGACTACTTTTTGGAGACGATATGGGTCCTATGATTTTAGGGTGATGCCATTCGGACTCACCAATGCGCCAGCAGTGTTTATGGATCTGATGAACCGAGTTTTTTAAGATTTCCTTGACCAGTTTGTTATTGTGTTTACCGGTAATGTTCTTGTATACTCTCATTCCAAGTATGAGCATGTCGAGGACTTATAAAAAGTCATATAGACACTTTGAGAACATTAGTTGTATGCAAAGTTTAGCAAATGTGGATTCTGGCTTCGGGAGGTGCATCTTCTAGGCCACATAGTGTCTAAGAAAGGTATTATTATTGATCCGAGTAAGGTCTTGGCAGTGAGGGAGTGGACACAACCCACAACACCAATCCGAGTAAGAGGTTCGTTAAGGATTTCTCAAAGACCGTGGGTCCATTGACAAACTTGACTCGTAAAGGGGAGCCATTTATTTGGGACGACCATTATCAATTAGCTTTCTATGAGATAAATGACAAATTGACCTCAGCACCCATACTTGCACTACCTAAGGGGGGCAGTAGCATATTGTGTCTACACTTATGCATCCTTGTAGGGACTTGTGTGTGTATTGCGACAGGATGAGAGGGATATAGGGTATGCATCACGCAAAATTAAGACCCATGAAAAGAATTACCCCACGCATGATTTAGAGTTAGTCGTTGTTGTATTTTCCTTGAGGATCTAGATGCATTATTTATTAGGCAAGCAGTTTACTTTATTCACGGATCATAAATCCTTTTAGTATCTGTTCATGCAGATGGATTTGAACATGAGGCAGAGGAGGTGGTTGTATTTTGTGAAGGATTATTAGTTTGATATGTAATATCATCCTGGAAAGGCTAACGTGGTGACTAACAAGCAAGCCGAAGACCAGAAGGTGAGCTAACAGCGATTTGGAAAGTGAAAAGAGTGAGCTTCGATATGATGATGAGATTTATATGGCTTATATGCCCATGTTAGCTATCACGCCAGAGATTATGACGAGGGTAGTAAAACCACAGACAGGGATCAGTATTGTGAGGATCAGATTCGCCAATTACTAGATGATGGGATAGAGGGATAATCGATCAGTACAGAGGGTGGCTTATGTTTTAATGGCAAACTCGTGGTTCCAGAGGATGATGATTTACGATATGCAGTGATGTCATAGGCTCATGGATCCTGGTTTATCTTACATCCAGGTGGGGATAAGATGTACCAAGACATGCACAGACAGTATTAGTGGTCAGGGATGAAACGGGACATAACAAAGTTTGTCTCGAAGTGTGCTACCTACCATCAAGTGTAGGTAGTTCACCATAGACCGATAAGGATGTTAAAGCCATTAGAGATTCTCTTTTATAAATGGGAGAGTATCTCCATGGATTTTATCACTGGGTTGCCATTATCACAACGTGGTCACGATTCAATATGGGGGATAGTGGATCGATTGACCAATGTAGCTTATTTTCTTCCAGTTCGTACTAATTTTGAGACAAACGAGTACGCATAGTTATTTATAGTTGAGATTGTACAGTTCATGGTGTCCCTCTTAATATTATGTTCGATAGGGACAATATATTTGTGTAATTTCTGATAGGGTTTCCAAGAGGCAATGGGGACAGATTTATGATTGAGTGCAGCATATCACCCACAAATAGATGGGTAGACTGAGAGGATAAATCAGATGCTTGAGGATATGCTACGAATATGTATACTTGATTTTGGGGGAGAATGGGAGAACTATATTCCTTTAGTGGAGTTTGAGTATAATAACTCCTACCAATTTACTATCAGCATTGCGCCATTTGAGGCATTTTACGTTCGACCTTATCGTTCTCCTACTTATTGGTTAGTGGTAGGGGATAATAAACTGTTGGGATGAGAGATGATTCAGAACACTACTACCAATATTGAGCTAATTCGAGGGCGCATCCAAATAGCTCAAGATAGGTAGAAGACTTGCGCAAATGCATACAGGAGATATATTGAGCTTAAGGTTGGAGACTAGGTATTGGTGCGAGTGTCTCCTATGAAAGGAGTGATGGCTTTTGGCAATAAAGTAAAACTGTCACCGAGATATGTGGGACCATTTTTGATCATCGAGAGGGTGGGACCAGTGTCTTATAGATTGGGATTACCAAAGCATCTTCAACAGATTCATGACATGTTTCACGTGTCATCTCTGAAGAAATACCGATAGAGTGAGAGAGATTTTTGGCATGTTCCACTAGAGGAGATCGACTTGCAGGCCGACATCTCATATGAGGAGAGACCAGTGGCGATACTTGATCGTAGTGAGTATAAACTGCAGTCAACGGTGGTACCCTTTGTTAGAGTTCAATGGGGTCAAAATAATGTAGACAAGTTGACATGGGAGCGGGAGGATGATATGCGTGGGCAATATTTAGTGTTATTTACCATAGGTATGTTCAAATTTCGAGGACGAAATTCCCTTGTAATTAATTACCCATATTTTTAAAGAATTAAGAATTAAAAATGAATTAATTTGGTTAAAATTTAAATTAAATGTGTGACGTAATTTAATGGAAATATGATGGGTTGATTAAATTATTAATCGGAGAGAAATGATCAAAGATTATTAAATAAAATTACTAAGGTTTGATGGTGTGATTATTAAATAAGATTATTTAACCCTAAATCGTGTATATATATATATATATATACGATTTAGGGTTTGATGGCGTGATTCCGACTCGGTGACCCAGGTTGATGTGTATATCCTTGGAGCCTGATAACATGCGCTAGATATTTGCATCTGCGAGGTAATACTATACATACATATCACATCTCTCTCTCTCTCTCTCTCTCTCTCTCTCTCTCTCACACACACACACACACACATATATATATATATATATATATATATATATATATATATATGCGTGTGTAAATATATATGCAGGGAAAATAAAGGATTATACGATCAGTAAATCTATATGCATCAATGACGACAACTCGAGGATGCTATGTGTGAATACGTATATAAGTGTGATAGAAATATATACGGGGGCATGACACTAATGTGTGAATATTGAATTAATACCTAGCGTGAAATAATGTAAGATTATAAATCAGAATTATAATAAAATAGAAGATGCGAAACCTTAATGTGAATTCCAAGTTAAATAAAAGTAAATTTGGGCATAAGGAAACTTATGGGACTAAGATTATCTGAGGTACTAGTTAGCCAGGGTATCATAACTAGGGCGTTTAAAATACATGCGTTTGGTATGCACTATAAATTAGGGGCGAGGGTGTCTCATGGGAGTGTGACAATGGTTTGAATATGAAAGACTGCATTACATATGTATTAATGTATTTTAAACACTTGCAAAATATTTTCAAAAGGTTTTGGGCTCTGACCCGCGTCAAAATATTTTCAAAACTTTTAGTTGCTCAGCTACAGGGACGCTTGGCTTAGCCATCCTTATAGTCAGGCATTGTTGCACCAGCTGATGCCTGTAGGGATTGATTAGATGCTTATATCCTTCAGATATATATATAAGATGTACTTCAAAATTAGTTTGGTCTTGTCGCCAAGAGAGTCAATATTTACTTTCTTTAGATGCCATTTCCTACATTTAGTTGGATTATTCAATGTGACTATTTACCTAGAGTTATTGTTTAATTTATTTCTTCCATCTTATTTTGTATCGTGGTGCTCTTGTGGTGAATGTAAGTTTTATTATTTGCATGGTTGGTTGTGTGAATGTGAATTATATATATGCAAGTTAATTAGTTTTAAATTTTGAGGACTAATAGGTTATTAGTAATTTACTTTAGTATAGGATTGATCACCCATTATTAGAATAAGCGGGGTGTCACAAATGGTATCAGAGAATCAAGTTCTAGTGTCCTTAAGATCTGTGAAGAATTACTACGTTTTTAGTGTTACTTTCTCTTTGATGTAGAGTTATATGCTTAGGACTGTTGATTCATATTATGATTTACTTTCTCCTGATATTATGTATAATTGAAGTGAATCGTATTCAAGTTCGGTTGGTCTTCAAATATCAAATAGGAGAGGACAACCAGCAAGGTGAGTTAGAAGGACTGCAAGAGGAGAAGCTCAGTCAGAGTAGTAGCCTATTTCGAGGAAGGCGATCGCAGTAGAGGTCAGCACTATTGTTGCTCAGGCAATTAATTATGAGATGAACTCCATGGTGTAACAGTTTCCCCAAGAACTCCTACATAATACGGTGGTGCCAATTCAGACTCACCTAGTGTAGCTAGTATGGTACAGATTCAGGGGGCCTTTCAGAAGGATTGTCCGTCGGAGCTTCAGGTAAAGGTGGACATTGCATGAGCTATCCAATGAAAGGAGGACATACAAAGGAATTTTCATATGGTTGAGTGCAATGACACTTGAAAATAAATTTTGGTGACTTTTAAGCTCGTAGCAGTGGTGTTGCAGTGGTGGGAGTCAGTCACCACGTTTGAAGAGAGAGAGACCTTAACAATTGGAGAATTTTAGGTGCAGTTTTACCGCGAGTTTCTTTCCATCTTCTACTCAAATAGAGATGCGAATTAATTTTTTGGACTTATCACAGGAGGGTCGAACAGTGGCCGAGTATGGGGAAAAATTTACTTGTTTGGCAAATTTTGTACCCAGTGTGAATATGAAGGAGAAAAGGGTCCTTAAGCTTATTGATGGACTCATGTGGAGAATTCTTCCACACTTAATGGGAAATCGGGATGACTTATGTCTATGACATAAATGCCACACTTTTATAATATCAATATCATCTCTTCCATGTGAAGGGAACCAAGAGAGCGAGAAAGTTTAGACAGCAGAGCAAGATAGGGTGTATCTATCACACCCCAAACCCAAATCCATTCTTATCATTTTATTTTATAATAACTAAATCATAATCTTCAACCAATTGAAATATAATTCATAACAATCATTTTCATGTATAATGTACAATAAACATATTCACGTTCTTAGTACCATAACAAAATTAATGTCAAAGTCAGAATTAAGCGAACATATAAAATTATGATTGACTATTACAGTTATCAAGTTAAACCACTCAAACTCAATATTTACCATGTGTGAGTGTAATAAAATCCTTAGTGTGACATTAACAAAATCCCCATATCTAAACCCAAATCTTTCTAGCAGTGCAACCCTAAAAATCACCGATCATATGGTATCCTAGATGGCAATGTACAAAGCTGAAAATGATAATATATAAAAATTATGCTATAAGCTTAGTGACGTACTCCTTCCCAGCAATGAAATAACAGTTCTATAACAAATGTATTGATATAAAATTCAAACAATCCTGCCCGTTATGGCAATAATAAATCCTAAAATAGAAGTTCCAATAAATCCTACAAAACAAATCATTGGATCTTTGTTTAATTCTAATCCTGGATCATAAGACCCAAACAATCTTGGATCATGATACCCAAACAATCGATATTTGAAAATACAAACAAATCTTGAATACCAAATTATTCAAACCAATCTTTTCTTATATCTATATTCATATTCATCATATTATTTTCATATCTATGTAGAAACAATCATAAGTACACTCACCTTGGCAACTTAACAGGCTTTTCATTTTCCTTTGTCTGGCACTCGTTTAACGGGTTCTTCTTCCCTTTCTATCATTATTACAATATTAGTATCATCATAAGAATATTATCCATCAAATGAATAACTTAAATGTAACTCAATTAATAAGCATCGTATGATTCCATTCAAATCATTTATCATAAATGAAGTTCCATCTAAATTCATGTTAAGATATTTAAAATATCCAAATCATAGTACAAACATACTTTAATTTCTTCTTGATAATCCAATCCCTATCATATTAGGTTTCCAATACAAAAGACGACACACCATTTCAATAACATATGCCCATTTCTTTACTACCTGGAAAATCTACACTATAACGTTTAGTCAACTTCTATTAATTTTCATAATTTCTATACATCATAACGTTCTATAATATTGCACACAATTTCAATATACATGTTGAGTAATACAAAATTAAATTTTCACAAATTTTAGAGTTTTTTTTCTATGTGAAAAGCTTTGCTAAACTCAGGACATATCCAAGTGGATTATGAAAATGGAAACTATGTACCGGCTTACAACCATCACCAAGGTCTAAGCACAAGGAGTTAAATTCTAATTTTTGGATATTCTATGCATATGTGAGTCTAGTTTCATATCCAAATAAAATTTCTCAATCACAATAAGTACACAAAAACTTATGAAAGTTTGAACACACAAGGGTTCCAAACAAGGAAATATAAAGGATTTGCACCTTCAACTTTCTTTAAACTTGTATCTACCCATACATATACATCAAGGCATGAAATTTTAGTAAACAATTGATGATTTCTATCATTTCAATCAGTGATACAAAATAATAACAAGATTTATAGATAGATATACCTTAGGGACTCTTATGTAATTTTTTATTAATTATTTTCCAAACTCTCCTCGCACTTCCCTTCCTAAATTTCACAATTATCTCTCTTCAGGCCAAACTCTCTCATGGATGAATTTTTCTGAAGAAGGAGGTAATTCTAAGGTGTTTAAGTCGACCAAACAATCTTCCCCTTCCAACCAATCAAAACATAATGCATGGTGTGCTAAAAAGACAAAATACCACTTAAAGGATGGACAAATTTGCCCTCAATTAGTAATTTCGATATAATTTCTTGCTCGGACATTCGTTTAACACATCGTTTATTGTGTTACAAACCTAATTCATATATGTACAACAATATAGTTTTAACTTAAGTCAATTGTTATATTATAAGGGTCAAAACTAGTCTCCAACATGAACACTCCTACTCAAAACTTCAAAATGTTATGTTTGTAACCAATTCAATATTTCATGAATTTTGAATGTAGTATTAGACTAAATAGAATAAGCACGATTCAAACATAATTAATCATAATTATATCTGGTTTATCATAACTCTCCCCCCATTAGGAAAGTTTTTCCACGAAATTGATATACCTTGGTTGTTCAATTCAAACAAATACGAATAACGCAACTTCATGCTATCCTCACTCTCTCATGTAGCTTCTTCCATGAAATGCATTCTCAATAAAAGGATACAGTACTGGATTCATAAGATCCATAAACATAGTTGTAGCATTTCTCACTTCAAAATTCATCACTAGAAACTCAAAATGACCATATTGAGTACGAAAAGAAGTTTTAGAAATATCACTCTCCCTCACCCTCAACTGATGATCACAAGTCTATTTTTTTTTTTTTAATTAGTACCCTGCAACTGATCAAACAAATCATCTATATGAGGTAAAGGGTACTTGTTCTTAATTGAAGCTTTATTCAGTTGCCTATAATCAATACACAAACACATGGTACCATCTTTCTTTTTCACAAATAAAACTAGTGCACCCCATGGAGATACATTGGGTTGTTTGAAACCCCTATAAAGTAAATCCTATAACTGAATCTTGACTTATTTCAACTCAATAAGTTCCATTCTATATGGTGCCATAGAAATATGGGTTGTTCCCGATGTTAATTCAAGACTAAATTCGACTTCTCTTTCAGGAGGTAACTCATGTAACTCACTAGGAAACACCTCTGGAAAATCCTGTACAATTGTAACATCGACTAATTATATATCCCCCTTCTTAGTGTCAAGAACATATGCAATAAAACCCTCACAACCCTTACTCAACAATTTCCTTGTCTAAATAGCATAAATAATGCAACTGGGAACAATTTTCCTTTCCCCCACAAATTTAAATTTAGACTCACCATGCTTATTAAAAACAACTCCTTGCGAAAACAATCCATAGATGCGTGATATTTAGATAATCAATCCATTCCCAAAATTATATCAAAATCAGAGATATCCAATGCAAATAAGTCTACAATTGTATCTCTAACTCCCATAGTCAAAACATAATCACAAAAAACATATTCAGCTACGGTCATATACCCCCATAGGCATAGAAATACCCAAACCCACATCTAAATGAGTACATGGCCTACTCAGATATATAGCAAAATCTTAGGACATAAAAGAATGTGTCGAACCGGGATCAATCAAAATATAACCACTTCTATTAGTAACAAAAAGTGTACATATCACCACATCTAGAGTAACCTGAGCCTCTTTCACCATAAAGACTCGATCACCTGGCCTGGAACCACTAGCTTGTCCTCTGCCCATACTTTTCACCCCACTTCCTGTAGTTAACACTTTTCTTACTGCTTCACTGGGTGCTAGTGGAGTCTCTACCAACTGCGAATAACTTTTCTTAACATGCCCCACTTAATGACAATAGTAGCATTTCATTCCCTTAAGCTTAGAACACTCATATTTATAATGCCCTCCCTCTTTACAAAGGAAACATGTAATAACTCTCATTAGGGCCTTACCTCTTCTTGACCTTCTAACTGAACCAGAAAATCCTCCACCTCTAATATTTCTACCAAATCTCCCTGAAACTCTACTACTATCTCCACCACCTCTCTGAAATTTCTGAGGTTCCACCTTAGCACTTCCACCCACACCTCCCTTAGACTGAGATGAGTCAAATCTATTTTTCTTAAAACTCTCCCCACTCACCACCTTAACACTTCTTTTTTTCTATCATCACTTTGTTCACTAAAGAGGAATAATCTTCTAATTCATAAGTAGCCACCCGATTTTGAATGGGCCAAATCATCCCCTCTTGGAACTTACAATATTTCTCTTCCTCGTCCTCCACATACTTAGGAGAAAATCTAGACAAAGCTGTAAATTTGGACTCATACTATCTCATAGACATTTTCCCTTAGGTCAAATTTATAAATTCCTTCACCTTCTCCCTCCTATAAACTTTAGGAAAATACTTAACATACAAAGCTTTAATAAATTCAGCCCAAGTAATAATGTCAGTACCTTCCATCCAGGGCACCAAATGGTTGGGCTTCCTACCAATATTTGGCCTCTCCTTTAAGCCTAAATACAACAAATTCACTTTTTCGTTATTTGGAACGTTCATCACGGTAAAGATTGTCTATAGGTCTCTAACCCACATCTTTGCTTCTATAGGTTCAAGTGATCCTGAATATTCTGTAGGATGCAGCTTCAAGAACTTTTCATACATGGTATCTTTAATCTCCTTCTTTGCCTCTTTCTCAATTATTACTAAAATCTTGGATTTCAGATATATAGTCTGTTGTTCGGCCATTAATGTCTTATTTCTTTCATGTTGTTCTGTCATCCTCATCTTTATCTGTGCCATTATTTGCATCTCTATACGTTTCTCTTTCTCTCTAACCCTTCCTGCAACACTCTGCTCTATTTAAGTATTCTCTGTATGAGAAGCTACTCCCTCTTCTCTGTGTTGTTCATCCCCAGGTTCCATCTATAATTATCTGTAATACAACAAAGTTCTAACAACCAACATAAATAATTTATAATAATAAATTATTGGTTAGTACATAAATAATTCAACAATATAAAATCAAACCAATAAATGCCATCTAATTGTCACACACGTCCAGAATTGATAACCTAGACACTCTGATACAACTAATTGTGACACCCTAAAACCGAATCCATTCTTATTATTTTATTTCATAACAATTAAATCATAATCTTCAACCAATTGAAATAAAATTCATTTCAATCATTTTCATGTATAATGTATAACAAACATAATCTTGTTCTTTGTACCATAATGAAATTAACATCATAGTCATAATTAAGCTAACAAACATTTCTATGATTAACAATTACAGTTATCAAGGTAAATCACTATAACTCAATATACAATGTGTGAGTGTAGTAAAATCCTCGGTGTGACAATAACAAAATCCCCATATCTAGACCCCAGCTCTTTCTAACGGTGCAACTCTCAAAATAACTGATTATATGGTATTTTAGATGGCAACGTACAAACCTGAAAATGTTAATATATAAACATTAAGCTATAAGCTTAGTGAGTTACTCCTTCCATGCAATGAAATAATATTTCTATATCAAATCTATGGATATAAAATCCAAATAGTCCTACCTGTTATGGAAATAACAAATCGTAGGATAGAAATTCAAATAAATCCTTGTCATAAGACAAAACAAATCATTGGATCTTTGTCCAATTCCAATCCTGGATCATAAGACCCAAATAATCCTGGATTATAAAACCCAAACAATTATGGATATTTGAATATCCAAACAAATCATGAATACCAAAGTTTTTAAGCCAATATGATTTTAGAGCTATATTCATATTCATCATATCGTTTTCATATCTATATATGAAACAATCATAAGTACACTCATATTGGAAACTTAATAGGATTTTCCTTTTCCTTTGTCCAACACTCATTTAATCAGTTCTTATTCCCTTACTATCATTCTTGCAATATTGGTATCATCATAAGAATATTAATAATCCAAGGAATAACTTAAACATAACTCAACTCATGATTCCATTCAAATCATTTATCATAAATGAAGTTCCATCTAAATTCATGTTACGATATTTAACATATCCAAATCATAGTCCATACATACTTTAATTTATTCTTGATAATCCAATCCTTATCATATTAGGTTTGCAATACAAAAAACGTCACATCATTTCAAGTTTTTTATAGCAACATATGCCCATTTCTTTACTACCTGGAAAATCTGCCCTATAGGCCCCTCTATCATTCACTCAACTTCCAAGAATTTTCATAATTTCTAAACATCATAACGTTCCATGATCTTCCACAAAATTTCAATATACATATTGAATAATACAAAATTAAAGTTTTGTAAATCTTAAAGTTTTTTGCTATGTCAAAAGCTTTGCCAAACTCATGGCATATCCAAGTGGATTATGCAAATGGCAACTATGTGTTGATTTACATCCATCACCAAGGTCTAACCACAAGGAGTTAAATTCTAATTTTTGGGTATTCTATTCATATTTGAGTTTAGTTTTATATGCAACTAAAAAATTTCAATTCCAATAATTACACAAAAACTTATGAAAGTTTGAAGACATAAGGGTTCCGGACAAGGAAATATAAAGGATTTGCACCTTCAACTTTCTTCAAACGTGTATCTACCCATACATATACATTAAGGCATGAAATTTTAGTAAACAATTTATGATTTCTATCATTTCAATTAGTGATACAAAAAATAACAAGATTTATTGATAGAATTACCTTAGGGACACTTACGTAATTTTCTATGAATTTTTCTCCAAATTCTCCTCGTAGTTCCCTTCCTAAACTTCACGAATCTCTCTATTTAGGTGAAACTCTCTCATGGATGGATTTTTTGAAGAGGGGGGTAATTCTGAGTTGTTTAAGTTGAACAAACAAGCCTCCCCTTCCAACTAATCAAAACATAACGCATGGTGTGCTAATAAGACAAAATACCACTTAGAGGATGGACAAATTTGCCCTTAATTAGTAATTTCGGTATAATTTCTTTCTCAGACATCCGTTTAATACACCGTTTATTGTGTTAAAAATCTCATTCATATATCTACAATTATCTAGTTTTTACCTTAAGTCAATTGTTATATTATAAGGGTCAAAACTAGTCTCCAACATGAAAATTTCTACCGAAAACTTCAAAACCTTATATTTATAACCAATTCAATATTTCATGACTTTTGAAGGTAGGATTAGACTAAATATATTAACTTAACATGATATATATTAATAAAACATTATCCATATCACATAAGGTAAGAATGATTCAAACATAATTAATCATAATTATATACGGGTTGTCACAGTATCGATGCTAGTGGGGAACTACTGGGGTGATACCCAGCAGAAGGACCCGTTTAAAAGATTTAGATCAATGAAATTTTGATCGAGTGACGAGGTATTCAAAAAGGGCTAATAGTGTGTTCCACAGGGATAGGAAGGCCAAGGTAATAATAGGGGAGTCCAATAGAGTCAAAGAGTAAGGCAACCCCGACATATCATGTAGGGCCATAGACAGGGGGATTACATAGAGAGGTGTCTTATATATGGAGATTAGAGTCACATGCGTCGATCTTATCTGCTGCATGTTAAGGGATAGGAGCAGGGTGCCCACAGCAGAGGAAACCATTATAGTAGTTTTGGGTTCAGTTTCGATGTCAGCATTATGCTCAAAAACCATTCGAACAGCCTTTGATATTGGCAATTGAAAATATGAGTTTTATCCATGGGTAAATGGGGTAAGTTTTAAGTGATACGAGTGCATCACAGTATTTTATTAGCACTGGATTCACATATAAGATGGGTTTAGTGGATTTATCGTTAGTATTACTACTCTGTGTATATGCAAGTATAATTTTATCCTGGGTATGGAGTGGTTAGTGATGGTTTTAGTGATGGTGGACAGTTACGGCAAGGCTATCGTGCTCGCTGTTCCAGCGTAAGATGTGTTGTTTTTACGATGTCTCACCTGAAAAGGGGTCGAGCTTACATATATATTATATTATATAGGAGACTTATGATATTATAGTTTTATCGTTATATTCGATCCCATGCCTAGGGAATTTACTGATGTGATTCAGGCGATATCGGGTTTACCGCCGAGCAGAGTGATTTAGCTCGCTATTGATTTAGTGTTGTGGACTTAGTGATAATGTGAGCGTAGTATTGTATAACTCCTTTAGAAATGTGGAGGATGAGAATTAGACTTATAAATCTAGGGGTAGGATATTGAGTGTCTCGACTATGTGCTTTGGTCTAAACGATATTGATGACCGACAATGTTATTTGATAATGTATCACAGGCTTCCTTATTTGGCTTTCGCGTGCGAGGGATCTCGATGATCGACAATGCTACGTGTTCGGAGTTTAGAGATGTTTTTAGATGCTAGGGCATCACTTTTGAACGTTATTCATTGTACGTGTGGAGTAAACACTTTGAGCTCAGAGCTATTATATTATATAAGGCCAGTGGAGCCGGGTAGTGCTTGTAGGAAGCACTGGGGAAACTTTTGCACCACTAGTTAATAGGTGGGGAAATATCGAGAAAAATTGAATCGTGATTAATGGGGTAATCAGGCATATCTTTATTGTATATCCACATCGAACCTGCAAAATTGAGTTTAAGATAAATACATTACATTTGTGATGTTTGTGCAGATATGCACGAGATATAGGGTGTATGGGCATCCTAGTTAGTTTGATTTTCATAATCATTTAGGATTAGGGGACGTGATAATAAATGTGTTGAACAGTATGCCCATGGGGCAGTTAGAAGAAGAATTTTAAAAGTAATATGGATTAAACCTCATTGAGGAGGAAGGTAGTTCGGATTTGTATACAGCAAAGAGAACTATCACACCTGAGATGGGTTGAAGGACTGTGGAGACACGTGTGAGGGATCTCGCTTGATAAGGGAGGATCCAATAGTTTTGATAAGTAGAGAGAAGTTGTACTTAGTCAAAGGCTTAGGGTGACTTGTGCATAAATAGGATGTTGATTTTTACAAGGTGAAAAGGACCTAGGAAGTGCACAGTTTTGGAGCAGAAGCATGGGTCACAATTTTTAGCATACCCCTGGAGGGGGAGTAAGATATACCAGCTTGTGGATTGGTGAGGAGTGAGACATACCAAAGTTGTCTCCAAGTGCACCACTTGTAGATGGGAAAAGGTTGTTGCGAGGAGATCAATCAGAACTTTTTAGTACTTGGTGATTTCAGTGACAAAATGGAAAGGCAGGCTGATAAAGTTCATTATTGGGTTACCAACATCATAAAAAGGTGAGGATTTCCTTTGGGTTGTGTAATTGGTTGACCGAGACAGAGTAGTTAATTTAGGTGAGTTACACTATCAGGCAGTGTGCCCAACATTTCAGTAAAGGAAAGGGAGGATCCGGCACAAGGTGCCACCGAACATTATTGCAATCAAGATGAAACTTTTGAGTCCCACCTATGATAGGGATTATTAGGAGTCAATGGGTATGAAGTTAGATTTTGACTAAGACGGATCACCCGTAGATCATGTTGGAGTGGCAATCCAAGGGTATATTGAATACACGTATAGATTGAACTACAAAAAAAAATACACATACATGAAATCCTACTAGGAAAAATTAGGATTTTCCGCCCGAGATCTCTTGGATTTGATCTCGTGTTAGCACAAATCGTATGTGATGACAATTGATCAAGAACTCAGGAACGATTCACCTCACGATCATTTATTGTATTCCTGATATGCACAGTCATGAGCAGAGTGTGGACTCTATCTCCGTGACCACCTATGCTTGTCCTTTTTCCTCTCTATTGTCTCTCTTTCTCACAAATATGAATTTTTTGTGTTGTTTAGTATCAAAGAGTGATGAATTGCTTAAGAACAATGAGATTTAGGTGCATATATATAGGCTATAGTAGGGACCCTAGGAGAGATAAATATGTGGCTCCTAATGGGCCTGAGAAAACCTAATCCTTCCGGATCCTAATCTCAGTCCCTTAATTATAATTAAAATCACTAAATAATTACAATTGCAACTCCACTCCTTAACTCAAAATTATGATTCGAGCTACTCATTATTAACTACTTAATTTTCTCCACCTTAAGGTTCAGATACCCATTAATAAAATAAATTACTGGTAATTTATTTGATTAACTTCTTTAATCCCTTGAGCGGTCCAACTCAACTTATTTTTAGTATCGGATTAACATTATCCACCTGCGGGGTTTGACACATACAAAACCTATAAGCATAGCACGGGTTATCACATGTCTCTATACATAGACGTAGATTCCATCCATAAAATATTTTCACCATATATTAATCACAATTACCCAATCTATCAAGATTATTTATCCAATAATGAATTGCACCCGACAGGCCAAAGGAATAATTAACTAGTGCATGTATCCATCATTCATATCCAGATTAAGAGCCTTATGTAAACCTAATAATCACAAGACTGACATTGTATTATAAAATTAGTGTAAAGACAATGACCTCAATATGGTCCCATTCAATACATATAAAGTGTACTAGAATAATAAGTTGAAACTATATAGTTTCTTGTAATCAAGATTGACCTATTAAAATATTGTGCTATAGCCCTACTGATGATGTGTCCAGATCCATCTAAGACTGTGAATGATAAAAATTATATTATATAAAAATTGGTGGTCTCATCCTCTGTGTGTAAGTCATACTCTACACACCAGAGCACCTACTGAGAAGAATAAAAAACAACGGCAATATATAAAATAATGCAAACATTATGTCCATACATGATATCATTAAAACAAGAAAAACTAATTTTATTTTGACAATAAATTCATAACTAAAATTGGTACATAAAGCATGGTTTTAGTCTACTTCTCTAATAATCTCCCACTTAGACTAAAAGCCATGTTGCAATGTATCCCATCCCCTTTACGTGACTATCAAAAGTCTTTGATGGTAAGATCTTTGTGAAAGGGTCTGCTAGGTTGTTATCTGATGCAATCTTCATAACTATGCATCACCTCGCTGCATAATTTCTCGAATGAGATGATGCTTACGGTCAATGCGTTTACCTCTGTTATGGCTCCTGGGTTCCTTTGAGTTAGCAACCGCACTGCTATATAACAATAAAGTATAATAGTCTATTAAACTAAAGGTACCACTCCTAGATCCATTAAGCAGTTTTTAATCCCTAATACTTCCTTAACCGCCTCAGAGGCCGCCACATATTCAGCTTCTATGGTGGAATCCGCAATGCAAGATTTCTTGATACTCCTCCAGCTAATGGTTACACCTCCTAGGCTAAACACATATTCAGAGGTAGATTTTTTTGGAATCCCTATCAGACTGAAAATATGACTCGGCATACCCAATAGTAATTATACCCTTTACCTATTAAACTAGCATATGATCTCGTGTTCTTTTTAGGTACTAGAGTATATGCTTTACCACAATCCAGTGTTCTTGACCAGTCTTAGACTGATATCTACCAACCATGCCAACAGCAAAAAAGATATCAGGTCGAGTGCATAACATAGCATATATAAGGCTCCCAATTATCGAAGCATAAGGGATGCCTTTTATCTTCTCTATCTCATCAGGTGTCTCGGGACACTGATCCATAGAAAGATATATTCCATGTTTGAAAGGGAGGAACCATTTATAAGAATCTTTCATGCTAAATCTGGCAAGAATGGAATCAATATAAGTTGCTTGTGATAAACCCAACATCATATTCTTGCGATCACGTATAAGTTTGATCCTAAGGATGTGACTATCTTCTCCTAAGTCTTTCACATATAATACTAAAAGCATTACAACATTTTTGTTACATTTCTTGTACACACAAGACTCATATGGACATTGATCAAAATAAAAATATTTGATTATCTGATTAAAACAAATTCCAAGTTCTAGATTCTTCCTTAAGTCCATAAATGGACTTCTTAAGCTAAAATGATGTATGCTCTTTCCTTGGGCAATAAAACTATTTGGCAGCACCATATAAATACACTCATCAAGATTCCCATTAAGAAATGCAGTATCCACATCCGTTTGCCAAATTTCATAATCAAAATGAGCCTCAATGGATAAAACAATTCAGATGGACTTCATCATAGCTACTGGCAAGAAGGTTCCCTCATAATCGATTCCCTCTTTCTAAGTAAATACTTCTGCAACAAGTCGTGCCTTAAAGGTCTCAACCTTCCCATCCACACTTATTTTCCTCTTATAGACCCACTTGCATTATATGGGTTTTATCCCTTCGGATGGATATACAAGATTCCAGACCTGATTAGAATACATTGGCTCTATCTCAAAATTCATAGATTTAGGCCAAACTTCTACATCTTTATCTTGGATAGCCTCATTGTAGTTATAGGGATTGACTTCGAGTTTATTAGGGACCTTGTCATAAGACTCTCCTAAGAACTTAAACCATTCAGGTTGACATACAACCCTCCCACTATGATGAGGTAGTCCCTATTTTAGTGTACTAGAGTCAACACATTGTGTTCACTACACCAAATCATGCGAATGGTCATACCAAGTGGGTCACGGCCCAAGTCCCCGACCAATTGGTCGTGGACTTGGGCCGTGACCCATTAAATATTTGTCATGACCATATTTATTACCACACTAAATTATTCATGCTCGGGAAGTGGTCACGGCCCAAGTTCGTGACCACAGTCGGACTTAGGCCGTGGTCAGGTCGTGATCATCTTGGCGCCAAATCCGTGCCAAAATTCCCTCCAAGCTTGGTCGCGGGTGGGTCACGGCCCAAGTCCGTAACCCATGGCATGACGAAGAAGAGAGTACACACATTGAGGGTCACGGCTTAGGGTCGTGACCATTTCTGGGTGTGGGTCACGGCTATGGCTCGTGACTAAAGCTCATTCACGGGACTCTCGATTTGATAATACGACAATAATTTGAATATTTTTATACTTAGGCTTAAAAACATGGCGTTAGAGGGTGAAAATCAGAAACAACCCCCGAACGGCCCCGTGGGTGGCACCAACACCTCCCACGGGACCAATGTAATTCGAAGCAACTGATCGCGTAGCCACGGGACTCTCAGTTTGAGAATACGATGATAATTTGCATATTTCTATACTTAGGCTTAACATGGTGTTAGAGGGTGAAAACCCAAAACAGCCCCCGAACCCGTGTGAGGCACCAACACCTCACATGAGACCAGTGTAACTCGTAGGAACTGACCACACAGCCGCGGGACTCCCGGTTTGAGAATATGACGATAATTTGCATATTTCTAGACTTAGGCTTAAAAACATGGCGTTAGTGGGGAAAACCTGAAACAGCCCCCGAACGACCTTGTGGGAGGCACTAACACCTCGCACGGGACCAATGTAACCCATAGGAACTGACCACACAGCCGCGGGTCTCCCGATTTGAGAATACGATGATAATTTGGATATTTCTAGACTTAGGCTTAAAAATATGGCGTTAGAGGGTGAAAACCCAAAACAGCCGCCGAACGGACCCGTGGGTGGCACTAACACCTCCCACGGGACCAATATAACTCGTAGGAACTGACCACATAGCCAAGGGACTCCCGGTTTGAGAATACGATGATAATTTGCATATTTCTAGATGCAAAACATGGCGTTAGTGGGGAAAACCCAAAATAGCCCCCAAACGGCCCCGTAGAAGGCACCAACACCTCCCACGGGACCAATGTAACTCGTAGGAACTGACCACGCAGCCGCGGGACTCCCTATTTGAGAATACGATGATAATTTTTATATTTTTAGATTTAGACTTAAAAAATGGCGTTAGAGGGTGAAAACCCGAAACAGCCCCCGAACGGCCCCGTGGGAGGCACCAACACCTCCCACGGGACCAATGTAACTCGTAGGAACTGACCACGCAGACACGTGACTCCCCGTTTGATAATATGATGATAATTTTCATATTTCTAGACTTAGGCTTAAAAATATGGCGTTAGAGGGTGAAAACCCGAAACAGCCCCCGAACGGCCCCATGGGAGGCACCAACACCTCCCACGAAACCAATGTAACTCGTAGGAACTAACCACACAGCCTCGGGTCTCTCGGTTTGAGAATACGATGATAATTTGCATATTTCTAGACTTAGGCATAAAAACAATGATATGTTGATAATTTTAACTCATATATGCAAATTTTCAACTCGATTAAATTTTTTTTAAACTACTTGGTTACTGATATTTTTTTTTGTATCCTATCATTTGTAGAATTTTTTCACGTGGAACAAATGAAGGAGGCAATGGTTTACAACATGAAGATTATTTATATGTTGTGGACATTCAGGATTATGTTTTTTATGTGTTATACAGTGGTGCGGGCTTTTATTGTTTAGTTTTATGGTCGTGCAGGCTTTTATAATTTGAATGTTAAATTTATGGTCGTGCGAGTTTTATAATAAGCAGGTTTTACATTTACAGAGTTTGGAATGTCAAGAAAATAGAGGAAACTCTGCCCAATTTTTTTTTTGTTTGTGAATTATTAAGACGTGTAATATTTTTAAGTTTGTATATATATTTGTTTATTAACAACGTTCTCGATTCGTAATTTGAGATTTTTTTTATTTTTTTGCCAATAATAAATATTTGTAACACCTCGTACACGTCCAACGTTACACGTAGCAACCGACGGTGCACTCACATGACCCCCAATTTTAGAATTGGACCAAAAAATAAATTATTTTAAAAATTATAGTTAAATATGGTCATGGACTTTGTCCATGACCATTTTTATTTTTTTCGTCGTGCATAAAAATGGTCGCGGTCAAAGTTCGCGACCATGTTTCTTCCTTTTTTTCATCACGTTTGTGGGTCGCGGCCCAAGTCCGTGACCGATTTGTCATGGTTGTGGGTCACGGACTTCGGTCGTGACCATTTTTTTCATTTTTTTTTGTCACGGTTGTGGGTCGCGGACTTTGGCCGCGACCAATTTGCACGGATGAGGGCCGCGACCAATTTTTTTTTATTTTTTGTCACGATCGTGGGTCTCGGACTTTGGCCATGACCAATTTGTCATTGTTGTGGGTCATGGATGAGGGTCGCGACCCGTCACGGCATGGTTCATGGCCCAAGTTCGTGACCATCTGTCATGACCCCTCTTGGCCGTGACCATTTTTTGGTCGCGGAATTGGGCCACAACCCACGAAATTGGTCACGCCCGAAATGGTCACAGCCCAAGTATACGACCCACAGTTTTGGTCAGGAATTTTGGCCGTGACCAATCTCCAGTTTTGGTGTAGTGGTAATTTCATCCTCTAGTAGTGGTGTTAAAGAATCTTGGTGGTTCCCTCATAACTCTTCAAGAACAACTTTACTTTTAGGTTTATGATCCATCATATAATCCTCTTCCAAGAACCGGACATTGGTGCTAACAATGACCTTATGATCCTTAGGATCATAGAATAAATAACCTTTAGTTTTCTTAGTATATCCTATAAAGAAACAAACTTATGATCTTGATTCTAACTTACTAGGATCTATCATCAACACATGTGCTGGACTACCCCAGATCCGAATATGCTTCATACTAGGCTTGCGCACAATTTAAAATTCCTTGGGTGTAATAGAGATCGCATTTGAAGGTAACAAGTTCAGTAAATACGTGGTCGTTTATAAATCATGTCCCCAAAAGAAATCTAGGAGATTTGTATAACTCAACATAGACCTAATCATATCCAAAAGAGTCATGTTCCTCCTTTCTGCTACACTATTTTGCTGAGGCATACCAGGTGTAGACAATTGGGATGTGATCCATTGATCTTGTAGATAATGCCTAAACTCCACTAAGAGGTGCTCGCCACTACGATCATATTGTAATGTCTTGATATGTAATACCTGCACTTTTTATTACGTACTTGTATTTCGGCTTATTTATATGTCAAAGCGTCATTTACGAAAATTCTATGTTTCATGTCTCACATGAGAATTTATTTATGCTAATATGATTTATTTATGAAATTTGGTAAAGTTTTATGCAATTCAGACAAAAACGAACGATGCATAGACACGAGTAGTAGAATACGTTTTGACGGTATGCGACACTGCGAAAACATAACTTTGTAGTAATTGTTTAAGACAATCGGTAAGTCAAAAAAATAATTTGACCATATAATTACAATCATAAAAATAGTTATAAAATTACCATGGGGTAAAAAAACATTCATAATAGTAAAAAAATAAATAAATAAATCATTTTTCGTCAAAATATGAAAGTACTCGGAAAAATCTGAAACTTTGCAGACAAATGTAAATTTAATTTTGAACAACTTTTCCTTTTTTGGCATTCTAAAAAAATGGTTTTGGCCCTATTTTGGACAGATTTTATATCGAAATTATAGTAAAAAAAATGGGTAAAATGTATTTCACTTATAAATTCAAGCCTAGGAGACTTAAATGAGTCAAAACATTGAAAAATGAAGCTTAAAAAATGGTATAAATAAGGGTGAGGAGATTCAAATAGCCTACTAAACCAAATAAAAATAAAATCCTCTTCTTCTTTATCTCTTATATCCTCAAGAGCAAATATACTTCTAAATTTCTTAGCTCGCCCTTATACCCATATTCTCTCTCCTCAAACCCCATTAAAACATCACACAAGGGGTGGGGCAACTTGGTGTGGCTTGAAAGCTTAAGAGTGGAGTTTAGGAGCAATCGAGGAGGGCTTGAAGTTTTCTTATCCAAAGTTATCTCCTCTTCATAAATCAAGTAGGGTTTTCCTCTTCCTAAATTTATATTTTCAAAAGCTTAAAACACCCATGTTGATGAAAGAAGATTTCTTGTTAAAAATTGCTAGTTCTTGTATTTTCTATTATGCAACCCTGTGCTTTTTATGTGTTAAAATGAACTAGCTTTGTTGATTAAATGTCATAATATCATGCTTGTATAAATGAATGATTATAACATGAAAATTATGAGAAAAAAAGGTTATAATCATATACTACTTGAATATGAATGTGTAGGATGCATATACATGGATTTCTTAGGTAGAAATCCTCATTTCATGTGAATATACTTGAATAATTTTTAGACATGATAAATGATATATTTTGAAATGAAATAGATATATTTTATCATGTTTTAAAATAATGATAAATTTCAGCCCCTACTTTGATGTTGTCAAAAAGTTAAGATAATGACTTAAAATGGTGTAGAAAACCCACTTAAAATCTTATATTTGAACTCTACATTAAAATGATAATTTTAATGATTAAGTTTATGATTAAATGGGTAAAATATTATAGAAAAATAGTAAGGTATTATAAAGATATGTTTTTCACTTGAAAACCCATTTAAAGGACGCATTTTGGTGTACAAATGGCATAATGGCCATTTTGATAATTATGTGAAAAACTAGTGGAAGATAATGTTTATTTACATTAAAATGCTAGTAAAATCATTTTGAATGTACTAACAACGTGTTAATGCATTAATAAATAAATAGAGTAAATGATGGTTGGATGTTAGTGTTCAAAGTACGGTGTTATTATTAGTTGGCCTCCTCGGTTATTTTAAAAGTGAGGCAAATAATGAAGTAAAGAAGTAACATCGAAATATTAATGTGAGTACTTAGAATAATGAGAATATTTGTTAGAATGTGAATATTTGAAAGAATGTGAATATATAAAAATATAATGATATTCGGATGTTGTCGGAAAGAATAGTTAAGGAGGGCATGACGTCCCTAGTGGTGAAAGACCCCAAACAACCTAGCGAGTGTAGCATATGTGTGCTCGATACCGACGGTGAAAGACCGTGAAATTGTGGATGTTGGCAAATCCCAAAGTATTAAAATTAATATTCATGAAAGATTGGGAATATGAATGGATTAATATATTTGAATAAATGAAACTTATTAATATTATAATTATAACATCGTTGGATTACTAAGTTAAGTCTCTAGCACTAGACATGAAAATGATTAAGTGTGAGTTGGGCAATAGCCCGGGTGCATTTCATGTAGTTGCATTAACATTTAATGAAATGTAAGTTTTTTTTTACAAAATACCGAAAGACATTGTATATCTATATTATTTTGTTTATCAAATTATTATTTAGTATTTCCCACCCTACTGGGCATTCTCTCATCCCCTTACTTTTCCCACCCCATGAACTTTAGTTGGTACCACTAGAAAGGATATCGATAAGGATGTTGAGGGTGTGACTCGATGTTAGATGCTCTGTTGATCGTTCCATAATATGTTTAAGATTTATATTTGCAGTACTCTAATTAATATGTTGGAACTCTATTATCAGATTTGGAGTATTGTGTTGTTTTACTCAGTGAACTTCATTTCGATAGATTAATTGTGGTGCTAATTTTTTTTCATGGACAAATTCATAAGTTGGTTTTATTATGCATGTTAAACATCTATTCTTTTTAAATTGAATTTTGACAAATGAATATTATATCCTTAAATAAATTTAAAAAAAAATGTTTTTCTTAAATGATAAAGTAAACTTTCCCCCTCCCCCTGTAACACCCTAATTCGGATTTGGGTTATTCCAATGGTAATCTAAATCCGGGTCGGTGCGTTACATGATACTTTTACCTTCATGCTTCTCCACTTCTGCCCTGTAAACTTTGAATTTCTCAAAGGCTTCAGACTTATGGTGCATTAGGTAAACGTACCCATAGCTTGAGTATTCTTCTATGAAAGTCATAAAATACTCAAAGACCCCTCTTGCTCGGGTTGTCATCGGTCCACATAGATCAGAATGATCCAATTATAATAATACTTTGGCTCTATATACATTGCCCAATAAAGGCCTCTTCATCATTTTACCTTCTAAATAGGATTCACAAACTAGAAGTGCCTCCACTTATGGTGAGCTCAATTGCCCACTTGTGACCAGTCTACAAACCCTTTTTAACTTAGTATGACCTAGGCGTAAGTGACAAAGATGTGTTTGGTTCACTAAGGATGGTTCATTTCTCTTTATATTTGGTCCATTTGAATTATAAAAATATTATTTTGTTGTGTGGGAGAGATAGGATTAACAACATAAAGATTATCAGATAATGTACCGGAACAAAAAAAATATATTTTTCTTAATAACCACAAGTTTATTAAAAGAAAATGAATATCTATAAAAGGCTAAACAAGAAACTGAAATCAAATTCCTTCTAATGGATGGTGCGTAACTCCTATGATTATTAAATCTTAATTGAACGTCTTTCACAGCAACTACCTTTACTCTCTTAGCATCTCCCATAGTCTAATAAATCTCCCCACCACTTAGTCTCCTGGTTTCCTAGAACACCTGTAAATAATTGCATACATGATTAGTGGCTCCCATATAAACACACCAGGTACCGATAGTATGAACCACAAAATATGATTCAATAAAAAAATAAATGGAATTTACCTGCATTGTTCTATTTATTGTGAAAAAATGAACAATTATTCCTTCAGTGTCCTGACTGCTTACAGTGGAAACACTTGCCCTTGGTCATTTTCACACCTCCCTAAGGACCAGGAGCTACCTGAAGTACCATAACCTGTCTTTGAGTCTTCTTTTTCTTTTTATTCTTGCCCATAAGCTTAGAAGTAGAACCTTTCTCAGTAATAAAAACACTTACTGACTTCTTGATGACACCCGCAGTTGTTTGTTGTTCTTTAAGTAGATCCGCCCAAGAGTAAGAAAGTTTTTTCATGTTGTAATTTAGGCGAAACATCTTAAAGAAATCAAGTAACGACTGGAGAATAATATTGACCTGGGTTTCCCCATTGATTTTTGCTCCAAGGATTTCAAGCTCATTGAGAAAAGACACCATCCTTAAAACATGTTCCCTCATTGGGATCCCTTCATCCATGTTTGTGTTCATGAGTTCTTTCATGGAAACCTGCCATGAAGCATGATTCTTATTCTCAAACATATCTTTGAGGTTTAAGATCCTGTCATACCCATGGTCCATCGACTGATGCTGATGTTGCAGCACATTTGACGTAGATGCTAAAATGTAACACCGCATCATCTCACTAACCTTGATCCATTTTTGTTAATCCTGGGTTTCCTTTTCGGTCACCCCCTCACCGGGTTTCTCAGGACAGATTTCATATAGCACAAACTTGTATCCTTCATCAGTCAACATAATCTTCAAATTCTTTTCTAATCAATGTAATTAAGTTCCGTTAATTTATTTTCCTTGAGACAGCAAGTGGATTGATAGAGCTTCCCATCTTAATACTAAGAATCAAATAATAAAATGAATTATAGTAGGGCATAAAACTTTTTGAATTCTAAATTAAAATTAATGTTCCCTCTATCAATTTTAAAATAATCAGTTAGCATCCTTATTGCCATTTGAATGGTATTTCTCTTTAAAGAACCTAATTTCGAAAAAAACTTAGGCAGGCTTATTCTTTTGAAATTTATTATCTAGACAAAACCTATGTAAAATAAAACTAAATAGCCGAAACTTTGGTTACACAAAATCATAGCATTCCTCTTTGGAGAACCTACCATTATTTTTATGTCTAAGTGTATACCACCAATTAATTTTAAATTATTTCATATCATATAGACTCCTCCTTTAGGGGCCACCTATGTGAATAATGAATCCAAAATTACCCTTAAGGAAATTTATACCTATTACCACAATAATTAGCATTCCTCGTTAGAGGAGCTACTTACTATTGAAAGTCTACAAATCATTGATGGAGACAATGGGATTTTCTCTTGGAAAATTCCCTCTCCCACGTAGTAAAAAAAATCTTTGTGAGCGTTATAAAAAATGTGTCCAATTTATAATTAATTTGAAAAATCTAGAACATTTGATATATTTTCAAAAATAGCTGGATATCCCTATTTTAGTATATCAAGCAAATGTGTGATAAATAAAATATTTCAAACACCTTTGATCGTTATAAAAAAAAGAATACTCAATTTTTTTATTCTTTAACCACACATATTAATGTTCACGATTCAAAATAATTGTGAATTATTCACATTTAGCATCTACGTGATTTAAGTCCGGTCGGTATTCCATGTTGTCCATAAATTTAAGGGAATCATTAACACATATTAACAACCCAACAATTAAAACATAAATAATAAAGACATAAATCAACGTAAATGAGAAAATCAAGATGTCATAGATTGGAGTTCTCAATAGTCATCCTTGAACCCAAACTTTCATGTTCCCACTAAGAAGGGGCCTCCATGCACTATTTTACACTGTCCATATAGGTTTTTGTGCTAAAAACAGCCTCTAATCACAAATCTGGTTTCGCACTCCTCTATTGAAAATTACGATAAAAAATAGTAACAATTTACATATGTCATATGCCTCCATGAAGGAGTTCGCATTGTACATCAATTTTACATTAATCTAGAGAAAAAAATAACCACGAATAAATCATCATGGGATCCAATCACATAGAACATACACATAAATATGTGACCATAATAATGGGATTAGATCGCTACAAAAGAAAAATTAGCACAGATCTATATTCTAGCCAACATCCATTCACATATATGATTCTTTTAATTGGACAACATGCATGAGTTCAACTTATTTGCGGTGTCAACAAGGCTCTGATACCAATTGTTGGAGCAGCAGTCCAAGGGTCTATTAAATATGTGTGTAGATCGAACTACAAAAAAAATACACATACGTGAAATCCTACAATGAAGAATTAGGAATTATCTTACGAGAAATGTTTGATTTGATCTCGTGTTAGTAAAAACCATATGTGATGACAATTGATCAAGAACACAGGCCCAATGTACCTCGTGGTCTTCTACTATATTCCTGATATGCACAATCACGAGCAGAGTTTGGACTCTATCTCCATGACCACCTACTCTTATCACTTTTCCTCTTTGTTGTCTCTCTTTCTCACAAATCCGAATTTGTGTCTTTTTTAGTATCATAGAGTAATGAATGGCTTAAGAAAAAAGAGCTTTAGGTGCATATATATATATATATATATATATATATATGTTACAATAGGGACCCTAAGGAAAGATAAGGATGTGGCTCCTAATGTACCTAAGAAAACCTAATCCTTATCGGATCCTCTTCTTACTCCCTTAATTATAAGTAATACCACTAAATAATTATAATTGCAACTCCACTCCTTAACTCAAAATTATAATTCGAGTTACTCATTATTAATTACTTAATTCTCTCCACATCAAGGTTCAGATACCCGTTAATAAAAATAAATTACTGGTAATTTATTTGATTAACTTCTTTAAGCCCTTGAGCGGTCCAACTCAACTTATTTGTAGTATCGGATTAACATTATCCACCTGCAGGGTTTGACACATACAAAACCTATAAGCATCTAAAGGGGTATCACATGTCTCTATACTGAGACATGGATTCCATCCATAAAATATTTTCACCATATATTAATCACAATTACCCAATCGATCAAGATTATTTATCTAATAATGAATCGCACCCGATAGGTCAAAGCAATAAATAACTAGTGCACGTGTCCATCAATCATATTCGAATTAAGATCCTTACGTAAACCTAATAATCTTGAGGTTTACACTATCTTATAAAATCAATATAATGATAGTTACCTCAAGTTGGCCTCATTCAATACATATAAAGTGTACTAGCACAATAAGTTAAAACTGTACAATTTTCCATAATCAAGATAGAAATACTAAAATATTAAGCTACAGCCCTACTTATGATGTATCCAGTTCCATCTAAGACCGTGACGATAAAACTTAAATTCTACCAAATCTGATGATCTGATCCTCTTCATGCAAGTCGTACTCTACACACCAAAAGACCTACTGAGCAGAATAAAAGACATCGGCAATATATAAAATAATGCTAACATTATTTCCATACATGATTCTCATTAAAACAGAAAAAACTAATTTTATTTTAGCCATAAATCCATAACTAAAACTATTACATAATGCATGATTTTAGTCTACTTCTCTAATAGATAGAGGAGTAGACAGGAGAGGTGACTAAGATGATTAGACAATACGAGGGATGCGTATTCTAGATTTTAGGGTAATTGGGAGGAGAAATTATCGTTAATAAATTTGCATGTAATAACTCGTACCAGTTTATTATTATCAAGTCACATATAAGGCTTTGCGCAGGAGACCTTGTCGTCTGCCTCTGGTTGGTTAGAGGTTGGGGATAATAAGCTTCTCGAGCTGGACGTGATTCAGAGTCCGTCGATAAGGATTAAGTTAATCATAAACTTTTCATGTAGTTCAGGAACCTCGTAAGAGTTACATCTTCGCAAATCAAAGCTCTTCAAGTATGACATTTGTGGTCGGGTGTTATTTCGAATATCATACATGAATGGATTTATGTTGTTTGTGAGAAAATACCACTTAAGTCGTTTAATTCAAGATTAAAATATTTAAATGGTTTCGAACAGTTTGTTAAAGAAACTCTTTTCTTAAAACAAATTTCAAACACAAGATGTGTAAAACAGTATGAACGAGTTATTTCAGTTATAGGTTTACAAGTTTTGAAAACCAAAACTTTGAGAAAATTAAATCAACATAGCCTTAAGAAAGGGATGAGAGGAAGAGGAAGTATACAAAAGCAAATTTAACGTGGTAAAACCCCACCCAATTGGGGAAACATCCACGGTGACCTCTAGGTCACAAAAACAAAAATCCACTAAATAAGAATAACAAGTTATAAACTATATAACAATCAAGACACACAATTAAACCTAAACTAAGTTCAGAATTTGTACCAACTCCTCTGGAGTTTTCTGACTTCTCCCAAGATTTTGATGTTGTTAATGTTCTCCCAGCTTCGTAACTCTATTCCTTTTACGTTTACGTCGACTCTAAAGTCAAATATCTCAATACCAACACTTTTTAGTGTAGTAATGTGAAGGTGTATGTGGTGATGTTATTTAAATCACATGCATGAAACTCACACACACTTAATTACAGACAGTATGAGTAACAAATTATAAAGAGATTACTTAATATGCAAGATTTCCAAAATAAATATAGTCAAAGTAATCATACTTTGGATCTTTAAGATATCCACAGATCAAGAGGGAAACTTTCTATAAAAACTAGCCACGATCCTATGCACTTTCCTTATTTGAAAATATGTACTTATTTCACAAAATGTGAAATATTTGAAAGTGAAATCCCAAATCAAGATCTCAACTAGATCTAAGTACGAATATTTGAGTAAACTGAATTTAGAAAATATTTTGTTAGTTTAGGGTCTGAAATCAACATAACAGTTTGAAAATAACCAACAAAAATAAGATTTCTCTAAATAAGAAATCTAGACGAAGATCTATCTAAGTGAACCGTATCACACAGAGGCTTAATCTCAAGATTTTATAAAAAGAAACAGAGATTTAACCAACGTGATTAAGTTGGGAAAGATATAAAGAACTATAGAGGATAAACTTCTCAAGTCTCAAACTGATTTACTCTCAGAAAAGGGTTTTCTGGTGAGATTTGGATTGAGTTAGGTGTAGGGTTTCATTTCTCTCTCTAACCCTTTTTCTCTCTATATAACTCTTTCTCTCTCTCTCCCTCTCTCTAACTCTTATTTTCTCTCTGATTTGGACAAAGGGAAAAAGTCTCAAATGGTTGAGGCTTAGGTCTCTTAATTTTGACCTTTAGACTATCAATCTAATGGTAAAAATAAAGCAGTGCAAATAGCTAACGTTGATTGGTCAAAAAGGATTCACTTGGATTAAGTCTAAACACATGCAGATCATTGATAACATTGATCCAAAGGTTCACAAAGAAACACAAGTCTGTGATAGGGAAGAAACATAAAATCCACCAAAAATATACCAACACGTGTTGGAATAATACTCACAGCAAAACGTGTACCAAATTAATTAAATTTTACACATTGAAGTCTCTAGCTCTTTTGGTTTCTACCCAGGCCAACTTTAAGCCATACAAAAGAAATTTCACAACAGCCCCTAAGGTTTATATACAACTAAATTTAATTTCTAAAAAATTATTTAAAAATCTTAAAAATTATTTAACACATCCCAAATATAGTAGAAAATTGATTTAAAGGGATTTGACTCACACATAACAAAATATAGCATGAGATAATGTATGTATGCAGTCCTAGTGTGTGGTGTTGGTATACTACCTTTAGGAACTTGTAGAGGAATTAAGTGTAGAGTCTGAGGTTCTTTGAAAAATAATAAAGAGACTCAAATTTTATCACTATTTACAAACTAGATGAGCATCTATATAATATAGCCTCAAGTAAGTCAAAGATATAGGGTGATTCAGTCCCCCTTTGGAAATATAGGACAAAATCTCCTTTGAGTGAACGAGGACTCGTAAGGATACAAAAGAAATAAGAAAATCCTATTCCTATAGAAAAAATTCTATCTACCCAATATCCTAGAAAGAAAAAATTACATAACTCAACTAGATACAAACCAATACCTTAACAAAATTTTATTGCAACTGGAGGTACTGATTCCTGAAAATAATATAACTAAGATCAAGCTTTTTAGTTGAGAACACACCAAAATGTCCAAGAGGACTCAAATTTCTCCCCCATTTTGTCTCAAATGGACAAAGGGCAAAGAAAACTATAAGAAATATTAATTCAATTTTCTGCCATGACCATACCAATAGAATTACGTAAATATTCAAATTGAAGAAAGTCTAAAGGTTTGGTAAATAGATCAGCTAATGGCAATTTAGTAGGAAGGTAATTTATTTCTAACTACTTAGAGTTAACTAACTCGCGTATGAAATGATATATGATTTTAATATGTTTTGTACGAGAGTGCTGAATAGGATTTTTAGAAATATTAATCGCGGTTTGATTGTCACAGTACAAATGTAACTTATCTTCAGTTATACCGTAATATTTTAGTATTTGTTTTAGCCAAAGTAATTGAGAACAACATCTTCCTGTTGCAATACATTCGGATTCGGCAGTATACAAGGACGTGCAGTTTTGTTTCTTACTACTCCATCCTACCAAGGTTTTACCAATTTAGTAACACGCTCCTGAAGTACTCTTACTATCATCGATACAACTGACCCAATCAGCATCGGTGTAACCTACTATAGTACTAGAAGTGTCTTTAGTGTAACAAAGTCCTAAATTTAGAGTGCCTTTGATGTATTTGATAATTCTTTTAACACACAATAAGTGACTCTCTTTAGGATTATTTTGATATCGAGCACACACGCAGACAGAGTACATGATGTCACAATGGGAGGCAGTAAGATAAAGTAAGCTTCCTACCATATTACGGTACAAGGTGGTATCAATAGAATTCCCATTCTCATCTTTGAAAAGTTTGATAGAGGTACTCATAGGAGTCCTAGCTTCTTTAGCAGTTTCTAGGCCAAACTTCTTAACAATCTCTAAATCGTATTTAGATTGCGATTGAAATCGTATGTAACTTGGAGTCTTAAGAAGAATTGTAAAAACTCCGTAAGTGACATTTGAAATTCTTTATGCATAATGTCCGAGAAGGTCTCAACTTCTAAAGGGGAAGTGGATCGAAAAATTATATCGTCAACATAAACTTGAGCAATAGTAATGTTTTTGTCAAAATGTTTAACAAACATAGTTTGGTCATCCCCTCCTCTCCTAAATCCATTGTCTAAAAGAAAGGTGGATAGACGCTCATACCAAGCTTTGGGAGCCTGTTTTAATAAACATAATTTGGGTGATGAGGGTCAATAAACCCTTTGGGTTCTTCTATATGGGTCTCCTCAGTTAAAATTTCGTTAAGGAAGGCTGACTTAACATCTATTTGATAATGTAAAATGCAAATGACAGGATATGACAAAAAGTAAGTGAACAGATTCAAGGCGAGTGACAGGATCAAAAGTTTCCCCAAAATCTATTCAATCAATATGAGAGTAGCCCTGGGCAACTAATCTAGATTTATTCCGAATTATCATCCCAGATTCATCAATTTTATGTTTTAAAATCCAACGTGTGCCGATAACCCTTTCATTTTTAGGCTTGGGTACAAGATAACAAACATCATGAATGACAATTTGAATAATTTCCTCCTACATAGAACTTATCCACAAGGTGTCATTCAAGGCTTCATTTATAGTTTTTAGCTCAATAAGAGACACAAAACATGCAAAATAAGCAATGTTATGAAGTTGAGATCTTGTGCGAACAGGCTCAGTAGGATTACCAACTACATTATCTAAAGGATGATCTTTGGAAACCCAGTTAGGTACTTTAGGGGTCTTAGTTGGTAAAGATTCAACTATTTCTGGAGAGTCATAATTTAAAATATTTTTGAACTCATCCACAACACAAAAAGAAAATGCTCGCCTTAAGAGGCACCTGGAAAGGATGGAGAGAGAACTCCATCGAAGTACAAAGTGACGCCACAATCGTACTCCTAGTCCTCAGGCGAGCAAGTCTCGCAGCCGAGGAAGGTGCCTAGGGTGTGAGTTAGAAAGAATAGAAAGGCATTGATCAGACGATGACCATTCCAAACGAGTGCAATCAGCTCGTTGTTATAAGAGCTCTGGTCAAAAGAACGATGACATACGAAGTTTGGTCCAGAGGGAGATGGACTAGAACCCAGCTCATCGATATGTTAGATCGATAAGAGATTTATCCAGGTGAGCTCTTAAAATCCAGATGAAGCCCCATTTTTTAAGCGCAATAGAATAAGTAGAGGATCCTAATAAGTTAACGATTCCTAGGTTCAAGATTTACGATGTGAAGACGGATCCCATTGTCATGTCAGGAAATATCAGCAATCTATGACTCGATGGAGTCACAATGATGCGCTCATGTGTCGAACTTCCCTTCGAGCTTACACGATGTGGCCCAGAAGTGGTTTGAAAATCTGCCTCATAAATCGATCAAAAATTTTAAATCCTTGGCTGAGTAGTTTACAGTTCGTTTCATAACAAGCATCTCCCCACTCAAAAAGTATGGATACACAACTTACTTTGAAGGAAAAACCACAGGAAAACCTCAGAGAGTGCGCGAAGAGGTGTTGGGAAGTATTCAATGAAATAGAGTATTGTTAGGAGTAAGTCGCTGTAGCATCCTTTAAAATTTGTTTGCCAAACTCCTGCCTCCTGTACCAATCCTTAACTAAGAAGGAAGTTGTATTTATCGACGGCTTGATGGCTCGTATTGAAAAATATGCCAAAGTCGAGGATGTGACCCATCATAATGTACGGGAGAATGGTCGTGTAAAGGCTAGAAAAGGAATAGATAAAAATTAACCACATAAAAAATTGAGCAAGAATGGGGGAAAAAATGGCTCCAAGAATGGAAACAAAAACGATGCCTCGAAGGCATTTCAGGCTGTAAACACAGTCTTTAAGAAGCCGACATACAAGATTCTTACAAAAATCAAAAAGGAGCCATTTATTAAATGGCCAAGGAAGATGAGAGGAGACCCTTCCAAACGGAATAATGCACTAAGGTGCGCGTTCCATAAAGAGGGTGGTCACAAAATTGAGCGTTGCAAAGCCCTCAAGTCTCACCTCGAGGAGCTAGCCCAAGATAGGTATCTTAATGAGATTGTGGAAAAGGGGAAAGATAAGGCAGTAGTGAAGTGAACAAAGTCTCGATAATGTCCTCTAGGAGGATATCAACCACGAGTTCGCAGTGATACATGGGGCATCAAATCTAAAGAAAATTTAAGGAAATGCAGCTCGGATGGAAGTTAAGAAGCTTACTATAGTCATGTAGGCCTTCCAGATTGACCCAGTCAAGAATCAAGTAGGGAAGCGTCGATGACCGAAAGACGTCGATTATAATAAGCATAATGTGTTCACAGATGAAGATTCGGTAGGAGTAAGAACTCCTCATCATGATGCACTGGTCATTACACTTAGGATAGTCAACTGTGACGTCCATAAGTTGTTCATCGTCAAAGGCAGTTTGTTCAAAGTAATGTACCTAGAATTGTTCAGAAAGCTGAAGCTGAGCATAACCGACCTCAAGAAAGCCACTGTTCCGTTAGTCGGCTTCGCAGGAAAGATCATAGTCCCTTTGGGAAAGATAGTCTTACTAGTGAGGGAAAGAAGCATCTAAAAAATGATTGAGTTTCTTGTTGTTGATATCGAATCATCGTACCAAGCCATCCTCGGTAGGGGATGGATCCACGAAATGAAGGTCATTCCATCCACCTATCATCAGAAATTAAAGTGTGTAATTGATCGAGGAGTGATTGAGATCCACAGGGGCCAGGCTGCAGCAAGGAAGTGATTTATCACGGCCATACGCCCCAAACAGGAGAAGAAAGTTGAAGAAATAAAAAATAATGAGGAAGCCCAAGAGGGGTGGTTCCCTCCAAATAGCATCTAAGGTACGATCGACCAGGAGTGGAGAAGACCAGTCTCCTTCCCTCTGAGAGGGTCGTTGAAGACCTAGAAGAAGTCGAAGTTGGGAGTATCACAACTGAAAAGAAGTTTTTAATTAAAACCTCCTTGATCGATCGCGAAAATAAAGAACTAATCACCCTTCTTCAGAGCATCTTGGATGTTTTGTGTGGGAGCCCTACGAGCTGCCTGGGATCGATCCCAGCATCACATGTCATCGATTGCATGTGGACCTAGCTTTTAAGCCAATCACACAGAAGGCCCACCGAACATCCCTAGAGAAATCCAAAGCAGTACATCAAGAGATGAGGAAGCTACTGGATGCAGGTTCCATACGAGAGGGTCAGTTCCCTAAATGGTTATCTAACCCAGTAGTAGTACCAAAGAGCAATGGAAAGTGGAGAGTTTGCATCGATTTCACCGACCTCAACAGGGCATGTCCCAAAGACAGCTTCCCCATTTTGAATATTAATCAACTGGTCGATGCTACAGCAACACATGAGAGAATGAACTTTTTAGGTGCGTACTCTGGATACCACCTGTAAGGACATAAATTTCCAATTGACTCCTTTGTAGTTTTGGCTCAATTCCAGAAAAAAATGTTCGAGTCATAGGACAGAGTCCTTGATCATCTTTCAAGCCTATGACATTCTAAAGTTGAAGACGTAGCGGCCAAGTTCAGAAAGCTTCATCAAATGCCGTATTTGTAGTGCCTCGTTTCTTCTTCATCAACATGGCTCCATTGCTCCTAAGGTATGAATGCATTTTAATATATATATGCATTTTAATATATATATATATATATGCATTTTAATATATATATATATATATAGGAGCTTGGAACAATATTTATATGGGTGTAAAATTATTTTAAACTGTTATTTTATTTCAGAATGTTTCATTAAAACTTTAAAATAAAGTTTCTAGGCTAAAAATAGAATTTTCAGCATTATGAAACTTCGTTCGATATTGTCGTTCGAACGAGTTTGTCATTCAAACGAGAATGTCTTTCGAATGAGTTTGCCAATGATATTTACCCAATGGCCACTGGAAATTCGTTAGAAGGTCGTTCGAACGAGACTTCATTCGAACGAAATCTCGTTCGAACGAGATTTTTGACGGGAAATTAAAATGGCAAGTTTTGAGCAGTTTTTCCACTTTCTCCACTTCCTTTCCCCACTAACTTTTGACAGAATTTATGAAGTGCGGGAACAACCTTTTTGGACTTAACCTTTTCATATCCTTTCATCTCCAAGAGAGAGTTTGAGAGCAAAATTCAAAAAGGAAAAAGTTCATGTTTTAAGTGTCTAATTTTTCAAGAAAATCCTTTAAACACTATTGTTTTCACCCATATTGTTTATTCCAAGTTTCAATATATATATATCATTGCTTAGAGTGTTTGGCACCTAGTTTATCTCTACCACATTGAATAGAAGGTTTGGGTTTACTTATAAATCCCTCAAAGAAGAAGAAGTTTGTTTTGCTGCGACATTCTCACATGATGAAAGGCACCATGTGTGGTTGATGGTGTACCTAAAGTCTCATGGCGGATTCCAAGGTTTCGGTGGAGCTTCGGGATTATCGACTAAGCAGAGGTAGTTATAAGAAGACGCGTCGGGACTTGAAGGAGTCGAGTCGAGTGTTGTAAGTCAATATGCTTGTAATTGTAATTCATACTTAGTGGACTTAAGGCCAGGGCCATCCGAGATTTTTTCCCATTGTGGGTTTTTTCTCCTACATTGCGGCGTAGTGATTTATTATTTATTTCATCTTTTGCAAAATTCACTTAGAACGCATGCTTAGGTAAAAAGATAAAATTTGGTTTAATCACTACTTATGTTTAATTGGTGCTAAATTAATTTGGGTAATGTTTTGTTCATTTAATTCAAGTCGTCGCTTAATTTGATAAAACTGGTTTCGCCTAATTTGGTAATATTGAAAATATGGCTTAGGCAAATTTCTTGGACTTGGGTTAAATTAATTGTGTTTTAAGTGAAATTAAAATTGTGTATGTGTTTTAATTTAATTTCACGTTGTTTAATTTTAATTTAGAAGAAATTAAAATTTGTTGTTTAATTTAACCATCTTTCACTTCCGCATATTTAAAAAGGAAATTGATTTTTGTAGTAAAGTGATTAAAATTGGGGGCCACGTGTTCCAACAAGTGGTATCAGAGCCGGAGCGCTAATTTATCACGTCAAAGATCTATTTTTTGGCTTTTATAATATTTGTGCTCCTTGTAATTTTTGGTGGTTCATTTTTTAGTCACTCGCATTTTTTTTATCTCTCGATGGGACGTCTTAATGATAATTTGTCCATTTCTAATGATAATGAAGTTTTTTCTATTCGAGAGGAATTTAATGGGCTTAATAAGTGTAATGAAAAATTAAGAGAAGTAAATTTGAGATTTGCAAAAAGAATTAAAAAATGAAAATTCTTGTTTTAAAGCTAAAGTTGAACTTTTATAAACCTCGCTATCTCAAAGAGATATTTTTCTTGAAAAGCTCATGGACATAAATTATAATTTTAATATTTTAGAAATGTCCAAGAAAGAGAGTGATTGTCGAGAAAAGACTCTTAGGGACAAGTTTGCTCACATTGAGGGGGAGCGTGATAACCTTCTAGGAGTTACAGAAAATTTAAAGAAGGAGTCCCTTAAAATTGAGAAGTCTAATTTATTAATTGAGTCCAAAATTTTAAAAATGACAAATGATTTACAAGACTAGAGTAATTGTGATAATGGTTCTAGCTCATCTTGTTCAAATACTTCCGTTGCTAAAGCTAAGACCATTGTTTGTTTTAGAGGGTGGACTTTATCCAAGGACTTTAGAAAAGGTCACACCATAGGTATCATTCCTCGTGTTTTCACATGCTTGCATTGTGGTAGGAAAGGTCACCTTAGGTCATTTTGTTTTGATCTTAAAATAAGTCCTAGGAAGTCTATGTCTAGCATTTCATTAATTTCCAAATCCCATCATTTTAAATATGCATCTATATGGGTTCGGAAATCATTCTTAGACGCGCTAGATATTAGATTTTTTTATTCTCATTTGCTTTCACATGAAACCTCCCTTACTAAATTTAAAGGTTGAATGTGTTAGTTTTGTTTGCATACTCTAGAATTTTGTGCTTCATATTATATATCATTGCTAGGTGTATGCATATTTAGTCTTTTTCTAGTCATTGCTCTATTTCATATCTCATGCTAGAAATCATGACTTGTTTATCTTTTGTATTATACTTCTTTCATTTAGTTTGCATTAAATGAAAAATACAAAAAGATTTTTGTTTATCATTTGGGTTTTATCTCTTGGTAATTTAAGCTTAATGAAAAATTCAAATGATTTTTGGGTGTCTTTTGAGTAAATATTTTTATTTTTGGTTAAATTTTGAAAAACTCAAAAAGATTTTATTTTGTGTGTATTTTGATTTTACACACATTTTGTGGCATATGTTTGTGTTTGAATCCTCACTTCGCTTCCATGTGACTAAAACTTTTAGTTAGAATTTTAATCCTTAAAATGTTTTTTATCATGTTTACATGGAGTAGCTTAAGTTTGACTTGTTTTATGGATTCACTTTTATATGCCTTTACACACATGCACGAACTTTTTGAACCTTAACGTCACATGTTATATTTGAGCTTTGTGAGGTGTTCTCCTACCAATCTTGTCATCTACATATTTGTGACCTAGGAGGACTAGTGCATGTTAAAATTCATTGCACGTGAGATTTGTGAGATGTAAAAATTAATATGTATAAATGTGCAAGGGGAAGGGCTCCTAAAGGAATTATTATCCTTCGCAAAAAGTAAGCCACCGTTTGTTTGGACCTAAAAGAAATACGTGATCCAAAGGCCTAAAAGAAAGTATGGCATTAAAAAGAAAAATAATTTTCAAGGCCTCTGTTTAATTGATATATTCATTCAAAAGAATAATATAAATACTTATTGAGGGAGTTTGGATGGTATATCAACGGTTTGCATAATGTCCGTTTATCCTAGTTGCGCTAACAATGTCATGACTCTATTGGTTTGTAGAATCATCAACATGCTAGGCTTGTATGCATTGTGTTTGTTTGTTCATTAGTTCACTTTATCCTGTCACATAAAGGCTAAATTCTAGTTGATAAAGTTTTGCAATCAAATGCGAACTATGTGAACACATTTAAGTGATTGGTTTTTAATTCATTGGTATCTTGTTCACACCCCAACACTTTCATTTCCATATGACACATTTATGCTATAAGAGTGTGCAAGACTCATATTATATTTTGTGTGTGTCATTTGTGTGTTTATATCTATATATGTGTACTCGTGTCTATTTGGTATATATTATGTATACGTATATTTGATATTTTTTGGTCTTTTCCTTGATTTCTAGTCCATCTACGCTTTAATTCATAATTGGTATCTATCTTGTTGCATTGTTTGCTTGATATCACATGCTTAGAATCTCATTTTTCAATTTGTTATCATTTGTTTTCGCATCATAGTTGGTATACAATTATATAGATTAGTTATGTTATTGTTGCCCATATACTTTCATTTTCTTAGCACTTTATGTATCATGTTTAAACTAGCTTTATCGTTTGTCTATTCCTGAACAAAAAGGGGGAGAAATGGTATTTATTCCTATTATAATCGTATCTTAGTTTGGGGGAGATTTATCTTGGGGGGGCATCTTTCTAAGTAAGTCATTTGTTTGATAATGGGGAAAATTAATCTAGGAGATGCATTTATTTTAGATGCATTTAATATTCTTGCTATTCTCTATGCGTTTGATAGTTTGCTTAAGTGTGCAAGAATACTTCTAAATGGCAACTTTCTTCATCGGCAAAGATATTGATCCTTGGGTTGTTTGATTCAAGCACTGTATTTTTATTTTGGGTGCAACTTTTTTATTAGTCTAGTAGAGCTTGACGGCCCTTCAGGATTTTTGTTGGTTTTTGTCCCGGAATAGACAAAGGGGGAAATTTGTAAGGACTCAAATTTTCAATTGAGTCCTTTATAGTTTTGGCTAAATTCCGGACAAAAACGTTTAAGTCATAGGATAGAGTCCTTGATCATCTTTCAAGCCACTGACATTCTAAAGTTGATTACGTAGCGGCCAAGTTGATAAAGCTTCATCAAATGTCGTGTTTATAGTGCCTCGTTTCTTCGTCATCAACATGGTTTCATTGCTCCTAAGGTATGAATGCATTTTAATATATATATATATATATAGGATCTTGGAACAATATTTATATGGGTGCAAAATTATTTTAAACTATTGTTTTATTTTAGAATGTTTCATTAAAACTTTAAAATAAAGTTTCTGGGCTAAAAATAGAATTTTTAGCATTCTGGAACTTTGTTCGATATTGTCGTTCGAACGAGTTTGTCGCTCGAACGAGAATGTCGTTCGAACAGGTTTGCCAATGAGATTTACCCAAGGTCCATTGGAAATTCTTTAGAAGGGTCGTTCGAACGAGACTTCATTCGAACGAAATCTCGTTCAAACGAGATTTTCAGCGGGAAATTAAAATGGCTATTTTTGAGAAATTTTTCCACTTTCTCCACTTCCTTTCCCCACTAAATTTTGACATAATTTATGAAGTGCAGGAACAACCTTTTTGGATTTAACTTTTTCATATCCTTCCATCTCCAAGAGAGAGTTTAAGAGCAAAATTCAAAAAGGAAAAAGTTCATGTTTTGAGTGTCTAATTTTTTAAGAAAATCCTTTAAGCACTCTTGTTTTCACCCATATTGTTTATTCCAAGTTTCAATATATATATATATATCATTGCTTGGAGTGTTTGTCACCTGATTTATCTCTACCACATTGAAGAGAATGTTTGGGTTTACTTCTAAATCCCTCAAAGAAGAAGAAGAAGTTTGTTTTACTGCGGCATTCTCAAATGATGAAAGGCATCATGTGTGGTTAACGGTGTACTTAAAGTCTCATTGGTGGATTCCAAGGTTCCGTTGGAGCTCCAGGATTGTTGGCTAGGCAGAGGAAGTTACAAGAAGACGGGTCGGGGCTTGAAGGAGTCGAGTCGAGTGTTGTAAGTTATCATGCTTGTAATTGTAATTTTGTACTTAGTGGACTTAAGGCTAGGGTCGTCCGAGATTTTTTCCCATTGTGGGTTTTTCCTCGTACATCGCGGCGTAGTGATTTATTGTTTATTTTATCTTTTGCAAAATTCACCTAGAACGCATGCTTAGGTAAAAAGATAAAATTTGGTTTAATCACTACTTATGTTTAATTGGTGCTAAAGTAATTTGGGTAATGTTTAGTTAATTTAATTCAAGTCGTCGCTTAATTTGATAAATTTGGTAATATTGGAGATATGATTTAGGCAAATTTCTAAGACTTGGGTTAAATTAATTGTGCTTTAAGTGAAATTAAAATTGTGTGTGTGTTTTAATTTAATTTCACGATGTTTAATTTTAATTTAGAAGAAATTAAAATTTGTGGTTTAATTGAACCATCTTTCGCTTTCACGTATTTAAAAAAGGAAATTGCTTTTTGTAGTAAAGTGATTAAAATTGGGGGCCTCGTGTTCCAATACCACCAAACCCCCCTCCACGTGCCGGATCAAGTTAAGACCTCCTTCATCACCACTGTTGGTTTGTATTGTTATAAAGTTATGCATTTCGGCCTTAAGAATGCAAGAGAGATCTATCAATGGCTAGTTACGAAAATGTTCAAATATCAAATGGGGGATACTATGGAGGTTTACATCGATGACGTGCTCATCAAGAGCAAACTCAAGGACGATAAGCTCTCCGACCTAGCAAGGACTTTCGAAATCCTCAGGAAATACCGAATGAAACTCAATGCAAGTAAATTTTCTTTCGGTGTCCAGTCAGGAAAATTTCTTGGATACTTGGTTAGTGAGAGAGGAATAGAGGCAAATCCCGACAAAATTGACAGCATCAACAAAGTTCATCCCCCTCAAATGGTGAGAGACATACAGAAGCTCATGGGAATGCTCGTCGTACTCAACCGGTTCATCTCTAAATCTTCAGAGCGATGCCAACCATTCTATCAGTTGTTAAAAAGAAATAAGGGAATGACATGGAACGAGGACTGCTCGAGGGCCTTAGAAGAACTCAAGGCCTATCTCAGCATGCCCCCTTTGCTCATAATGCCTAGAGAGAATGATCCTTTATATATTTATCTTGCAGTATCAGACCATGCTGTGAATTCTGCCTTAGTATGTAAGTGAGAAGGAACCAGCATCCAGTTTACTATGCAAGAAAAACACTTTTAGAAGTTTAACAGCGGTACCTGCCATTGGAGAAGCTCAGTTACACACTGGTGATAGCCTCTTATAAATTGAAGCATTATTTTGAGGCTCACTCCATCTTCATGGTTACTTAGCACCCCCTCAAGGTTGTTCTAAGAAAAATATACCTCTCTGGATGACTATTGAAGTGGTCAATAGAGCTCGTAATATTTAATATTCACTTTCAACCAATGACAGCCATCAAGGGGAAAATTCTAGACGATTTCATCACTGAGTTCATAGGAGAACATCCTTGTGATCATCCAGAATCAAGCCGGTCAAGGTAAAGATCATAGGGACCAAGTGTTTGGACCTTATATGTTGATGGAGACTCCCACTCAAAGGGGGCATTGGTAGGTTTCATACTAGTTACTCTAAAAAATACGGTGCTCGAGCAGGGAATCAGACTCGAATTTAAAGCCTCCAATAATGAGATAGATGATGAGGCACTGATCGCTGGACTACACAAATCATAATTACTTGGGGCAAGTCACCTTCAAGTCTTCGGGGACTCACAGTTGGTATCCAAAAAGATAAACGGTGATTTTAATGCAAAGGATGAAAGGATGGCATCTTATCTCGTCATTGTAAAGGGAGTAATAGCCAACTTCAATCAGGTGGACATTCAGTAATTCCCTAGAGGACAGAACACCCATGCAAATGCCCTAGCAGCTCTGAGCTCAGTAATAGACTCTAACTTGAAAAGAACAATTCAAATATATTTCCTCGCGGAGCCCATTATTGACCATAATACTGAGCCGCTGAATCCCGAATTGGTTCTTCATATTGAAAAGGCTCTGAGCTGGATGGACCCCATCACAGACTACTTACGAAGTGATACACTGCCAAGTGATAAAAGGTCAGCTCATCAGATAAGACTCATAGCTTATCGCTTTCACTTTTCTCCTGATAGGAAGTTATAAAAAAGATCCTTCATTGGGCCCTACCTCTAGTGCGTTCATCCACAAGACGTCGAGAAAATTTTGTAAGAACTTCATGAGGGAATTTATGGAAGTCACGCATGAGAGATGTTGCTAGCCTTTCGAGCAATGAAGGAAGGGTATTGGTGGCCATACACATAGAAGGAAGATGGAGTCTACGTTAGGAAGTGCAAAAAAGGCCAAAAACACTCACCTATGGTCCATTAGCCCGCCAGTGATCTAAAGTTATTTACCATCCCATGGCCCTTCGCCCAGTGAGGTTTGGACATCATAGGTCCTCTGCCTAAGACGAAAGGCAATCAAAAATATTTATTAGTTGTCATAAAGTACTTCACTAAGTGGATAGAGGCAGAACCACTGATAAACATTAGGGATGCGAACATGATGAGGTTTATATGGAGAAACATCACCACACGCTTCGGCATACCAAAAACGATCATTACTGACAATGGGACCCAATTCGAGAGTGGACCCTTTCAATGCTTTTGCAACGATCATGTAATCAGACACCATTTCAGATCTATAACCTATTTCCAGAGCAATGGTTAAGCTGAGGCTTACAATAAGACAGTGATCGATGGACTAAAGAAACAGTTGGAATGGGCCAAAGGAGCTTGGGTGAACGAATTGCCCCACATCCTATGGGATTATCGCACCACCCTAAGGCGTTAAACTGGGGAAACACCCTTTGCACTCACATATGGAATGGAAGAAGTTATCCCGCTAGAAATTGGTTTCCCTACCATGAGGTCTACATTGGTCAACCAAGGCCACAATGATGAAGCATTTCTCACTGAACTTGACTTAGCCGATGAACTGTGAGAATTTGCTCTAGTTAAACTGGCATCCTACCAGCAACAACTAGCTAAGCAGTATTACCATAAAGTCAACCCAAGGAAATTTCAAGTTGTGGACTATGTCCTAAGGAAATTCCTTGGCAGTGTTGTGAAACCATCACATGTCAAGCTGGGACCAAATTGGGAAGGACCATTCAAGGTGATAAGATATGACATGCAAGGAGCCTATCACTTGGAAATGCTATAGGGGAGGGAGATACTAAGAGCTTGGAATGCGGCCAACCTAAAGAAATTCTACTTCTAGATTTCTCTATCTATGCACTATTAGTTTAGGTAAATTTTCATTTACAAATTAATGTTGCCCTTTATTTCTGACTTTGGTCAATAAAACTCGATTGGCCTTGGCATTCCATATGTATTGGTTGTCTCAAATATATTTTAATAAATGCACCATTTCCAAGTTATAAGCTTCACTCTTATAACATGTATGATAAAGATCATGGATTACAGTAAGCTTCTCTTGCTCTTGCTCTTGTGACTACACTATAGTGGTTGGATTTCTACTAGCTCAAATTACCCAAAGCATAGTTAGCAGAGTTAACATATAATAACCCTCCTCAAGACGTTGTTCATAACACAATTAGCCGCATAGGTTGCTCCGGTAACAAATAAATACCTACAGGGGATCCTTAGCAGCATGGCCAACCCAGGTTAGTCGCCAACATAGTTTGGCTCTAAAATTTTGTTCGAATGAACTGTCCATTAATCAGGTGTATCCTCCCCATCACCTTACTTAGGCCTAAGGCAGCATGATGACACGACCTAAAAGGTAAAGTGAGGCGGAATGGTATGTCTAAGGCATAGTTGACTGGGAGAATACTCACTTGAAATTAAACTCTAAGTCATATTCAGTCGGTCGAGATGCCCAAAATAACTAGAGATTACTAATAAATCAAAAAATATACAACATATGTTTAGTCGTCCTTGGCCAACAAATATAAATATTATATTGCTAAAGGCTACATATTTACATGTGCAACCGCGATAAAATTACATGTGCAACGCCGAAAAAGTAAATCAAATCCTAAGAAGGTTCAGATCACTGAGCAATGTAGTCAGCTACTCGCGCTCTTCGGCCATCATCGGGATAGGGGAAAAATCCTCCTCGAACTCCCCCTAGCTTGGCTCCAGCAGCTGCGGAGGGATAGCATCTATTGGGATCCAGCGAACATCCTTTCTAAATAGATTTGGTTCTAAGGATGAGGGAGTGATCTCATGCTTATACCAGAGGGCGGAATTCTTGGCCACCTTTAAATCCCTGAGGGATCTTAGCCACCCTCTAATGAAAGCCATCTCCTCAACCTCCCTTAGCTTTGTGGGAGCATCTATCCGACCATAGTTGTATCCATCTGTCCACACCTGTCAAGGAACTTTTGTGAACAAATGCCTCAGTGAGGTGGAGTCCCTCTGAAGCCCAGAAGCTATCACGTACGCTCGGTGAACATCTCATTTTAGCTCGGCAATCTCCCTTTGGGAACCAACATTGTCAGTCCTAGCTCACCGCCTGTATGACGATGAAGAACCTTGTATAACTATAAGAGCAATACCGGTGCGTTCTCCCTGAGTAGTGCAACTTCCCTCCTTAAGGTGTCATTCTCCTGCTCAAGCACCTCCCCAACCTGGTTAATTTCAGACGCATCCAAGAGATTTTCCTTCAGAGCATCCACCTCTTCTTGAACAGTAGGGATGGCAATTTTCCCTGAAATTTCGGATCCCCGCGGATACCCAAAAAATCTCCAAAAATTCGGGGATCAGATCGGGTTCGGGGAGTGGAAAAAATCCCCGAAAAGTTTTGGGTCCGTTTCGGATATACCATCGGGTCTCCACGGGGATACCCGAATTACTAACATATATTAAAAAATATATATTTATATTATAAAAAATATATAAATTGACTAAACCCTAGTTTCCCTCACAACACAAACACACACATATCTGCTAACAACAAAACGCAGCTGCTCCCTCACTCACAATCCCTCACGCCCTTCCCCTCACTCCCTCACTCCCTCACTCATGCCCGGTCGCCGACCTCCCTCCCTCCCTCCCTCACGCCGGCGGTCGGCCCTCCCTCCCTCACGCCGCGCTCGTCCTCACGCTCCGCAGCGCCGCTGCCCAGCTCCGTCCGCAGACAGGCTTCGCCTCACGCAGCGCCTCACGCTCCGTCCGCAGCTCCGCCGCTCCGCCTCACGCTCAGCCCTCTCCTCACAGGTTTCTTTTACTTTACTTTACAGATAATTTTTTTTAGATTTAACAAAAAAATCAGGTAGAAGATTGTTCTGTCAAAAAGATTGTTTTGTTTAACAGATAATCTTTTGTTTAATAAATCAGGTAAAAGATTGTTCTGTCAAAAAGATTGTTAAATTAACAAATAATTTTTGTTTAACAAATCAGGTAGATCTATTAAAAAAAATTTTAGATTTAACAGATAATTTTTTCTTTATATGTCTAGGTTAAAATGTCTACATCAAAGGAGATTCCAACGCAATCGGGGGATGTCCAATCAGCTCCTCCAGCAAACGAGGTAGCTTTTAATCAAACACCAATTGATGTATTGGATGATGATAATGAAAATCGTGAGCTTGAGTCCCATGACACTGATGTTACTAATGAAAATGGAAAACGACCTCGACGGTCATGGGTATGGGACCACTTTGATTTGAAAAAAATCAATGGACAAGATAAAGCGATTTGTAGATATTGTGAAAAAAAACTTGGGGTTTCAAGCAAAAATGGAACATCTGATTTGGGGGATCATTTTAAGTCTTGTCCTCGATGAAAATCAATGGATATTAAACAAGCGATTTTAAATCAAACACGCAGGCTCGATGGAAAGACTCAACTAACTAATTTTTCATTTAACCAAGAAGCGGCAAGAGATTCTCTTGATAAAATGATCACTTTGCACGAGTATCCTCTTAGTATGGTTGAACATCAAGGGTTTAGGAACTATAGTAATTGTCTTCAACCATTGTTTAAGGTTCCATCTCGTAACACCGTAAAAAAGGATATATTCAAAATTTACGAGTTTGAGAAAACTAAAACAATGGAGTTGTTTAGAAAGAATGGGGGAAGATTTGCAATCACCACCGATATGTGGACTTCCACTACCCAAAAGAGAGGATTTATGGCCGTGACATCACACTTTATTGATGATTCCTGGAAATTGCAAAGTCGAATTGTGAGGTAATTTTAGTGTTGTTATTAATTAAATAGTGTTGTTTTTTTTACTACATAGAGTTGTTTTTTTAATGAAGTAGTGTTTTTTTTGTGTTTGTAGGTTTATATATGTTCCATGCCCCCACACCGCGGAGGTACTTGCCGAGGCTTTGGTTGAATGTTTGATGGATTGGAATCTTGATCTGAAGTTATCTACGGTAACTTTAGATAATTGTAGCACTAACGATGCAATGGTAAACATTCTGTTGGATAAATTACCTTCTAATTCTTTATTATTAGGAGGTAAAATCTTTCACATGCATTGTTCTGCACACATATTAAATCTTATTGTGAAAGATGGGTTGGATGTAATTGGTAATTCAATTGAGAAAGTGCGTGAAAGTGTAGCTTATTGGACAGCGACTCAAAAAAGATGGGAAAATTTTGAAAAAGTAGCTCGTCAATTAAAAATCTCATGCAATAAGAAACTTGCCCTAGATTGTAAAACGAGATGGAATTCAACCTATATAATGCTCCACACTGCCTTGATTTATAAAGATGTTTTTGGTCGCTTAAAATTAAGTGAGTCTCAATACAAATGTGTCCCTTTTGAAGATGATTGGTTATTAGAAAGTGAAATTAGTGAGAGATTGGAGATATTTTTTGAGGTGACAGAAATGTTTTCGGGAACTAAATATCCAACAATCAATCTTTTTTTCTCGAAAATTTGTGAGATAAGAGCGTCGCTTAATGATTGGACATTTCAAGTTATGATGAAATACGACTCATGGCATCTAATATGATAATAAAGTTTGAAAAATATTGGAGTTCACTTCATGGGGTAATGGCTTTGGGTACAATTTTGGATCCTAGATTTAAAATGAAAGGGATTGAGTTTTACTTTCCACTCATATATGACGATGAAGCATCGACAGAAATTGAAAGGGTGCGTAACATTTGTTTTGAGATGTTAGGAGAATATCAAGTGAGTGAGAAATTAAATAAGAATATTCGTGGTAATAGTGAATCTTCAAGTGGTACATCATCTCAATCTCAAGGAAGGAATCGGTTGATTAATAAATTTGATTTATTTGTCTCGAGTACCTCTAATACTGAACATGTTAAGTCTGGGTTGGATTACTATTTGGAGGAGAGTGTTTTGCCTAGATCTGATGATTTTGATATATTGGCTTGGTGGAAGTCAAATGGTCTTAAGTACCCGACACTATTTGCTATAGCGAGGGATATTTTTGCCATTCCCGTATCAGCCGTTGCTTCAGAGTCGTCTTTTAGCACTAGCGGTAGATTTTTGAGTCCACATCGTAGTAGACTTCATCCAAAGACTTTAGAAGCGCTTATGTGTTCTCAAGATTGGTTATGGGCCGAGATTCAAGGTAATAACTTCAACATATTGAAATGTTTTTTTTTCCTTTTTACCTTTATTAATTATTGCATCATTATATTATTATGTAGGTTCGGGTTCTTGTGCAACACGATTTGAGAGAGGTACCATAAATGAAGATACTAATGATGAGGTAATTTAATTATTATATAAGCATTGAACTTGTTTGTATAGTTATATTTGTTTATATTGTTGTAAACTAATACGTCGTGTAATTTGTGTAGGTTGAAAGTTGTGTGACAAAGGGGTGAGGTGATTGATTGACGGGAAAGTTTAGCACGCCAACAATGGATGGAGAAGCAAGCAAGTCTAGGCACGCCAACAATGGATGGGGAATATTGCGAATTTATTTTGTTTGTTATTTTATTAGTTACTTAGTTGTTGTTATTTGTTATGTTGAAACAATGTTCTTCATTTGATTTGTATGTTATGTTCTAAAACTATTAACTATGTTGGAGATTTTGGAGTTGCACTTTACTTGTGTTTAATCATTTTCTAATTGAGATGTAATTTAAAAATAACTTTTACTTAGGTGCCTAAAGAGGAGTTGAAAAAAAAATTCAAAACGGGTTCCCCGCGGGGAATCCGATAGCCGTTTTAAACGGGGATGGGGATCCCCGAACCCGTTATAACAGGGAAAGGGGCGGGGACGGGGAATGGTTTTTCTAACGGGGACGGGGACGGGGAGTTAAAACCCGACCCCGAGGCACCAACCTCCTCCATCTCTGTAAGACGATCCTTAAACTTTGCAACCATCTCGGACTCATCTTTGTAATCCTTATTCCTTGCCCTAATAGATTTACAAATTTTGAAAAAAGTTCTACAAACTTGGTCGCTCGTATTATAACCAAGAATTTGGCCTAGGCGAGAAGTAGAAGGAATATAATCATCAAGATTGACAAACTACAAAACATAAGAGCACACAGAAAACATATATCAGCAAATTCCAGGAAAAGAACTTCTTCATTCCATTAAAATTGGCACTGGCCAGTACAAGTACATTGAATGTGAAGAAGACAAAGAAAAAAAATACAAAATGATCCCTATGAGCCTAGTTGATGACATCGTCCTGGTCAGAAGTAGCTGGCTCCTTCCCTTTGTCAACAACAGCCTCGCCTGTCTCAACACCAACCACACCTCATTCAACTGAGGCAAGGTGTATTCCCTGGTCACCAATAGGAGCATCATGGGCAGGAGGAGCAGTAGAATCCTCACCAGTCTGAGCAGCTAGGACTTCATCTTTAATAACAGGCTTGGGTCCAAGATTGTGCTCGCTGAATAGAGTTGAATCAGTAGAAACTCGAGCAGTAACTAACGCTCGATCTCATCATTTCTTAAAGTTTTCCCGGCTAATGTAGTCAATCTGCTTCTCAGCATCTTCATATGCTACCTCCCAGCCCTCATTGTAGTCAGTCTATCTAACTGTGGTCGCCTCTGCCTTCAGCCTTTTCATCTTATCAGCAAGCCCTATATTCTCATTTGTGATGGCAAGTTTGATCTCCACAACTAGCTCATAGGCTTCATGGAGTTCCTTCAGCTCCTTGGGCGCCCCAGCCCTCTCCTTAGCGAAATAGGCCTCAGCCTATGTGAGAGCTTTCTCAAAGAACTTTTGGGACTCCTGTGCTATCTTTAAGCTCCCCTTGAGCTCATCATTACTCCTTTCCATCCCATCTCGACTGCGAAGAAGGACGGTGTAGTCAAACAGAAACTGCAAGAAGAAACGAATGAGAGTAAAAGACTACAAAAAAATAAAAAAAAAGATAGAGAAGAGAGGAAATGGTGTTACCAAAGCAAGCCTATGATCTACCTTCAGGGATAACTAGTATGGACCCATCTTTGAAGATCATTCGCGGTCTTCCGTCAGCACTGTTCTCTCGAGCATCATCGGAGCAAGCTGAGGGGCTAGAGCCACAAAGGGCCTCTCAGCTGGGACAACCACATGCACAAAGAAAACATGTGCTTACTTTGTTCTTTATTCTCATATCCTCTTAATTCTTCTTCTTCTCCTCTTCTCTCTTCCTCTATTCCTCCTTCTTTCTCTCTCTCCCTCTCTCTCTCTCTCTCTCTTTTATCTTCTTTTCTCTTCAGCTCTTTCTTATGAGCTGCTATTTGGGAACCACTAGTAGTGTCCCCAGACCTTATTTTCTGAATCTTCAACCTGTTGGATAATAGGACATCGTCATCATCATCTCGGATCATATTTTCTCTTCTAGGGGGAGCCATGTCCTCCTCACTATAGCTCTTCGACTTGGAAGCTCCTGAACTAGAGTCCTCCTCGCTGGACCTCTCTCCACCAGACTCTTCTTCCCTGGATCCCTCCTCACTGGATCCGCCTCACCACTACCACCTCTGTCACCTAAAGAAACACCATACTGTGAGATACTCTCCTATTTATCATCTAGATCGATGGGTTAAAGAGCACCTTCATCCTCTTTTTCTTCCTCTGGGATATTAAGATGAGGGATGGAGTCTACTGGACGAGCGATAAAGCTAGAGGTAGTGTTCTTATACTCCAACAAGGAGGCAGGCGACTTGGGGTGCTCATCTTCGACGATTGAGTCCCTTATCTTCCAAACTTGGATTAATTTATCATCATAGATCTCGTGGAGAGAAGGCTCTTGATTCTTAGACTTCGTTAAAAAGGAAAAGAAAATACTAGAGGAATGACTCATTAGAGCAACGAGATTAAATAACAACCTATGTATTCAACCCCATAAATAGGGATTCGAGGTCCCGTGTACCTTTCTCCCCCTAATTGGGGAAGGAATTATCAGTTCCTATCAATAAATCCCTCAAACCAGTAGTCTTTATGGGAATTAGGTAGGTTCACTACCAACACCATGATTTAGAGGAAAAGTTAAACCCCCTTGAGACAACAAAAGAAAGTGAATCCAGTGGCCATCTTCAATGTCGCGAACATTACAAGGGACAGGGGCACACTCAATATTCACCTTGTCAGGAATATTATAACAGTTACTAAATTCTACCAGAGATTTATTGTCTATTCTAGCCATGAACAAACCCTAACTATAGTAGAAAGAAAAATGACGAAAGGAAATACAGAAAAAGGAAGGACGGGGAACTTACAAGGAAGAGAATGAAGCTTGAAACAATGAAAAACCATGGGTGGATGATGATGAGAGGCATAAAATAGCCTTTGAACGACGAAGAACAAGCATGAAAGTAAGAGGGAGCTTGAGAGCAAATGACAGTTTGGAAGTGAGAGAAAGTAAGAAGTTGAAATGATGAAGTGAATCGTCCAGCACTTAGTTTAAACCCCTCAATGATAGTGCACGGGAATCAAAGAATATTTGTCACCTACAAAATGGCAATTCACGCCCCTATCTATTCCGAAAATAACAACAATGCCATCAGATCAAGACCAGAGATGTCATTAAAAATTTGTGAGCCCACTTGTTGCCCCAAAAAAAAAATAGGACCAATTGTGGGTACCCATTTTATCGAACAGGCCCATAAAAGTAGCCGACCAAGCCCAAATAAAAAATAAAAGGAACCCGTCCCAACTTATGTGTTTTGAATGGGGGTTAGGATAAAAGGATATGACTAAGTCCATCCCCAAAAATCTCGGATGAGATATTTAAGGGATGCTTGGTTAACGTGTTGGTTACCAACACTCTCTCTCTCGCTTAGCTGAGTATATATTGTATCCCTGACCCGGGGCATAGGGCCTGTAAACAAATATTCTCGAGAGTTACTTAATATAATGGTATACCTCTCCGTGGACGTAGGCAATTTTTCAAACCATGTATATTTTTGTGTTATGTGATTGTGTTTGCGATTATTGTTGTTCTTATTAGTTTGGTGTTTGTTTTCCTTCATTACTTGTTTGTGTTGATATTTTTGTCACCACATCTCTAAAATCTAAATCTTCAACATAGTCCTTTTTGTTCCATCCGCAAGCCTAATTATTTATACAACATCAGTTGAAAGCCGAATGAGTTTCAATCTCCAGACAGTCCAGGGTTTTCAAAAAATTGATACCTATTCAATTTAGGACATAAGGAATATATATAGAGAGATGTGAATTTTCATTAATATATATAAAGTAACAGACGGTATATATTTTCAGAATATGTAAATTATTCAATTTTTATTTTAATGGCTATTTACGCTCTAATATCCAAACAGATAGTGTTACCAAATGTTTCCACTTGCTAACATCATAGACATAAAATCATGATTTTTAGAACAACACCTTGTTTAAGGTACACCAGCGATAAACTAGCTGGGAAGGTACCACCCAAATATTCCCACCCTAAAGTCAATCCCAAAATAGTAAGAGACCTTCGAAGGACCGAATCAATAATTTCAGAATTCAAATCAGATGTATATATCGAGAGATATACACTTGTAACAAATGACGGAATCATTGGTATCAGATGTATTTTGAGAACAAAAGCATCTCAAAAAATATATACAGTTTGAGTAATATCATAAAATCAAAATACGCAAGGAATGTCATAGAGTACTCACCTAAAACAGAGGCTCGAAGTAAACAGATATTAAGTCATGGATCACTTCGTCAAGATAAAACTTCTTCTTAAACTTTCCCACAATTTTTCTAACTATTTATGAAGGAATTGATGTAAGTTAAAATGATCCTAAGGGCCCTATTTATTGTTTTCCAAAGACATTATGGGGTCGACACGTGTCTAGCTGACCAAGCATTTACAACAGCGAGTCAACGTTGAAGTGTCGCTTAAGGAAGGCATCTTGCAATCTTATTTCACCGAACGAAAACACGTGTTTTATCTTTATCTCTAAAGGTGACACGTGTTTAAGCTTTAGCTACATGGATGACATGTGTAAGCACGAGGTGGAAAGGTATTAAGGGTATAAGGGTCATTTTACACATGAAGGGCATTTTGGTAATTTCACACTATATATTTTCAATATTTCTTAGAGGTTCTTAAAAATATTTTATTTATAAAAAGGTCTTTTATATTTTTCATTTTGATCCCTAAAACTTTCATAATTAATGTGAAGTCCCTAAAGTTTTATAAAATTACATTTTCTACCCCAAACTTATCATTTAGCTTAAGATGTATCATAAAACTTCAATTTAACCTATTTTATAGTTGATTCTTCAAATTTAAAATGGGCTTTGTCCTATTAAGAACTCATAATATCACATTTGTAATAATATAACATTATTAGATAGTAAGTGAGAAGCAATTGTAAAAACAAGCTATATATGAGCATATAAAAGTGGGGTCATTACATCTTACCCTCCTTATTAAAAGTTTGGTCCCGAAACTTTACTTACATTAATTTTCAAACAAGTATGGATATTTCTCCTTTATTTCATCTTCTCGCTCCCACGTTGCTTCTTTAATATAATGATTACGCCATAATACTTTGACTAGTGGAATAACCTTGGTTCATAATGTTTGATCTTTTTGGTACAAAATTTCTATTAGATGCTCAATGTATATCAAATCTTCTAACTTGAAGAGGTTCATAACTTAAGAGATGCGTTTGGATCAGGGATATATTTCTTCAACATTGGCACATGAAACAAATTATGCGCACTAGAGAGTTCAGGGGGTAAGGTTATTCTATATGCAATAGATCATATCCTTTCAAGGATTTCAAAAGGTCCTATGAATCTTGGACTCAACTTCCCTTTCTTCCCAAATAGGATTACTCCCTTTTCTAGTTATGCTCGTAAGAACACATAATCGCCTCTTTGGAATTCTAACTATCGGTGGCGATTGTTGACATAACTCTTTTGACGACTTTGAGCGATTCAAAGTCGGACTTGAATCAATTTCACTTTTTTAATTGTGATCTGAATAAATTATGGTCCCAACAATTTTCTTTCCCCAACTTGTACTCAACATGAAGGAGAATGACACCTTCTACCATAGAGTGTTTCATACACATTGATTTGAATACTTTCTTGATAACTATTATTATATGAAAATAAAACAAACGGTAAATGATTATTCAAATTCCTTTTCAGATCAAGTACACATGCCTTAAGAATATCCTCTAAGGTTTGAATGGTTCTCTTAGATTGTCCATCCATTTGAGGATGAAAAGCGATGTTAAAAGTCAATTATGTTCCTATGGCTTCTTGTAGGCTTTTCGAGAAGCGAGAAACAAATCTAAGATCACGATCCGAAACAATTAAAACTGGGGTTCCATGAAGCCTAATAATTTCCCGTACGTATAATTTAGCTAACTTTTCTAAAGAATGGGTAATCCTAATGGCAAAAAAATGAGCAGATTTAGTTAACCTATCAATAATTACCCAAATAAAATCATTACCATTGTAGACACCCCATTCTAATACCCCCTAACTTCTCCAAAGATCCCTGCCACCTCCCATCATCATTGCAAACCCAAGTCATACCCGAGGAGTTGACCTAGAGGCCATCGGACGCTCCTAGGCTCCGTTTGACCAAAATTCAAACTCTTCAGCTCGATCGAGACTGAATGAATCTTAAAGGGGCACTGAAACCCATTTCCAACAGTCCATCCCATGCACAATTTTGACTTACCATGCGAAAGAAAGATGTATTTTCCCCTAAAACCCGATCAGGAGACCACTGGGCGCTCCCGAGCTCCGTTTGACCAAAATCAACTCTTCAGCTCGACCAAGACTGAATGAATCTTCAAAGGGCATTAAAACCCCTTTCCAATAGGTCGCCCGTGTGGTATTAAGACTTATGGTACGGATAAATGATTCGTTTTACTCTGAGAGGTCATCGAATGCTTCCAGCGCCTGCATAATTAGTCATCCCAACTTAAGCCCTCAAAATTGGTCATCTCAACTTAAGCCAGTAGAATTAGCTTCGACCCTCAGAATTTTTCATCCCAACTTAAGCTCGCAGAATTGGCTTCGACCCACAGAATTGGTCATCTCAACTTAAGCCCGTAGAATTGGTCATTTACTTAAGCCCGCAGAATTGGCTTCGAACCGCAGAATTGGTCATCTCACCTTAAGCCCACATAATCGACTTCGACCCGCAGAATTGGTCATCTCTCCAAAGTCCTCATAATTGGCTTCGACCCGCAGAATTGGTCATCTAACCTTATGCCCACAGAATTGGCTTCGACCCGCAGAATTGGTTATCACAACCTAAGCCCTGGGAATCGACTTCGACCCCCAGAATTGGCCACCCCCATCATCGTTATAAGTCCTCGGAATTGACCTAAATCGTTCATTTAAAACCACCCCCAACATGCCCCTTTAAGCCCTCAAAATTGGCTTCAACCTGCATAATCGATCACCCTCATCTTCAAGCCCTCAAAATTGGCTTCGACTCGCAGAATCGATTGCCCTCATCTCCAAGTCCTCAGAATTGGCTTCGACCCGTAGAATCGGTCGCCCTCATCTACAAGCCCTCAGAATTAACTTCAACCCCCAGAATCGGTCATCCTCATCCTTAGGTCCTCAGAATCGACCTCGATCCTCTGGTCATACTCTCCCAAAGGCATCATGCGGTGTCTATTCGATGGCTATCATTTATTCCAAACTCACCCATCGAGGGGCTCTATAGACACCCCATTCTAATACCCCCTAAATTCTCCTAAGGTCCCTAGCACCTCCCTTCATCATTGCAAACCCAAATCATATCTCGGGTACTGACCTAGAGGCCATCGGACGCTCCCAGGCTTCGTTTCACCAAAAGTCAAACTCTTCATCTTAACTAAGACTGAATGAATCTTCAAAGGGTGTTGAAAACCCTTTCCAACGGTCTCTCCCATGCGCGATTCTGACTTACTATGCAGACGAATGACCCGTTTTCCCTCAAAACCCGATCAGAAGGCCACCAAGTGCTCTCGGTCTTCGTTTGACCAAAGTTACCTCTTCATCTCGATCGAGACTGAATGAATATTCAAAAGGAACTGAAACCCCTTTCCAATGGGCCGCCGCATGCGCGATTATGACTTACGCTACGTACGAATGATCCGTTTTACTCTGAGAGGTCATCGAACGCTTCCAGGGCTCGGTTGACCAAATTCAACTCCCCAAATAGAGTCAAACTATTTGGAATGTCAAAGTACATCTCCTAATATTTCCAATGGTCCATCTCATGCACGATTCTGACTTACCATACGGACAAACGATTCGTTTGCGTTTGATGTTTCCCCGGCCAAAGGACCGATGAGTGCTTCAGAGACACATTTGGCCCAAAGTAAACTCCCGAACCTGGGAGCGATCCAAAGGACTTTCGAAGGTGTCTAAATTACCTTTCCAATAGTTTACCTCTTGCACAATTCGGATCAACAGTTTGCGCTCAGCGATCGATTTTTCGAAGGAGCTTGAAAGAGACTACCAAATGGCAGGTCCCAGGCCCTGCCTATCGGTAGTGTGCCTAAATGCACCTGCCGATTGGCAGGACCAGGGCTATTCCGATAGGCAATTCCATGGGCCTATAAAAAGGAGGGCTTGACCTCATTGCAAAGGGAGCCCAGATCTGAAATACATCACTCTCAGCGAATCCAGGAAACCTCTCTCGAACTCAGCATGATTTCCACATCCAAATCCCTTTCCAACCTTCACTTTTCATCTTCCTTTTCATCAAACTTGGTGAATTAACTACCTTCCATCATCATCAAAGTGCAAGGTCTGCTCTCCAACATTCAAGATCAAGCTTAAGATTTTCAAGGAGGTCCAATTTTCTCCATTCTCTCCTTAAATTCTCACAAACTCGCATTAACTTGTTTTATTACTTAGCACTTTTATTCTGTCATCTCACATATCCTAATATACTTTTTATTTAGTATTATTGCACATCTCTCATTTTCATATAAATAAAAACTCAAAAAAAATAAGAAAAAGAGGATTTTCTCATAAATTCCAAACGGGAATTCTCACACTTTTCTCACAACTAAAACACTTTTTTACACACACAAACACATACAAGAGAAGTCCCCGATTGGATTTATGGGATAAATCCCACCCCTCGTTTTTGCATGTGAACTAGGTGGACTTTGATGCCTCTATAGGCTACGTAGGCGTCTCCGGGTAAAACCCGAGACTCGAGACATATTCTAACTTTTTCTCTCATTTTCTATCTTCTCTAAACTCAATTCTCTTAGATTCTACATATTTACATATACATATATTTGTTCTTAGTGGCATATTATTCCACATGCGTTATCATTCCCTTATAATGGTTGACGCTAGGATAATCGCATAAATCCTATCTTCTAATATTACTTTTTAGGAACATTCCTATGGATGACTCGCTTTATCTCTTCCATGATACAAGTCAATGATTCCTATCTCCGCTACATATACACATGCACACATATCGCGGGGAAATAAAGGAAAATAGCAACGACCCATGAGAGACCGTAAGGGCGGAATGTGTGCCTAACACTTTTCCATTTCATAACTTAGGCTCTGGACCCTTTTTGAATTATTTTGGTTTCGAATGTATCAATATGTCTTTGGATGCTGTCCTTTGGGATAGCTCCCTTTTCTTTTGTCTTTTTTGAGTAAACTAGACTTGTGACTCTATCTCTCTACATTTTTCACCTCATTCACCGATGTCGGCCGAAGCTCTCCCCAGAGGGACGCGCGAGATATAGAGGGATCCTCTCCCGCCACGCCGCGAGGCGGTCTATCCAGGGATGGCCATAGTGGCGACTCTACTGGGGATTTTTCATGAGGGCTAGACTCTATTTACATGGATGTTATGCTTGTTTATATGTCCCCCCATTTTTGCATGTTCCCTTTTTTCATGTATATCCCATACTTATGCTTCTTTTCATACACTTGTAGAAAATTTTCCATGTACACTTCACACCACGTGCACCTAGGATCACATATGTCCTCATGTTGTACGCACCACCCATACTTGGTATACCATTGGTACTCATACTTTGCTCCCCGTTGGGCATGCTCAAGAAAGACACTCTCATCATAAGATACTAATAAGAGGATCATGCATGATTCACACGATATCACCAAAGAGCATTGTTATTGACCAAATTTTATCCAGTGACTGGAGGTTCACTTCATGATGGGTGCTGGTCTGGCAGGGCGCAGTTAGCCTAAGCGATATGACTCTCACCTTCCATTGGCCAAGTACCTTTGACGTATATCGAACGGTTCCCCCACATCGTACCACTTGACCGAAGTTATGACGGGAGATATATCGCAGAGAACTCGTTCACGTTCGCCGAGTATATCGAATTTTCTCTCACACATATCATCCCCACAAGGTATATGGTGAGGCAATTCACGTACACTCAGGTATATCAAATGGCTTGTCCACACATACCAATTGCCCGCAAGAGCAAGACATAGTGTGGAAGTCATGCCAAAGGGGGGAACCCTTTCTGATTTACCCAACCCAACTGCATACCCGTATATAGGTGTCAATCCTAGGACACACATATTATTGTCGATTTCAACCCGACACTCTGTCAAAATTCTGGGTTAGCCTGCCGCCCAAATTTTTGAGTATTTTTAAAACGGGACCCTGCTCGTGAGCCTGGTTACAAGTCCATCCATAGCTTTGCATATGTTATAAACTCAACTTTTCCAGGCTCGGGCCCCGTCCAGCATTTCATTTTGCATTTAGGAGAATTTAATACAAGTGAGAACATCATAATCATAATAATCATGCTAAGACCGTCTCCCAAAAAAATTAAAAAACATTTTTCCTTTCTTTATAAAAAAATCCAAAAACATTCCTCCTTTCTTTAGAAAAAACCCAAAAACATCTCTCCCTTATTTATCAAAAATAAAAAAACATTTCTTTTTTATTTACCAAAAATCCAAAATTATTTTGTCTTTCAATCTAAAAAAATCTCAGAAATATTCACATTCCTTTTCTCAAAAATAAATCCCATTTTACGCCTTCTCAGGTCGATCGCACGCCCTTGGCCTGGCTCCTTATTAGCTTCGATCTTTAGTCAAATCACCCCGGAGTTCTGTCCGTTCCCCTGTTACTTCCTCCGAGTCCGGTATTCATTCGCTTTCCATGGAGAACACAGATCAAGCACCAGTTGCGCACCTAGATCTGATGGCAGTTTTAGCTTAGCTCATGTCCAAGATTGACAACCTTTAGACTGAGGTTCGAGAGATGCAACGAAACTAGGATCTTGTTCCTAAAGATCCCGAGGCCCTATTCCCTCGCGATATGGATCCACCGGAGCCTATCTGGGTTCCCAAATAATATCATCATGCTCCCCACGTCCCTCCTATTAATGGCCCGCCACCTACCCAACTTCCTATGACGAACCTTGCCCAGCCTGGGGCTAACTAGCCTATGATCGTTGATCCGAAAGGGGAGGAGTTGAACAAAGTCAAAGAAGATATCAAGATGCTAACTAAGAAGTTCGATCAAGTCAGAATCTCCAGAAATTACATGGACTACACCCACATGTCTCCTTATCCTAAGGCAAGGTTACCCGAGAAGTTTAAGACGTCGAATACCAAGAAATGCAGAGGAAGTGGACCCCCGATCGTTCATCTTCGCGGTTATCACCGTGCCATGACTCTCCTAGTGGGTTCTGAAGAGGTGATGGCCCAATTATTTCAACAAACTTTGAAGGATAGCGCTCTCCGATAGTTTTTGTCTCTCGAGGAGTCCAGAATCCATAGCTGGGAGGATCTAGCCTGAGAATTCATATTGCAGTATAAGTACAACGAAGAGCTTGAGGTCACCTGCCGTGATTTAGATCTGCTCTAACATAACTCTGGAGAATCCGTCAGTAGCTTCATAGCCCGATGGAGGCAAAAAGCAGCTACCATGACCAATCGACCATCCAAGGAAGAACAAGTTAGCATAGTGAAGAAGAACTTATTGCCCCATGTTCGAGCAACCATGGGAGGACAATACTATCCCCACTTTCGAGCTCTCAGAGAAGCAGGAGTAGAAATCGAGGAAGGTCTTACTAAAACACAAGTTGAACAAAAGAAGGTGTCCGGGAAGTTCATCCCTAAAAAATGTGACAAACCTTCAAGTACTGTAGTCTCAAACATCAACAACACCTCTTAACCAACCACTTTATAGGCATCATAAATCCGCCCTATCCCAGTCTGAGAAGAATACACCGAGCTCCATGCTCCCCTCTCCAAAGTTTATCAAGCCCTGTTAAGACGAAACCTCATCAAACCCTTGGATCCCCCTCCATTGCCCAATCCAGTTTCGAGAAACTTCCAGGTAAATGCCCATTACGCCTTTCACCAAACCGCTGGTCATACCACCGACCAATGCCTTCACCTTCAAAACATAATCCAAGGTCTAATTGACGGGGGTACCATTACCCCACCAGCCAAACACTACTCACAACCCACTCCCAAATGATATCAATGTTATCTTCCTAGAAATGAACCTAGAATTTGATCCCTCAACTCAAATCACACCCATACACTCTCCCAAACCTCTCCAAACCTTCCCATATTTCCTCATAAACCTTGTTAGCCTCGCTGATCAGGCACTGTCACTCCTTACCAGAGCATGCATCGTTGTCTGTACCCATTTTGAAAATGGAGGTATGGAATTATTAGGAGTGTTAAACCAACTCCTAGAGTTCGGGATGAAATTTCCTTCACAAATGATCATTGATTACTAGAGGTTAAGCACGCTATTCTTTGAAGCACGAAAATGGGCCCGAGAGTCAGACAGTTGGGTATTACCCACTAATGAAGTCATCTTGGATGATGTCGTCCAGATTATAGCAGAATTATTCAGGCAAACCAATAATATTTGCAGTATGACCAAGTTACTTGATACTCTGAAGCTACAAGGGCGCCTGGTCCCTTCACCCTCACATATTCCCACATAATGGGAATACTTGTATGAAGAAGCCATTGAAGTTATGGAATGCATAGATTTTACATGGAAAGACAGAGTTGTTGCCACCGGATGGGGGGAAGAATTTAAAGATTCGAATGAAGAATAAGTTTTTGAGAAAATTCGCTCGATAGTCGATATGTGTGGTATGATATCATTTGAATAACCCCTCAGAGAAATAAACAAGGTAGTAGAACAACTCGAGATTGATGAAGAAACAGGGTTCATGTTCTTCCCTTCTTCAGTAAATCACATGGCCATATGAGGGAGGCATTACCAGATCCCAAGCTCACTACCAACCAATGATAAGGGGAAGGGCGTTGAAAACATTCCTATGCCAGAAATGACCCTCGAAGAGATCAAGATCCTCGATCAGCTGAAGAAAACTCAAGCTAACATCACTCTATGGGGGCTTTTCATGTCTTCTCAGCTGCACAGAAATGCTTTGATCAAGTTTCTCACTGGACCCACAGTTCCTCCCTTTATTACACCAGAAGAAGAAGTAAATTTGGTCAGATCCTTGACCTCTACCCAAATTCTATCCTTTTCCAAAGAAGAAATCCCCAGAATTGGGCCAAACCACAATCATGCACTCAACATCTCCGTCGAAGTTATGGGGAAAATAGTACCACTCTCTCCTGTCGATAATGGATCCGCCTTGAATGTCTGCCCATTAAGAACCTTCAAATGCTTAGGACTAAAAGAACGTGACCTCATTACAACTTTTGCTGCTATACGTGCCTATGATAATACCCGTCAGGAGGTGATGGGATCCATAAAACTTGTAATAGGGGTTGGTCCTTTAAACCCCGTCATTGAATTCCAAGTTATTGATATCCCAGCTTATTTTAACCTGTTGCTCGGACGACCTTGGCTCCACAGTATCAAAGGTGTGTCTTCCTCACTCCATCAGAAATTAAAGTTCTTCGTCAACGGATGAGTTATTACCATTTTTAGCGATGACGATAATACCGAGGGTGTAAGTACCAGTAATCCAATTCTTAAGATACAGCACGGGTCAAATGATATGCACCTATCAGGATTCTGAGTTGAGCCACTCCTACTCCCGGCAGGGGACGATTTCAAATAAAAGGGTTTGTCGCGAATACGACCCTCATAGTAACATCAATGTGATTTAGATGTTAAAAAACATGCACTTCATGCCCGGACTGGGGCTAGGACAAAGACAGCAAGGGATACTTGATCCCATTGAACTGAAGAAAGCTTTCCCTCCTTGTGGTTTGGGGTATCAACCATCAGAATAAGAGCTTAAAATGATCCATCAGTCTCGACCAAAGAGAAGATTAGACATCATCCAGACTATCCCATGTGACTCCTTGAAAGGACAATTCATCAAAGAGGGTGAGGAATTCCCCTTTTGTGGCTTTTTGGAACCATGGTATGACCATACAGACAAAAAGAGGAAATTCGAAATGGAGATCCTTTTCAAAGACAACTATACATGGGCCGAAAGTTCCCAACACCATGTACAACCTCTCATCAAAGATACCGAAGAGACTGAGGAAAGTGACTCCGAGGACTCATTCAACTTACAAACACTGGGGCTGACACTCTGCATGGTTCACTCAAGCACTACATCATTGGATCCATCCCACCTGATTAAAGTTGTTGATACACCTCTCCTCAACTGGCATGCTGTGCCAGTTCTACCTATTGAAATCCCCCCTAATACCAATATTTACCCTATTTCTTCTTATGTTGTCTATCCTTGCTTAAATGTAATTGAGTCCTCCTTTGATGAGGTTCTCAATGCTATTTTTCCTATCAATGAAATAAACAAAAATTTTGAGTATCTTGTTGTGCCTTACATTAATTGTTTAAATCTAATCAAACTTTTGATGATGATGATTTTGCAAATGAATAATTCTTAAATAATCTAAATAAGGTTAATAATAAACAATATAACCGTGTTCAAGTTAATAAAGAAGAGAATGTTATTATTAAACTCGGTTTTAATAGCCAACTGTGCGAGATTAGGATAGGGGCTACCCCTGACAAGCATGAGCGCGCACAGCTTGAAGAATCGCTAAAAGAATTTGTGGATGTCTTCGCATGGTCCTATGATGATATGCCTGGCATTGATCCCGAAATAGCTCAACATGAGATCCCCACTCTTCCAGATTACAGTCGGTTAAACAAAAGCCGAGAAAGCTCCGCACTGAATGGTCACTCAAAGTCAAAGAAGAGGTGGTCAAATAGTTGAACGTAGTATTCATTCGTGTGATTGAATATCCCACATGGCTGGCCAACATAGTGCGTGTGCCGAAATCAAAAGGTAAGGTTCAGATGTGTGTAGACTATCGGGATTTGAACAAATCCTTTCCAAAAGATGATTATCCACTACCCAATATCGACATGATCATGGACACCATAGCCAGTCATGCTCTCAAGTCATTCGTCGGCAGGTTTGTTGGATACAACCAAATTAAAATGCACCCAGATCATCAAGAAAAAATCGTGTTCATCACCTTATGGGGAACCTTTTGCTACACTGCCATGCCATTTGGTCTCAAGAATGTTGGGGCTACCTACCATAGGGCTGCCATAACCATCCTGCACTATCTAATTCACAAAGAAGCCAAGGTTTATGTGGATGATATGATTATCAAGTCCAAAACTAGAGAAGGTCGTGTTCTCACCCTCCGAAAGTTCTCCGAACGACTACGACAGTATCAGATTAGACTCAATCCACAGAAATGTGTCTTCGGCGTTACAAAAGGAAAACTCTTAGGATTCATGGTCAGTGAGAAAGAGATAGAATCAGATCCTGCCAAGCTGAAAGCCAAACTTGAGATGCCACCTCCCCGAACGGAGAAAGAAGTCCGAGGTTTCCTTGGGAAATTGCAATACATCAGCCGATTCATCAGCCAGTTAACCTCCATCTACGAACCCATTTGCAAACTACTTCGAATGGATTCAACCAAGTTTTGGAAAGAGGATTTCCAAGAAGCCTTCGATCGAATCAAACAATACCTGACTCAACCTCCGATACTCATGCCATCACAGCCTGGTCTTCCCTTGCTCCTATACCTAACCATAACCGACACTACAGCTGGGGCTTTGCTAGCCCAATACCTTGAAGATTCCCACAAAAAAAGAGCCGTTTATTATGCCAGTCACAAATTGGTCGAATACGAAGTCAACTACACTGCTTTGGAAAAGGCATGTGTCGCGCTTGTCTGGGTCACCCAAAATTTACGACACTATATGCTCGCCTTCCCCATTAAACTTGTATCCCGAATGGATCCCATCAAATACCTGCTCGAGAAACCTGCCTTATCCAGTAGAATGGTCCGATGGTTGATGCTCCTAGCCGAGTTTGATATCGTATACATCATGCAGAAAGCCATCAAAGGAAGAGCCATCTCAGACTACCTCGTTGATTACCCCATGGATAAAGTTGATGTCTGGATCTCTAAATTCCCAGATGAAAACATCCACTCCACTGCCCAGGACAATCTCCGGTGGCAAATGTTCTTTGACGGCCCTGCCAACAAAAAGGGATATGGCATTAGGATACTTCTGATTACCGCGGATGACTCCCACACTCCCATCGCCACTAAGTTGGATTTCCCTTGCACCTACAACATGACTGAATACGAGGTATGCACGGTAGGACTCAAAGTTGCTCTTAAGAAAGGCATTCAATACCTAGATGTATATGGGGATTCTTCCCTGATCATCAATCAAGTGCTCAGGAAGTGGAAAGTCAAGGATGAGAAGCTCCAACCCTTCCATGCCTACATAGACGAACTAGCCTCTCAATTCCAAGACATCACCTTCCATTACCTACCTCAAGCAAAGAACAACCTAGCCAATGCTCTTGCTACCTTGGCCTCCATGGTCGACATGCCCAAAGGAATAACAATAGCCCCCTTTCTGATTCAAAAGCAAGACAAATCTACCCACTGCTACCATATTGAGCTCGTCACTGTAGAAGATCCCGGGCTAGACAATTATTGGTACTATGATATCTGGAACCTCCTCAAACATGGTAAGTATCCCAATGGTTCCAACAAGAAAGACTGAGAAACCCTCCGAAGACTGGTCGCCCAGTACATCATCTGTCATAAAATACTATTCAAAAGAAACTTTGATGGAACCCATCTACACTGCATTGCAGGGGCTGACATTGAAGAGGTAATGCAAAAAATTCACAGCGGGGAATGCGGACCCTACATGAACGGTCACATGCTTGCCAAGAAGATCATCCGATAAGGCTACTACAAGACCACCATGACCCAGGATTGCACCGCCTATGTTCGGAGATGCCTTAAATGCCAACAGTTCTCCAACCTTCAACATATGCCTCCACATGAATTATATAACATGACTTCTCCCTGACTGTTCTCCACCTGGGGTATCGATATCATAGGTAAGGTTACACCGAAGGATTCCAATGAGAATGTGTTAATCCTTGTTGCCATTGATTACTTCACCAAATGGATCGAAGCCAAGTCATACACATTCCTGAATGACAAAAAAGTTGCCAAATTCATCAAGAAAACATCATTTGCCGATATGGGGTCCCGCATGAGCTAGTGTCAGATAGCGGGTTGCATTTCGAGGCAGAAGTCACAGAAATGGTCAAAGAGTATGGGATCCAGAGACATAAATCTTCTTCTTACCGACCTCAAACTAATGGTGCAGTCGAAGCCGCTAATAAAAACCTCAAAGCCATCATCAGTAAGATGATCAAAAACTATTGACATTGGGCCGACCGAATCCCATACGCCCTTAGTGGCTACCGAACCTCAATCTAAACCTCTACTGGGGCTACCCCTTACTCTCTAGCCTACGGCATGGAAGCAGTCCTACCCGTGGACCTAGAAATACCCTCATTGTGCGTCATGCTTGAAATCAAGGTCGGTGAAGAAGACTGGTGCCAAAGCCGTCTTGACGAGCTGACCCTCCTAAATGAAAGGAGATTGAAAGCTTTATACCACATACAAGGATACCATCGTCGAATAGACCGATCATTCAATAAGAGAGTTAAGTACCGCAGTGTCCGAGAGGGGGAAGTCCCCAAAGAAATAATATAACCCATCTGGGATCCCAGGGGGAAATTCAAGCCCAATTGGAGCGGCCCATACATTATCAAGAAGATCTTGTCCGGTAGTGCCACCATGCTCACCGATCTAGATACAGAAGATATGGCTCGTCCAGTCAACCTGGACCATCTCAAGAAATTCTTCCCCTAGTTTGAAATCTCGGTGCACTACGACCGTTCTCATCTCCCTTATATCTTAAAAAAAATCTCCATTTCCCTTTAACCAGAACTACGTGTGCATGATCCTCTGCAAAAACCATTTTCAAGAAAATCAATTTTTTTTTTCAAAACCCCAGAGGTACATAGGCAGCTCACACATTTTACATGAGCACGGCCCTTTCTTTTTCATAAAAAAACTATTCTTTTCTTATCTCCGAGAACGACAGTTCATTATAACATATACTTGAACAAAAGGATTATGTATGCCTTAGCGGTCGGTATAGATAATTCAAAAAATACAAAACTCATCAAAAAGGCATAGTTGGATGATCAAAAACTTATTTATTTCACTAATAAGAAATTATGGTATAATTACATAAGAAAAAGAACGGATAATTCCCTCCCCCTTACTTCAAAGACAAATAAACTCCCAAATTTATTCCCCATTACAAACTAAACTCTCCAAGAGTCCTATCCACAGCTACCAGAGGAGCCTGCTCCATCATCATCATCTACATCATGGGGTCCCCCAAGCTTCCCCTTCCTGAATAGAGTGCCACAAACGCTTCATGGATCAATAAGCTCGAACCATCTTCGAAAAAAACTACCACAAATCCCTCCATGGTATCAGATAAGGCAAGCCACCTTTGTCCAGTATCCACTTTCAAGATCTTGTTGACCACTCTCCTCCACAACCACTTCATATAATCCCCAGGGATGTGCCAAAATCTCCCAGCAGACTGTGAGGGATGGGTCGATGGACACCGACTCTCCCACAAAGAGACAAGCCGCATACGCAAACGCTCAGTCAAATCTTCTACTGAAAAGAAATCTAGTGTCTGAGGTGGCATGACCTGCTCCCAGCCAAATTGGCGCAGAAGCCGCCAAGATAAATAGAAAGAGGTATGTCTGAGACCAACTAGCCGAACGTATGGGTATTCTCCCAGCTCCAGAATAGGCAGCAGTTATCCCTACCAAGTCACTGACCAGTATAGATTTAGATCCCCATGCTCCATAAACCAGTTATCCCGACTCTCAATATCCAAGCCAACGCTAATGAAATGATGCGAGAAAAAGTTACGTACAGCTGACAAAGGATATTCTAGAGGAGTCACCAGATGAAACCTTTTAGATAACCACATGAACAGTATCACAGGGCGACCCCTCATACAGTCATAACGACCTTCTCGCCAGGCATCAAGGCCATTTAAAGCCTTCTCCAGTATCACCGCCGCAGGATTGCGACAGTATGACATCCATGAAGTAACGGCTGTAAGTTGTGGGTCCACTAGCAGTTTCCCTATCACCAGCAGTAATTTTAAAACCAAGCCCGAAACAATGGCTCCAGCATATCTAGCATCATCAACCTCCTAAAAATGCATAGATTGTAACACTACTGAAAGGGAGATCATTCCTCCAACGACCAGTGGCCTAGCCGCCGAAGGCAAAATACGAAGAAGCCTGGCTAATAAATCCCTAAGAGAACGGGAAAATTTAGGTAAAGCCGCAGCAACATTGGGATTTATCCCAGCATGGCAGAAAACTCTTCGTAGGTAGGACAAACCTCATCCAACCCAAAGCGGAATACATGGTCTTCGGGGTACCAGAATTATACCGCCTCCATCATCATGTTCCACTTTATGGGCCGATTACACCATAAAGAAACTCGAACCATGTTGTAAGCATTATAGTCAACATTATAGGAGCACATCGCCTCTAAAGTCTCGAGGTAGTTAGCAAACTTAACACTACCAGGGAGAGCCATCTCACTGAATAAGAAAGTAAGAATGTGAAGGTGTGAGAAAAACACTCCACTCTTACCCCTCTTTTATACTTGAAAACCCCTACAAAAGACAACCCCTACAGAAATCAGAGGGAATCCTGCCCCACAAAGTACAAAAGGATGAAGGGGATGACCATCAATACATTGAATTGATGGGACTGGACTTGATTGCCGACAGGCAGGACTAGGGGCTTGCCGATCAGCAACCCCCTACTTTTGGAAATTTTCCTTTTTCCTCTTTTGTCAAAATTAGAAACTAATTTAACATAAATTTATATTCTCAACAGAATTTTAAAAATCCCACGTATAATTTCTCACCTTTAAAACTTTCCTTCAAAATCCTAAAATTATCTCTTTTTACGGTCTTAGTAGAAAAGTAAAAAGCACATGTGCATGCATTCATTCATCATTAACAGAAGATAATAAAAAGAACCATTGCATTGCATATATATGTTTTATGTGTTACATCAAATTTTGCAAAAAATAAAGAAAAGAAAAAACAATGGGACACAACCCGAACCCACACTTTCTCTCTCTCCCTCTAACCTAAACTTCACCCCTGCGATGCGCTCTCTTCCCCCTACAATGAGACGACGCACCACCACTACCCAAGTCCCTAGACGAAGCAGACGACACCAAGCAAGAAGGAACCGGGACCGCATCCCGAATATGGGCAATCATCGAAGGTATGCAGTCCCTGATGTCCCTCAGCCAAGTGATCGACACTCGAATTTGCTGTAAGAAGGACATAATCAATATCAAAGCAGAAAAGAAATCAAAAAGAAAGAAAAGAGAGGAACAAAAAGGTATATCGCAGGACGAAAGACCTCCTCTGTCAAGCCCAGCTCCTCTAGATCCATCGCATGAGGACGGTGCAATATAGGCACCATCCCTCCATCATCCCGTGGGATGTTGTACGAAGGAGTATGCAACCGAACGAAGGGAACCTCCGAAGTCGTCATCGCTGTAGACGTCGACGGACCACCACCGCTGTGGGAGGACCCCACTAGCCGACTCGAACCCACGGGAGGGAAAGGAAAGGCATTATATATGCTAGGCGCCATCAGCCAACTCGTCACAAGGTCCATGTAATCGTACATCGCAGCCGTATCCGTGTATAGCAGGTAGGACTCTCCAATCATCATCGCAGTCCTCGCATCCTCTGGCAGCAACTGCTCCAGCCTCATAGACTTAGGAGGCCTCGCAGGTGGCACCACCACCTCCCTTTCAGCAATCTATCGAACCACCCTCTCCCCGAGATACCAAGAGTGGCTAAACTCATCTGCTAGTAAATGCCTCATCTGCGCGTTCACCCCAGTCAACCCCGTGTCCTGAATAGCCATCCCCCAAGGGTAAAAGGTCACCTAAAAAAAACTATCGATCATCACTGCCCCTTTATCTTCTCGAGGCAGTCCAAAAGTCTGTGCCACTGCTGAATGGCATCCTCTACACCATGCCGGCTGGCACCCCCTTAAAATTTCGTACAAAAATTCCCCAAAAATATCAAGAAACTCTGAAAAATCCTCAGAAAATTTCTAAAAATACCAAAAAGGATTTAGAACATTTTCACCAAGAAAATTTCACACTCCCTCAAGTGGAATCACTATTTCCCCAGTGGAACTCTCAAAAGCCAATCGAATCTCTCCCCGGCAACGTCCCCAGAGGACCTCCAAAATATCCAAAACTGTAGGATCATATCCTATTTCCCAAAGGTCTCAAATCTCCCTGAGAAATACGTGTGAACCCTAGACCACCTAATCACTTCCCCAGCATCAAATTGGTTATTCCCGAGGTACAGTCTCTAAAAAACACAAGGATTTTCCCAGCAATTGGCTCCCCAGCTCAAATCAAAATCATGAGGTAATTTTCCTAGCAGAGTTCCCTAAGAACTTCTCACCTTAAGGCCACAGAATTGGATTCAACTCGCATAATTGGTCATCTCTCCAAATCCCTCAGAATTGGCTTTGACCCGCAAAATTGGTCATCTCCAATTAATCCCTCAAAATTGGCTTCGACCCGCAGAATTATTCATCTCCACTTAAGCCCTCAGAATTGGCTTTGACCCACAGAATTTGTAATCTCAACTTAAGCCCTCATAATTGGCTTCAACCCATAGAATTGGTCATCCCAACATAAGCCCGCAGAATTGGCTTCGACCCATAGAATTAGTCATCTCCACTTAAGCCCGCAAAATTGCCTTAGACTCGTAGAATTGGTCATCCCAACTTAAGCTCATAGAATTGGCTTCGACCCGCAAAATTGGTCATCCCAACTTAAGCCTACAGAATTGGCTTTGACCCGCAGAATTGATCATCCCAACTTAAGCCCACAGAATTGGCTTCGACCCGCAGAATTGGTCTTCCCAACTTAAGCTCACTGAATTGGCTTCAACTCACAGAATCATCTCAACTTAATCCCGCAGAATTGGATTCGACCCGCAAAATTGGTCATCCCAACTAAATCCCACAGATTTGGATTCGACTCACAGAATTGGTCATCTCAACTTAAGCCCACAGAATTGGCTTCGACCTGTAGAATTGGTCATCTCACCTTAAGCCCGCAGAATTGGCTTTGACCCATAGAATTGGTCATCTCACCTTAAGCCCGTAGAATTGGCCATCTCTCTAAAGTCCTCAAAATTGGATTCGACCCGCAGAATTGGTCATCTCAACTTAAGCCCGCATAATTGGTCATCACAACCTAAGCCCTCAGAATCAACTTTGACCCGCAGAATTAGCCACCCCCATCATTGTTGTAAGTCCTCAAAATTGACCTAAATCTTTCCTTTAAGACTACCCCCAACATGCCCCTTTAAGCCCTCAAATTGGCTTCGACCCGTATAATCGGTCGCCCTCATCTCCAAGCCCTCATAATTGGCTTCGACCCACAGAATCGGTTGCCCTCATCTCCAAGCCCTCATAATTGGCTTCAACCCACAAAATCGGTCGCCCTCATCTCCAAGCCCTCAGAATTAACTTTAATCCCCATAATCGGTCATCCTCATCCTTAGGTCCTCAGAATCGACCTCGACCCTCTAGTCATACTCTCCCAAAGTCACCATGCGGTGTCTATTCGATGGCTATCGTTTGTTCCAAACTCACCCATCAAGGGTATCTATAGACACCCCATTCTAATACCCACTAACTTCTCCTAAGGTCCCTAGTACCTCCCTTTATTATTACAAACCCAAGTCATACCCCGGCTACTGACCTAGAGGCCATCGGACGCTCCCACGCTCCGTTTGACCAAAAGTTAAACTCTTCAACTCGACTGAGACTGAATGAATCTTCACACAGTGCTGAAACTCCTTTCCAATGGTCCATCCCATGCACGATTCTAACTTACCATGCGAACGAAAGACCCATTTTCCCCCGAAACCCGATCAAGAGTCCACCGGGCGCTCCCGGGCATCATTTGACCAAAGTCAACTCTTCAGCTCGACCAATACTGAATGAATCTTCAAAGGTCACTAAAAACCCTTTTGAACGGGCCACCCTGTGCGCGATTATGACTTACGATATGGACGAATGATCCGTTTTACTCTGAGATGTCATCGAATGCTTCCAGGGCCCAGTTGAAAAAAGTCAACTCCCCAAACTGGGTCAAAATCTTTGGAATGTCGAAATACATCTCCTAACATTTCCAAAGGTCCACCCCATGAGCAATTTTGACTTACCATACGGACGAACGATTTGTTTACGTCCGAAGTTTCCCCGTCCAAAGGACCGATGAGTGCTTTAGAGCCACATTTGACCCAAAGTCAACTCCCGAATCCCAGAACGGTCCCAAGGACCTTCGAAGGTCTCTGAATTACCTTTCCAACAATTCTCCCCATGCATAATTCAGATCAACGGTTTGCACTCAGCGATCGATTTTTTGAATGAGCTTGAAAGAGACTGCCAAACGGCAGGTCCCAAACCCTAACTATTGGTAGTGTGCCTAAACGCAACTGCCTATTGGCAGGACTAGGGCTATGTAGATCGGCAATGCCCTAGGCCTATAAAAATTAGGGCTTGACCTCATTGTAAAGGGAGCCCAGATCTGAATTACATCACTCTCAGCGAATCCAGAAGACCTCTCTCGAAGTCAGCGTGATTTCCACATCCAAATCCCTTTCCAACCTTCACTTTTCATCATCCTTTTCATAAAACTTGGTGAATTAACAACCTCCATCATCATCCAAGTGCAAGGGCTTCTCTCCAACATTCAAGATCAAGCTCAAGATCTTCAAGGAGGTCCAATTTTCTCCATACTCTCCTTAAATTCTCACAAACTCGCATTAACTTGTTTTATTACTTAGAACTTTTATTCTCCCATATCACAGATCCTAAAAATCTTTTTATTTAGTATTATTGCACATCTCTTATTTTCATATAAATTAAAATTCAAAAAAAAAACAAGAAAAAGAGGATTTGCTCATAAATTCCAAACGGGAATTCTCACACTTTTTACACACACACATGTATAAGAGAAGTCCCCTAATGATATGCAAATATTGCATATTTCATTCGCCGAACCTACGTATTTTAACCCCCTCGGGTATCTTATTCCCTATATTTATGCTCGTTAACCAGACAACCTCGAATTTCTACATTAACATGTTTTGCAGGGGTTAATTGAGTTTTTATAGGTATTTGGATGCTAAGTGTGACGTTCGGACGCATTCTGATCAATTTTCGCACCCGACCGCACATTCAAGGGCATTTTAGTCTTTTCACAGATTGGGTACCTAGCCCAACATCTTCACTAAATTTGTATCCCTCCTCGCTAGCTTTACGTGGCCGTGAACGGTGCGCGATTCCGATGCAAAATAAAGAAGTTACGGCAATTTCAGTGGACGAGAAATGCAAGCATGCAAAAACAGCAATGCAGTGTGATGTTACCTCCTTGATCGATCGATCGACCAAAGGCGTCGATCGATCGATCCTTCTCGACAATGGGATTTTTTATTCACCATCGATCGATCGACCAAAGGGGTCAATCTGTCGATCCCCTGTTTCCAGGAGATATTTTGCCTTTTCTTTTCTTTTCTCTGTTCTTTTCTAATTCTTTTCCCACCTACTATATAAAGCATTTTTTGTTATAATAAATAGAGATGAACGTTTTAGGATAGATTTTAGATTAGAATAGCTTAGGGTTTGTGGGATTTGAAGAGTTCTTCTTTGATTCTTCTTGGTTTGACACCCAATTGGGTTGTAAGTTACACTATTCATCTTCCTATCCATTAATATAGTTTGTTTTTAATTTATTCTTTCTTTCTAGTTAAATTTACATGCTTTGTTAATTAGTTTATATGCTTTGATTTACTTGCTTTCTAGGTAGATTTACCGCGTTTATTTACCGCTTTCCATTTATCACGTTTTTAACATGCTTTCTAGGTAATTTAAATTAGGTTGTGTTTGAATTTAACTCACTCGGGTTAACACATTGCTTGGCTTTTGTGATGGTGTTTACGGGTCTATTTTGGGTGCATTTTCCTAGTTATTACGCCTAGGATATTTGACAGGGCATATCATGTATGTCCGGTGCTTACGACCTTTCGCGTGTAATGTCTGGGATATTTGTGATGCCAAAATATTATTAGGCTTTTTATGCGGATTTAGGGGCATGACAACCCTTGATTTAATTAACTGTCGAAACGAGACGCATTTTGTAATAACTCGTCGACCCGTGTAACCATTTTATACAAATTAACTCTGGTGAGGGATATTCGACGCAACCTATAGTTTTACTCGCTTTGTTAGTCTAGTTTCAATACCCTCGCGTAGATAATCATTAACCATTTATGCATCTTTTCCTTTTTAGTTTGTAATCACCTTTTTCCCTTTTATTTTGGAGTATTAAATCATATAAATTATAGCATCTCGTCTCAGTGGATATTTCGATACCCGACTTACTGCTAGACTTTCCCCGCAAGTGTAGTCGTAATTTAGATTTTTGTATTGTTGTGACGAAATGAAAACAACGACTGTGTCCTTACACGAACACACCTTTCGCACTCGATCAAAATGGCGTCATTGTCGTGGATGAGTTTGTTTTAGACTTTATTTGATTTAGTAATTCATAGTATTTTCTTTCTATTTGTATTATTTTCTAATCTTTTTGCAGGACTTCCACATTTGAGCACTTAGAAACGCTCGAATTTTTTCCGCGCGCATCTACTTTGTGGAATTTGCCATTTCGAGCCATTTTTGGGGTAAGCATGTCTTATTCTAGTTCTTTCAGTAATCCTTGTTATAATTCTCACAATCCTCGCAAACCTATGACTTTCGATGAATACTTAGAATTCCAAAGTATACCAAATTCAAATATGACTTTGGGCGAGTATAACGAAAGTCAAAATTTGGGTTATTGGAATTTTGATGATGATGACAATGATTTTGGGCCTTTACCTCCTTATAATAGGAATTTTGAAATGAATTCGAATATTTTTCAAAATTCCTATAATAATGAGGTTTCGTTTAAGTCCGATGGAAATTTTCAAAGTTTCCATTTTCATGCACCCGCACCTCGACCTATGACATTCGGTGAGGGTTTGCGTATGAATGAAAATGAGAAAATTGAAAATCGTTATCGGGAAGAAAATCGTTTATGGGAACATGACTTAGATTTATTATTTGAGTCCGACGAGGATTTTGCTTCCGAGACTTTTGAAGTCGAGGAATGTTTTGAACCAAATGAGGAACTTGTGCCTACTTTGGAACAAACCATTATAGACTTTGCCCATTGCATGATAGATATTGAAATTGAGGATGAAAATGACGTAATATCTATTTGCAATTAAATGATTTCTTCTTTGGCCCCCAAAGAAGAACATTTCATTGTAAATGATGTTATTTCCTTCGAAATTCAATCTTCATGAGATGATCATTCGTCTCATGAGTTTGAATTTCTTTCATCCCCATTTTCATTCTCAATTATCATACCATCTCAAGTACCCAATGATTCGGTTTCAAACTTTAATGTTTTAAACCTTTTCGCCGATGAGGAGTACTTGCTCGAGTCGCCTTCCACGATCGCATCTTTGCCTTTGTGTGCGCCGCCTCCTATTCCAATTTCAAAATCATTGGGAGGATATTCGGCTTTTCTCGGTCCCCACATGTTTTTGTCACCCGTTCAATCCAAACCCCCCATCGTCCCTCCAAAAATTTAAATTGGCGATGGTTCATTTCTTACGCCTTACACATGCCTTCCGTTGTTCAAATAAAATTCATATTTTTCAGAAGACATGGTTGTATGTGAGGGTACACCGGTTATCCTCCAAAGTCAAATCGCTCTTATGGTGGACCCTCAACTATTTAAACTTCTAGTTTATAGTTAGTGTGAGGATTAAATAGTAGGCTGTATATAGTTAGCTTTTTATTTTTTCTTCCCTTTTTAATTTAGTTTAGTGTAATTAGTTAACTTTTTGTTATTTGTTTTTGCTATACTCGGTACTAACTTGTTTTGTAGATTCTTTGGACTTGTTCTTATGGGGATTGCTCCAATTTTGGGTAATATCGTTATTTTCCTCTCTTTAACTTGGTTCTTAATTCACATTGAGGACAATGTCAGGTTTTAAGTTAGGGGTGTGGGATATTCTATCCATTTCTTTATTTTAGTCCATGTTTTTACTCACATGTTAGTTACTTAGTAGGCTTTTCTTAGAAAAATTCAAAAATTTCAAAAAGATTTTCTTTCTTTTTTCTCCTTTTTTGGGCATTTGCCTTTGTTTCCGATGATAAATTTCAATAATTGCCCGATCCAATAGACAACCCAGTGATGCATATTCTCGATTTTAGAAGTTATTAGACTTTAGTCTCACTTATTGATATTATGAATAACTTCATAAATTAAACTTTAATCCCATGAGTACATGCACTTTTATCGTTTTATTGATTTGGTTTAAGATTTTTATAACTCGGTAATCTTTTGTTGCATTGTATATACTTACACCGAGTAAGCTTTGTACCTTTCATCATTTGTGAGTGTATACACTATTCTTTTATCATTGAAAACGTTGAATTCGTTGGTAATCTCACTATTCTTTCATTTGATCGTTCATTAATTGAGTTCATACTTGAAATGTGTTACTTGATCATGATTTTCATTTATTGTTTTGATTCGAGAATTGCGTAAACTTTTGGAAATGATCATAGGCATTCTTTGTTATATCACCCATATTAGCCTTGATCTCATCCTTATATTTTTACCCTCGTTAACTCCTTTAAGCCTAAATATAGCCCTTTATTTCATAACCCATTCCCATAACCAACTCTAAATTGGAGTTTTAAACCATACATACACTTTCCATACCTTTGTTTGGAGTGTTAATTGGGATTGAATGATGTTGTTATGATGTCAGTTGCAATTTAGGCATATGAGAGTTTGAAAAGTAAAGAAAAGAAAAGAGAAAAAAAAATGATGAAAAAGGGAAAGCAAAAGCAAAAGAAAACAAAAGAAAAATGAGAAAAAGAAGAAAAGAAAAGGAAGAGAAAGTTTTAAAGGTTGTGTATATAGTTCAATAAGCTTTGATTACTCTCCCCGATGATATATCTAATGCCGTTTTGGAACTTGTTTTTCAGTTTTGATATTGCCCGCATTTTTCCATTATTCCAAGTTTTCATTTCGAACACTTTGAATCCGTACATACATTCCTTCATTTCGTACCCTAACCTAGCCTACATTACAACCCTAGTAAAGTCCCATGTGATCTTAGGTTGATGTAATTTAAAAGTCAAAATAGTTTTCTAATCTGTGAAAAAAAAATTCGCCTCCTTTAATGAGTGGTATCCTTCCATTGAGATTACAAGTTTTAATTTCATATATAGCGTTCTTCATTTTTGACATGTACGAGACCTAGTTTCCATTTACATTTACTTTTTATGCCCACGTGTTCCGTGTGTTACCTCCCTATTTCGAGTGATTTTGCTTGATGAGTGTAATACCCGTGAGGATTGAATATATGCTTACTTTAATGTTTATCCGGTTTATATAAGTTTTTTGCCAAATCACACTTTGCATGTGCTCGCTCCCCCTCCCACATTTTAAGGTTTCAATTCTATGAGGTGCATTCTATAATGTTAATGATTTGGACTTTTGTTTGAATTCATTCACTTTGCTAATAATGCATATGAAATCCTTTTCGCTATTGTTGGGCCTGTCACATATTGGTTTGGGCATATTTTGAGGAAACCATGTGATGTTTGTGGGTGTCATCCCTGAAAACCCTCACGAGACGACACTCGTCCACTATGGGGACCTAGGGGTTTAACGGATTATTGCATACGCTAAATGCAATCGAATCGCCCGCGAAAGTGGCCTTATGCTTTTATACCATACTTTTGTACTATCCCTATTTTTGGTTTGCTTGAGTTCTTATTGCATCCTATTTCAATGCTTGGGACTAGAAATGTGTAAGTTAGGGAGTGCGATGATACGCAAATATTGTGTATTTCATCCTTTGAACCTACGCATTTTAGCCCCCTTGGGTATCTTATTCCCTATATTTATCCTCGTTAACCAGACAACCTCGAATTTCTACGTTAACATCTTTGGCAGGGGTTAATTGAGTTTTTATAGGTATTTGGATGCTAAGTGTAAAGTTCGGACGCATTCTGCTCAATTTTAGTACACGATCGCACGTTTAAGGGAATTTTAGTCTTTTCATAGATTGGGAACCTGGACCAACATCTTCACATAAGTTGTATCCCTCCTCGCTAGCTTCGCGTGGCCGCAAACGGTGCGCGATTCCGATGCAGAACGAAGAAGTTATGGCGATTTCAGCGGATGAGAAATGCAAGCATGCAAAAACAGCAATGTAGTGTGCGGTTACCTGCTTGATCAATCGATCGACCAAAGGAGTAGATCGATCGATCCTTCTCGACAGTGGGATTTTTTTTCACCATCGATCGATCAACCAAAGGGGTCGATCGATCGATCCCCTATTTCCAGGAGATATTTTGCCTTTTCTTTTCTAATTCTTTTCCCACTTACTATATAAAGTATTTTTTGTTGTAATAAACAGAGATGAACGTTTTAGGATAGATTTTAGGTTAGAATAGCTTAGGGTTTAGGGGATTTGAAGAGTTGTTCTTTGATTCTTCTTGGTTTGACACCCAATTGGGTTGTAAGTTGCACTATTCATCTTCCTCTCCGTTAATATAGTTTGTTTTCACTTCATTCTTGCTTTCTAGTGAAATTTACATGTTTTGTTAATTAATTTACATGCTTTGATTTACTTTCTTTCTAGGTAGATTTATAGTGTTTATTTACCGCTTTCCATTTATCGCATTTTTAACATGCTTTCTAGGTAATTTAAATTAGGTTGTGTTTGAATTGAAGTCACTCGGGTTAAAGCGTTGCTTGGCTTTGGTGATGGTGTTTACGGGTCTATTTTGGGTGTGTTGTCCTAGTTATTACGCCTAGGAGATTTGACGGGGCATATCATGTATGTCCCGTGCTTAAGACCTTTCGCGCATAATTTTAGAGATATTTGTTGACGCTAAAATCTTATTAGGCTTTTATGCAGATTTAGGGGCGTGACAACCCTTGATTTAATTAACTGTCGAAACGAGACGCATTTGTAATAACTCGACGACCCATTTAACCATTTTATACAAATTAACTCGGGTGAGGGATATTCGACGCAACCTATAGTTTTACTCACTTTGTTAGTCTAGTTTCAATACCCTCGCCTAGATAATCATTTACATTTTATGCATCTTTTCCTTTTTAGTTTGTAATCACCTTTTTCCCTTTTATTTTGTAGTATTAAATCATATAAATTCTACCATCTCGTCTCAGTGGATCTTTCGATACCCGACTTACCGCTAGACTTGCCCCGCAACTGTAGTCGTAATTTAGGTTTTTGTATTGCCGCGGTGAAACGAAAATGACTGCGCCCTTACACGAACACACCTTTCGCACTCGATCATCCCCGATTAGATTTATGGGGTAAATCCCACCCCTCATTTTTGCATGCGAATTACGTGGACTTTGATGCTTCTATAGGCTATGTAGGTGTCTCGGGGTAAAACCCGAGACTCGAGTCCTATTCTTACTTTTTCTCTCATTTTCTATCGTCTCTAAACTCAATTCTCTTAGATTCTACATATTTACATATGCATATATTTGTTCTTAGTGGCGTATTATTCCACATGCGTTATCATTCCCTTATAATGACTGAGGCTAGGATAATCGCATAAATCCTATTTTCTAATATTACTTTTGAGGAACATTCCTATGGATGACTTGCTTTATCTCTTCCGTGATACAAGTCGATGATTCCTATCTCCACTACATATACACATGCACACATATCACGGGGAAATAAAGGAAAATAGCAATAACCCATGAGACACCTTAAGGGCGGAATGGGTGCCTAACACCTTCCTATTTCGTAACTTAGCCTTCAGACCCTTTTTGAATCATTTTGATTTCGTATGTATCAGTATGTCTTTGGATGTTGTCATTTGGGATGGTTCCCTTTTCTTTTGCCTGTTTTGATTAAAATAGATTGGCGACTCTATCTCTCTATATTTTTCACCTCATTCACCGACGCCAGCAGAAGCGCTCCCGAGAGGGACTTACGAGACCTAGAGGGATCCTCTCCCGCCACGCTGCGAGGGGGTCTATCCGGGGATGGCCACAACCATTTTAACTCCTTGGTAAACCTGTCACAAAACCCATAGTAATATGTTCCCAATTCCATTAAAGGATAGGTAGAGGTTGTAATAATCCTGATGGTTTCTGATGTTCAACTTTTACTTGTTTACAAACCAAACACGGAGATACAAATTCTTTTATCTCCATTTTCACGTTATTCCACCAAAACACTTCTCGAAGATCTCTCTACATCTTGATTTTTCTTGGATTAAATGTGAATCTCGAGTAATGACTTTCCTCCAAAATTTGCCTCTTTAATTGGGCATCATGTGTAAAACACACTCTATTTCCAAACCTCAATATATCATCTCGTATCGTAAATTTGATTTTCTTCCCTTTAATAACTTCTTCTCTAGTCTTCTTTAGTTATTGGTCATTTGCTTATGCAATTTCAATCATTCCATCAATACGGGTTGTACTTGTAAGTTTGCATTTATTCCTCGTTATTATAAATATGAACATCTATTTACATACTTCTTAAATCCTTTAACAGAGCCTCCCAGTTTACAATAAGACATGCTAAATTTTTTCTAGACTTTCTACTTAAAGCATCAACTACTATATTAGCTTTCCCTAGGTGATAATGAATATTTAAATCATAATCCTTCATCAATTCTAACTACCTCCTTTGTCTCATGTTCAATTCTTTCTGAGTAAATATATATTTCAAACTCTTATGATTGGTATAAATCTCGTAAGTCTCTCCATATAAATAATGTCTCCAAATCTTAAGATTAAAAATTACAACTGCTAATTCTAGGTCATAGGTTGGATAATTCTACTCATGTAGTCTTAAATATCTCAAGGCATAAGGTACTACTTTTCCATTTTGCATCAGTAAACATCCCAAACCATTTTTAAAAGCATCACTATAAATCCCAAATCCCCCTGTCCCAGAAGGAATAGAAAAAATTGGGATAGTTACTAATAGATTCTTAAGTTCTCAAAAATTATTCTCAACTTCCTCACAACATTCATATTTCACCTTCTTTTGTGTTAATCTAGATAGAGGTTTGGTAATACTAGAAAATCCTTCAACAAATCTTCGATAATAACCTGCTAGTCCAAGAAAACTATGAATCTCCGTCACATTAGTTGGCCTAGTCCAATTTAGTATAGAGTCAACCGACACTCCCTACTTAGAAATGACATGCCCTATAATAGAAATGTTGGGAAACCAAAACTCATACTTCTTTAACTTTGCATATAATTTCTCCCTCCTAAGGATTTGTAACACTATCTCTAAATGCTTTTGGTGTTCTTCAATACTTTTGGAATAAAGAAGGATGTCATCAATGAAAACAGCCACACACTGATCCAAATATTTCCTAAACACTTTATTCATCATATCCATAAAAGCATCTGATGCATTAGTTAGTCCAAATGGCATTACAAGAAATTCATAGGACCACATCTAGTACGAAAAGATGATTTTGAAATATCATCTTCCTTAATCTTCTATTGGTGATAGTCTGACCTAAGGTCAATCTTTGAAAATACTTGTGCACCCTAAAATTGGTCAAACAAATCATCTATATGAGGTAAGGGACATTTTTTCTTAATGGTCACCTTATTTAGTTCTATATAATCTATACATAACCTCATCGTCCCATCCTCCTTTTTAACAAATAACACTGGAGCGCCTCAAGGGGATACACTTGGTCTAATGTCTAACAGATCTTATTATTGAAATTTTAATTCCCTTAATTCTAAACGTGCCATGCGATAAGATGGTTTTGATAATGGTGTAGTTACAGGAATAAGGTCAATCGTAAACTTTATTTCTCTACTAAGAGGTAAACTGGGTAAATCGTCTGGAAAATGTTTAGATATAGTAATATCTTCTAAACTAGGCTCTTTTGTTTCCAAATCGATAACACTTTCAAGGAATCCTTGGCATCCCTTCTTAAGAAAACTACAAGATTGCATTGTAGAGATAATACACATGGGAGTTAGGATGCTAGTTCCTTCAGAACTGAATTTTGGTTAGTTATTAGAAAGTAACTCTCTTCTCAAAACAATCTACCTTAGTATGATACGATGCTAACCAATCCATGCCCAAAATGACTTCAAAATATCTTATGTATAAAACTATCAAATCGATAAATAGTTTATGACTACTAACATCTATAGGGAAAGACTTATATACTAATGTTCCCGTCAGTAACTCACCTGAAGGAGTAGAAATGTGTATGCTGTGATTCAAGGGTTCAGGCATATTAGGAAAGCAGTTAATAAAACATATAAACACAAATCCTTGGGTAGAACTAGAATCTATTAAAACTTGAAAAGGTTGTGCACATATAGAAAGTGTGCCTAACACTCTTGATCGTGTATTCCCTTCCTCGTGTATTCTCTTAGTTATTCTCCACCAATGATCGGCTTCACCTTCTAACATAAACTTTACAAATGAAACCCTTTGTTCGTCGATACATTTAAGAACACCGAGCATCTTTTCCATCTGCATCACCTAACTTTTTGCTTCAGTGGGTTTATGAGTACCTTTAAAAGATGGCAGATTCAACTTCTTGAACTGTTCAATAGTATAGCTACTTAGTTAAAGATTCCTTTGTGCTCCATTATTCACCTAATGTTCAATAATATTTACTAGACTTTCAATCACCTTATATGCACCTTCAAGTCCTTCCATACTTGAACCATCAGTTCCCGTAGTTGATCTTGTCTTGGTCATTTTCTACAGTTATGGCCAAACGTAAGATATATTATATGATCTCAAGATTGAAAATTAGAAGAACAATTATATATAATGTAAGACATATGAAGGGTTATCATATAAGTCGAATATTTAATCCTATATCCTATGTATGGAAACTTAAAATCTATTACATTTAAAAAATATGTTTAGCAGTCTACGGGTTCATAACCTATGCTCTGATACCACCTCTATCACGACCCCGGCCCAAAATAGTAATAGGGAACGAGTGTCTTGACATGCCACCAAGGCAACAAATATTCTGACTTAAATTTTTTCCTTAATTAAATGCAACGAATATACAATGACATGGTTATGAATCGTAAAATACTAAAAGTGAAGGAATTACGTCATCAGAGCCTTCTAAAGGAAACTTCATTTATATTAAAAGTAATAATGACTTACGTCTTAAGACAAAATTTAAAAAAATTTACAAGAGAGACAAACGTGCTCTATATATGATAAAAAAAATTACTTAAAGTAACAAAAGGAGATTTAAAAACTAAATCTTTAACATAGTCCTTTTCGTTCCATCCGCGAGCCTAATTATTTCTTGTAAAATTGTTATTTATACAACGTCAGATGAAAGCCGAATGAGATTCAATATCCAAACATTCCAGGATTTTCAGAAAATTGATACATATTCAATTTAGAACAGAAGACATATATTTAGAGAGAGAGGAATTTGCAGTAATATATATAAAGTAACTGACAATATATATTTTCAGAATAAACAGTTCAGAATAGAACAGATAAAATAATTGAGTAATATGTCAATTATTCAATTTTTATTTTAATGGCCATGTATGCTCTAATACCCAAACAGATAGTGTTAGCAAATGTTTTCTCCCGCTAACATCACAGACAGAAAAATCATGATTTTTGGAACAAGGCCTTCTTTAGGGCACACCAGCGATAAACCAACTGGGAAGGTACCACCCAAATATTTCCACCCGGTAGTCAATGCCAATATAGTAAGAGAGTTTCCATAGGCCGAATCAATAATTTCAAAATTCAAATAAGATGTATATAACGAGAGATATACACATATAACAAACGATGGAATCATTGGTATCAGATGTATTTTGAGAATAAAAGCATTTGACAAAATACATACAGTTTGCATAATATCATATAATCAAAATACGCAAGGAATGTCATAAAGTTCTCACCTAAAACAGAGGTTCAAAGTAAACTGATATTAATTCTTCGATCACTTCGTTAAGATGAAACTTCTTCTTAAACTTTCCCACAATTATACTAATTATTTCTCAAGTAATGGGTGGAAGTTAAAATGATCCTAAAGGCCTTATTTATAGTCTTCTAAAGATATTACGGCGTTGACACGTGTCGAGTTGACTAAGCTTTTACAACGGCGAGTCAGCGTTGAAGTGTCGCGTAACGAAGGCGTCTTGAAGTCTTATTCCACCAAACTGCGACACGTGTTTTAGCTTCCTCTCTAAAGGCGACACATGTTTAAGCTTTATCTACACGAATGACATGTGTAAGCACGAGGTGTCAAGCACAAGTGGAAAGGTATTAAAGGTATAAGGGTCATTATACACATGAAGGGCATTTTGGTAATTTCATACTATATATTTCTATATTTCTTAGAGGTCCTTGAAAATATTTTATTTACAAAAATATCCCTTTTTTATTTTTCATTTTGGTCCTTAAACCTTTCTTGATTAAAATCAAGTCTCTAAACTTTTATAAAATTACATTTTCTACCCCAAACTTATCATTTAGCTTAAGATGTGTCATAAAACTTCAATTTGACCCATTTTACAGTTGATTCTTCAAATTTAAAAATGGTCTTTGTCATATTAAGAACTCTTAATATCACAATTGTAATAATATAACATTATCAGACAGTAAGTGAGAAGCAATTTTAAAATAAACTATATATGAGAATAAAATTTGGGTAAATACAAGAAGAGGTCATTAACATCACCTGACCTTTCACTCGAACTTTAAACCACATTTACCCTTGTCCTTCATTTCCTTTGTCTACTCCAAAAATCTTCACTAACTCGATTAGGGTTACCCTATCCTCTAAGTTGTTCCCACATAAGCATGCATTAATATCTCAGTACCTCATAGTTCTAATCAACTTGGTCAATCAACGAACTACCCATTCGCTCTTCAGCAAAACATCATCGAAAATCACAACGAACTACCCATTCACTCAGTAAGAATCCACTAATTATGTGCCCACTCCATATAGTGCTAAAAATCCCTTCAAGATATTCTTCTCCAAATTTCACCACTGGTGATAACATGATCATGTTTTAACTTTCAAAAGAGGATGTTCTCCTCGACTGGTCCAACTGGTTATTGATACATAATAACACAAACTCATCTCGTATCGTGACATCATCCTAATTCTAGTGGTCCACATCTCTGCTTAGTAAACAATCCATCTTTTTGGAACTTGCTCACAATAATATTGTCCTTGAATACTCCTCCAACTCAAAACTATGTTGTCTTCTCCCCAGACACCTATACTAACCCTGACAAAGTCAATCTCACAAAATACCTTCACGAAAAATCCAAAGCTAGTGCCTACTCTAAGGTAAAAACTAAGTTGGTGATAGCTCGACATCTATAACAATAAAACTATAAAATCTCTAACCATCAATCAAAACATTTATTCAATCGTAATCCCCTATAAAATACCCACATCGATACATTAAACAAGTGCGCTAGGCCTTTTCTTGAGGCTAATCACAAGTTCACTAATAATAGGATGATATCTCATCTAAAACTCAACATATCGGTTGAAACCAAGCCGGCCAAAAAAACTGCCATTTCTTTATAATTACGACGTAAAGTATCCCCTTCCCAGTTGGGAGTAACCAGAAATACATAAAGCTCAAATAAAATATATATACACCATAATCTTAGTACACACATTTATTATAAAGAATGATAAATCCTCAATATCTCATCTAAACTCATGCTCGCGAGTCATAAACATACTCATATCTATCCCCTGGATGTATCCCAAAAAAATAGTTGCTACAAAGGCATAAAATAACTAAGTGGTCTCACTTGCCACGAGCATAACATCTAAATGGTTTCCCCACTGGCGGCCCTGCCGACCTTACTTCCTTGATCATTTTTGCTCAAAATTTCCTCTTTTACGCAGCTCTCATAGGTTGTGGCCCCACTGGCCATAATTACCTTAACCCTAATAGCCAAAATAGATCACATCGCCTACTCTTGTAAACCTTTTAGGCACGATCCCCCTACATCATTCCTTCTACTTATCAGGTTTCCATATTCGATTTAACGCTATACTATCTCAAATTATTAAGCCCACTTTGGCCTCGATCTTCAAAATCTTAGGGCTTTATCCCTATAATAGTTATAATGATTCTAATGATGCAGGAGTGTAACTTCAAGTAACAACTGTCAAGCCTTTCACACAAGGTTTTTACCAAATCCAAAAAGTATTTCTCGTATTGAACTGATAACATGAACATCCTTGTTTTCCTTAGGATCAATCTCTCCCGGAGTGGAAATAGAAATATATTTGAACTCCTCCTTATGCTGTCCACCACACGATTCCACAGATGAGGTCTTTGAAAACTTACTTCTATTGTCATTACGGATGGTGAGTGAAAACATTTCCTTAGGACATACACTAAACACTTTCCAAACAAGCCATGCGTAAATCACTTACTAAAGGTATCGCATCAAAATGACCTTAACTCCCAACCAGAGTCGACTTCATGCATGAGAAATTTCGCAAGCGAAATCTAAACAAGGAACCCTCTCGATACACTTGGTTTATCCAAGTCTTTCATCAGGAAATAATAGCGTGAAACCTGATAAGCGATCGTCGTTATAAATAACACAAACCCTAAATGGAAAAAGCTAAAGTATTCAAAAAAACATAAGATGAAAAATTTAAGGATGCACTTAAGCTCTCCAGGACACTAGAACCTAGAATGTTCTAATACCAACTGTGATACCCTGCAAAATCCATAAATAGATTGATCAAGTCTAATATAAAAATCACGAAAATAGAAAACATTTGGTAATATTCTCAGCATACTGAATTAACTGAAATTGAACAAATAACATAATAAGATAAAGTAAAACTGAAATAATATACAACCAACTCGTATACCAATCGTATTTGCAAAACACTCTCAAAATCCAACGAGATTATAGAACTACATAAATCCCTTAAAACTAAAATCTGAACGACAAGAACAAAAAAAGTGGTTGGCACGCAGGCCAAAGACACCTATATCCTAAGAATCTACAACATCATGAGATGCCAATGAACAGCATCGGTTAAGACAATGGATCTCAAGGTCTAAGTCCTAAAAATGTTAAAATCCACAACGTTAATAGCAAGCCTACGAAGAATAAAAGTATTGATGAAATTAAAACAAATAATAACTATGCATTTTATTCCAACCTGAATAACCTAATATAATATGTGGTTATAAATCCCGAACCCATATGTCGACCATGTGATTAAAGCTTTGTATTTTCATTGTTTAATCTTTAGTTTATCATCTTTAAGTTTATCTTTTTCATTACAAAGCATCGGTTGTGTGGTAGTCTCTAACCTACGATACTTCTCAACAAATAACCAATAATAGTCTTATAACTCAAGTATATACACATTTGACTCGCATGCTAATAATACAATACACACATCTCTAGTATATGCAATACACAGATTCGAAATATAAGTATGTAAGTAAACATCCCTACTATAAGTCATATACATATCTATTATAGCACGGAAACCTACAACCACACAATAATCACATATGGTAGGATAAATACTCCCTTACGCCTAACATTTATACAAAGGTACAACTCCCAACAAGTACAAATAAATGGGCTATTCTCACGCCCTCACATAATGAAGAACTATCCATATTACCTTCATGGATCACTCACACGTACTAGGTATAGTCTCAGGTTGCCTCAACCCTAAAATATCATCAAGATTGAAGGATAAATCACTACACTTACCCATCATACATATAGCCCACTATACCAAAGACTAGACGAATAAATATCTCCGTGAAACCTCTCAGTACACAGTAACCTAGATGTAGGACCTATGGTATAATGACCATGGAAAACTTATCTTCTCACAGAGTCGCCATAGTCATCTATACCATATATTCCCTATAATGAAATCCCTCTTAGTAAGTCACCATAAGTATTTATAAATGGTATGTATTGAACATAAAACATCCATTTAAATATAACCCTTATTAATGGGTTAAATTAAATAAACATATCAGACCAACGCTGCCAGATTACATTTATCAACATAACATACACAACCCTTACTAACGAGTTAAGATAAATCACAAACACATTCCAACCAAATGCTACCGGGTCACACTAATCATCTCCATTTATAAACAAGGTATAACATATATATAACCTTATACACATTCCAAGATACATTAACTCTAACACTCTGGGATCCTAAATCTAGGTATAGTCTCACCTTATTAAATGCTAAAACATGCACAACAACTATATTAAATCTTAATTAGACCTAGTCCATTCTCCTAATGCATTGTGCCTAAGAATAACCCCACACATAATTTAAATGAAATCATGGAACATAGTAATTACCTAGATCTATGAAGTTATAGCCCAAACGTAATCTCACCCAAAAGATGTTCACTCCACTCGTACAACACAATTACTCAATCAATCTCGAGCAACAATCATAATCCTCTAATCTTATTAAATCCCAATTAAAGAACCCATTCTATACTACAGGAAAATACCGAATGCCAAATCCTCAATATAACCCATTTGATTCCATGATTTTCCCTAATATCCAAATACCCTAAATACCAATCTCCAACAATTTAAATCATAATAATATATCTCAATTCTAGGAGTACGTGTAAACTATAGAGCAACAAATTCTAGCATTAGGACCAAAAGCCAAAATTCCTAACTAAATAAATGAAAGCCTAAAGTAGTCCATATCGTATACCACTGATTGATATGTGGCTTAGGACCGATCGATCGGTTAACACAGAAACTCCAAAATTTCCCTTTGTTACGGGATTCATCTTCTTCAAACCCATTTTCTCTCTCAGTCCTCTATTAATGAACCTAAAAACTTCACCCAACCAACATTCAAATGATAAAAACACATAATTTACAAGATTGGAAAATATTACCATCATCAAATCCCAAATATAAACCAAGATCAAAAGTAAAAACCTAATATCAACTCAAGGACCCTAAATCAAACAATTTATACGATTAGTAAATGATTTCTTATGATTCCAACATCTAATCAATGGGCTTTTAAATGTTTTTCAATTCTAAACAACTACTAATCATTATTTAATCAATCCAAGTCATATTTAAAATGAAATTCATCAAATTAAGGGGAGAATCAACCTAATTTCTACTTATTTACGTTAATTTTCAAACCATTCAATTTTACTATTTGTAATCAGATTTTTATAACACAAAAAGGTTTATATTAATATATATATAGGCATCACTTAAATCAACAAAAATTCATACAATCATTCTAAATAAACTTGTCTATGGATTGATTGGGAAATCAATCCTCAAATCCCCTAAATCCTCTTTTCTTCTTGGTGCTTTCTCTTTCTCGCCTTATGATGTCTTCAAAATGACAAAATGAGTGTTTTAGGTTAAAACTCCTAATTTTGTAATATGGTTCCCACGAAATTGTCCTTGGTCCCAAAATAGGCCCCAACCTAAAGTGTCCAAATAACACTCCAAATAGCCCAAAACTCTCTCCAAGCCATATATTAAACCAATAGGCCTAAACTCCACCATTTTAAGTCAAATACAAACATTCTATGAGTCCCAAAAGTCAAACCAAAATATACCCAAAAAAATAACTAACAACTTAGTTAATTACTAATTAAACGATACGATTCAAAATCTTAATTAATTAATTAATGAGTTACTGTGTCTTAAATTCAATTTCAAATACGAATTAAATAACACATAAATATGTAAATAGTGACATCTCATGCAACAATTAAGAACAAAAATTAAAAAATTAATTTTCATAAATTTATATAATTAAATAATATATGTTAAAATACGGGGTATGAGAGTGTAGGTACTTCGACCTCTGTTGGAATCCCTACCTCAGTGCCAAACGTTGGGAAGAATGGAGTTTCCCGTGTTAGACCTCTGACTATGGTATTATAAGGACACTTCATATCACAAACACTTGGCCTTATATGACCTCTTTTTCGAGTTATGGAAGATAATTATGTTGGTTACCTCAACTTGGTTGTTGTCTTGAGGATGGCCTAGATACCATAATCTGAGCATTACTCTCTGAATGCAGAGTTGCCAAACTGCTTACAGCTGTCTAAGATGATGGCACTGGGCAAGCTGAACTGGCATATGGTGTTCTTCCAAAAGCAGTTGGTAGTCTTTTTCTCCATTATAGTGGCTAAGGGCTCAACCTCAGCCCACTCGGATAAGTAATCAACAAGCATAATACATAACTTATTTTGGACTTTGTTGAGGGGAAGAGGTCCTGCCAAATCCACTCTTCATTGAGAAAAGGGCCATGGACTTTACACTGGGGACATATTCTCTGTTGGTTTCAATGGCATAAAGTCCAACCGCTAACACTTGTCACAGCATTATAATAGTTCCTTAGCTTCTTTCACCAGTTTTGGCTAGAAGTACCCTTTCCTCAAGACCTTATAGATTATAAAAAAAGTCGGTAGGTATGCTTTGACACCACTTATAAGAGTGGATGGAACTAATACCACTTAAAGAATACGGTAACAAATGTGTTCAACAAAAATTCCAATTTGAGAGTGTGCAATTATCTAAAATTAATTTTATCCTTTTATCATAAGCATACATCTATGTGATAAAACAGATAAATCAACCAAACATTCAACAAAGGAAAAGCTTCGTGATAAAACTCCTTTGGGTAAAAGCTTTTATTCACTTTAAAAATTTACAAGACATTTGACTTACAGACTACTTGATAACTGCCACAAGTATAATGCTCTAATCTTTGCAAATATCTAGTTAACAACTATGATCCTTGCAAGAATCCACAACATCGCAAATCTCCATCAGCCTCAACCTTTATCTTTAGCAGTGAGTCCCCTCAAGTATCACAAGTAAGTTATGGAGATGCCTTATCCACAAAGGTGTATAAAAGTATACAAAACTTTGTAGGGTATAAAGAATTCACAAAACTAAATATTCAGGAAGTTTATTTGTGAATTAAACAGTATTTTTGCAACACAAAAAGTGAAGAACTTTCGCAAAAGTTATGCAGAACTGAATCTGACAAAAATCTTAAATATTCTGATCACGAAATATGTATCTATACAAATTTTGAGGCAGCGCATCGTTCGAACAAAAGTGTAGTGCTTCTCCAACGAGATGTTGATCTAGTTCGAACGAGATATTATCTCACTTCTAATGACCTAAAAAAACTTAGGCGGTGAGCCCTCATTTGAACCTCGAAAGAATAACACATAAAATGACCTTCTAACGACATTCATTCTCGTTTCTAACGACATGTAATCTTGTTTTTAACGACAAGAAATCTCATTTGAATGAGATTAAAATAAAAAAAATATTTTTCTCTTTGAAAATAAAAAGCCCTATTCGTTTTTGATAAAAAAAAGCATCCCAAAATATAATTCCGTAAATTAATTTAAACTCTAAATTTCTTTATACCCTTACGGGATGTTGGGAAGTCTTCAAACTTAGAGATGCTTGAGTTCGATTAATTTTGACAGTGGTGATGATTTATAACGGGATACGCTAAACTAGCCTAAAGTTATGTTATGAAAAATATTAAAAAATGGTTCTTAAAAATTCAATCCTTTGGCTATTCCAGTACAAAACAAACATATATAACCGAACACAAAATTAAAATACAAAATCTCATATGATAAAAATCCTAACACCTTTCCTAACCCTAGAACGGAATGTCATAAGTCTCTTTGTCTTCAATAAAAATATCTCATATGATACAAACTTGATCCTTATCTATGTGTCTTGAATTGCATTTTAACTACCTACACAAATGAGACAGAAGCATATATCTTGCGACGCATCGAGTTTGAAACAAAATAAAACTCATAAAAAAATTCTCCCCATAAAGCAAACTCATTTTAATTTTCTCTCCCCATTTGTTTTTATTGAAATTGGCAAAGAAGTAGAAACATAAGCATGAAATACAAATCATCACGTAGAAGATTATATATCATCACAAAAAGATATAAATCAAGCATGTGTAATCATCATCTCAAAAGGCCAAACACAGCCAACTATTTTTGAATTTTTATAATTTTTCTCAAAAAAATGTAAAACTTATAAAAATAACATAAAATACCATATATAATATATGCAAAATATATCAAAGAAAAATCGGCACACATATATAGGTATAAACGACAACAAACCATATAAGCTTTGCACACTAGCATAGTGTCGATGAGTCTAAATGTGTGGAATGGAATGAATGGGTGTAAACTAGAAACAAGAGAATTATAACCGAAACCCTCAAATATGTTCAAGAAGTTCTAATTGACCGTAAACTTTATCAAACTAAGCTTTGGCCTCAAATGACAAATAAAGTTGAACTTAATGAAGAAAACAAGCACAATGCACACAAGCCTAGAATATTGATGATTCTACAAATCAATAGCGTCATGACAAAATAAGCATAACTAAGTATCATTGTGCAAGCCCGTTGATCTTCAACTAAACTCCTTCAAAAGATAAACATAATCATTATTCATTATTTTCTTTTCTTTTGAAGTGATTTCTTTTTGTAATATCAATCAAACTAAACTATGTTGGCCCCTTTTTTGCAAATTTTTCTATTTTTACTGCCATAATTTTTCATAGGCGTTTTTCAAACGGTGATTTTCACGACAAGTCAACCTGTCTCTCGCAGTCCTTTCCCGTGTAAACTAATATTTTTTCAGTACTTGAACAAACTCTCACGGGCAATGGTTCTTACATGCATAAATCCTCCATAGTCACATAAACATGTTGATGACAAAATTGATGGGAGAACATCATACTAAACTGAAATATACATAGTGAAGTTAAAATCCAATAATCTCGTGCATGTGTGTGCAAAGGCATATACAAAGTCGAATACGTAAAGCAAATCAAGTTCGAAACAACTCCATAAACATGGTTAAGATCAATATATAAGTGTTTAAAGTAATAACCAAATGTCCTAGCCATATGGAAATTGTGGAGTGAATTATATTCAAACACACCAATATGCCATACCAAATGTGTAAAACTAAAATACACAAAAATAAAAAATCTTTTTATATTTTCTAAAATTTCTATCAAAATAAAATCTTTTTTTATTTTTCCAATATGACTTAACAAAACAAAATATAATACAAAAATTACACATGTCATAACACTAGAAAACATATATCATGAAGCAAAACTAGAGTATAACAAACAAAATTCTGCAAGCAGTCATCTATAAGATATAATAAGTGAAGAATCATGTGCAAGCATATGAGAATCAACTAGTCTAATATCTAGCTCCTCTAAAATGGATTTCCTAACCCAAATAGGTGTACACTTAACGTGTCTAGATTCGAGAACCAAGGAAACACTAGACTTCAACATCCTAGGACCTCTTCTAAGATCAAAACAAAAATGCCTAAGGTGACCTTTCCTACCACAACGTGCACATGTGTAAAATTGAGGAATATTACCTGTGGATTGACCGTTTCTAATGTCCTTGGATTGGGTTGACCCTCTAAAACAAACTATGGTCTTGGCTTTAAAACTTGAAGCATTAAAAACATATGACCCAGTACCATTACTACCAAAACTACTGGAGTCTTTTAAATTATCTTTTAACTTCAAAATTTTAGACTCAAGTAAAGAATTAAACTCTTTTAGTTTTTGGGCCTCCTTCTTCATATGTTCAATCATTCTTAGAATGTTATCTCGCTCCCCCTCAATGTGAGCAAACTTATATCTAAGAGTCTTCTCTCGGGCCTTAAAATCATTAATCAAAACACTATCCTCTACGGCACAAATATTAACCCTAGAAATTTTAAAGTCCTCCAATTCTTTCTCTAAAAATCGGACTATTTCATCACTCTCTTGGACAATTATAATTTTTAAAATCACGATCCATGCCCACAAGGTTCTCATGAAAGTAATCTCTTTGATTTTGAACCGTTTGCAAAAGATCCATAGCGGATTTAAAACGAGAATTTTTTTTTCAAGAATTTCAATTCTTTTAGCAAACTTCAAGTTCAAATGATTTAAGTCATTAAAACTAGGGGAATTCATCGAGAGAAAAATAAAATGGCCTAAAAAGCACTAAACAAGGATCTAATGCAATAGATTAGTGCAACCTGCTCTGATACCAATTTGAAAAATTCGATAAGTATGCTCTGACACCACTTGTAAGAGTGGATGGCTCTATTACCACTTAAAGAAAGTGAGAATAAATGTGCTCAACAAAACTTCCAATTTGAGAGTGCGCAATTAGCTTAAAACAGTTTTATCCTTTTATCCTAAACATAAATCTATGTCATAAAATAGATAAAGCAATCAAGCATTCAATAAAGGCAAAGTTTCAAAGAAAAAAACCTTTCAGGTGAAACCCTCTATTCACTTTAGAAATATACAAGGCAGTTGACTTATAGACTACTTGATAACCGCCATAAGTATAATGTGCCAATCTTCACAAATCTCTACTGACCAACTATGATCCTTGCAATAATCACAAGAACATAATCCTCCGTCAGCCTTAGCCTTCGTCTTCAGTAGTTAGTCGCCTTAGGTATCACATATCAGCCATGGAGATGCCTTCTTCACAAAGGTGTATGAAAGTGTACAAAAATTTCTAGCGTTTAAATGAATTTACAAAACTAAATATTCAGGGTGTTTATTTGTGAATTAAACAGTGTTTTTGCAACACAAAAAGTGAAGAAATTTTGCAAAAGTTATGTAGAAATGAATCTGTAAAGTCTTAAACATTTTGATCATGAAACTGGGATTTATACAAATTTCGAGGCGGCGTGTAATTCGAACGAAAGTGTAGTGTCATTCAAATGAGATGTTGATCTCGTTTGAGCAAGATATAATCTCGCTTCTAACAACCTAAAGAAAACTTAAATAGAGAGCCCTCATTTGAACCTCGAAAGAAAAACACATAAAATGACATTTTAACGACATTCAATCTCGTTTATAATTACTTGAAGTTTCTAATGACATGCAATCTCATTTGAAAGAGATTAAAAATCAAAATATTTTTCTTTTTTAAAATAAAAGGCCATGTTCGTTTTCGATAAAAAAAATTCCAAAACATAATTCCATAAATTAACTTAAACTCTAAATTTCTTTATACATTTATGGAATATCGAAAAGTTTTTAAACTTATAGATGCTTGAGTTCGGTTCTTCTTGACGGTGCGTGACCATTTGTTAAGGGATACGCTAAACTAGCCAAAAGTTATATTACAAACAATGTTAGAAAAATTATTCTTAAAGATTAAGGCCTTTGGGCCTGTATGATCATAATAGACACCTACATAGAGGTCTCTAAGGATGTAACTGGACTCTGATGGGCATAAGAATTGCTGAAGTGCTGAGTGGTACCCATTATTAAACAATACCCCGTTTCCCAAGTAGCACCTAGAATCTAGGGACCTTATCACCTTTGGCCTCAAAGAAACTAGTGACTTAGTTGACTAATAGATGAGAGCTGATAATGGCCTCTACCAGTTCCACTTTTAAATAGATGGATAAACCTAAGCCTGACACAAAGGCATAAAATGGGGGGTATTGGAGATAGTACCTCTTTTAGGTATTAATTAATTAAATCCAACTCCACTGCATGATCTTTTTTAGGATCCATCTACGGCCAGAACCCATGTGGGAGGGCTAAGGTCTATCTCTTGGAACAACGGCTATCTGGGCTCTTTTGTCATTACTGTGACATCTATCCCAGATTCCTTGGGCACTTCTTCCTATTTTTCCATGTATGTTAATTATACAATAAGGTTAGTTAAGTACTGGCCCTTTATGGCACTTTGTAGTTGATACTCAATATCAAAGTCACCCAACTCCACAGATCACTTAGCAAGCCTTCGTGAGGTATTAGGCTTATGAAGAACCTACCGAACAGATTGATCAATCATGATTATAGTGGTATAGGATTGAAAATATTGCCTTTGACATCTGGCTAAGATGATAAAGAAGAAAGTCAATTTCTCTATCCTTGGATACTTGTTCTAAGTGCTTTAAGAGCTTGGCTGACATACTAAATAGGGTATTGGTACCCAAACTCCTCTCAAATAAGATCTGAGATGACTGCGGTTAGTGAGGAGATAACGTACAAGTATAAATCTTCCCAAGTGATGGTCATGAACAATAGAGGTGGGACCCCAAACACTTTTTGAGGTACTAGAAGGCTTTATCATCATTGGGAGTCCATTCGAATGCCATTTTGAGTATCTTGAAGAAGGGTAAGTACTTTTATGTGGCCTTTGAGATAAATAGGTTGATAGAAGTAACTCTATCATCAAGGCTCTGGATCTTTTTTACTATTTTGGGGGACTTCATATCCATCAGAACTTAAATCTTCTTCGGTTTATCCTCCATGCCTCATTTGGTTAATATGAACCTAGTGAAGTAGCCCATAGCAACTCCAAAAGTATATTTGTTGGGTTTAGGATCATTTAGTTCCTTATAAGGATGACGAAGTTCTCTTTGAGGTTATGCACATGGTTTGAGGCCACAAGATGTTTCATCAGTGCAGATTTATAAAAATGGAGTTCACAATCCTCTAATAAGTATGACCTGCATTTTTAGTCTTAAAGGCATAAATTTGTAATAGTAGGTACCTTTGTCTGTAACAAATAAGGTACTTTCCTTATCGACAAGGGCCATTATGATCTGATTGTAACCGAAGTAGGTGTCCATAGAGGAGAGGATCTCATGACCCACTTTTTGAGTCCATCAAGGTGTTAATCCTATGTAAAGGATCATATTCTTTATGTCATGCCTTATTGAGGTCAGTAAAGTCAAAACAATTCCTCCACTGTAAGAAAAAGATTTTATAATTGCTCAGAGCTTAGGAATTATGGCATTTTAGTGTATCCCGTTTCAAACCGAAGTTTCAAATCGAAAACTACATCCACATTTTTCTCCACGATCATTTGAAGATGAGTTAATGACCGAGCATCCTTTTCGAATTTCAAGCCATTGGATTTGTCACCAATCGTTTATGAAGCTAGACAACTTGTGGTGTTTATTTCTCATTTTAATTATATTCTGGGATGTTTACCTTTTAAATCGAGGCATTTTGTTAAAATAAATTTTAAGAATAATCTTTTTAATTTTAATCTCGTTCGAACTAGGTATTGATCTCATTAAAATGAAAGTTCATTTTCGTTAGAACGAGCTTTGAATGACCACCGAAGGAGTACCCTTTGTTTAACAGAACTAAAGTCATCGGAAGGTGTTATAAGGTTGATCGAACGAGAATGGGTTGTCGTTCGAATGAGAATTGATATCGTTAGAACGAAACTGGTGTTTTCGTTCGAACGATATGCAATTTTTATTCAAAGGATATCATTTCCTTGAAAATCGTATTTGTTCTATCAAAACAATTATGATGAGTTTTTATCAAGACTTTTGGCGATAATTAATTTCTAATACCTAAACCAAAAGTGTTCATCATTATGTTTTAGAAAAGCACTTTCTTTTTTTCAAATCAATTATCCCATATATGATTTGTTGAGTTTGTTCAAACCCAAGTTCCGTACTCGATACATCAAACACTTGTAGATTTCTACTCTACTACTGATTTGTGGAGCCGAGGCTTTATGGCTGAAAAAGATAGGATCATGCATTCTGAGGTGATCGGTGGATACCAAGGGAAAATCACTTCCTCTGGACGGTGCTAGACTATTACATAGCTGTTAAAGAATTTAAGATTATGCATTATACTTATTGGAGATCTAAGTAGTTTGTAATTTATCTAGTCTATCAATTTCTTAACAATGGTGAAATGTAGGTTTTGCCCGAAAGGGATTTTTCCTTAATCTTCTTTATGTGTTTGTTTGGAATAATTGATTTGGACATTATATTGCATGCACACCTAAATATTAATCGAGATAAAATTTGTCTAAAAATTGAATTTGTGTGTGCGTAACCTACTATATGGACTATCCATATGAACCCGCATTCTCAAATTAGTATCAAAGTTAGTTACACTAAGTTTTTGTGTGAACCTTTAAAATATTGGGTTTTATGGATAATTCGTATAATAGGATACTATTTTCAATGGGTCTAGTTATGCTTATAGGTAATCTTAAATGAGGTCGACTTTAAAAGATATTGACGAGCGTGTCTGGCTTGTTTATGAAAAAGGGTGGACACCACTTATAGTGACCAATGCTGATATCATAAGTCCTAAACCCATCATCACTTGGATGGAGGAAGACTAGAATGGACTAATTTTAACTCATATGATATAAGTGTCATTTCTGGATCCATCATCCCTGACGAGTTCCATCGCATCATGACATGCACCACGTCTAAGAAAGTATACAATACCTTCCAGCACCCTCCCAAGGGTACCAACGTTGTGAAAGCATCTAAGTTTTAAAATCTCACCACACAGTTTAAGACCATTACTATGCTAGAGTCTGAATCTTTTGATAAATTATATGCACGGTTGTCTGATATCGTTAACTCTAGTTACAATTTGGGTGAGAGAAGACCTAAAATGTGTGTAATGAAAAAGATTTTGATATCCCTTTTGTCCCAATTTATTCTTAAGGTTGTTGTCCTTAGTTCATTGGGAATTTTGGATACACTTAAGTTAGAAGAACTCATAGGAGACCTTCAAACTTATGAGATCGACGTGTTTTCCAAAACTATTAAACTTAAGGAAAAGGGCATTTCTTTAAAAGTTCAATCTAAAAAGAAAGAGGAGGTTTCTTCTACCTCCGAGTATGATTTTATCTTGATGTTCTTGCCCTTTTTGCAAAAAATATCAAAACGTTTCTTAAGCTTGGAAAAGAAAATACTTCCAAAGAAAACAAAAGTTTTAAGAAAAGATAAAAAATATAAATCAGGCAAGAAAAGTCTTAAAAAAGAAAAAAAAAAGAGTACCCTAAGAAAGATGAGAAGACATTATATGAGTGCGAGGGTAAGGTCATAAAGATCATGAGCATGATACGATATTAAAGAGACAAGGCAAAGGCAAAGCCTTAAATGCCATGCTTAGTGATAGCGAAGTCGAGTCGGTGGATTTCGTAGATGAATTACTACATGAACGTAACTTCATCGAAAAATAAAGGTTTGGCTCTTAGAGTTTTATCTTTATAGGAGTTAGGAGAGTCGAGAGAGAGAAAGAGTCTTCGGGATAGTTTATTTGGGAGAGAGAGTCATTTTAGTAGAGAGGGAAAATAGTGACTTGACCAACAAAGTGACTAATCTTACGAGAGATCTTCAAGCTTCATTAAAGACTTATAAGAAACTTGAAACCCTTATATCCCAACTCAAGAAAAATATTGAACATGACTGAGAGTTTAAAGTTAGTATAGATGATACATCAAATAATGTTAAAAAGACATTTCTCATTCCTACTTTAGTATTTAGGGAGAGGCAAGGAACAGGTTACAACAGTGCATCTATTTCCCATGCCGTATCGAAATAGGTTCCTAAATTTGTGGTAGATACTTATGGAACTCGATCTAAAGCACAAAAGAGAGTTCAACCTAAGAGAGAGAACCAAGGTAAACTATGTTTGTACCCATTGAAAAAGGAGAGGTCACCTTAGATAAATTTTTTAGAAGCTAAGGAGAACTCAACGTACACAAACTCTCGCGCACCGCTATTGCGACTTTGATAATCTTAGAGAGAAGTTGAGTTCCTAGTCGCGACTTCACAAAGCTTAATGAAAGAGTTTCAGAGATAACTATACCTTTTGAGAATTCTTTTAACGCTACGACTAGAGATAACAATGATAAGGGCAAAAAAATGTTACCTCCACTTAGGTACCTAAGCAAGATGATAAATTCCTTATTGTTCACGTTACTCTCAATGTTCAAATTACTTCCCAATGGTATTTTGATAGTGGGTGCTCTAGGCACATAACCGATGACATATATTTTTTTACCAACCTTGTGGATCACAAGGAAGGCATGGTCACCTTTTCATATGAGAGTAGGTCTAGTATTTTAGGACGTGGATGTGTTGAGATACCCGAATTTCCTAAACTAGACGATATATTATATGTAAAAAGGTTGAAAGAGAACTTAATTAACATAAGACAATTTTGTGATGCAACATTTATGGTAAAGTTTGATCGATACGAATGTAAAGTATATAATCAATCCAGTGAGCTTTTACTTCAAGGAGTAAGGATTGAAGATAATTATTATAAGCTCGTTCCCAAGTCCTCCTTTGTGTGCAGTGGTGATATGGTATCCTCCATAGACCTTTGGCATCAACGATCAGATTATGTGACTTTAAAGATATTGAGAGATTAGTGAAAAAGGACTTAGTTCATGGCTTACTATCACTTGGGAAACCAACTTCCTCGATTCGTGGACCTTGCTAACCAGGTAAACAAATTTAAACCCCTAATTGAGAGTTAAATACCATTACCAACTCACTTTTGTTGGACTGAATTCACATGGACCTTATGGGTCCTACTCGTTCGGAGACTTTGGGTGGCAAGAGATACATTCTGGCGATAGTCGATGACTCTTTGAGATACTCTATTGTGGGGTTTCTTAGAGAAAAGTCTGATATGGTTGAGTTCCTAACAACCAAGTGTCGTGTCTTAAAAAACTAAAATGGTGTCACTATTAATCGGGTGTGTAGTAACAACGATACTGAATTTATAGAAGACGGAATGGATAACTATTGTGATGGAGTTGGCATTAAAAAAGAGTTTTTGATCACTCGTACTCATTAACAAAATGGGATAGTTGAGAGGATGAAATAGATGATACAAGAGATGGCTAAATCCACACTTCTTAAGATTAACGTTCTTAGAGATTTTTGGGCAAAGGCGATGAGTATTGTATGCCATACGATGAATATGGTGTATATTTTTTCACACATGTTACACACGCCATATGAGTTGTAAAAATCGTATTTCGTGTCTTTTAGAGTACTTGCTACATCCTGATAGATAGAGAGAACTTAGGAAAATTTGACTCCTGGAGCGACAAGAGGGTATTTTTAGGTTATTTAACGTCGAGTAGGGATTATAAGGTGTTTAACCTTACAAGATATAAGGTTATGGAGTCAACAAACATCACTATTAGAGAAAATGAGCCGTCAGCATCTATTGACCCTAGCCCCCATTATGAGGATGATGCACCCCCCGGTGATGATCCCATTATTCCTTATACTACCCCGGTGGACCCCACTCTTGATTTAGAAAATCCACCCTCTTGGGTTCTAAAGAGTCATAACCCTTTCACTATAGTTGGTAATGCTACACTGGGTAAAAAGACTCGCGCTAACTTGAAAATGTGGTTAGAAACCTTTGTTACACCTCCTTAGTCAATACTAAGAATGGGAAAGAAGCACTCAAGGACAAGAATTGGATATCCTCTATGCAAGAAGAGTTGCTTCAGTTTTGTAAGAACGGTGTTTAGGAGTTAGTCCCCCAACCTATCGAGACTAATATGATAGGTACCAAGTGGATTTCCAAGAATAAGATGGATGGGAATGGAACCACGGTTCTCAATAAGGCTAGGTTGGTCGCTCAATGCTACATACAGATTGAGGGCGTAGACTTTGATGAGATATTTTTTACTTTTGCTAGGCTTGAGTTTTTTTGCTTACTACTTGCCATAGCATGTCATATACGCTTCAAGTTATATCAAATGGATGTCAAAAGTGACTTCCTTAATGGCATTGTATAGGAGGAAGCTTATGTGGAACTGATAAGCACCCAAAACTGTACAATTTATACCCCGAATAGATGCTAATTCTCGACAATATGGGTCTTATGTGCTTAAATGTTTGTCATGCAGGCTTAACTGCAGTTGCGGTATCAAAAGCTACATTTAGAGGCCAATTGCAGTTAGAATGGAGCTAATACCCTTGTCTCGTACCCTAACCTACCCTAAACTTGTCCCTAAACCGTTACCCAAGCCCTGTGTGTGTTGGTTTGATCCCTTTTTATTTTATTTTAATTTTTTTAGATTTTTATTTTGTGTCGTTTTATTTTTTTAATTTTATTTTAGAATTATTTAGAATTTGTAGGTTTTATTTACTATTTTTATATTTTATTTTTATTTTATCTTTATTTTTTATTAGTTTTATTAGAATTAGTTTTTTTTTTTAGGATTTCATTTATTTTTAGATTTATTAGATTTTATTTTTTTAGGCTTTTAGTTTTTAATCTTATAGATTTCTATTTTTATTTTTATTTCTTTTCAGATTTATCTTTTTTATTTTTGTGTCTTTTATTTTATAGGATTTTATATTTTTAAGTAGTTATTAATTAATTTTTTTAGTTATTAGTTTTTATTTTAGTTGTGTTTAATTTTTTTTAGAGTTTGTTTAGCGTGTCGTGTCTATTTTATTTTACTTTTTATTTTTAATTTAGTTTAATTTTTAATTTAGATTAATTTTAATTTTAGTTTTAGTTTATATTTTTTTAGGGGGTCCTAATTAAACATACACACACACATCACCCATAACTCCTACCCACAAACACAACTTATCCGACACCCTAAACTAATACTACACACTCACACACCCTAACACCCTCACCCTCATCTTCCCTACACCACCATCACTCTCTCTCTCTTACCCAAACAAGCCCATACATGAACTCAGTTCTCTCTCCCACCTCCGATCAGAAAACCCGGGTACCCAAAACCCATCTCTCATCACCTCCACACCAACCCAACAACTTCTCTACCCCCATCCTCATCTCTTCCGTCCGACGACCCTTGCCCGCAGTTAAACCCCTGAACCCGGCGCGATTTCCCTCTCTCTCTCCTTCGATGGAACCCTTCTTCCCCGGCGACGAACCACCTGCCCCGGCGCACCCCAATCCCGACCTCCTACCCGCGCCAGAACCCATCTCCGGGCTGACCTCCTCCAAACCTGTGTGCAAACCCAAAACCGTAACCTAACTCCTGACCCGAGTTCACTCCATTCCGGCTCCGACCCAGCCTTGACCCACCTTAAACGCAATTCTACCAATCTGAAACATCACCTCCTCCAGCCAAACCTAAAGCCTTAACCCATTTTCCAAATTGTCACTCACGACTTCCACCTGCCAACAAACAAACCCAAGTCAATCTCACAAAACCAAAACCCATTTGGAAACCCACTTAAACCCATTTCATTCATTTCTCCAAATGCCAAAATCGTGATCTGCCATTTTCCAAAACCAAAACCAAATGCCAAAAGACCAATTGCCACAAGTGACAATAACCCATTTAAACTCATTTTCCCAATATACCCTTAAATAACCCAACTACCCTTTTAACCCTTTTTCCCAAAACACCCCTCAAATAATATCATATTTTATTCCCTCACCTCACTACCCACATGACCTCACCCAAACCACATGCATTATCTATTAATTCCTAAATTAACCCTTACCCACACCTTATACAACCTCTTACACCTTAATTCTTCCAAAAATATCCCCATGCTCCATGCCTACTATAAATGAAGATGAAGACTCATCATTAAAAAAAGAGCTTTTAGATAGGAAAATTCTAGAGAGAGAATTGTAGAGAAAATTATCCCTTGTAAATAGTTTTATTTTATTCTTTTTATTTATTTTGATATTTGTGAGAAATTAATTGTTGAGTGATTCAAATGAGTGTTTGTATGTAATTGAATATTGTGGAAAGCTCATTTTGAATGGATGTTGCTCAATTTCAATGGAGGATTAGAGTCCAATTTTGCGAATCAATGAGACTTGTTTGAAGATTTATCCTCTTACCCTTCTATTTTATTTGTTTATGCCTTTGATTATTAATTTGTCATATTTTATACCATGTTAGGCTAAAACCCCTTTCAAGGGGTGGGGTAAAATCCTTATTTGATGTTATTTTATTTTAATTAGTTTAATTACTTGAAATTTCCCTTTGAATGTTAATTTTGATCCATCACCCTTAAATTTACGCCTCGAGAGAGGGTAAATGATTTTCGAGAGAAAATCAAAATTCTAATTATAATATCCATTTTAGATTCGAACAAGAGATAGGGGTTTCTTAAGTGGAGTATTATAACTTGAATTTCAACTCTGAATTTAATTTCTAAGATTGACATAAATTTTAATTAATCGATCCTAGCGGGTAATTAATTAAAAGGAGTGTAGATTTATTTTTCTAGAGTTGTGAGATGTTAAACTTAATATTCTAAAATGTTATTATTAAAATTACACTTGCAACGAGAGTTGATTTGTAGTTTTGATATTAATTTGGGAGAATTCAAATAATTAACTTAATTAATTAGAATAGCTAAAATTTGTGGTGTAATCTCACTCCTTGATTGTTCTCACAATTATTTACCTCACTTATCTCTTATTTTTAGTTTAGACCTTAATTTTCATTTTAGTCAATTTCTAGTTAGTTTTCATCTCACACTTTAGTTTAGTTTAGTTTAGTTTAGTTTAGACCTCACCTCACCCTATTGTTTTAATATTGAAAAAGCTAAAAAAAATTAGAAAAGTGAAAAAGCATAAAAAGAAAATAAAAAGTGAATTACAATTTAATTTGTCTCTAGCTTACTCGCTAGAAAGTGGATTGACATCCTTACTTACCACTCTACACTTGAGTTTATTATATTTTGTAGGTATTTGAGGATTTTGACTAACTTGACTTTCATCAACAACGACATACACGCAAAAGCAAAGTTATCAGGAACAACCAAAGGAATTTGAATACCTAAAGCACCAAAGACACATATTTTATCTTAAGAAGGCCCTGTATGGTTTGAATAAGGAATCCCATTCTTGGTACGAGAGGTTCACTTCCTATCCCTTAGCCCATCTCTTCAAGAGAGGGAAAGTGGACAAGACGTTATTTATAAGCGAAGAGAGTGGGGATATCTTAGTTGCCCAAGTCTACATGGACGACATAGAATTTGGATTCACGTGCTCCTAACATGCTCACACTTTTGAGGAGAAGATGAAAATCAAGTTTGAGATGATCATGGTTAGGGATCTTACGTTATTCTTATGTCTCTAGGTGCGTTATCTTGAGGATGGGATATTCATATCTCAATCCAAATATACTAAGGACCTAGTGAAGAAGTTTGGTTTAGACTTTGCTAAGCACTCACATACTGTACGAGTACATCAAATAAGCTTAACAAAGACATTATAGGTAAGGACGTAGAGCAAACCTTTTATAGGAGAATAATAGGAAGTCTTCTCTAGTTGAGAGCATGATAGGTAGTCTTCTCTCGTTGTCCCAACATTGCCTTTATCGTTAGAGTCTGTGCACGATTCTAAGCGTCCCCATAAGAGTCTCACATGCTTTCACTTAAACGTATCATCAAATACGTGAGTGAAATTCTTTCCTATGGTATTTGGTATTCCTTTGGTATCGATGACCATTTGTCCACCTATTCGAGATACCAAATGTTCCAGAGATGTTGATGGTTGTAGGAGCACCTCGGGTGGGTGCTTTTACTTTGGGAGTGCTCTTGTCTCTTTATTGAGAAAAAAGAAAAACTCCATATCTTTGTCCACGTAAGAGGCTAAGTACATAGCCATTGGGAGTTAGTGCATGCAACTCGTAATGATGAAGCAAATGTTAGAAGATTATGGGATTTCGAAGTTACCATGAGTATTTCGTGTGATAGTACGAGTGCGATTCATATATCCTATAATTAGATCCAACATTCCATCACAAAACACATTAGGATACATGAGAAATTTATTCATGATCTTATCGAGGAGAAGATCGTGTCCTTGAGCTTTATGAGCACTAAACGTTAATTAGTCGATATTTTCACGAAACCTTTAGATGCACTTAGATTCGAGAATCTTAGGAAGTCTTTGGGTATTTGCTCCATTGATCGAGTCCTGGTAATTTGTCTAGTATAGGATCTTTATCATTATCATATGTCATATCCCAATTTCTAGATTGTATTTCTATGTATATATCTATATTCGTTTTCTTTTTGATATATTTTTAAAAATCCAAAAAGATTTCGATTTTTAAGAAAAAGTTTGAAAAGTTGAAAAATATTTTATTTTTGATAATTTTTTTGAAAAAGACAAAAACATTTGTACTTTTGGTTTTCATCATATATGGATGTACATTTAAGGTATTCGGATCACCCCTACTTTCCATCCATCCACGTGACTTTTTCATAGTGTTTTGAGACATGACTTTGTTTCGTTAGTGTGCTTATTAATGTGTGGATATCATTACATTATTCATTGATGATTACTTTCTTCATGCTAGACTCTTTCTCACCTTTATTACACACATGCATGGACTTTTTGAATATTTTACTTGCTTATCATGTGTCAAATACGATGTTCTCATCTCAATCATGCTTAGTAACGAACCAAATGTAGAAAGAGATAAGTTGTGCTTGTAAGAACCGTTGCCTAGATTTCATTTCCTGGAAAAGATTGTTATATATTAAGAAATGGAAAGGGGATATGAAAGAGCAAAATTCACTTTGCATTAAAATATACCATTTGTAATAAAGCCTAAAAGATTAACGAGGCACAAAAATAGAAGTGCCAAGGCCATTTATTTTATTTCGTTGATGCTTCGCTACATATAAGAATTATGATATCTTCAAAATATTTGCTAGTGAATCCTTATATATGTGAAAAGTTGAGGGTGTTATCTATTAGAAGATCAATGGGTTTGCATAATGGACTCTCTTGAAAAGCATTAAATAGTTGGGCGTTATTGATTTGAGAATCATTCAAATTCCTGGCATATTGCATAAGTCGAGTCAATTTCATTTATGTTAAAAAAAAATTACACCTAAGGTTAAAATTGAGTTCTTTCATTACAAGTATCTCATGACTTCGTGCACTTATGTTATGAATGCTTATGTTGATTTGCGTACGAAAAATGTTCACACAATTATATTTCACTTTCACGAATAGGATATTTTAGCGTTATTCCATGGTGACTATGTGTTTTTGTACCTATATGTACTTTTTATATGTATATTTGTTATTATTGAAAAATCTGAAATTTTTTAAAAATTGTGGGTATACCTTTTAGATTTTCATCACATGCTTTAATGATTATATTTGTGATGATATCTTTGCTTCTTCATGTGATGCTTATTATTCATGCTTAGATTCTAACCCTTTGTCTATTACGAAAATAAAGGGGATAAAAAATTGAGGGGGAGGTTATTTTCTAAAATCATACGTGTCATGGTATTTCGTTAGTTTCATGTGTGTGGGTATCTTCCAGTTTGATGATGATTTCATAGACAACACAAGATGAAGACACAGTTGGCTTAGGGGATAACAAATTCAGTTGAAGACAAAGATTCAAATGTCGTTCCGTTTTTATGTTTGGGAGGACATTAGGACACATTGTTTTAAGGGTTATATTGTAAGTTAGGTTTTAATTTTTATTTTGTATCGGAATAAACAAAGGGATAGATTTGTAAGAGCAAGATTTTATACTTTCTCATAGCTTAGGATTTGTGGCATTTTGCCATATCCCATTAAAAATTGGAGTTTCAAACCAAACACTACATCCGCCTTTCCCTCCACGATCATTTGAAGATGAGTTAGCGACTGAGGATCCTTCCCGAATTTCAAGTAGTTGGATTTTTCACCAACCCTTTATTGAGGTAGATGACTTGTGTTTTTCATTTCTCATTTAAATTATATTCTGGGATGTTTACTTTTTAAATAGAGGCATTTTGTTAGAATGAATTTTGAAAATAATTTTTTTTAAAATTTTAATGTCGTTCGAGCGAGATAGTGATCTCAGGAGACATTTTCATTGGAAGGATCTTCGAATGACCATCGAACGACTATCCTCGGTTTAACATAACCAAAGTCGTTGTAAGATCGTTAGAAGGTTTATAGAACAAGAATGGGTTATCATTCGAATAAGAACTGATCTCGTTAGAATGAAACTAGTAATTTCGTGCGAATGAGATGCCATTTCCATTTGAACGAGATTTTTGTCTTGAAAATTGTGTTTTTTTCCATAAAAACCTATTTTGATGAGTTTTTATCAAGACTTTTGGCGAAAATGAATTTCTAATACCTGAACCAAAAAATTTCATCTTTATGTTTTAGAAGAACACTTTTCTTTTCCAAATCATTCATCCTCTATATGATTTGTTAAGTTTGTTCAAATTAAAGTTCTGTACTTACTACATCAAACCCTTATAGAGTTATACTTTATTGTTGATTGTGGAGCTGAGGCTCTACAGTTGAAGAAGTTAGGATCATGCATCTTGAGGCTAATCGATAAATACCGAGGGAAGACCGCTTCTTGTGGATGGTGTCGGACTGCGTCGTAACTATTGAAGAATTAAAGGCTGCGCATTATACTTAGTGGAGCTCTAATTAGTCCGTAAGTCATCGAGTCTGTCAATTCCTTAATAGTGCTAAAATCTAGATTTTGCCCGAAAGGGGTTTTTCCTCAATCTAGTTCATGTGTTTATTTGGTTTGATTATTTGTATAGTTTGGCATAATTGATTTGGACATTATATTAAATGCACACCTAATTATTAATCGAGAGAAAATTTGGCTAAAAATTAAATTTGTGTGTATGTAACCTAAAATACAAGCTATCCACACAAACCCGTATTCTCATCCACTTTTTGTTGGCTTTAGAAATAAGAACCACGCTAGACACCCATTCTAGATACTTGACCTCTCTAATGAAGTTAGTTTTCAATAACTTGTCAACCTCCCCTACTAAAACATTGTTCCTCTTGGGGCTAAAGAACCACTTCTTTTATCACATAGGTTTATGATGAGGGTCCATACTGAGGTGGTGGATTGTGACCTCACGATCCACATTGATCATGTTTGAGTGGCTCTAGGTGAAGACGTCTTTGTTCTCCCTTAATAATTGGATGATCTCTTCGTTACGAGAGGATCTCAGGCCAACCCTAATACGAACTTCTTTGGCTTGATCCTCCACATCAATGCAGACGATGATTAGTGCCTCAGTTTAATCACCCGTTTTCTCCTTTTCTTCATCTCGTGGATCTAGAGTATCCATGTTTATTAGCTCTATGCCTAGTATCTCTAAGGGGAGCTCAGGTATTGGTGGTGGAGAAGGTAAAACTCTTTACAAGACCTCAGACCCCTTATGTGAGCTTTCTGGGACCTCTAATCGGCTCTCAGAAGATTCTTAAGGCCTCTTCTTATCCCTCATAAATTATGTAGTAACACTAGGGGTGTAAGCGGTATGGTTTGGTCGGTATATAGTAGATACCAATACCAAAACCAAACTCTAGGTGGTAAAACCAAACCGTACCAGTTTACCACCCGGTACACCAAAATCAATACCAAAACCAAACCAGCTGGTATTTCGGTTTTTTCAGTAATTTCATTTTTTTTTGTTTCGATAAGTTCTGGTTTCTTCTGGTTTTTTCTAGTTTCGATAGATTCTGGTTTCTAGTTTCGGTTTTTTATGTTTCGATAAACAACACTAAAAGTCCCCAAAAACCAAAAACAAAACCAACCAACTTTTTTAAATATTAAAACCAAAACCAACTTTTTTCTGGTTTTGGTAAATTCGGTACGACACGGTAATTTTGGTACGATTTTTTCTGGTTTTGGTAAATTCGTACGGTATGGTAATTACGGTACGGTTTTTTCTGGTTTCAAAAAATTCGGTACGGTAATTTCGGTAAATCGATTTTTTAAATATTAAAACCAAAACCAACCAACTTTTTTATGGTAATTTCGATTTCGGTAAGACTGGTTTCTGGTATTTTAATCTATGAAACCAAAACCATTTTTTTTGGGACCAAAACGGTATGGTACTGTAAAAACCCGTACCTCTTCCACCCCTATGTAGCACTCTCGAGCCTTCTTTTGGTCTCCAAATACCTATCCATCTCTCTTAGGGGTTGGGAACCACTTTACCGCCTTCGAGTTAATATAACAACGTCCAAGTCATGGAGATATCATTTTCCTAAGATCAGATTGTAGGATGAGGGGAGATCCATCATTTTAAAATTATTTTAAATGGTTTTGCATCAACCTTTGGAACCAAGGGTGAAGGGGAGAATGACATATCCTAAGGAATAGGTCCTCTCTCCATTGAAATTGATGAGATTTATGGTGACAAGTTGCATATGTTTTGCGCCAAAGCCCAAAGCGTCAAAGTCATATAAGAACAATATATCTTCATAACTCTGTGTGTCAATTAGGACCCTCCATGTATTGGCATTGCCCATAGTCACGGTGATTATAACGTGGTCTTCAAGAGCGAGACGAATCCTTCTGAGGTCTATTTTTGGAAAGAATTATTATAATTCCCTGAGGAGCTTGATGTGGGAGAGAGACATATTTGACATGCACTCCTTCATGTTGGATGATTCTAAAGTGGGCCTTTCTAGTTTTGGTAGAGAGTTTACCCCCAGCAAAGCCTCTAGAGATGCTTTAGACATCAAACAAAGGGCATCATCTTTGTTCTTGTTGTTGCATTGATCTATACTAACCTTTTTGGTTAAAAAATCTTTCGGTAACTCCTCTTGATCACCCCTTTGATGGTTTCTCTCAGTCTGAATCAATTGCTCGTGTTGTTTTCATAGTTTCTGTGGAATCGAAAGTACTTGGACTTATCTCTTTTGTCGAAATTAGTTCTCATTGGCTTAGGCTGAGGCAAGAGATCCTGTACAAAGACCTCCTCTATGGTGGCTGTGAATGGGGTGAAATTCTTGGCCTCTAGAGGTTCATTATTTTTACCTTTACCATCTTCTTCTTGGCCTCTTCGGCCTCCGGGGACTCCCAAAGTTTAGAGAAGACGTCTTTCATCTTTCCCTGCTAAGGGGTGTCCATTGCATGTCTTGGTGAGATTTCATCTTTAGACTTTATATACTTCTGAGCCATTTTGAGCAACTTGGTCATGGACTTTAGAGGATTCTAGCCGAAGGACCTTTTTGAGGTGAGGCCTTAGACAAAGGCCTCCATACAGATAGTGTCATTCAGATCATCAACCTGGAGGGATTCCTAGTTAAATCTCTTAGCATATTCCCTGAGAGACTCATTAATTTTTTCCTAAAATGGAGAAGGGAAGTGACAGGCTTCCTGATCTTTTATACCCCAATTAAATAGATGACAAATGACCTTTGGCATCTTAGTAAAGATTGTAATGGTCCCTAACTTGATCTTCACAATCTAATTCCTAGAAGTTCCTCTAAAGGTAACTAAAAAATCTCTACACAAGACCATATTTGTTGCATTCTAAAGAATCATAAGTGATCTGTGGGTCTCCAAATGATCAATTGGATCCTTATATCCATCTAATGGTTCAATAGTAGCCATCTTCCACTTTGAGGGAAGAGCGTAATGTTAAAATTCATTTGACAATGGATAAAGAGTCTTTTGGAGAGCCAACTCTATGGTGTTGGGAGTTTGCATCTTATACTGGTTAAGGAAGTTACCTAATCGGTCTTTCATCTTCTTGATCTCATTATCCTAAGGCCTAGCCACCTGGAACCACCCTGAGATTAATTTTCCAAGAGTGACATCATATCCTTGATAGGAATACAGGTTGCTGATAGTTAGGGGCCCTAGGCGCACACCCTCTAGATCACTATCGACCTCTAACTAAGGCTCATGGTTCTCCCTAGTAATGCTATGTTCTCGTACCAATAGTTCATATACTACTGGGGGTAAAGGAATCCTATTGAGAGTGGAAATTAGTTTCTCCTAGAGCTCCTTTTTTTTATCTTCCATTTCTCTTAATGAACAATCTAAGATAGCGTTGGTTAGCATGTTGGCAAGAGAAAATTTAATTTATGAGAGAACTAAAACTTATTTTTTCTACAGATGGCGCCAAGCTGATGGTTGTTGAAATCATATGTAACCTCAGACCCACATGTTCTCCCCTTTGGACCTTAGATAGGTAAGATGAGAGAAGTATCAAAGTGTGAAGAAATTGTTTAAAGTGATTCTGACCTCAGTTAAGGGTCCTACGTATACTATCAAAGGGTATTGTACTATTTATTAGATTATAAAAGAGTTATTACAATCTAGGAGACCTCTTATCTTTGGTCAAGAGAGTCTAAGGTCTTGCGAACTATCAATAATCCAAATGACCTTAGGAAGTAATTTGTGGAATTCTTTAAGGGTCCTAAGTATTTATTTAGGTCTTAATAAGATATATAAAGTGTAAGATAACTAGAAATTATTCAAGTTACAAGTATAAGCTCACATTAGTGAGGAGTAACATTTATGAATGCTTAAAGCTCTTGGTTTTATGAGTGTATACTGACTTAAACCTATCTTCAACCATCAACCAACCTCCTATTTATATGCTAACTCTAGGAGAGAGAATGAGTGGATTGTCTTTGAGGTTTTAAGATGTTAGCATGGTGGTAGATTTTTGGCAAAAGGTTTTGTACGTGGTGTAAGGTAGTTATTGAGTTCATTAAATGAGGATGAGAATCTTCAATGCAAGTGGTATTGACTGGTGGTTATAGGTGAATCATTAGTGTGTTTTCAGCTACTCGCTAGACTAGTTGCAGAAGCGTTGTTGGAGGCCTATGGGGTCTGGAACTATCATAGGGCTTCCATAGGTTCATTTGAGGTATTATGCAATGGTGTGCCTTAGTGCCAAGGGTCAGTTGATCTTGGGAGGTTATTTCTCTTTGATATGAGGTCTGCTTTGAGCTTTAAACATGGTAGAACTTTGGTAATGTGGTCTTTGAGCTTAGCTCAGGAGATATATTGTAACGACTGATCTTGTTAGGAGGAAAGAATGGTCACTGAGGTTCGTTACAATATTGTAGCCTTTCTTTGAGAGCTACGGATTTCTTGGGGACCAAGAAGAGATTTGTTTGAGGTCAGAGGTTAGTCTTGGGACTTCTATTCTTACCTGAGAGTAATAGAGGGGCCTAAGATCATTTTAAATAGCAAGTGTTAAATAGGGTATCATCAAAGAACAAGAGATAACTATCATCCTGTAGTATATAAAATCTTTTTAAGTTTAATCAGAGATTAGGATGCATCGAAATTTTTTACCCCTACGTGGGTGGTCCTCATAAATTTGTCTTGTGGTTTTTTTATGTGTTATTTTCATTTGTTATCGTCTTGATATCACACAAAACACCTAGATCTAGATCGGATCCATGAATATCCATTGAAATTAAACCTAAGAATTTCATATAGTTAAGTTTTGACATAATTAACTTATATCACTTATTTAAGAAGTTTAATGTTCATCTAATTTCCTTATCATATCACCTAGTTGTATGTTTAACTAGATTGCTAAGAATGGTAGTAATTTTAAAATTAGGCATTTTTCATAAAGAATATATTCACCCACCTCTAATTTTATTTGAGTGTATACACTTGCAATTCTCTCAAAGGTAGTTTTAGTTGTGACATGTATTATATATGACTAGTGTTACTTTTCTTACCTCAGGCATTTTTTTTAATATCTTTAAATAAGGTTGACTCCACAGTTAGACTTTTAGATCACACAAAAAACTTTAATAAAATAGTTACCTTTTTTAGATAATGAGGTTACGCTATTACAACTCCACAATAATGACAAATAAGAGATTTGAGGAGGCTATACCACCTAAACCTATGAACTTGCTTTGTTTTTGCAGATTGACACCTTGTCTAACTTGTTCATGCTTCCTTTATATGAACTTCTGTTAGGGTTAACAAAATTCAATGAAGAAAGACTTACATATTAGAGGATCCCCTTAGCTCCTTAAAAGACTTTTGATTCCAATAAAAAAGAGTAAAAGATCTACCACCAAGGGAGGAACAAGGTCTAGGTCTACCAATAACACTATCATTGATGATGTCACAAATGTTGAAAAGAACCCAAGTAAACTAAAGTTATTGAGTCCACGACCAAAGAGACTTATGGTGCTTCACTTCATTTGGTGGAATTCTCCTCTCACATCACTAATTTAGATGATAGGTTTAAAATTTTCTCAAGTCAAGATGATTATTTTAGAAGAAGTTCTAATCCATGACCTATTTTACAAAAGAATAACATTGAGTAGACCCCAGTCAACAAAGCTACCCACTAAACTTGGAGGATAAGGAGGATCCTAGGTCATAACTTCATGAACCAATCGTAATAATTCATAGTTACAAACTGCATTTTTTCCAAATTATAAATAAACTATCATGTATTTCGTGCAGTGCGCGAACGTAAATGTATAGCACGAATACATTTGAATAAAAATATAATATTTTAATATATCTAAAGGACATATGTGTTCAAAGAGTAATGATCTATAAAATAATAATGAAAAACTTTTTCCTAGTGAGGCATATGCGGGGAAGAAATCCATGCACAACATCAAATCTTGTACAATGAAGATTTAGATTGCCAAGAAGAAAAATAGATAAAGAAACAATTCAATGATCTCATTTTTTAAAACAATAAACGATGAAAATTGGATTTTAATAGAAGAAAATCAAAACAAAATTATAATTTAGAAGTTTTATCAAACATATGTCAATCAAAATTCCCATATACATATCACACCCTGCCTAATTTTGGTGTCGTCCGCCACCAAAACTAAGTTGGGCGTGAGTCAATAAAATACCATTCTTAGTATGAGATAGATATGAGACATAAATAAATCAATCCTCAAGATAAATAATTGAATCAAACTCAATTGATAACAACAATTGAACGATAAAAAGATTCATCACATGCTAAACTCCAAATAATAAACTAATCTCCAATAATATAAAACTGAATAAAACCCATACAACTTTGGAACCAAATGGCCCAATCAAAACCACAAAATTTCTCAAAGTACATACGAAGGAATGAAAAACTAAACTAAATCAACACGCGTAAGGTAGAACAACTCCAACTGCACCTCCAAGCAAATCCTCAAATAACTCTATGCAGCTTCTCTAATTACTAATTCCTGAAAAGTTAGTCAACGCACGAGGTCAGTTCCCCGAGCATGAATACACACTACTCCCCTCAATTAGGATCCTTGAATCCAGACAGTAACATTATACACAATAAATATCACAATAGAATATTTTAAGTTAAACGAGATAATTAATCGCGATAAATATAAATCACTAACTTCCCGCACAGATCCCCATTTCAAATGGCACACCAATATGATTATAAATTTCCAAGTCCCACGATGTTAATTTACCTAAATTAACCAAATTTCTATTATTGTTCTCACTTTTTATTATGGCGGTCCTCCCGCTCCAGGTGGTAATTTCCACCAAAGTGTCACACTTTCCCTTGACAATCGTCCTCTCACCCGTTTACACTGTCGGTCCCGACACATGACAAGGTTCCACACACGACACGACATAAATCGTTCTCTAACCTATTTAAATTGTCAGCCCCGACACATTATATCGCCACAAATTTTAATACACATTATTATCTTAGGCATTAATTCTCAATTTCTCAATTTCATAATTTATAAATTACCCCACCCTGTTAATCGATGTGAGATCCTCAAAATACCCCTTAATCCCATACCTAAGGGTCCCCAAGTTATCAATACATCCTATCCTAAGTAGAGGATGAATTTTTGGCATAAACCTCAACCTAGTCTCATGCCTAGGCTTGCATAATGACGATAAACTGACAAAAATCAGCCCACCCCCGACATAATGAAGTCGTAATAATCTACCCTCACTAGTCCCGTACTTAGCAGGTGTAAATCATCATCCACTAGTCCCATACCTAGAAGACATCCTAAAATAAAGGGATAGCATAAATACCCAGCAATCCGTCGTTACAATGGCAATTTAATAAAACCAACATGTCACATAAATAAGCACAAATAAATCAATTTACCAAACTACGCATGATATTCCAATTCAATTAAATCTTAATTTAATTATCTCATCGTCATAAATACCCAAATTAATCTCATATAATTAATTTAAATTAAATACACTGAGGTTTTATCATTAATACAACAAAATTTCAATTTCATTACCTTAACGCAAATTATGTGAGTTATACGCTCCCAAATTCATTTATTTCGAAACTAGGATTTTTCTACATGCAACCTACACTAATAAAATCCAAAATTCACTAATGAATCCTACGCACCTAAGGGTTATGAATATTATTCACATTAATAAATTTCATAAAAACATCCCCAAGTTTTATGTGTCCGCTATCTCTAATTAAGTTACTAATTGATTTTAATCAAAAATGCGTGATTAAAGGTTTAGGCGACACTTAAAATGCATAATACTAAAGGAAAGGAATAGAGTATTCGTGCCTGTGATTAGTTGGACAAAAATATGAGTAGAAGGTTGAACTCCTCTTGAGAAAACACCAATTAAGCCTTCTAGTCTAAGGTTGAAATCTTGAATAAGTTTGGCGCTATGGTTTGTAGATCAAAGGGAGTAATTTTGGAGAGGTCTTCTGGTTGAAAAGTTTGAGAAAAAATGATTTGAAAAGTCCATCCATGAATTAGTTGTGATATATAAAGGATTAAGAGTTTAATTAAGAAAAGAGTTCTAATCATATACAAACACTCAAAAAATAATTACGGGCAATCGAACCATCAAAATGACTTGAAATTTTGGTATATTGTAGCAAACGGAGAGGCAGGACTGCTGTGAAAAATTCAGCTCGATCGGACAGTTGGATTTCTAAAAATATTATTTTTATCCTCCTTAGTTCAGACCCTCACCTGATTTTTATACAAAAAGTTATAATTTTCAAATTTTAATCCCGATTTAAATTCCCCTTAAAACCTTATTTTTATATATATAAATCAACATATTTAATTATTAAAAATAATTAAATCCAAAAAAAAATTCTCTAATTTTTCAAAATTAGTTTAAAAATACCTATTTAAAAATCGGGGTTGTTACATACTTGCCCACTAGCAAAGAATTTCGTCCTCGAAATTAGACAAAGCATACACATCGCATAAACCTCGGAAAAGAAAATATGGCTCACATATGCCTACCTGTATGATGCCATAATTTGGCGCCCATACACCCAACTCTATGCGCACCTACCCCATGAGCAACAAAATAATATACATTGCCTATACACGTACGCATAACTATGAAAATAATGACGTACCACACGCTCCCACAAATCCCAACTCGATCCTATATCCGAAAGTCATCAAAATGATAACATCCTCAAATTAAATCTCAACAACAAAAATCAATACATATGTTACCTAACATCTGCACTAAAATCTCTAAAATAATTATCGTCTCCAAAATCCATTTTAAAGATCCTCACATTAAGCTTACTAATTCTAAACTCAATGCCTACGATGTCCTTAGCAAAAAGCTTCACATCCCCAAGAAACACATCTAACATGTATGCTCCTCTACCTTAAGGAGTACGAATCAATAAAGGGAACCAAAGGTCGGCAACGCGGAAGCTAAACGGACTCATAACCTACGAGACCTAAGACTATGCTCTAATACCATCTGTCAAACCCCGCCTAATTCTATCGTCGGCCGCCACCAAAACTAAGTTGGGTGTGAGTCAATAAAATACCATTCTTAGCATGAGATAGATATGAGACATAAATAAATCAATCATCAAGATAAATAATTGAATCATACTCAATTGATTACAATAACTGAACGATAAAAGATCCATCACATGCTAAACTCCAAATAATAAACTAATCTCCAATAATATTAAACTGAATAAAATCCATAAAAATTTGGAACCGAATGGCCCAATCAAAACCATAAACTGTGTCTCAAAGTACATACAAAGGAATGAAAAACTAAACTAAATCAACACGCATAATCCTCAAATAACTCTATGTAGCTTCTCCAATTACTAATTCCTAAAAAGTTAATCAACGCACGAGGTCAGAGCCCCGAGCATGAATACACACTACTCCCCTCAATTAGGATCCTTGAATCCAGATAGTAACATTATACGCAATAAATATCACAATAGAATATTTTAAGTTAAACGAGATAATTAATCGAGATAAATATAAATCACTAACTACTCGAGGAGATCCCCATTTAAAAAGGCATGCCAATACGATTTTAAATTCTCAAGTCCCACGATGTTAATTTACTTAAATTAATCAAATTTTTATTATTGTTCCCATTTTTTATTATGGCGGTCTTCCTGCCCCGGGTGGTAATTTCCACCAAAGTGTCACACTTCCCCTTGTCTATCATCCTCAGACCCGTTTAAACTGTTGGCCCCCTTACATGACAAGGTTCCACACACGACACGATATAAATCGTCCTCTGACTTATTTAAACCGTCGGGCCCGACACATTATGTCGCCACAAATTTTAATACCAGTTATTATCTTAGGGATTAATTCTCAATTTCTTAATTTCATAATTTATAAATTACCCCCTGTTAATCGATGTGAGATCCTCAAAATACCCCTTAGTCCCATACCTAAGGGTCCCCAAGTTATCAATACGTCCTACCCGAAGTATAGGATGAATTTCTGACATAAACTTCGACCTAGTCTCATGCCTAGGCTATCATAACGACGATAAACTGACAAAAATCAGCCCTCCGCAAACATAATGAAGTCATAATAATCTACCCTCACTAGTCTCATACCTAGCAGGCGTAAATCATCAAAAGGCCTACCCACTAGTCCCATACCTAGAAGGCATCCTAAAATAAAATGAGAGCATTAATACCCAACAACCCGTCGTTACAATGGCAATTTAATAAAACCAACAAGTCGCATAAATAAACACAAATAAATCAATGTACCAAACTATGCATGATAGTCCAATTCAATTAAATCTTAATTTAATTACCTCGTCGTCATAAACACCCAAATTAATCTCATATAATTAATTTAAATTAAATACACCGAGGTTTCATCCTTAATACAACAAAATTCCAATTTCATTACCTTAGCACAAATTACGTGAGTCATACGTTCCCAAATTCATTTATTTCAAAACTAGGATTTTTCTAAATGCAACCTACACCAATAAAACCCAAAATTCACTCATGAATCCTATGCATCCAAGGGTTATGAATATTATTCATATTAAGAGATTTCATAAAAACAACCCCAAGTTTTATGTGTCTACTATCTCTAATTAAGTTACTAATTGATTTTAATCAAAAATACGTGATTAAGGGTTTAGGTGACACTTAAAACGTATAATACTAAAGGAAAGGAATAAAGTATTCATGATTGTGATTAGTTGGACAAAAATCTGAGTAGAAGGTTGAACCCCTCTTGAGAAAATACCAATTAATCCTTCCAATCTAAGGTTGAAATCTTGAATAAGTTTGGGGATATGGTTTATAGATGAAAGGGAGTAATTTTGGAGAGGTATTCTCGTTAAAAAGTTTGAGAAAAAGTGTTTTGAATAATCCATCCACGAATTAGTTGTGATATATAAAGGATTAAGAGTTTGATTAAGAAAAGAGTTCTAATCATATACAAACACTCAAAAAATCATTACGGACGATCGGACCATCAGAATGACTTGAAATTTTAAAATTTGTAGCGAACGGTGAGACAAGACTGTTGTGAAAAATTCAGCTCGATCAGACGGTCGGATTTCTAAAAATATTATTTTTATCCTTCTTAGCTCGGATCCTCCCCTGATTTTTATATAAAAAGTTATAATTTCCAAATTTTAATCCCGATTTAAATTCCACTTAAAACCTTATTTTTATATATAAAAACCAACATATTTAATTATTAAAAATAATTAAATCCAAAATTTTATTTTCCTCGAATTTTTCAAAATTAGTTTAAAAATACCTATTTAAAAAATTGGGCTTGTTACAATACACTTGTCGAAAAAATTATACATAAAAAATTATCACTTGAACATTTTATAAAACATATGCCAAATAAAATTCATCTATACCAATGCATTGAAAAGTACCATGTAAGGCTACTGAACATAGTTCCAACTTGTTTTTCTAAAAAAATTCTAATAATTTACCCAAAAAAGAAAAATAGTATCCCAAAACCCAAAAAATTACAAAATCATGTCAGTGTGTTTAAAGTAATGCATTGAAAATTACCATGTAAGGCTACTGAACACAACCATAATTTTCTTTTTTAAATTCATATAATTTTCCAAAAAAAGAAAAGTAGCATCCATCACCCAAAAACATTACAAAGCTGCACTCTGTTTAAAGCAAAGAATTGAAAAGTAGCATATAAGGCTACAAAATTAGAGCTCTATTTTTATTGTAATATAATTAAGTGAGACCAAATAATTTATGGAAACATTAACACCAATCTAAATCAATATAATTTATCTCTTTCTTCGTGTTTATTCATTTCTAACTTTTCACTCTTCAACATTAATTATCACTTACACCTTTAATACAATAACAATAGAGGTATAACTACCATACAACCCGTGCAATGCAAGAGCGCTTACTGAATTTAATTAATTGTGGTGCTTAAATTTTTTTAATGTCACTCAATTTAAGTAAAATGGACAAAAATATAATTGTCTAACTGTAGGTCGTGAAGCAGTAGTATATCACATGTACACCGCATTGCATTTTTATTATATTGAGTACTTAATGTGTTGAACACACGTAACAGTCATAAAATATGTACAAAAATTATAATTAGGTCTTTACTATGAAAGTATTAAACATTAATAAAAATTATAAAAAAATTATAAATATAAGTAGATATAAATCATCAACATATTTTATGCACAATCTATATATAAGACCGAGCGAAATAAAAATTACCGAGTCACTTTAATTAAATTTAGCATATAACATATTTAATCCTCTACATCCATTTTATAATCTCTAGCCTCCTCCGAGCACACCAAGAAATGGGTAGAGAAATTATATTATATAATGAATCGATCGTAACTGTAGTTGAAAACTAAGACAAAGTATATCTTAAAGGGAGGTTTTATATAAATCCCACAATCAAGACTATAGCCCCCAGTGTTTGTATCAACATTTTTTAGAGAACAAAATTATAAAATGACAATCCTAACCCTATTTTAACCCCCCCCATAACAGCACCTAACGAACACCAAAACCTATTTTGCCAATTTAGGCAGGAGCCGCTAAGAACACCACAACTTAAGTAGTAAAATACTACCAAAAGAAACTTAAGTAGTTAGAGTAAAAAAAAATTATCAGACTTAATACTTTGAACAAAGAAACAAACAAATCTACAACTGTGAACACAAAATATTGTCAAACTCATGTATCAAGACATACTAAATCATTGTGAACAAAAAAATAACCAAAAATCGTTTTCAATAGATTTGTTTGTGCAATTTTGAGCAATGGGTGGGTTTGTTGGATTTGTTGTCCGAAATGGGAAAATTCTTGGTTTTATTGAACGAATTTGTTATCTGAAGTTAAAGAGATGTCTAGATAGTTTCAAAATATGTAAATACATGTGTTAGGCCTTTTATTCTATAAACACCAGCAAACATGGTTTCTTAATTGCATTTCAAACCATATATGTGGGTTTAATAAGGTTGGGAACTCTATAAAGAAAACGGGGGTCCAAATAAAAATATCCAATTAAAATAACACAAATGCAAAAATAAAAAATTATTAAATGGGAGAAACACTAAATTGAACAGGAGCCACAATATTCTTCTCTCTCAATTCCTTCATTAATTTTATTATTCAAAATTAGACCATGCTAAGCCATCTCACCACACTCACTTGTCTCCAAACTCACGCACACCACTAAACCTCCAATCATCTCCCTTATTTACTCGCCAAACAACTTATAAAACAAAATCCCTCTCACCATTCTTCATCACCCTATCGCCTCCTACCTAAATGCACGGACCCTATCAAACTTCCCCATTTACCAAAACCCACTTCCACTATCAATACATGTTCATCAATATATGTCGTAACCCAATTACCAAAACCATGGTGTGTGTGTGTGTGTGTGTGTGTATATGTATGTTATGAAAGAGATAGAGAAGATGTAAATGAATGATGAATGAGTTAGAAATATAGAAAGAGGGAGAGGAGATGTAAATGACGGATAGGTGAGGAAATGAAGAGTAACAAATGGAGAGTTGGAAGAGAATTTAGTAATAAAAGTGGAACAGGTAGAAGATAAAAGTGGCACGGGGAGAAGATGGAGGGGTGCGAGAGTGAGTGATTTCGAGATAAATAGAGGAAATTAAGAGACGGGGTCATGAGAAACAAAAAGAATTTTGATTTAGACTTACATGTGGATGGGTTAGAATTTGAGATACATTAATGGCAATCCTTGATAGATAAGTTAACTATGTTTATTTTAAAAATGAAGGATAAATTCATTAAATTCTATTTATACCTTTAATACTATCATATTAGAGGTATAATATAGATAATGCGGGATTTTACTTTTTAGAAATATTTTTTAGAAGAACAATTATCCATTCATCTTGAACTAAACTTTCGTAGTTATAGGAGGACGTATGGTAATCTTCATTCTTAAGATAAGGAGAAAGGTAAAAAGGTATATAAGGAGGTTGAGGCATTGGAGAAGGCTTCCTTTGAGGCTAGAAAGTTGTCGGCTTTTGCGACCTTACATGTTAAAAAATTTAATGTTGAAAAGGAAGTTAAGGGCGTAAAGGATGATAAGAAAGAGGATTATGCCCAACTTACTCAATTAGGTAAAGAAATTAAAGCATAATGTTTAATTTATCGAGTCCTTAAATCTCTCTTATGAGAGATTCCCTCCTAATAGGGAATTTACATTCTTAAAGTATCCTGGTCAGGTGCACTAACACTAGATTTTCAAATTTCTTGGGTCTTCTCTGCAATCCAAGTTTGATCTTTGGATCATTTTTGGCTTTGGAAGTCATTAGGCAACTTTATTTTGTGATTTAGTGTTTTGTTTGTTTCTCCTACCTTGAGATACACATCACGAACCACTGTAATGGAATTAACATCATTTTCTTATTAGTACGGACTTTTGGATGACTCTACGACTCCTAGTTATGTTAGTTACGCATTAAAAACCCCTGATAAGATCTTAGATGTACCACCTGCCCCCTTAACTTTGGTCATACCCGTATAATTTGGTAACTTGATGCGACTTAATTGGGCGTTAGACATCGTAAGATGAATTATGGGTCAAATTTGGGTAATATCCATGCCCTGGTGCATTTAATAGGATTTAGAATGGCCTTATATTTATTTTGTAAGAAACTAGGGTCGTTCGAATAAGATCATGGGTCGTTCAAACGAGATTTCCCTTCATTCGAATGAAACTTAAATGAACTTCCAACGACATTCACTTGCTTGGAGAACTTACCCTCGTGAGAACCCCATTCAAAGTTCAAGATTTAAATCTTGTCCGAACGAGAAAACGTTGTCATGATTTAGACCATTGGATTTGACACATGTCACACTCCTACACAGCAGATCGACTCGGGATTAATCTTTGGGGCATTTCTGGAATTTAACCCCCAAGGGTTTTGGGGTATTTAAGTGATTTTTAGACCATTCTAGGGCATTTATCTCTCTATCTCTCTAGCCCTTGGAGGCTCACTACCACCCAACCACATTCCATCACCTTAACACCACCACTCCTCAACTCTAAACCACCATACTTAAACCCTTTTTTAGCACATTTAAGCCTATAAAACCCATCTACACCATTTGTTGGGCAAGATATAAATTTTTGGCGATGATATTGGAGATTTTTGGAGAATAAAGGAAGAAGAAATTATGGAGTTTAAAGGGAGTTTTCATGGAGCTTCCAAGGAGGAGACTTGGTGGAGCTAGGCAACCTCTTTAAGGCCACTTTGGGAGGTGGGAGGTCGCCATATTCTTCTACATTCATTCATCCATTTTTGGAGCTTCAATAAGGTGGGAAAATTTACTCTTTAAGTTTAAGAAATCTATTTTCCTAGTATTTGAACCCGTATATAGAGTTTTATAATTAAAATGCATGTATGTTGTAGAAGGTTATTTCCTCTTGATTTATATAAAATGGTTTTACAAATAGTGTTAAAGTATTGAGAAAATGATATATTTTCAAGAAAACTTAGTGTTAAATATTTTATGAAATAAAATATTTTAAAATATTATTTATCTTGTTGAAATATTTTGTAAACAAATTATTGAAGTTTTCTTGAAAAAATGGGATTTTATGAAATTAAACATTTATTCAGGTTTGAAGAACAAAATGCCTCTTAATCTTGAAAAGCATGTTTTTATAAATATTAAGAAATTTCTTGAATAATACATCTATTAAACTCATTATTTTGGGTTTTGGGACTTAAATTTCCTCTTTTCATGTATATAAACTTAGTATTTTGATGGTGAGAATATTAGAAAGTTTTGGGAAGGTTTAATGAGTTTGTAACATGAAATAAAGAAAATAAAATTTCAACTCTTAAAGTGTGTTAATAAGTGTGGAAATGTGATAAGTGTATGTTTTCAAAACTATATGTGGAAATAAGGGGAAATGGTGTTTTTCCTTACAAAGTAGTCCTTAAAATACCAAAAGATTTCTTCGATAAAGAAAGTAATGAGATAAAGAGATTTCTAACTTGACAAGTATGTTACTCCAAAGTGTTAAATAAGTTCTAATGAGTTAAAAAAATATTTAATAAGTTAGTGTGTGTAACTTGACAATATTTTTGCACTTATGAAATGGAGGAAAATGCATGTTTGGAAATAAATGGATAAAATGATAATTTTACAAAAAGTGTAACTTTTTTTTAAAAATGTTGAGAAGGGTGTTACACTAAATGGTACTAAATGGGAGTGATTTTTGGATTGAAATCAATGTACATGTGTAAAGGATAAGAAATAGTGATTTTTCTAAGTGTAACACAAATATGGGGAAGTAGTCCTTGGGTTTTGGCTTTGACCGGTAAAGGTAGAATAATGTGGACATGAAAAAGTGTTAAAACACATGATAAAGAAACTCGAAAAAATTAAGAAGGGACCGGAGCCCTAACGTGAAAGACCCATAATCACCGGTCAGAGATGGTGGCATTGTCGATGGTGTAGAGCCAATTATAGTATGCGATATTGGTACATTCCTAGCAAAAGATAATGAGAAAAGTGGAACATGATAAGGGAATTGGTTGTGCTAAGAAAATAAGGAAAGACAACCTTTTATGAAATGAAATTTATAAATGTTTCTTTTTTTAAAAGGTGATTTAGACAAGAATTATGAAAATAACTAAGTACAAGTAACCGAAGATGGTTTAAACCCAAATTTAACACAAGTGTGTTTTGTCAATGGTTTTGAAAAAGAAACAAATATTTTCTAACACGAAGAATGCATGTGTCGAAAGGTGGTTTCCAAGGAAATACTAAAATGGGTTGGCGTGAGTATAAGGGAAATTTCAGTAAAAGAAGTATGTTTCCTAAATAAATATGGTATTTTGTTTAAGAATTTAACCGAGTGCGTTAAATCGAGAAATAAATGTTAAGTCAAGTAAAGGGGGTCTTTTATAAAAATTAATATGATTCAATTAAATCAAGTAACTTTTTGAAATCAACAAATTCATATATTAGTATATGTATATGTATAGATATACAATATTTGCATATGCACGTAGGTGGTATAGAATAGAGTCGCTTTTCAGTCGTTCAGTAATATGTTGCATTGTTGTATTTTTCACTAGGCATTCGTCTCATTCCCTTTATTTGTTACGATAGGTTGTGCTCCATTCCGTACTTTGAGAGCGTTATACAAATACCTACTCTTTTTATTTTACATTAGTAGTTTTTTATTCTTGGATTTTGGGGACGCTTCCCACAGGTTCCACACGTAGCTTGATATAAATTGGAATCGCATATTAAATTAGTGAAATGTTACTTAAATAAAATTAGACTACAATATAAATTAGGTTGTCTCATTGCACTTCACACCTAATGTTCTGGTTGGACTGGGTTGACCATGGATATACCATAAATTCGGGTCGGGATGCCACAAATGATATCAAAGCATTGGTTCAAGGTTCCTTTTGGGAGTGACGTTGTAAGGTTGGAAGTGGATCTTTGATGTTAATGTTAGTTTTGGGTCAGTCATGCTAGATAGGTGACGATTTCGGTTCGTGTTCTAGACGATGGAGTCAAGGAGATTAGCATATTAGCACGATGGGAAATCCATTGCCAAGTAGTAGGTGGTCAAGTTGGATGCCATTAATAGTTTTCGGTGCTTCTGATGTAGTCGTGTTAGGAACTTACAAGTGTCTACATAGGCCATTAGTGGCGACACTGCATTCTCTAATGTGAGGTGCACTTGTTCTAACCTTTGATGTTGTGACATGTCTGTTAGGATGTTAATAAAGGTAAATAACATCCATTGAATTGGAAGAGTAAGTTGTTTAAAGTCAAATGTGGAATTAGGTTATTAGAGTGGCATATATAAGCAATATTGATTTTGTGATAAGGATATATTAGGTTCTTTGGTTAAGAATACATGGGTGGCTAATAGTGGTGACATTATTAGGCGAGCTTAATACTCGGGGTATCATTATATCGTGGATATTAGACAATTTAGTAGGCATGTAGACCTGTGTTAGTCATTACTTGAGTTTGTGTACTCAGGACTTAGTTGCTAGGATGCTATCATCATAGATGAGTGCCTTAGTAATTATCGATTGATAAATGTATCTCGTAAGCTATGATGAGAGTTACGAGCCATTGATGGTAAGCGTGTTACACGTGTAACGATGATGATTTGTAGTGGCATAGGAGTAAACCCTAGGTAGCCTTCTATGATGTGGTATTAGAGAATATTATGCCATATTTAAGGAGTATGATACCTTGTGACGTGGGTAGTGTGGACTTAAAGGCTTATAGGTTGTATAAGACATCTTATATCCTGTCAGAATCCTTAGTAGCGTCAGCATGTGGTTTAATATATAGTATACTACATTAGTTGTTTAAAAATGGAGTCCTTGGAGTATCCTCTGGAATTATTATATGTGGCATCATTGGGGATAATAATCGACTTGTTGTGATGCCTTGAGGTGTTCAGTGATTATAGTTTACCATGTGTAGAGACTTATAGGCTAGTCGTTCGAACGAGATACATAAGGTCGTTCGAACAAGTTTCCCACGATCAAATGAGTCCATTTTCTATCCCACTTTATATAGTCGTTCAATAGATCGTTAGAAGTTGATTCAAATAAAAATATGGTCGCCGTTCGAATGACGTATATGGTCATTCTAATGAGCATGCGATTTTTTTTATTTAGATCTGAGCTAAATCCTTAGTGTTTATCTTTTTGTAATCAACGTCCTTATAAAAAAATTTATGGGATTAGAGTCCTTGTGAGTATCTAATAGTCGTGGGATAGATATTGGAAAATTGGTAGAGCTTACCTCCCATGAGGGAATCATAGGTGATGAAATCTTGTCTATCCTTTGGTGATAATTACGTTGGGGTATGCTTGGTGTCCTTAGGGAACCAGTTAAGTTCACTATTATGGAATGTAAGCGTTCTAATAATGGTTATATTGAAGGTAATGTGATGATCTTGGGTTATTGGTCAAGTTTAAAGGAATCTAATCGTGTAGTCCTTGATGAGGTCACCCATTATGGTGTAAATAGGTGATCCAACCTTCTAAAGGAAATTGGAGATTTGTGTCATAATCGGGCATGATACTCGTTTTTCATAAGATTACTAGTATGGAAAGTGTCCTACTTGATTTTGATAGGAACTGGAAAATTTACTGGAGACTTAGATTGATGATGTCATGTTAAGACTTGAAAATAACACCCCAGATGGGATATCAAAGCATAATTAGAGTATCGACATATGTTTACAGTGTAAGTTAGAATAGCGATAGTAGGGCAAGCATTAATTCATGGCATGTCTTCCTAGACTTGTACAGATTGGGAGGTGTAGACTAGTGTAGTACTTGGTATCCTTATAATGCTAATAACGACCTATGTGGCCTCCGCATAGACTCAGTTTGGGTAGAATTCGAAATTAGGTGCAGTGATGACCTTGTATTATTGGTGGTTGTAATAAGGTGAGTGTTTCGCTAAATCAGGCATTGCCTAGGGAGATGTTGGGATACAATCACTGTACGATAAAGTAGATAATAACCTAGGAGTGTTAGGTTGGTCATGATGTCACGTTGACTCGAGAGATGGAAAAAGTCATCATTGACAAAGTTTTTTGGCATTCATCGACTTTAAAGGTTTGTAATTTTTGAGGATGGAAGGAGGAAGAGTTACTCCTAAGGAGGGAAGCCCAGCGTTGACTTCCTAAAGGATAATATGTTCGTATATTTCTTTCGTCTCGTGGAGATGAATGGTTCGTGATTTGATTAAACACATTTGGTGACCCAAGCCAGGGCGTATGGCTAGGTTAGAATATGATGATAACGTCTAGGAGGAGTCGTAGAATTCAAAGCGTATAGCATAGATTCGCCTTTCATAAACCATAACTCGTTGCATGCGGATGGAATTCCCTCAGAATGATTGTTCATTCATTCTGATTCGTTGTGTTCTTTCAGTTTTGATAGTCGAGAATTATTTTCCCTCGGTTGCGATAGCCGGGATTATATCGTGTTGTTGTTACGACGCAATTTGTCTTAGTGAGAGTGCGATTGGAACTGGCATGATCAATGCAACTTGGTAACTGTGTGCACCCTTATTTGAATTATCCTTTGTGTTGCACAAGTTTCTTGTGCATATGGCTGCACATTCTACCACACAGTTTGCTCGTAGTATCCACTTTCCTTAGGATTAACGATCTTATAGATTGGTTGGGATAGCAATTAGTGGCTCTAGTTGTAAAAAGCAAGGATTATGATTTAAGGATATTGTAAAGTGTTAAAACTCGAGGAACATAACATGTAGTGTTATTTTGCCACAATGAGTGGATTGGTGTAATACTGAGATGAGTGTTCCATAATCGAACACTTAGAGTGATTCTACATTCTTAGAAGGATCCTGTGGAAGGTATTAGTTGAACGCAAGATTTGTGACTTAGTTGGTATGTCGCTTCTTGAAGTAAGCAACTAGCTATGAGGGGTCAGTATCAAGTTTAAATGAATGTGTCTGGTCAGAATGACCCTAGAATTTGAGGAAACTCGGGATATATAGTCCTAAGAATTAAAATAATTTACAACGATGGATTAGGTGTTAGTTATGTTTTGATTTGCACTTGGGTGAATATCAATCGCTTAGGAGTGTTGCTCTGGTAGATGTGACAGTATGCCTTGGGTATTAGTGAAGAAGCCTTAGGACTGTATTAACTATGATCATCGGGTAAGTGGAGAATCGAGGACTGTTATGTGACTTTGATGGCTAGCCTGATGGTGTGCATTTGTATATATTACATGTCGAGTTCTCTAGTGACAACCCTTTTTAAAGGGCATATGATGACTTCTTAGTGATTGAGGATTTCTATGCCCTAGCCTTGAAAGACCACTATGACTTAAAATAAGAGTTAATAACCTATAAAAACTTAAGTAATTGATGGATTGAGAATTTTTAGGACAAAATTACCTAAGGAGGGAAGAATGTAACACCCGCCCCCGTGATTTTGACCGCACTCGTGTAATTTGTTGACTTGATGTGACTCAATTGGGATTTAGACTTTGTAAGATGAATAATGGGTCAAATTTGGGTAATATTATAGCCTTAATGTAATTAATTGGATTTAAAATGGTCTTGTTTTTATTTTGCATTAAATTAGGGTCGTTCGAAGGAGATTTCCCCCTTCGTTTGAACGAAACTTAAACGACGGTCCAACGACATTCACCTGTTTGGAGAACTTACCCTCGTGAGAACCTTGTTCGAAGTTCATAAGAATGAGAGTAGTTCTCGTTCGAATGAGATCCAAAATTTTTGTCACGATTTAGACCATTGGATTTGACATGTGTCACACTCCCACACAATAAATTGACGAGGGATTAAGCTTTGGGGCATTTCTGGAATTTAACCCCTAAAGTTTTGGGGTATTTAAGTGATGCTTTGGTCCATTCTAGGGAATTTCTCTCCCCCTCTCTCCCTCTTTCTCTAGCTCTTGGAGCCTCACTACCACCCAACCATATTCCACCACCCTATCACCACCAGTCTTCAACCCTAAACCACCATACTTAAACCCATCCCCATCACATTTAAGCCTATAAAACTCATTTACACCATTTGTTGGGAAAGATATAAATTTGTGGAGATGATGTTGGGATTTTTGGAGAAGAAATTAAGAAGAAATTATGGAGTTTGAAGGGTGGTTTTCATAGAGCTTTCAAGGAGCAAGCTTGGTGGAGCTAGGCAACCTCTTTAAGGTCACCTTAGGAGGTGGGAGATTGCCATATTCTTCTACATTCATCCATCATATTTTGGAACTTCAATAAGGTGAAAAACTCTACTCTTTAAGTTTAAGAACTCTATTCCTCTAGTATGAGGTCTTGTATATAGAGTTTTAAGAGTAGAATGCATGTATGTTGTGGAAGGTTATTTCATCTTCATTTATGTAAAATGGTTCTACAAATGGTTTCAAAGTAGTGAGAAAATGATATATTTTCAAGAAAACTTAGTGTAAAACATTTTATGAAATAAAATATTTTAAAATAATATTTATCTTGTTGAGATATTTTATGAACAAAGTCTTGAAGTTTTCTTTAAAAAATAAAATTTTACGAAATTAGACATTTATTCATGTTTGAAAAACAAAAATGTCTTTTAATCTTGAAAATCATGTAAATCATTTGTTAAACTCATTATTTTGGATTTTTTGATTTAAAATTCCTCTTTCCATATATATAAACTTGCAGTATTTTGATGATGAGCATATGAAAATGTTTAGTGAAGGTTTTAATTAGTTGTAACTTGAAATACAGAAAATAGAAGTTTCAGCCCTTAAAGTGTGTTAATAAGTATGAAAAATGTGATAAGTGTATGTTTTCAAACCTCTATGTGATGATAAGGGAAAATGGTATTTTTTTACTTGTGAAGTAGTCGTTGAAATACCCAAAGATTTCTCCGATAAAGAAAATAATGAGATAAAGAGATTTCCAATTTAAGAAGCGAGTTACTCTAAAGTGTTAAATTAGTGCTAATAAGTTAAAAGTATCTAAGAATTTAGTGTGTGTAACTTAATAATATTTTTGGAAAGATAACACTTGTGAAATAGAGGACAATGCAAGTTTGGAAACAAATGGGTAAAATACTAATTTTACGTAAATTGTAATTTTTTTTAAAAATGTTGAGAAGGGTGTTACACTAAATGGTCCTAAATGGGAGTGATTTTCATAATGAAATCAACGTACATATGTAAAGGATAAGAAATTGTGGTTTTCTTAATTGTAACACAAATATGGGGAAGTAGTTCCTGAGTGTTGGCTTCGACCGATAAAAGTGGAATAATGTGGACACAGAAAAGTATTAAAACACATGATAAAGGAACTCGAAAGAATAAAAAAATTAAGAAGGGTCCAGAGTCCTAGGGTGAAAGACCAAAAATCAATGGCCAGAGCATATGGTGGTGTCGCCAGCGGTATAGAGCCCGTTAAAGTATGCAGTATTAGTTCATTATGAGCAAAAGATGATGAGAAAAGTGGAACATGATAAGAAAATTGGTTATGCTAAGAAGATAAGGAAAAACAAACTTTTATGAAATGAAAATCATAAATGTTCATATTTTGAAAAGGTGATTTGGACAAGAATTATGAAAATGACTAAGTCCAAGTAAATCATGAGTTAATGTCGTTAATGGATAATCAAGTAACCTAAGATAATTTAAACTCATACTTAACACAAGTTTGTGCTATGAATGGTTTTCGAAAGGAAACAAGCATTTTCTAACATGGGGCATGCGTGTGATGAAAGGTGGTTTCTAAGGAAATACTAAAGTGGGTTAGCGTGAGTATAAGGGAAATTTATGTAAAATAAGTGATTTTCCTAAACAAATGGTATTTTATTTAAGTATTTAATCGGGTGTGTTAGTTCGGAAAATAAATGTTAAGTTAAGTAAAAAGGTGTAAAAATGGGGTCTTTTATAAGATTAATGGGATTTAATCAAATCAAGTAACATCTTGAAATAAACAAATTCATGCATTAATACATGTATATGTATAGACATACGATATTTGCATGTGCACACATGTGATACGTTATAGAGTCTCTTTTCTACCGTTTAGTTCTATGTTGCATTTTTGTATTTCTCATTGGGCATTCGGCTTATTCCCATTCTTTATTACGACAGGTGTGTGCGATTCTATACTTTTAAAGCGTTATACATGTAAGTATTCTTTCTATTTTACATTAGAACTCTGTATGCTTGGATTCCGAGGACGCTTCCCACGGGTCCTACACATAGCTTGATATAAATTGGAATCGCACAGTAAATAAGTGAAATATTACTTAAATAAAATTGGACTAGCAACATTGTTAGGTTGCCTCATTGCACTTCACACCTAACATTCGGGTCGAACCGAGTTGACCACGAGTAACCCATATGCTCTGACTAGTGAATTTGGATCTTTCACCCTAGGGCTCCGGACCCTTACTATTTTTTTCAGTTCTTTTAAGTTCCTTTATCATGTGTTTTAACACTTTTTCGTGTCCACATTATTCCACCTTCACCGGTCGAAGCCAAAATCTGGGAACTACTTCCCTATATTTGTGTGTGACTTAAAAAAATCACTATTTATTGTTCTTTACGCATGTAGGTTGATTTCATTCCGAAAATCACTCCCATTTAGGACCATTTAGTGTAACACCCTTCTCAACATTATAAAAAATGTTACACTTTACGTAAAATTATCTTTTTACCCCTTTATTTCCAAACTTGCAATTTTCTCCATTTCACACGTGTTATTTTCCAAAACATTGTTAAGTTACACACACTAACTTTTTAAATAATTTTAACTCATTAGCACTTATTTAAAACTTTGGAGTAACACTCTTTTAAAATTGAAAATCTCTTTATCTCATTACTTTCTTTATCGAAGAAATCTTTCGGTATTTTGTAGGACTACTTCACAAGGAAAAACACCATTTTCCCTTATCATCACATATAGACTTGAAAGCAAATACTTATCACATTTTTCATACTTATTAACACACTTTAAGGACTGAAATTTCTATTTTTTTTTATTTCATGTTAAAACTCATTAAAACCTTCACTAAACTTGTTTATATGCTCATCATCAAAATACTACAAGTTTATATACATGGAAAGAAGGATTTTAAGTCCAAAAATCGAAAACAATAAGTTTAACATATGATTTGTTCAAGAAATTTCATAGTACTTACAAAAACATGTTTTTCAAGATTAAAAAACATTTTTGTTCTTCAAACTTGAATAAATGTATAATTTCACAAAATTCCATTTTTTCAAGAAAACTTCAAGACTTTGTTCACAAAATATCTCAAAAAAATAAATATCATTTAAATTATTTTTTATTTCTATAATGTTTAGCACTAAGTTTTCTTGAAAATATATGATTTTTTCAATACTTTGAAACCATTTGTAAAACTATTTTACATAAATCAAGTGGAAATAACCTTATACAACATACATGTATTCTACTATTAAAACTCTATATACAAGACCAAATACTAGAGAAATAGAGTTCTTAAACTTAAAGAGTAGAGTTTCCCACCTTATTGAAGCTCTTAAAATGGATGGATGAATGTATAAGAAGATGGCAACCTCCCACATCCTAAGGTAGCCTTAAAGAGTTCCCTAGATCCACCAAGCTTGCATATTGAAAACTCCATGAAAACCCCCTTTCAACTCCATAATTTTTTCTTCCTTTCTTTTCAAGATCCCCAACAACATCTCTACAAATTTATATCTTGCCCAACAAATAGTGTAGATGGGTTTTATAGGCTTAAATGTGATGAAGTATGATGGTGTAGGGCTAAGGAGTGGTAGTGCTAGGGTGGTGGAATGTGATTGGGTGTTGGTGAGGCTTTAAGAGTTAGAGAGATAGAGAGAAGTGTCCTAGAATGAGCCAAAACATCACTTAAATACCTTAAGGTTAAATTCTAGAAATCCCCCAAAGCTTAATCCCGAGTTGATCTGCTGTGTGGGAGTGTGACATATGTCAAATCCAATGGTCTAAATCATGACAACATTTTCTCGATCGAATGAGATTTGGATCTCGTTTGAACGAGCACCACTCTCATTCGAATGAACTTCGAACGAGGTTCTCACGAGGATAATTTCTCCAAATAGGTGAATGTCGTTGGAAGGTCGTTTAAGTTTCGTTCGAACGAAGGGAGAAATCTTGTTCGAATGATGCGTAATCTCATTCAAGCGACCCTAATTTCTTCCAAAACAAATATAACACCATTCTAAATATAATTAATTGCACTAAGGCCATGATATTACCCAAATTTGATCCATAATTCATCTTACAAAGTCTAAACCTCAATTGTGTCATATCAAGTCATCAAATTACACGGGTACAACCAAATTCACGGGGGCAAGTGTTACATGCAGAGCTAACGACTTGCTAGGGTTTTGACTTATATTTTTTCGTGGTGACTTTCAGATGCTAGATAGTCTTCCTCCTTCTAGCTAGCACTCTCTCTCTCTCTCTCTCTCTCTCTCTCTCTCTCTCTCGTTTGCTCTCAGATTTAGGGGTGGCCATAGGCCTGACGCCCACTTAATAAAAAGATAGGGCTTGGGTAAGGTGAATAGGCCCGCAAAGCGGGCTTGGCAAAATTTGATAGGGCTGATTTTTTTCCGGGCGGGCTTGGGCATGAATTCTTAACCCGAATTATATATATATATATATATAGAGGCAGGCTCCTGTGCACACTAAGTTTGCACACTAAGTTTGCACATTAAGTTTTTAAAGTAGTAAAAAAATATTTTTGAGTGCTGGCGCACACCAATTTTTTTATGTGATATTTTAACATTTCAACGGACTCACATAAAAAAAATTAGCTCAAAAAAACTTTTTTTACTATTTTTTAAAAATCGGTCAAACTTTCGCAGTTTTTAAAGGGCTTAAAAGCATAGAAAGTTTGACCGATTTTTTAAAACTAGCAAAAAAAGTTTTTTTGAACTGATTTTTTTTATATGGGTTTCTTGAAATGTTTAAATATCACACAAAAAAAAAATGAACTCAAAAATATTTTTTTTACTACTTTAAAAATGTAATGTGCAAACTTAGTGTGCAAACTTAGTGTGCACAGGAGCCTGCCTCTCTCTCTCTCTCTCTCTCTCTCTATATATATATATATATATATATATATATATATATATATATATATATATATATATATACACACACATATATGTGTGTGTGTGTGTGTGTATATTAATTTATTATTAAAGTTTAAGACTACAAAGTTATAAATAAATATATAAAGTGGGTAATTTTTATAAATATAAAAACATATACTAAGTCTTTTTATGTAGAGTGAGAAACTTTATATATAGACTTCGTAATATATAAAGTTTAAAACAGGTTTTTAATTAAAAAAAATGAGTCTTTGATTAAGAAAAAATATATTTTTTATTTATAAAAATAATTAACCGGGTTTGGCCAATGGACCTGGGTAAAGAGCTTTTAAATCTGAGCGGGATTGAGATTACATAATAAGGCTCGATTAGCTCATAATTTTATAAGCTCGGTCCGAGCCTGACCGAGCTTACTCAGGCCGGCGCATGGCCACCCCTAGTGCGCATCTCAAATTATTTCCTTCGTTTTGAATAAGATTTGCGAAACAAATATTACTCTTTATGGTCTCTTAGACTCCAAATTTACATACACGGGGGTAGGGCTGACAATTTTTGATACGATAACCCGTTTATGGTAATAACCCGAACATGACGCGATTAGCTTGTATAGATTTAAGATTACCTAAAACTTATAATAAAATTAAAATCATCACGACCCGAAAATGACACGACTAACTCGAATTGCCAATCCTACACGGGGGAATCAAACTCATTAGTGGTAGTATATATGTTTTACCCATGATTGAGGTAAAATGTTAGAAGGCTAATATTCAGGTAGGTGAATGTAAACAACCCAATTGAATGAGAAAGGAGAGGAGGAGACCAAAGTGGGTCAGAAACACACGTTCTTCTTCAGGCAATTCCATGTGCCCACATGGCTCTGATATTAGTATTTAGCCTCGCACCCAAAATTGTAAATTTAAAAGCCGACGAAGAAAATAATACTGCAAAAAAAAAAAAAGACCCAGAGAGAGAGAGAGATGAGGGAGAATGGTGATGGGTTTGTTCGGGCAGATCAGATTGATCTGAAGAGCTTGGATGAACAACTAGAAAAACACCTCAACAGAGTATGGACCATGGACAAGAACAGGAGGAGTCTAGACTCTAACTTAAACTTAAACTCAAACTCCTTCACCACCACAACCACAATCACCAACAACAACAGCAGGCAAAGACATGAGTGGGAAATAGACCCCTCAAAACTCATCATTAAGACTGTCATTGCTCGTGGCACTTTTGGCACTGTCCACCGTGGCATCTATGACGGCCAAGATGTCGCTGGTCAGTTATATCATCATCACCCATTTTCCATTCTTTATCAAAATTTATTCACTTTTTTTTTTCCTGTTTACCATTTTTGGGTTGACTTACAATTCTAAATACCCATTATATCTTTCTTGTTCCATCTTGGTTTGTTGTTTTTGTGTACACCCATATTAGTAAATGATAATTATTCTGTAAAAATCTTATCTTGAACTTGTTTTTGGTCGGTCCATTATTGGTTTGGCAGGCAAAATGATGAAATGTTGCCCCCTTTGTTTGTGAAGGGGGTGGGTGGGATTGGATGAATACACATGATAAGGTGATGTTATGGTATCCGTGACTAGTTGCACGGATTTGGTTTAAATTTACAGCTGAATAAAATAAGTTGGCTGCTGTATATTTGACTTTCATGTGATCCAAACTGCGACTTAATATTAATTTATGAAGTAGGACAAGGATTATTAAATTAATGTTCACTTAGAGCTGAAAATGAACTTCTCAACTTGTACTTCATCTACTGTTGTTTGTATTAGGCATCACCATTGTTTTCTTTATTAATACTATTTGTTTCTTAAAAAACCATGAAGTATATTCACTTTGTTTAAATTATGTGATAGTATCCACCTCAATTGTTTGTTTTAATATCCAATTAAGATGTTCTACAGGAAGAATTGGGTTGTATTTTATTTGAGATAATATCTCTATTGTTTTTTTGTTTTTCCTGCGTAACCCCCAGTCAAACTGCTGGACTGGGGTGAAGAGGGCCACAGGACAGAGGCTGAAATAGCATCACTGAGAGCAGCTTTTACACAAGAAGTCGTAGTTTGGCACAAGCTTAATCATCCAAATGTAACAAAGGTCACTTTCTACATCCAATATCTTTCCTCTCCTTTCTTTTTGTGCAAATAAAATTTTGTAGAATATACTTATTTATGGTATCTTCATAGCTAGATTGTATGCAGTATTCCGAAATTCAGAAACTTAATATTGACAATATCTGAATGTCCGGTGCTTCGGCATCAGAGAAAGCCATTAGGCAAGTCATCTGTTGTGCCTTACTCAGACAGTGGACGGATTGCTGATTGTGGTGTTTATTGAGTTTTATTTGGCATAATCAATCTTCCGTGGCTCTTTAATGTGGAATTGCTGTGGTTTAAATAAGTTGGTCATAGCATTTTGTAATTCCTTCAAAACCCTTGGCTGTGGGAAACACATATTCCAACGGCATTATAATAACCCATATAGGATCATCTGCTACATGTTTCACGAAATCTCTCGTACGAAGGTTTTTTTGCGGCAAGTACATTATGATTTTGGTTTTTAAGAAGGATTTGTAGTTAAAAGGGTTTAATATTTTAGACTAGACTTCTATTGATTCTGCTTAGAAGTCAAAGATTCTCTCTCTCTCTCTCTCTCTCTCTCTCTCTCTCTCTCTCTCTCTCTCTCTCTCTCTCTCTCTCTCTCTCTCTCTCTCTCTCTCTCTCTCTCTCTCTCTCTCTCTCTCTCTCTCTCTCTCTCTCTCTCTCTCTCTCTCTGAACATTGGATAAAGTATTGAATATTCTTTTCATCGTTCTTTTTTTTCTTTTTTCGAACAAAATAAAGTCTTGGATTCTTGTTGAAAACATCATTACGGGTTTAAGACCTTTTTCTGGGATTTGGGTTGATGCAATAATTCAGAAGTCCACAATGTCATATGGATAAGTCTCCATGACCAAAGACACAATAGAAACATAGTTTCCTTTTGAAATCTAAGCAATACGTACTTTGAAGATTTGATACACGAATCAGATGATTAAAGCATCATTTTATCATCTCTAATATTATTGCAAAAAATCTGACATCTGCCAATTTTTATGTTATAACAATTGTATAAACATTAAGAGCAGCATTATGTGGTACTCAAACTATTGTTACCCAGGTACTGACTTGCGCATCTTTTTCTCCCCTTTTGTTCAGCATAGGAAAATCCTTTCTTCCAGGTGAAAGAGGGTAGTAAACTGGGTTAGTGGATTACTCCTTCAGAGATGAGGCGTAATCCCATTCTGAAGCTTATATAGGAGTATAGTGAATGAGTACTCGAGATTTGCGAGATGGAGGGTGAGAGATTAATCGGAGAGGAGAGTTAAGGACGACAGAGTAATCACCAGGGAAGTGTGGTAGGCACAGTGACAGATCAATCTGGCAGTATCTATGAGGAATTAAGAGCTTCTGGGACGGATGATTGTGAAATGTGAGGTTTTAAATGGGGGTAAATGTTCATAGAATCTAGATGCTATCAAAGAAAACCAAAGGTTGTTTATGTTGTGAGGTTTGAAGTGATCGGCATGATTTAGAAATGTCCCACCATATTAAGGTTGCTAATGATTGTTTTTGGGAATTGTGAGGTGAGTATCTAGGGTATAAAATGGGGCCATCGAAGTAGAATCCTTCCTTTTATTTTTTGCATGGGTTAGTTTATGTTAGCTTCTCGAACCTTTGCTCTCCATCCTCCAAGGTAGCCCCCCAAAAATCCCAAACAAGGGTATTGATGTAAGATTTTAGATTAGGACAGTTTCACAATCCATCTTGGCAATTAATGACAAAATATGAAGACGATAAAATACATGTGGGAGAAGAAGGCAGTGTTGGGTTATGACAAGACTCCACCATTTGGTGCAGTATATTTGTTTATGACAAAGCTCTCCACCATTTGGTGGAGTATATTTGTTTTATGACAAAGCTCTCACCCATTTGGTGGTGGAGTCTTCTTCTCCACAAGAAGTGCTCTAAGTGGACACTCAACTAAGCCATTTTATGTTGCCATTATTCCTCTCACTCACCTATAAATAAACCATGTGTATTGAGAGAAAAACACACCAGCAAATAGGAGAGAAATAAAGCATACGGAGAGTCTTGTTTGAGAGAGAATCAAGAGAGCAAGAATGTTTGTAATTCTTCTCTTCTGAAAATACATTTTCGCTGCCCCCGTGGACGTAGGCAAATTACCGGACCACGTAAATCTCTTGTTATTGTGTGTGATTGAGTGTGAGTTTGATTTCTGGATTGTTACTGGGCACAACAATTGGTATCAGAGCCAAACATAGCCGTTATTGGCGCTTTGATCCTTTTTTTAGCCAGAAATCAAAATCTTCAAATGTCAAATTTGAACACACCAGGAGGAGCGTATCGTCGATACGAGTCCAACGAAACAAACCGGAGGCCAAACGGAGCTCCGAAGCTCCCAAATTTGCCAACTGAAGAGAAAAAAAAATTCCAGCCAAGCCGTTGACCAAGCCACAAAGTTGTTTGACTAAGCCATTGACTCTTTGACCAAGCTGTCAAACTGTTTGATCGAGCCGCTGATGTCACCAAACGGAAGAGGAATATTCTGTTAACTTTAACGGAATATTCCCCTTGAGTCAACTCGGTCCAAAAATCTATTTTTGGACCAGCTTAGTCCATTCTGGACCCGTTTTCGACCGAGTCGGATCCTTTTCTAGCTATTTCGACCATTCCGGATGCAACCGTGCTCTCCGTTTCTGCTGATTCCGCTCTTAAGTTGCTGTATTGACTTAAGAGGGACATATATCGGTGTTTTTAGGCACTCTGTTTTTTTGGGTGGAGTCTAAGGAACAATGGAAGGTGAAACTTATTCCGATTCAATTGAAGTACAAACTCTGACAACCACCAGTAGCTCTTGGAAAAGAAGTTCTATGTCAAATGCAAAGTTTGATGTCGAAAAATTTGGCGGTACAAATAATTTGGGCATCTGGCAGTGTGAAGTTTTGAATCTGTTATTTCGAGAAGGGTCACATATTGCCTTGGATTCCAAGCCCAAGGATATTTCGGAGGAAGATTGGAATTTTGTAAACCGTCAAGCTTGCTGTACATTTCGATTGTGCTTAGCCAAAGACCAAAAGTATTTTGTCATGGAGGAGACTGTGGCAACAAGTCTCTGGAAGAAGCTAGAGGACAAGTACATGACAAAAAGCATAGAAAATCGGCTGTATCTCAAGAAGAAACTTTTTCACTTCCATTTTAAGCACGCTACGTCTATGAATACTCATTTAGACAGTTTCAATAAAATTTTAGTCGATTTGCAAAATTTAGAGGTTGAAATTGCTAATGAGGATAAGGTACTATTATTGCTGAATTCATTGCCTGATTCGTATGATCACTTGACTACTACCTTACTGTATGGAAAAGATGAGGTAAAATTTAATGATGTTTTCGATGCTTTGATGAACAACGAGGTACGAAAGAAGGATCTGCAGGTCCATCGAGACCCTTCATCATCAGAAGCGTTGACAGTAAGAGGGAGGACACCCAATAGAGGACGAGGAGGAAAATTCCGCTCAAAGTCAAGGGGAAAATCATTTGATAGACGACAACTTGCTAAAGACGAATGTGCCTACTGTCCGAACAGAGATAAGAAAAAAGAGCCAAATGTGAACGTTGCACAAAATGAAGAAGATGACCTGGAGTTAGCCTTGACTGCTTCATCATCAACCTTCCATTCTGAAGAATGGATTCTTGATTCAGGGTGTTCCAATCACATGTGTCCCAACAGGGACTGGTTTTCAAGCTTCCAAGAGCTTGACGGGGGATGTGTTTTAATGGACAATGACAACGTCTGTAAAACAAAATGGATAGGCTCGATCCGATTGAAGCTGCATGATGGATTAATCAGAGTACTGACAGATGTACGATACATTCCAGACTTGAAGAAGAATCTCATTTCACTGGGAACCTTTGATGCTAAAGGCTATTCTATTATCATTAAAGGTGGAGTCCTAAAGGTGGTTCGAGGAGCACTTATAACCATGAAAGGTACCCGAAAAAGAAATTTGTATTTTCTCGACGTGAGCATAGTCACTGGGAGAGCGGCAGTCTCCAAAAGCTCAAACGATTCAGATGAATCCAGACAATGGCACATGTGCTTAGGACATGCTGGCAAAAAAGCTCTACAAGGTTTGATAAAGCAAGGCTTGTTAAAAGGAGCTAAGACAGGCAAGATTGATTTGTGTGAACACTGTGTCTTGGGTAAGCAGACCCGAGTCAAGTTTGGTACTGCTGTTCACCGCACCGAAGGAATTCTTGACTATATTCACTCAGATGTATGGGGACCTACCAAAAATGCAAATTTGGGAGGTAAACGTTGGTTCGTGACTTTCATTGATGATTACTCCAGATGAGTCTGGGTATATACGATGCGTCGGAAAGATGAAGTTCTGGAGATTTTCCTTAACTGGAAAAAGATGATAGAAACTCAGATAGGTCGGAAGATCAAGAAACTCCGAACAGATAATGGTGGAGAGTACACCTTAGACACATTCCTTAAAATCTGCCAAGATGAGGGAATTGTTAGACATTTTACCATACGAAGAACGCCACAACAAGATGGAGTTGCAGAACGTATGAATTGTACTTAGGTGGAGAAAGTTTGGTATATGTTGTCCCATGCTGGATTGGGAAAGGCATTCGGGGGTGAAGCAGTGAATTATACTTCTCACCTCATCAATAGACTTCCTACAGCCGCAATTGGTGGGAAGACTCCTATGAAGGTATGGTTTGGTCAATCTGCTATAGATTATGATTGGTTACATATTTTTGGTTGTCCTGCTTATTATCATGTGACTGAATCAAAGTTAGACCCTAGAGCCAAGAAAGTTGTATTCTTGGGCTTTAGTGTTAGCGTAAATACATATAGACTCTGGTGCTCCGAATCCAAGAAAATTTTTCTGAGCAGAGATGTTACTTTTGACGAGTCTGTAATCTTAAAACCGATAGTTTCGGAGAAAGAGAACGTGAATCCAAGTTCTTTACAACTGGTGGAGCTTGAAATTTCAGTAAGGACTATTCAAACAATCAATTTTCCTGATGTGGAATCTAATGATGAGGACGAAATCTCAGTTGAGGTGGAGGTTCCAGTTCCAGCACCAGCACCAGCACCGGTGATCAATCAGCAGCCTACCTAAAGGGGATACTCGAAAACCTGCTCGATTAACAGACATGGTGGCCTATGCACTTCCAATGACCGATCATGATGTCCCGTGAACTTACAGAGAAGCCGTACAAAATACAGACAGTGTCAAGTGGAAGAAGGCGATGGATGAAGAAATTGCATCACTTCACAAGAATCAGACTTGGAAGTTGGTTCAACTTCCAAAGGGTAAGACAGCTATCGGCTGCAAGTGGATCTATGCTAAAAAGGAAGGTGTTCCTGGCAAAGACAACATTAGATACAAGGCCAGACTGGTGGCGAAAGGCTACGCTCTGAAGGAAGGAATCGACTACAACGAGGTTTTCTCACCTGTTGTTAAGCATTCGTCCATACGGTGTCTCAGCCAGATAGTTTTAAAACTCCTGGACGAGAGAACTGGGCTTGCAAGTTGAGCAAGTCATTGTATGGTTTGAAGAAGTCACCACGACAGTGGTACAAGCGATTTGACCGTTTTATGATGGATCACAAGTACACGCACAGTCAGTTTGATCATTGCGTCTGCTTTTGTAATCTCCAAGATGGGAACTTTGTCTATTTGCTCTTATATGTGGATGATATGGTGATTGCATCTAATAACAAGGTGGAGATCGACAGGCTTGAAGATTCAGTTGAGTTCAGAGTTCGAGATGAAGGATCTCGGAGAGGCCAACAAAATTCTTGGGATGGAGATCAAGCGAGATAGAGTAAAGTCAGTTTGACACAGTCTCGGTATTTGAAGTAAGTACTTCAGAGGTTTGGCATCGATAACATGTCTAAACCTGTAAGTACTCCATTGGCTCCACATTTCAAGCTCAGTGAGCTGATGTCATCAGATACAGATGATGAGAAGAAGCAGATGGATCATGTTCCATATGCAAACGCAGTGGGTGCCTTAATGTATGACATGATGTGTACCAGACGAGACATTTCACACGCAGTGAGCATGGTGAGTCGTTACATGCACAATTTAGGGAAAGGACATTGGTAGGCAGTGAAGTGGATGCTACGGTACATTCAAGGTACTGTGGATGTCGGTTTGAAGTTTGAGAGAGACACGATAGTTGGTAAGCATCTAGTCGGATATGTGGATTCTGATTATGCTGGATATCTTGACAAGCGTCGATCTACCACTGGTTATGTGTTCACTATTGCAGGAGGACCAGTGAGTTGGAGATCAACTTTATAGTCGACAGTGACTTTGTCTACAACAGAGGTAGAGTATATGGCTGTAACAAAAGCTTTTAAGGAAGCCATTTGGCTTCATGGTTTGATTGATGACTTGGGTATTGTTCAGGAAAACGTGGAGGTTTTCTGTGATAGAGTGCCATCTGTTTGGCAAAGAATCACATCATTCTTGCACCGAGCATATTGATGTCCGCTTTCACTTCATTTGGGACATTATAGATGAAGGGGATATTCTACTCCAGAAAATCGGAACTGCAGATAATCCTGCAGATATGTTGACAAAGGTGGTTACAGGGATCAAGTTCCAACACTGTTTGGACTTGATCAACATCTCTCGAGCTCGTCGCGCCTAAGGGCGCTTGTGGGGCAGCGTTGAATGGTGGACTCTTGCCAAGGTGGAGATTGTTGGGTTATGACAAGACTCCACCATTTGGTGGAGTATATTTGTTTATGACAAAGCTCTCACCCATTTGGTGGTGGAGTCTTCTTCTCCACAAGAAGTGCTCTAAGTGGACACTCAACTAAGCCATTTTATGTGGACATTATTCCTCTCACTCACCTATAAATAAACCATGTGTATTGAGAGAAAAATACACCAGCAAATAGGAGAGAAACAAAGCATATGGAGAGTCTTGTTTGAGAGAGAATCAAGAGAGCAAGAGTGTTTGTGAAAATACAATTCCGCTGCCCCCGGGGACGTAGGCAAATTGCCGAACCACGTAAATCTCTTGTTATTGTGTGTGATTGAGTGTGAGTTTGATTTCTGGATTGTTACTGGGCACAACAGGGAGGATGCCCATATATTTACATGTTATGGCCCCACAAATAGGTTTTACACTCACAGTGATTCTCTTTTTCATTAGATGTGTAGTATAGAATATACAGAACACACATGAGTATGCCATTGTGAGGCTAACAAAGCTTTTAGTGTGCTCCTCTCTAACTTAGCTCACACTATTTATCTCTACGTACAATTGTTCTCTGAGAATTGTTCACATCTGAGTATTTATATGTGAATGAGGTGATGCCCTAGCTGGTCATGCCTTTTGATTGTGACGTTTAGGGTATATTTTATGTGAGCCAATACGGAGTGATGTAATTTTGGGTTAATTATCCATGTAGGACAAAGGAGAATCTTCTAGATTTGATAGTTACGCATTTGGAGAAATTATACCTCTGGCCACGCATCATGTGCGAGTTAGTGAGGATTTCAGGCAGACGTCAATGAAAATTCCATGCAGACTTCAAGATCTCTCTGGGAACTATGAGTCTGATGTCTCACTAAATAGTTTGTTAGCTAGAGGAACCATTGGCAGGTTTGAAGATCAAGGTCTTCTTCACATGACCTCCCTTGGCTGAGGTTTTCTTAAGTTGATGTCCTCCTTACCCGAGGTCGTTAGCAGCATATGTTGGGGTATTTCTAAGGTCTTATTCTTGAAGCATTGCCACTTTTGAGGTGTTGATTAGGTGGGTGACATGTCGACTCTGGAGTAGAAGTGGCGTGTCGCATGTGGTGTGTCCTGAATACTCCATATCAAAGTGGTTTCAGTTAAGCCAACCGATCCTATTAATCTGACTTGAGCTATTTGTAAATTAAAATCTAAAGGCCTCTTAATGAGTTTCAAGAAAATAAATTGACATCTTCTTTCTAGATTGCAATTTAGGTCATAATTCTTGTTGGTGCCATCCTTCATGTCAATTGCCCCCAGGAGGGGAGCAGTGTTGGGAGGGCAGTGGTGGAGTGGGGATGTAACTGTGGTGGTGGTAGTTGTGATCAATGCTCCTATCGGTATTATACATACCTAGAATATCCCCCTGCATACCTGCATCTCGAGGTGTCTCATGGTAGCGAGTGTTCGTGCAAAGTTTCGATAAATATATTGGGCTTTTTTTAGAGATCTTCCGCAATAAATTTGCATGAATTATTAGGAGACTCTGATTGTTGCTTTCATCTTTTACTTCTTCCAGTTCTCTTGTTTCACTGCTTAGCTTTTTCTCTCACTGGAAAACCTCCATTGTTGTTGCTCTGTACCTCTGGTCTTCTCATTCTTTGTCTGGCTGTGATATGTTCACTCTCCAGTTTTCTGATGCGTGTGATGGAGCAGGGGCATTTGGAGCCTCATTGAAAATGATTTTTATTCTATTTATTTAGATAATAAGGAATATTCATCAATAAGGTTAAGGGTATTTTTTGACGAGGCGGAAACACCTCACCTGGATCGTATTTATAAATCCACTGGGAAACAAACGGATACAGAGGTCTCTGGTCGTGTTGACCTCGCTTCCCCTCCCCATGATGGCTCCATCCATCTCATTAAACCGACGGAGAAGATCAATACAGAGCGCATGCCACTCGGCGGTGGATCTGGAGTCTGCCGTCGTTTCTGAGACAAATCGGTTCATCCCATAGGTGCTGAATGTGAAGGCGAAGAAGAGAGAGTTTTCAAGGAGATGAGTGGTTTCAATAGTAGGACAAATCTAGATTTTTTCAACGAGAATTGGCTGCTGCGGGACTCACGCGTCTCTTTGCTGCTCCCCCACCCAACGAGGGTCGTGGGCAGATAGGATAAGAGCATGTTTGGCTCTGGTGCTTTGTTTGGTTATTAGGCTGTTCCTGGTCTTGATTTGGTTAAGTGGCTGCTGAGATGTGGTTACAAATATGGAGCAGACGTCATGGATTAAAAGAGATCTGGCGAGGTTTCTTGAATTGGACCCCTTAATTTATGGGGCTTATATGTTGGATTTTATTGCTTTGAAGAATCTAGAACTCTCGCATATTTTATAGTCATGCACAATATATTATTTCGTCCGAAACACAATTAATTATTTTGGGTCTCTATTACAAATCCCAATTGACTCAAAAGACATGTTCTTTGTGGCACGGGTTGCTACATTATATCCCGCAAGCTTATGGATGAGCTTTTTCGAAAGGAAGTAGAATGGTGTGTATGATGAAGCAGGACACACTCGATTGGATCCTCGTGGAAAAAAAGATTATTTTCATTGTACTTTATTAGCTATATTTAACGCCGTATAATGAATATTCCTTTGGAATATTTATTAATTATGTAAGCGTATTTTTGGTATTTTTAGCTAATACAAATATTGCTCTAAATTGCTTAGCAGACAATCCTAGGCCTACCCTTGTAAGTGTTTTGTAAAGAATTAATGAGAATGAGGGATTGAGAGAAACCTTTGATTATTTGTGTGGTAGTTAGTGTGTGTGTGTACGCTTCCGCTGTTTACATCATATCGCCCTATGTTAACGAGTTCTTTGGGGTTGTTTTCTGTTGAAATGGCTGACAAAGGGCGTAAATGGAGTGACTATGCCCTCACTCTCAGGGATAACAATCTGCCAACGACGCTGTCAAGAAGAGTTCCGAATTGCTCAATTCTTTGTTCTTGAAAATTTCTTTCATTATTCCTTAAGCTTAATGGTGGCAGTGGCCCAAACCTCGCCACTCCTGATCCTATTGTCTGGGGGAGGAATTAGGCGATGTGTGTACCAGAGTATGGTGATGTGTGTGACTCCGTTTGAGGATCAATGGGGGAAATTTCCCATGGTCTCTCATGTATTTCTCCTTTTCCAGTTCTAACTCGGATGACTGGTCCAATATGTGGACTATTCACGTAATTGGGGAAAAGGAATACTTTAACAGTTTAGAACATGTGAGTCTGCATCACAGTATAGATTGTATTTTAGGGTTCAGACTCTTGAAGAACAAAAATGCTCTTCATATGTTGTACTCGAGGTCGTCTACCAATACCCTCACCCTCATTGTTGTGTGGAGTGAGTTTACTGTGATTCTACATGGCATTTGTGCGCTCTTTGGGTTAGGCTTGCTCGGGGAGGGCACTTTCAGGACTGCTCTTCCAATGTAGGAAAAGTAGATCATGGTTCACTTTTACCTCATCTTCTGCTATTCCTTCTTTAATGCTCATAGTGGTGCACTTTGTTGTTTGTAATAAGTTTGGATTAAAGAATGAATATATTGGAATCAACTGTTTTATTGGGAAATCTGATATTCAAATTACAGAATTTATGAATTGATGAACATTTCATTTTCTTTGGGAGCTGCTAAGGTCACCCCTAGAAATACTCCCTATCACCTCATCCGCTTACATTTTTACATGATGTATAAACACTTTTAAGGACAATGCTGTGTTGGGGAGTAATTTTCAGGGTGTCCTTAGCAACCACACCTCCTTTCTTATAAATATTTTTTTTCTGTGCATAATCATTTTCTTGACTATGCTTATTTCAAAAGGCTATACAAAATACAGAACAGCTTAGCTAAACTGAATGTTTATTATCTTGTTTGGGTTCTGCATGTCATTATGACGATTGCATTTAGTTGACATGCTTTAGTGCTTGTTTATTTCCAATTTTTATGCTTTCCTGGAAGCTTATGTTGATAAACTCACATGTAAAGTTTGATCATTAGTAAAGGAATTGTCTTCCTATCATGTAAACTCTTCGACATGAATTTATGGAATTTATACGTGAAATTACCGTTGAGATTCTGAATTCGAACCAAACTAGCACTTAACGTCATTATTCCTTTCCCTTTTGAAGGTTATTTAGCACTTTGTGCTAACACTCGTGCATAACCATACTTGCAGTTTATAGGGGCAACAATGGGTTCTTCAGGGCTAAACATACAAACAGAAAATGGACATATTGGCATGCCAAGTAACATCTGTTGTGTTGTTGTGGAATATCTTCCCGGGGGTGCCTTGAAATCGTACCTCATAAAAAACAGGAGAAGGAAGCTGGCTTTCAAAGTTGTCGTCCAGATGGCACTTGATCTTGCAAGAGGGTATTCCTACCTAAATCCCTTTTCCCCTTTTGTATCCAATTGCCAAAGAAAATTTATGTTTTGCAAAACCAAGAACCTGCTATCATTATTATTAGTATCCGTACTTTCTTCTTCCACTTTTGTACTGTATGTCTTCACAGTTGTATATTTCTTTGGCAAAGCCACTCCGTGTAATTTGTTTTTCATTGCCTTGGAGCATGTGGAATGTGATTTTATGTAACTGAGTACTTGGAAGATCCATATATTTAATTTCCCAGGTTGAGTTACCTTCACTCTGAGAAGATTGTACACAGAGATGTAAAGACCGAGAATATGCTATTGGACAAAACCCGCACTGTAAAAATAGCTGATTTTGGGGTAGCTCGCGTTGAAGCCTCTAATCCAAATGATATGACTGGGGAGACTGGGACCCTTGGCTATATGGCTCCTGAGGTATGTAATCAATCCTTTTCTAATCTTATAATATGGTCAAGTTAATATTATTATCCTGAGGGAGTGGCTCATGCGATGCACATGCGCCGCATACTTTTAGGCGAATTGGATATGGATTATTCGCTTGGTGCATCGACATAATTGCTCGATGTGAATCCTTTCTCATTTGATACGATGATTGGAAACTTTGGTTTATGAGTTACCTGCCCTTTTTATCAAGAGTTGTCACTAGACTTTGGACTTTTTTAATCTAATAATTACAAAAAGAAAAAAAAAGAAGCATTATTGAGATGAATTATCAGCTACTTGTGAAATGGGTGAATTACAGGTTCTCAATGGCAACCCATATAATAGGAAATGTGATGTGTACAGTTTTGGCATCTGTTTATGGGAGATATATTGCTGTGATATGCCATATCCTGACCTAAGTTTCTCAGAAGTCACCTCAGCTGTAGTTCGACAGGTACGACTTCCTATCCTAATCTTGCCAACTCCACATATAAGTATCCAAGATTATCGTTGCGATAAAAACATGTCTTTGTATTTTTTTTTCCTCTTAAATTGACTGTGTAATTACTAGAATTCGTATTACACGTAGAATCTTCGGCCAGAAATACCAAGGTGCTGTCCGAGTTCCCTAGCCAATGTGATGAAAAGATGCTGGGATGCTAACCCTGATAAGAGGCCTGAGATGGACGAGGTTGTTTCCCTGTTAGAGGTGATTGACACGTCAAAAGGTGGAGGTATGATACCTGTTGATCAGTCTCAAGGTTGTCTCTGCTTCCGCAAATACCGTGGCCCTTGAAACTATTACCTTTAACAAATACAAAACTAGGTTATTAAAATTTCAATATTCAAAAGGTCCAGTTGGAATTTGTAAACCGCAAAGATAAGGATGTGGTGGGTGTTATATTAGCCTGAAGAGCTATGCTACATCTTTCTTTGATGGAATATGTAAAGTTATTTTAGTCTCTTTATTCTTTTAGTATTTCTTATTTTTTTGGGATTTTTTTTCTTCCAAATATGTGTATCCTGATTGATTTGCCAGTCTAGTGATGAACCTTTCACCACCTCTTTTGTATGACCTGATCACGGATTATATGTTAATAATACCAGAATAGTATTATGCTAACCTGTTATTAGTTGCTATATAAATTAGTAGCTGACTGGTCTCTTTAAGTTCATTTCTAAAACTAATGTACCAAATTACATAGTAGTAGTCGAGCAAGTTTTAATTCTACCATGATTATTTTGGAATTAGTGTTTCTTAAAAAGTTTGGCTTTCACGTAGTGACCCGTTAGTGCTAGATTAGTTTGAGTTCTTGTGAATTTTGTGAATCTAAATTGGCAAATCACTTGTAAATATTTGAGTATTAGGAAATGTAGATTGTCAATACTTACGGATGAGGGGTTGAAAAATTGTAGATTTGTCAAATAAAAATCTCAAAAATTAGAAATATGACCTATTTTAGTGTCTGACTAGTCAATGAGACCTATACATAAAACCCCAAATTTGATATTAAGAGGACGGGAGTAGTAAATTTGTATGGTGGAATGATAAGTTGATAATGTTTTCTTCCTATCCCTTTTTATGGAATTACTTTGGATTTACAACTAAGTGGTGATTTCTTGTTTGTTAAGACAATGGTGCTTTCAAGTAAAATAAGTTGACCTAAATAATAGTCATTGGCAACAATGGACATCGTCTTATGAGCCTGCAGACACGAATCAAAGCTTGAACCTCGTCATTAAACTGGTTCTAGTCTCCCCATGCATGTGAATTTTTTCACCCTTAGCCGGTATGATATAGTCATATATTTGTTGGATTTCTTTGGTATTTAGGTGTATGACCTTGACAAATCATGGTCCCAATTAATTCCATCTCTAACTTAAAATTATGTTTTTGTTGGAGGTGCACATACATGCTTGAACATCTCAAGAGGACAGAATGGGGAAAAATTATAATCATTAAAATGGTAAAAAGAATCCATTCCTACTACAAAATTGGATCCTGTAGGGTAAGATCTGTACAACCACCATATATCCTAATCATGAATATATGGAGTTTAGGGTGTTCTTAGCCTACGCATACATACATATATGTACATATACACACATACAACTTTGTATCCTGTACTTCCTCCTCTCCTTTATGTGCATGTTCAGTTGTTTCTCACTGCGTTGTAATCATCTGATGATGCTGTACATAGCCGAGGTGTGATTGAGCTCAGGCTTTAGCGGGGAGTTCAAGCTCGGACGGTATCGCATCTTCTTCGTCCCAATTGGTTGTTCGATAGTAGGTAGCATACAGTATAAGCTGAACTGCTCCAGAGAATGTTCCCAAGCCATTTGGTACCTGTCATGCATCACACACAAGCATAAAAGGATGTTACTTTCCATTTTAGTTGATTTCATAAACATGCATGCATGCGTGTTAAAGTACAGGATATATAATAAAAGTTGGTCTTCTGGACCAGGTCTAGAGCATTAGAGGGTCTCTAGTACACCAAAGAGAAGCAAATATTGTGTTTGAGATGAATATTAGTTTGGCAAATAGAACCTACAAATTTTAGTTATTTCATAAAAAAAAATAAAAACCGTAATATAACCATTTATGCAACCTCTTTTTCTTTGAGCTTCCAAAACAGTTTATACAAATGTTTTTGTTCCTCAGTCATAGTAAATCAACCAAAATATGCTATAAAAGCTCGGTTTATAGCATATTTTGGTTGATTTACTATATGACTGAGGAACAAAAACTTATGCATAAACTGTTTTGGGATCAAATTTGATTAGTGCAGAATCTCAAACTGAACTAAAAGAAAATGAAGATTTACCATGACATAGGGATCAAATTTGATTAGTGCATAACTGAACCAAACAATGCCGTTGGCAAAGTTAGCAAGTGAGAGGAAAAATGGCATGTACTTCACGCTCTTTGTCTTGATGACGTCACGCTGCCACCCAAAAATGTTAGACAATATATAATGAATTAATAAAAGGTTTCACCCACTGTTATGAATTCAGAAAATAATAGGAGTTCCCTTACCATCACCGTCAATGGCGAAGCATACATAATAATATTGAAGACGATACACAATATCCCGACAACCATAGATCTTGATTTCGTATCGTGGAAAAATGTCAAGGTGACGAAGACCACGATGGCCATGAACACAATTTCAATGAAAAGAGCAATAAGAATCTTCCTCTGAGCATAAACAAAAATTTGTCAATTATACGCAACATTACGAATGAACATGTGTAACAAAAATGAGCTCATTAAGGACACATGTTTAAGTACTTACGCGCTTTGCCCAGTCAGAGAAGATTAAGAAGATGGCGACATAGATGAGTTCAATGACGAAACCAGTGCCGTTGATTGTGATGACAAGAAGGCTATCTGGGTGGACAAAGGGGAGACCGTAGAACACCCACATAGCGCAATTGAGTACAGTCGCGACATAAGGGTCTGGCTTATAATTTTTCACCGATTTTGCTTTCAATATGGCTATGAATGTCGGCCTGTAGGATTTCACGAGGACCAGAAATTAAATTATTGCGTTTATTGAACTGCAGGATTGTATCAATAATATTGTCCAAGTGTGCATTTTTATCAACATTGTATTTCTCAAGTAATATGATATCACTAAATCATATTTTTGTCCCAAGTAACCGAAAAAAAATCATATATCCTCCCTTAAATGAATTAAACCAAATAGTATGTACTCTCAGAGAGAGAGAGAGAGAGAGAGAGAGAGAGAGAGAGAGAGAGAGATTACACTGGGGAGATGAAGAGGAAGAAAGATATGACATTTCCTGCAAAGAGAAGCGATCAATAGAGTAAGAAAAGTAGATGGTTAAAAGAGACGACAACAGCAGGGAACAATACGTATGTATATATCTAGATGGATTTGGATAATGCGTGTTATAAAAGAGTATATATATATATATATATAACTTATTTAAATCATTGTCTCTCTACTTTTGAGCGATATTCTATGACAAATCATTTGTTTAGGTCATGATAGAATGAATGTACAAAGAAATGAATCATGACTGAAAAAAGAAATGAATGAAGCAGGAAGTTAAGGTAATATTAGGACCAACCTACGATTCCTACGATCGTCCTTATTGTTTCGGTGTCTGCCATCTCTCACACTTCTTGTTACGAATAGTATATAGAAGAAGAGAGAGGCAGAATACGACGAAGGAAGGATACAATAAGAAATGAATACAGGATGTGGAAACTGGGGGATATATATTTACACAATTCTACTTTTAGAAACACGGGGGCAAACGCAAATGTCTCCCCACCCCTAACACCCCCCACGCGAAATTTGTGTGTGTCCGTATGGTCTAGCTTCTTTATGCATATTAATCCACAAGACTTCTCTCTCTCTCTCACATGCATGAAGTGTAATTCGTAGAACATTATGTTTTATTGTAGCTATAAATATAGAGATTTAGGCTTTAGTCCAATTTTCAAAGATTTGGCGTATAATCCATGGATTTAAGTCCCTAAATTGCTCATAACCACCCAAAAATCATTCAATAACCGTCTCTTAACCTCTCATCTTCATTTCCGTAGAGAATGACATGTATCTCATTTTTAATAAAAACACGACGAACTAAAAAACAACTTGGGATTGATTAGATATGTATTTTAAAAAATATGACTAAATACTTGTAATCCCTTATAGATATTGTTGACGGACCTTGGCATGGATATAAATATGGGGCTTTAACGGTCTAGTACTTGGACTAGCAATTTTGGACAAAAAAACAAAGCCCAACAAATTTTAAACGATTAGGTCCAACATATAAATACCCCGAAATTAAAACAAACACGCACTATTAAGAAATCGAAGCGCCAAAAACACTGTATTCTCTCTTGAATCAAAACCTTAATCGTACCATCACTTCGATCAAAACCCCAAAACGAATCTATTTCTCAATCAAATTTTGGTCAACAACAACATATAAATGCTCCTGATCGAAGCTCTAGAAACTCTCTTCAATCAAAACCCTAACTCTCTTCAATCAAAACCCTAACTCTCTTCTTTTAAACCCTAATCGTTGAAGTTTTACATTTTACATTCTAAATCAAATTCTTCCAAACAGCACTAACAAGTATGTATACATTCTCTTATCACCTTTTTGTCCTTGTGTATTTTATGTTCTCATATGTATAAATTTATAGACATATGGACTGATGAAATCACATTCTTCTTTTTCATGATATGTATTTCATCATATATTTGTTTCCCTCATTTTAATTGCAAAACACACTTTTTCCATGTTAGATATATGTATTTCATCATTGTACTTTTCCTCCTGTATACATCATTTATCGAGGATTTATCAAGGACTAGGAATATATACATGATTGGAATATTTACATGTACAAGCTCTGTGTTGCTTGTACTATGTGTATTTTGCGTGTACTTTTTAAAAGTACACGCAAAATAAACAGAGTACACGCACATTGAAAATGAATTTCTCAATTCATTATGCGTTTACTTTTATGTTTTATACGTGTACTCTATAGAATATGTATATGTACAAGCCCTGTGTTGCGTGTACTATGTGTATTTTGCGTGTACTTTTTAAAAGTACACGCAAAATACACAGAGTACACGCACATTGAAATTGTATTTCTCAATTCATTATGCGTGTACTTTTATGTTTTATACGTGTACTCTATAAAATATTAATTTCAAATCCATATTTGATCAATCCTATGTTATTTTGGTCCGCACCAGCGGCATTTGAATGATATTCCATTAGTTTTTAAGAAGTATTATTATTTTGTTAATATTTAGGAGTGTTTTTTGTCCAATAGCCAGCTGCATTTGAATGATATGTTATTAGGTAATAATTAGTTTTATTGCGTGTACTTTTTCATTTTTTTCGTGTATTTTGTTGAAAGTACACACAAAAAATTCAGAAAGTACACGCACATTGAAATTCAATTTGTTCAATCCAATGTCCATATACTAATGTGTATTATGAGTGTACTATTTTGTATTGTTGTGTTATTGTTTAGAAATCGTATGATCAAGCATGTTCAACTACAAAACTGCTGCTTGTACATTCGAAGATCTTAACAATACAAAACCTTTCACAATGACAGTGAATAGTACTAATGATGACGAAATTCATTTTCTCCTTCGCATCAATGATAGAGCTAAAAGGTTACTTGGTTTCTACTACTACTATGAAGACATTTACTGCACTTTTGATGTGCAACAGCTTCAAGTAACTGAATCGAAAGCGAAGGATTTAGCTAAACGAATTGAGCAGTATTGCTTAAGGGGTTTTGATAATGTTGGAGCTTTTAGCATTCAACTATTGTATCACTTCTTTACTGAATATGTTAGGAGTAGAGAATCTTGGTTTTTGACTTATCGAACAACCTCTGTTAGGTATTACCATGAAACTGACGATATATATTATCGCCTTTAGCATGTATTTTGACGAGACTTGTATAAATTTTTTGTGAGAATATTGCATGTACTTTTGTTAAATACGCTTGTATTTTATTGTTTTAGTCTATGTTTTATTCTAATTCGCATTTATTTATTTTTTGTACATATCATTATAGGTTAGTAATTTAAATTTTGTTTATAGATCAATATAATGGGGATGAAGATGAAGGCAAGAAGAGGAAAGAAACAAAAAAAGAGCAGTTATGATGATAGTTCTTCATCCAGTTCCAGTTCTAGGGTGGCATTGAAAGCTAAACGTCCTGCAAAGAAGAATGACCAATATCGGTCAAATATTGTTAGCTTTCTCCATGATTTGCATCAGATTAAAGATAAAATAAACAATAGCCATATTGAACTTCGTAAGAAGACTCCATTTTGGGAGCTTTTCAATGCATACTACGGTGAGAAAGTAGTAGAAGTGGACCACAAGAAGGCGGATAAAATATTTTATCAATTATCGAGCTGTACAATACGGAAACCAAAAGTTTCCGTAAGAAGAGTAGTATTCCAATAATGCCAATAGATATAAGTGAAATATGGCATACCCCTGGTTGAGGGTTTAATATCAATAGAACTGAAAAAGCGATCGAATACTGCTCAAAAATCTGGATTACAAGCACGATACTTCTCAAAAAGAATAGGAAAGTCAGAAATTTTGAATGGTTTGAAGAAATCAGTTGAATTGGAGACAGATGAAGGAATTGTTGATTTTGTTAAAATTGTGTGTCTCCACTTCTTGAACACGTTATTTTTCTCCAACTCAAACTTCACCCTTGGAGAATTTTGGATGAAATACATTGAAAATATTGAGGAAATGAATAAATATGATTGGGCATCTGCTGTGCAAGAGTTTCTCATACATTCACTTGACAAATCAGCAAGTTCAAAACCTAGCACAGTTACTGGATGTGTCATTTTCCTACTGGTGAGCAAAAAAATATTTTGATATTTCAAAATTTACATAGCAATACTCACGTGTAGTTTCAAAATACACGTGATATTTTCACGTGTATGTTGAAAATACACGTTTATTTTCATGTGTATTTTCAAAATACACGTGAAAAATTCACGTGTATTTTGAAAGTACACGTTTATTTTCACGTGTATTTTCAAAATACACGTGAAAAATTCACGTGTATTTTGAAAGTACACGTTTATTTTCACGTGTATTTTTAAAATACACTTGATATTCCTGATATTTCAAAATTTACATACCAATACTTACCTGTACTTTGAAAATATTACGTGTATTTTCAAAATACATGTGATATTTTCTCTTGTTCTTTCAAAATACACTTGATATTTAACGTGTATTTTGAAAATACACGTCTTATATCACGTGTATTTTGAAAATACACGTCTTTTATCATGTGAAAGTACACTTGTATTTTACAAAGTACACGTGTACTATGTTTTGTAAATATAACCAGTGTACTCTCAAAATACTCTTGTTATATCTTCTGTCAATATTATAAATGTACTTTAGAAAGTACACGTGAACTTATATTGACAAAGTATAAGTGTAATTTGAAATGGTAACGTGTACTTTCAATATACAATTGTAAAATTTGTAAAGTACACATTTAATTTTGCGTGTATTTTGAACAAATCTCTTGTACTTTCCATTATGAATCCCTAGGTAATACAAGTATTAAATTCATTTTGTTTTTTGTATGATCATAGTATTGGGCATGTGAGAAATTTGAAATTATTTCTCCTGTTGAAGAATATAAAGAAAATACTCCAAAATTCCTGAAGTGGAAGTTGTCGTCTTTGAAACAATGGTTTGTGAAGAATGACATCGCAACAGCAACTTTGAAGCAGGCTACAAGTAAACCAACTTATAAGGACTGTCTTGTATAAAAGGAATCTCAGTTTGAAGGGCCAAGTTACTCTTTGAACATATCTACAGAAAGTCCTATACATGCTGATTCATCATCAAAAAATGTTGTTGAAGATATTAATGACAATGAGTTTTCACCTTAAAAACATTGTGACTCCAAAGAAAAAGAAGGGAAAATATCAACCAAAGGTTAATTTGGAGGAACAAATTGTTGTTTTGAAAAGGGAATTGTTGGAAAAAAATAACCAACTATCTAAAGCAGCTGAAGACTTAATGGTGCACTTTAGAAGGTGACCCCTTTGGAGGTGGAGAGTGCCATTTTGAATGTACAGTTGCAGGTAGATCCTGATTCACTTTTTGAAGCCCATGAGGAAGTGAAGAACTTAAAGGTGGAGAATTCCTACCTTTTGAAGGAAAAAGAGTTATTAAATAAGTTGGAGGTAGAAAATGCCCAACTAGTTGAGTTAAACAATTCTTTAAAAGAAAAGCTTGATCAAGTCACAATGAGTGACTCGGATAGAATTAAAGAATTGGATGAATCATTGAAAAAACAGGCAGAATCAACACGAATTTTGGAACAAAAGAATGGATATCTGTCTCTGACTAATGAAGATCTCAAAAAAAAGTATGATGATACATTGCAACAATGGAAAGATGCTGACATAGAAAAGATGACATTGAGGCAGAATCTTGAGGAGTCAGAGTGGAAAAGAACTCAACAGGTACTTTTGAATGCAGAGTACACGCAGTTTTTCTAACGTACACGCAGTTTTCCTAAAGTACACGTTTAAAGTACACGCAATTTTATTTCATAGTATTTTTAATGCAGTTTTATTTGATATTAGATATAATGCAGAGTACATGCATTATTTTATTAAAAATAATGCATTGTTTATAATGTAACATTTTTTTTGTATCACAGGAAAACAATAATAAAATCCTTAATGACGAAATTTCGGAGTTGAAGGAAATGCTTGAAGAATCAGAATTGAAAAAAACTGACCAGGTATCTATAAAATACAATAGATATTTATTACACGCTACACTTTCTTAATTTTATTATAAATTTTATGTATATTATAAATTTTATAAAGTACACGTATTTTATAATACACGCGTGTACTTTATAAAATACACGCATGTATTAAAATACACGTGTGTATTATATAAAATACACGTAAGAGAAAATGAATCATTGTTTCAAAAAATGCTTACAATCCAACATTCCTTGTTAAATATATCAGGAAAATATTAATAAACAACTCCTTGACGAAATTTCGAGTTTAAAGATTGAACTAGCCTCAAAGAAAGTTCAGGGCAGCCCCAAAATATCCAAAACAAAAGGACCTCTTACTAGAGGACAGAAGAAAAGAAAAGATGACGGCGAAACAGAAAAGCTTGTAGAAATTAAGAAACAAAAAGAGTCAAAGCTTAGAAAAGGCCGTATAACAATAGCTGAAAAAATGAAGGAAACTCGCGTCAAGCTTGATGCAATCGAAGCATACAAATATCTCGATGAAGCTTCGAAGAAAAAGATTGAAGAGTTTATTAAAATTGTTGAGCCAAGGTAAAGTTTATTGTTTTATGATTTATCACTTCGCTAATTTATATTTTTTTTGGTGCAAAAGAATAAGGTTATTATTATTATACAATTCTTATTGATTATATAAAATGCAGGGAATTTATTTTCCAAGGGATGGTTTCGTATGTCCCATGGGAAGATTTACTTGAAGTCCTCAACAATCAAGAAATTTCAAGCCAAGTATGTAGTCCAAATATTAGACATCCATTAAATTTCAACATTATTATTTCCTCACCATTTTATATTGTGTGAAACAGATAATACTTGCCTTTAGTGAAGTATTGAGATTAAAATTCTCAGAGGAAGGGCTCTCCTACTCACACACTTTTTCTGATTATTGTTGGGTAAGTACAAATAAAACGAAAGTTTTGAGAAACAAAATTTCAGTTTTTTTATTAACACTATGTCTATAATTTTTATTCAGATAGAAGCTTGTAGAACAAATGGAGTCAATAAGATGAGGGAATTATACAAGGATTTATTTGAATACTTAGGCACTTGTAATAATTTGTTCATTGTACTAAGACATAGTGTATGACATTTCACATTACTTGTGATATACAAAAAAGAAAATAAAGTGGTCCACATGGATCCCCTTCGACCGAACGACAAGGAAAAAAACACACCATTCTTCGATGATGCAAAAAAATTGGTTAGTGCCTAAACTTAATTAGTAATGTTACTTGTACTTATATTATACACGTGTACACGAGTTTATTTAATGCGTGTACTTTGTATTAGTTGTACATAATTACCCAGATTATCAAAGTATACGCATCATATTTTAAAATACACGTGAAATGAACCAATACAAGTTATGTGTACTTTAATATTACGCGTGTACTTTTAACTCATTAGGCAAAGTACACGCATCATATTTTAAAATACACGTGATATTTTAAAATAAAATATGCATGTACTTTAATATTATGCGTGTACTTTTAACACATTAGGCAAAGTACACGCATCATATTTTAAAATACACGTGGTATGAAAAAATAAAATATGCGTGTACTTTTATATTATGCGTGTACTTTTCACTCTTTAATCTTCATATACTCTTTTATTTGTATACACTAAATACTTGTCTTCTTAACAGTTTTCTGTCTTCCAAAAAACACTGTGCCTATTGAAGACTGAAGCATAAACAATGAAAAACAATGGTTACAAAATTCAGAGGAATTTTGATGAAGGTACACCAAATGAGTTTACAATGGATGATGATCCATTGACAGAGCAAGAAAGAAGGACTATAGATTTCTTGCTGGAAAGTGATCTCAAATTTGACCTAATAAGAGATCATGAATGCCCTAAACAATATAATGGGTAAGAAAAACTTCATTTCTAAAAATTACTAATTTGTATCCTTTCAAAAAATTTCATCACATCATACTAATTTGTATATTTTTTTTATTGTAATTTCAGGGTTGACTGTGGGGTGTTCTGCATGTACTACATTGAACAAATAAGCAGAAACAAGGAAATGCAAAAATTGTTTCAAGACCCTGACATGCTAAAACAAAGAGCATATGTACTCGGGGAAATTATTCTGTCAAAATATTTCTTCCCCCGAAAGGAGAAAAAACATCTATAAATTGTGATTCAAATTCAAAATATATATTTGTAATTTGTTTTGTGTTATATTGGTTATTGTTTACAATATTTATTACACCAAAATTGTTTTTTCCCGCTGGCGCGGACCACAATCCACGTAAGGTTTAGACAAACAATGCATCTTATTATTATGAAACAATGTACAAGCAGTTTTCACGAAAAATACAAGTCATAATTACTAAGTACACCAATGAATTCTTCAAAGTACATGCATTTTTACTAAAGTACACGCATTGGTTAATATAATAATTATTTATTATTTTAATTGAAAACTACTTTGAAGAATTCATTAAGGACACAATAACCAAAATCAATTTATTAAGCTCAACTACTCACTTCCCAACTACTGCTGGTCAAGAAATAAATAACTTTCACTTTTCCTATAAAAGAGTAATATTTGTTCCTTTCTTAACCATTACATCTAGGGTAAAGATAACATAATGGCTATTCCAGCAGAAAACTTGCGAGAAACTCTTGAGAGGAATAAACGAAATAAAAAAAAAGAAGGCAAATTGAGGAAAATATTTCCTCATATGAAACTGCCTTTGAGCAGTTTCAAACATATGTGAGGGAAGGCTATTCTGGACTTCCACCCAATCCCATAGATTTATTTGATGTGGATGAGGACCCTCCTCAAACACATGAAGAACTCATGTCTTTCTATACACAAGAAGTTCCCATGAAAATCGCAAAGCTGAAGGAGAAGAAGGCTCTCCATGAAGGCCTTGTAGCTGTCATAGAAGAAGAAATTCGACACTGATCGAATTTAATTGACTCTCTCCCTGACATCCTGGATGCCTTTGACAAACATCCCTACTAGAAGCCTTGTTTAGTTTTTTAAGCTTTCTTTATTTGAAAAAATTGTACTTTATTTTTTTGTTTTTAATAAAAATTTTATTTCTTTCATGAATGTGTTCTGAGTTATGTCATACACCCAATATAGTAAAGTACACGTGAACCCTTATAAACATGATCACGTGTTTTGTTAAAATTTTTAACATTAATAACATTTCATGTAAAAAAATTATATAAATGCGTGTACTCTATATATTAAACGTGTACTTTATAAAGTACACGCACAGTCTGTAAAGTACACGCCTATTGAAATACTTGTATAATAATGCGTGTACCCAAGATATTGTCCCAAAACATTATATAAATGCGTGTACTCTATATATTACACGTGTACTTTATAAAGTACATGCATAGTCTACAAAGTACACGCCTATTGAAATACTTGTATAATAATGACGCTGGCGCGGACCATAATACCCATATGAGTTTAAGAATATGAGTGACCCAAATGTCTTTTATAAAGTACAAGCAGATTGTAATGTCAAAAACCATTTTCCAAATAGTACATGCATTTATATACGTCTACTTGATAAAATTACATGCAGAATACATAAAGTACACGTATATTGAATTAGATTTTTGTCATATCAATATGCGTGTACTTTGCTAAAACATGCATGTACAATCATATTTAAATGCGTGTACTTTAATTATCAATGCGTGTACTTCATAAAGTACACGCACATTTCATCAAGTACACGCATATTATATTTATATTATGCGTGTACTTCATGCATGTACATTAAGTAAAGTACATGCATGCTTTTATAAAGTACACGCATATTGAACTGACCAAATCCATTTTTAAATATACGCATATTGAACTGATCATCATCTTGCCTCCGATCCTAGATATATCATTTGTTGTTGTTAGTCCTATTCAATGAATGTGGAAATTAAAATACCTCTGAACAATAATACAATCACACCCCATATAGCAGTCCACGTTTTTCTCGGAATGCAGTTGTAACCATCCACAACTTCTAAATGGGACTAATTATGAATATAAAAGTCAAATGGGATTAGGACAAACAAAACCTTCACAAATGGGACTATTGCTAAAATACCTAAAATTTCTTTGGCGTGTACTATACATAACATGCGTATACAAAGGTAAAGTACACGTGAACACAAGGAATAATGATCATGTATGTTTTATGAAAAATATGTGTATAGCAACACAAAAAAAAACTAAAGAATGAGACTTAAAAATAAATTACATTCATTTATGTGAAACAAATGGTTTATTAATTAATTTATTCAATCAAATGGTTAAAATGAATGAATTCAACAATTTCAAAAATAGTCAAATGGGTTCCTTACAAGTAGACCTATAATGACCCGTTTTACTACACCTCGAGCAAGTAACTTCCCTTACTGTGATCTCACCAGAAGACTTTATTCTCTTATTTCTTGGCCTGCCTGTCGGTCTCTTAGTCATTGGTGGAAGGATAGATGGATTTTCAGGAATAGGAATATTTAAGGAAATCAAATCAGGAAGAGGAACTATAGGTATCGAGTATGATTTTCTGTAGAAAGATACCTTATAGTACTCCTCAATATAATCATAAATACTGGTCCCTTTCCTCCGCACAACACAAACAGCATGAGAACATGGAAAATATCTAATCTGCCAACTCTTACAAGAACAAGTCCTTTCTCCTAAGTCAACTGTTGCTCGTACTTCTGAATGAACTTCAAATACATTTTGACTTGAGCGACTAATAGTCCAATGTCGGCTTTTATTCCAATTTTCATTCAGTAACTTTTGAAAAAAATGACATAGCTCATTTGTCCAAGTGTCAGACTCAACAAGTTTGTTTGCATTGAAATTCATAATCTTCACTCTCAATTTATCAAGCATATTCATTACTGGTAAATGCCTTTCCTCCAATATCCATTAATTGAATGACTCCGCAACACTAGATGCCATATCACCATACCGTTTACCAGGGAAATATGCACATGACCAATTCTCGGGGGGTAAACTATCAATGAAATCGGCAATAGCAGCTCCTCCTTCCTTCTTCAATGCTTCAATATTCTTGTGAAATACATCTACTGAGACAGCATATGCACAAGACAAAAAATCTTTAACAATTTTCTTTCGAAATCCAGCACAATTCTCACGATTTTTCTTTTTTATATTCCCTTGTAAATGATGTATACAGTAGGAATGTGCAGACAACGGGAAGACCCTCGAAGCAGTTTCAAGTAATCCATTGTTTCGATCTGATATAAATGTTATGTTTCGATATTGCTCAACTACTGCACTATGCAAAATGACTAGAAATCACATCCAGTTATCTTCGGTTTCGGAATCAACAACGGCATATGCAACAGGAAAAAGTCCTGAAATATAAAAATATATTAAAATTAAAATAAATAACATATCCATGTACAACATTTTGTATATTGATGCTGCTGGCGCAGACCCTAAAACACATGGGAAATATATTGTGTTTAATTTAAATTGTTTGTAAATAACAAGACAAAACATAAAAATGTACCGTACACATGATAAAGATAAAAAGACATGCACGTTTACTTTCCAATCTTTTGCTTGACTTTATTATTAACAAGACTAACATCAACATACACGCATAAAAATGTAAAGTACAGGTGAACTAAACAAAAACATTCAAAGGTACTTTACATTTTTAACATGTACTTTGCTTTATTATTTCTAAATAACAACACTTATCATCAAAGTACACGCATAAAAATGAAAAGTACACGTGAAATTAAAAAAAATATTCACGTGTACTTGACATGTAAAATGCGTGTACTTTAGTTTGTATTCAACATAACATCATCATCAAAGTACACGCATAAAAATGAAAAGTACACGTGAAATTAAGAAAAACATTCACGTGTACTTGACATGTAAAATGCGTGTACTTTAGTTTGTATTCAACATAACATCATCATCAAAGTACACGCATAAAAATGAAAAGTACACGTGAAATTAAGAAAAACATTCACGTGTACTTGACATGTAAAATGCGTGTACTTTACTTATTACTACACATAAAATCATTATCATCAAAGTACACGCATAAAAATGAAAAGTACACGTGACATTAACAAAAACATTCACGTGTACTTTACATGCACTATGCGTGTACTTTACTTAGTATTACACATAATAAGACATATCATGATAATACACGCAGAAAAATGAAAAGTACACATGAACTAAAACAAAGACCTTCAAAGGTATTTTATATTTTTATGCTTGTATTTTGATGATATGGAATGGAACAAACAAAATCATCATCATCATCAAAGTACACGCATAATAAGACATATCATGACAATACACGCAGAAAAATGAAAAGTACACGTAAACTAAAACAAAGACCTTCAAAGGTATTTTATATTTTTATGCTTGTATTTTGATGATATGGAATGGAACAAACAAAATTTCAATGCAATACACAAAATAAAATATTTAAAATTCATTTACCATTGTTCCCATTCCTTGCAGTAGCTGATAGTATTGTTCCACGGTAACGGCTCTTCAAAAAGGCACCATCAAGAAATAAAACAGGTCTGCAGTATTGAAATCCATAAATACATCCTCTAAACATTACAAATATTCTCTTGAATTTTTTACTCTCATGTTCCACGTCAAGGATGCAATGCGATCCAGGATTATACTGCAATAGAAGGTCACGATAATTATTCATTAATGCATAAGAAACCTTTTCATCACCATGTATATCAACAACAACCATCTCTTTCGCACGCCATGCATGTTGATAAGATATATCAAGACCATAATTCTTCTTCATATCTCTAACTACATTAATTGGTCTTAATAGCGGGTTATCTCTAAGATCATCAACTACCAATGTTGAAACCAATTTGGAGGCTATCATTTTGGCTGACGGACTACGAAAGACACCTCTACATGTATGCTAATTATTCATTGCACGTATGTAAAAGTATCCATTTATCGTAGATAATGAAGCATGAATTCTCCACATGCAATTCTCAGTAGTCTTTTTAGAGCATTCAGCCATCACTCGAGTTTTATCATTCTTCAAATACACATACTTGAACCCAAACTCAACGGCATACTTTCACAATTTATCCCAAAATTCCACTACGCCTCCTTCAAAACACTGCTGCTCATGACTTATATAAGTCTTCCAATCATTCGAAAGATAGACTTTCGACTTACTTGACTCCACACCTCCAAGATAAAAGTCATTTTTAATGCAACTATTAAAATCATTTTTAGTGCCTGATGATAAAGACTCTAACCTCTGTGTATTTGTATCACCATTGTCAACCCTCTCAGAACTTGTATTACTGCAGTCAACCCCTTCAAAAATTCGATTAGAGCAGTCAACCCGTTCACGACATGTATTACATGGAAATGGTAATGAATCAATGACATATATCCAAATGAAATTAGCTTTCACGATCAATTGGGACCGCAACATACAACAAACATCGTTGTCACAAACCAACATGAACCGACATTCATCACCAAATGAATACCTCAATGAAAAACTCCCACTTCTCAAATTAGTAAACCTAATACACAACTCATTGCATATGAAATCTAATGAGCTATCTTCAAATATTTCAATACAAGCCATATTATCCAAATAACAACACCTTGCTATTACACTACTTACCATAATGTCCTGCAGTAAAACAGAGACGAAAAACATTTACTTCAAGGTCAACAATTCTAAAAATGTGTGCAATAATTTAATGCATGAAATATCAAAATATTTATTTATAATTAATATAAACTTACAGGCACTTTTTAAAAACCTCTGCATGAAGCAATAAACCACACACATATTATCAAATAATCAATCACGTGTACTTTATAAACACTGCGTGTACTTTGAAAACTGATATCGAACTGGTTATTTCCACTGGCGCGGACCTATATCAATAAGTGATTCAATACCAAATCAAAATCAAGGAATCTTAAAATTAGAATGAAACATCAATAATATTCATTCAGCACATTCAACTAACAATTACAAATATTGATAAATATAACTTATTTATTAAGAATCCAAACATAAATGCATGAAAAACACAAATTAAAAACATATACATATATAACGTATAAAAAGCTATTCAATCACATGAATGAATATTACAATGAGTCTCTTAAATTAAAACAAATGACATGTACTTATTGTAATCGATCAAAAATAGAAAAATCAACTGCTGATAAAGATAAACTTACAAATGATAGAGCCAAGTGATACAGGTAGAATCGATTAAGAACATTGTAATCGATTATAGGACAGACGATCAAAGCATAAGATTGATGTTATTTTCGATTTCGGAGAATAGTCGTTAGTTGCAGAGAAAACTCCAATAGCCGATTAGGTTTATGATTTTTTAAATTTGGGGTATTTATATGTTGGACCTAATCGTTTAAAATTTGGTTCACCGGTTTTTTTGTCCAAAATTGTTAGTCCAAGGACTAGACCGTAAAAACCTATATAAATATTAAATACGCATGTCAAAGTGAAAAAATATGGTTAACATATGACAAATTTACCATTTTTCTAAAATTTAATCATGAAAATAGGAGGGGCTTAATGATAAGCCTCCCGTGAAATTATTATATCAGATTGAAAATGATTATTCTTGATCAAAGTTCATAACACCACATGTGTTTATGCGACTCAGATATTATTGTGCGCGTCCAACATATTAAGCGTATTTGTGTATTATTTATACATCAACTGGACAATTATTACACTCTAGAGTGTGCAACATATATCATGTACACATGCTATCCAAATTAGGATATGTGTTACCACATATTTTTGGGAACATGTCACCACAATGTATTTAACATGTGGTAACCCACTTGGGTTTATTTTGGCTATAAGTAAGCCACACTCCCTTACATTTCAACAAAAAGTTTTTTTGGAAGAGGAAGCATGGCGGCACTCTCTCTGCCATTATTCATATGACAAAAGCCATATATTTACACCAAAAACCAAAGAATTGCTTTTCTTCACCTCTCCTCTCTGCCATAATGAGTTTTTCGACATGAATAATATTACGAATCTACGGACTACGCTAACTTGGGTTTCGAAATAACGGATACGTATGCGCAACCAAAGTTGCTCAAGTAAAAAATGTACCAAAATCTAGTATTTTCCCAGATCAAACTATTCTCTTATACTTGGCACTCCGTTCGGGAGGTATTCACGATTTATTTATCTTGTAATGCCTCGTTCATTCTTAAAAAACTCGTGGAAATAAGGATAAGGAGATGATAGATGAAATTTCTGCTTCAAAATTTATTGGAGATGATATCCAACCTCATTTCATATAAATATATAATATTACTACTTATATCTCTCATGCTTTACATTAAAATGATTTGATGTACTTATCCAAGCATTAACTAAGAAATCTATCTCAGAAAAGAAGTTACTAACATTAACATCTCTGATAACTATTTTTTAGGGTTACAATGGGAAGGAAAAATAACAAGCTAAAATATTTAAGGCCCTCAGAATTTTGTTCTATTCATGTCTCCCATAAGCATAGGAAGGAAAAATTCAAGAGGCTCTTTTAATTTTGTGTAGCCTTCCTTTAGGGAAGCTCTAAGCCTAGCGAATGCATCTGCACATTTGTTACCTTCTCTCGAAGTATGCACAATCTTAGCCTTAACTTTCCATTTGAGTGCTAAGCAATCTTCAATGAGTACTCTCAATGGGTGAACATCGACATCCTATTTTGTGAGTATTGGGGTGACTGTCACAGAGTCCGTCCCAATGGTAACATTGTTCCAAACATTATCTTTACACAATTTCATTCCATAAAAGTTCTCATGTATCTCCTCTTCAAGGCATGTAGTTCGGTCACCAAATCTGCCACAGTAACCCACGATCCATGTTCCACTATCATCACGTGCGAGGCCTCTAAAATTGCCCTTGCCCGAGTTGCCCATGCAACTTTCCTCCGTGTTTATTTTTATGCAGTCTGTCAAGGGAAAACATCAATTAATTAGTTTGGGATCAGCTTTCCTCATTAGAATTTTATTGAGACTAAAAGCCACAGAGCTTTCTTTAGCAAATGCATCACATCTGAAGGAATCAAGTGAGGGGGATACCATTATTTTCAAAGAAAAAATAGTAACGTGCCTTCCAAATGTTCCAAAGGGTGGAGAGAAACATAATATGCCACATTACACCATCAATTGCGTGGGTCGTATTACCCCAAAATGTTGTCACACACCCACTCATGAAAGTTATAAGACATACATGCGATCCATGAATTATTTGGCATGAGACACATCGAAACCTCTTTAGATTTGTATGGACACATTTTTAATTGAGTCAATTTGTATGTATTGGCTTAACTCTGAAAAAAATATTTTGAGTCACTGGTTAAGTCTTGTGTTTCCTTTCAAGCCTTTGACGTGTTTGGACAAAGACGTAGCGACAAAGCTTCATAGATTATATATCAGGCCATGTTTTGTGCTCGTTTACATCTCCACGTTCTGAGGATCTCTCAGGTATGGATGTGTATATATTATGATCATTCGATAGTTTTTTTTGGTGTTAGGATTTTTATAAAATTATTTTTAAATAGTTTTATAAACATTTTGTCTTTTTATATTTTTTATAGAAGAAAAATAATTTTTCGGGACTTCGGTAGAACGAACTTAGGAAGTTGTTCGAACGAGTATAGGTACCTCATTAGATCCCTGTTCAAACGAAATATCGAACGAGATGTTTTTCATCCTACGCTGAAATCTCGTTGTCATTGGAACTGTGTTCGAACGAGATGTTATACTTCATTCGAACAAAATTCAATGTTGTTTGGACGAGTATGCAAATTTTTGTTTTATTCGATATTTATCAAATGGGTTTTCATCCTTATTTCATTTTCAACAAAACTCCTATGAATAAGAGTGCAGAGTATCATTTTTATAGAGACTTTTTCATTATATTAGAGTTCCCAAACTCTTTCAAAAAGCTCCCCAAAATCTTAGTTTTCACCCAAGTAGTTTACGATCCAAGCTGTATCTTATATATTCTTTGAAGATCCTATTTTAGGCATCAAATTTATTCTCCACATCTTTATGAAACAACTTTCATTGTGGTGGACTTCGTATTGCTGTTTACACACGGTGGACTATGTGGTGTGGTGTTATGGTAAAAAAAATGATGGATTTCGTGTTCTTATCCATAGACGATTATTGAGCGTGAATTGGTGGATACCGAGGAGTGTGTTGAATCACACATTGTGGCATTTATGTGGGTGGATTCCTATGTTGTCACTGTGGAGGAGCGATTGAAGACGCATCAAGACTTACAAGGAGTTGAATCGTTGGAATAAGTCACCTGTCATTCTTGTGTACATTCGTATCATAATGAATTGCGTGGTGGGTCATCCGAGGTTTTTTCATTGTTGATTTTCCTCATACATCGACATGTTTGGGGCTAGGTTTATTTATTTTTATCTACAATCAACTAGATGCATTGTTCTTATTTGTTCTTTGAGTTTACTTTATTTGTCACTCGAGTATAAATCTTTATTTGATGAAGTTTTGCAGTTAAATAGAACTCCTTCGATATTTATAAGGGTTTGGGTCATATTTCTTTTGTTTCTAGTTCATATCCATTCATTCCATCCCACATGTTTAGACACATTGATACAATGCTGGAGTGTAAAGCTTATGTGTTTTGTATAAGTTTTTGGATGTTTATACCTATATATATTTGCATGTATGTCATTGGTATTGTTTTATTTTAAGTCGTTGCATTTGCATTTACTCCATGTTTGCCATGTGCTTTATCTTTGGATCAAATTGGAATGCTATATGATCATATTGGTATCTTTTGTTGATTGTTTGCATTGATATCTCATGCTTTCTTGTGTATTCAAGTTGGTATCATATTTGCATTGATACTGCTATTACATGATCATTATGTAGATTATTTGTGCTTGTGTTTCCATGTTAAGTTTGTTGCACTTTACACCATTACATGATATTATTCCTACTTCCTTAATTTCTCTTGGTATCACATGTTATCACGTTTAGGTGGAGAAATGGTTTTATGCATTCTTTCTTTGTCCATTCCTGAACAAAAAGGGGGAGAAATTGTATCATTCACTTTCGTGTTTGGAGGATATATTTATCTTAGGGGGAGATATCTTACCTAGGTGGGGATTATTAGACATAAAAGGAAGTTTTTATTCTTATATAGTTTATATTATTATATATTCAAGTTGCATTTAAAGGCATTTTTAAGTGTGCAGGTTTGCAAAATGTGGCAAAGTTATAAGTGTGCAAAGCTACTCAGCATATATGTCTATCGAGCATCTGTACTTTTTTGAGGGGGTTGGGGATTGAGCCTTTCAGAGAGCTTGACATCTCATTGGTGTTTTGTTTTGGTTTTATCTTGGAATAACCAAAGGGGGACATTTATAAGGACAAATTTCCTATTGAGTTACTTTGTATGTATTGGCTTAATTCCGGACAAAAAATTTTGAGTCATATGTTAGGATTTGTGTTTCTTTTTCAAGCCTTTGACATATTTGGATGAAGACGAAACGATAAAGATTTAGAGATTACATATCATGTCCCGTTTCTTGGTCGTTTCCATCTTGATGTTTCGGGGATCTCCCAGGTATAAATGTGTACATATTATGATCCTTGGATAATTTTTTTTGGGTGTTAGGATTTTTATAAAAAAAATAAATTGTTTTAAATTTTATCCTTTTTATATTATTTTTAGAGAAGAAAAAATAATTTTTTTGGGACTTCGTTAAACAAACTTAGGAAGTTGTTCGAACGAATATAGGTATCTCATTAGATCCCTGTTCAAATGAAACTTCGAACGAGATGTTTTTCACCCTATGCTGGAATCTTGTTAGATGTGTCGTTGGAACTGTGTTCGAACGAGATGCTATACTTTGTTAGAACGAGCTTCAATGTTGTTCGAATGAGTATACAATTTTTTTTTATTCTAGATTTATCAAATGGTTTTTCATCCTTACCTCGTTTTCAACAAACCTCCTATAAATAGGAGTGTGGAGTATCATTTTTCGTAAAGACTTTTTTCATTGCTTTAGAGTTCCAAACTCTTTGAAAAAGCTCTCCAAAATCCAATTTTCACCTAAGTAGTTTAGGATCCAAGCTTTATCTTTTCTATGCATTGATGATCCTATTTTAAGCACCATGTTTATTCTACACGTCTTTGTGAGAATTATTTTACTGCGGTGGACTCCGTATTTACCGTTTACACTTGGTGGACTCCATGGCGTGGTGTTGCGGTGAGGAAGTGGTAGATTTCGTGTTCCTATACGTAGACGGTTGCTGATCTTGGATTGGTGGATAACGATCCTTGTGTGGATTCACACATTATGGTACTTACATGGATGGATTCCTGCATTGTCACTATGGAGGAGCAATTGAATATTGAAGATGCATCAAGGCTTGCGTGGAGTCGAGTCATTTGAGTAAATCATCTGTCATTCTTGTGTAAATAAAATTGGTAAATCGTTTTATCACAATAACTCGTTTTAAAATTGTTTTAAAACAAATTATAGTGAAATGCGTTGCAGGGCTGTCTGAGATTTTTTCCGTTGTGGCTTTTCCCCATACATCGACGTGTTGTGTGATTTATTTATTTATTTTATTTGTTATCACCTAGATGCATATTTTAGGTTAAGATAAAATTCGTAAATCGTTTTATCACAATAACTTGTTTTAAAATTGGTGCAAAGTTTTTTCTTTGGGTTTAACTTGTTTAAAGTTTTATATTTAATTTAAAAAAAATTAAAAAATGACTTTATTGGTTTAGACCACACCCTATTAGATTACAACTTTCTCAAGCTTTCCTAGATTTTATAAATAAATGTTCGAGATCGTCTTCATTATTACACACTTTGCACCTCCCATTCTCCATGAGTTGTCTTATCTTCCTTCGTTTATTGGTAAGTATCTTGTCATTAAATATTAACCAAAGGAAGGTAATAATTTTATGGGGAACCTTTAGTTTCCAAATTTCTTTCCATAGGAGATCAACATTAAGGTAGCTATTCTCTCCTATAATGAGTTGATACAACGATTTAATGGAAAAATTACCCGATGTAGTGGCTCCCAAAGAAGGCTTGTCCATTCCTACACATTGCGTTGGAGATGGATGCATGTGGTAGTATTGATGAGATCGGGATTAAGGTGATTAGAATGCTTATTATTATCCCAACAGCCAGATCTTCCATTGAAGGACTCAACCCTAATGTCCAAAGGGGCACTAATAGTTGTGTATGGGGGTGGGGGTATCAATGAGTTACCAAACCACCAATCATAAAATGCATTAATATGATTGAATTTTCCCACAGTTCATTCATAAATCATTTTGAGGACATCTTTGGTTTTGTTGACGCCCATCCAGTATGGGAGGATTTTCTTTTAAGTGACCAATCCCAAGGGTTGATTTTGGTGGTGCATTTATTCTTAACAACACCGACCTAAAGGGTATCATTTTTTGTCATGAGATTCCACGTAAGTTTTGAAACAATGAATTTACTATTATTCTTTCAAGATCGGATGCCTAGATTGCTAATCTCCTTATGTTTGCAAACATTAGCCCAATTGACTAGGTGTATTTTTTTTTGTTGACATTATCTCCCCACAAGAAATTCCTATTGATTTTATCAATTTTATTTGTTAAGGCTTTGGGTAGGATGAAAATTTGCATGCTTTAAGAGGGGATGTTGGATGTGACATACTGAATTAAATTCCTTCTGACACCAAGAGAGAGGTGTTTAGGTATCCATCTAACTAGATGTCTTTGAGCCCTCTCAACCACGTGCTCATAATGGATAGGCTTGACCCTATCGTGAACCAATTTGAAGACATGGTCAGTCCTAAGGTCTTTGGTAAGGGATATTCCATAAGTGTAACTAAGGGGAATAGTGTCTCTTCTAGGCACATTAAGGGAAACATATAACTTGGATTTGGCAAATTTGACATTTTGACCGCAAACTCTACAAAACTCGTTGAGAACTTCCATAATAACTCAAACAAATTTGTGAGAGGATTTGGTGAATAGGATCAAATAGTCAACAAAGAAAATATGCGATATGGATGGACCTCTTGGTGAGGCCTTAAGTTTAATCCACTATATACTTTCCACTTTCTCTCTAATTAAGTTGGATAGGTATTCTATACGCATGAAAAAAAGATAGGGAGATTGGGTGTCCCCTTGTCTTAGTCCTCTCCCATGTCTAAAACCTTGGAGGGGTGAGCCATTCCAAAGGATGGAGGTGGTACCACCCATAACACATGACATAATAAGATGGATCCATCAATTATTTAAATTAAATATTTTAAGAACCATATCAAGAAAATTCCATTTAACCCCATTAAAGGATTTTTCCATATCAATTTTAAAGATCATACCACCATTTTTACCTTTTCTGGACTCAAGGCTGTGGATAATCTTTTGAGTGATAATGGCACTATCCAAAGTTTGTCTTCCGGGAAGAAAGATAGTTTGGTTGGGACATATGATCTTATTGAGGATAGGCCTACGTCTATTAATTATAACTTTCAAAACAATTATATAGGAGATGTTGCAAATCCTGATAGGCCTAAACAAAGTGATGCTCTTAGTATAGACACACCATTCTAGCACTCCCATACACCTCTATAATTCCTAGTATTATCCCTTTAACCTTGGAACACCTGGTCCTCATTCAAACCCTAACACCAAAGGTCACTAGACACTTCCTGAGCTTTATTTGACTTTGGTTAACTCTTAGACCCAATAGTTTCATAACACACTTTTATAGGGGTCTTAATCCAATTTCCAAAGGCCCATACTGTGAAAGAATAGAACTTACGATTCATATTTAGTTTCCTTTTTACTCTAAAAACCTAAATCAGAGGTACCAAATGCTTATCGAGCTCCATTTGACTTTTTTTCAACTCTTGGAAATGATATTTGCTCAACACATTTTCATAGGTATTTGAATCCTCTTTCCAATGGTTCATGTCATGTGCGAATCAGACTTACAGTTCACATGTAACTGCCATTTTACCCCAAAACCCTAAATCGGAGGTTACTAGATGCTCCCGAGCTCCGTTTGACTTTGGTAGACTCTCAGCCCCGAGAGTACCTGAACGCACTTTTGTAGATCTTTGAATTATCTTTCCAATGATCCCATCTATGCACTAATTGGATTTACGATTTGTATTTTCCACCTATTTAAAAAATATTTTTGTACTTCCTATAGGAACCCCTTCATCCCTTTTATAGGTAGAGGGTACCTTACTTGGCCACCAAGTCTAGTAGCTATGACAATCAGCAATTGCCCCAGGGTCAACTTAGTCTTTTATCCCCTTTAGGGTTTCTTATTTAAGGAACACCCAATACCTCATTATTAAGGAGCTTTTGCCTCAAAATCAGTGTGCATCTTTTCAAAGCATCCCTTTTTCAAACATTCTCTCTAACATTCCATTACCTCATTCTCATCTCACCTTTTTCGTTTTATTTCTACTTTATCACCTATAATCACCATTTTTATTATCTATATATTCACAAAACATATTTTCATAAAATTCAAAAACCTAAAAGGAGGGTCTAATTCGTAAACCCCAAATTAGAGTTTTCTTCCATTTCTTTACATTTTCACCATTTGTGCATGTTTTTCACAAATCAAAACAGAAAACTCTAGTTTCACACTTATGGGTTAAATTCCACTCTTATATTATTTCTAACAACGTGGACTGTGAATCCGATTCCATCTACGTAGGCATCCCGATTTTTCTTAAGGATTTGAGTCCTCTCTTTACTCATTTTTTTCAATTTTACTCATTACTTTTCGTTAGTATTTTAATACATATTTTTGCTAATTTTACTAGTCCCATTATACATGAGTACTCACTATTCATAATGAGTTTCGATCGGGTACTTCTCATAGTATATATTCCATTTATTTCACTACCTTTTAGCGGTCCCATCAGACATGCATACTCATTTATCTATAGTGATTCATGGTCCGGTGTACTCATAATATTATCTATCTATCTATCTATCTATCTATCTATCTATCTATCTATCTATCTATCTATCTATCTATCTATCTATCTATCTATCTATCTATCTATCTATCTATCTATCTATCTATCTATCTATCTATCTATCTATCTATCTATCTATCTATCTATCTATCTATCTATCTATCTATCTATCTATCTATCTATCTATCTATCTATCTATCTATCTATCTATCTATCTATCTATCTATCTATCTATCTATCTATCTATCTATCTATCTATCTATCTATCTATCTATCTACCTACCTATCTACCTATCTACCTATCTACCTATCTACCTACCTACCTACCTACCTACCTACCTATCTATCTACTATCTATCTATCTATCTATCTATCTATCTATCTATCTATCTATCTATCTATCTATCTATCTATCTATCTATCTATCTATCTATCTATCTATCTATCTATCTATCTATCTATCTATCTATCTATCTATCTATCTATCTATCTATCTATCTATCTATCTATCTATCTATCTATCTATCTATCTATCTATCTATCTATCTATCTATCTATCTATCTATCTATCTATCTATCTATCTATCTATCTATCTATCTATCTATCTATCTATCTATCTATCTATCTATCTATCTATCTATCTATCTGTCTATCTGTCTATCTGTCTGTCTGTCTGTCTGTCTGTCTGTCTGTCTGTCTGTCTGTCTGTCTGTCTGTCTATCTGTCTATCTGTCTGTCTATCTGTCTATCTATCTATCTATCTATCTATCTATCTATCTATCTATCTATCTATCTATCTATCTATCTATCTATCTATCTATCTATCTATCTATCTATCTATCTATCTATCTATCTATCTATCTATCTATCTATCTGTCTGTCTGTCTGTCTGTCTGTCTGTCTGTCTATCTGTCTATCTGTCTATCTGTCTATCTGTCTGTCTATCTGTCTATCTATCTATCTATCTATCTATCTATCTATCTATCTATCTATCTATCTATCTATCTATCTATCTATCTATCTATCTATCTATCTATCTATCTATCTATCTATCTATCTATCTATCTATCTGTCTGTCTGTCTGTCTGTCTGTCTGTCTGTCTGTCTGTCTATCTGTCTATCTGTCTATCTATCTATCTGTCTATCTATCTATCTATCTATCTATCTATCTATCTATCTATCTATCTATCTATCTATCTATCTATCTATCTATCTATCTATCTATCTATCTATCTATCTATCTATCTATCTATCTATCTATCTATCTATCTATCTATCTATCTATCTATCTATCTATCTATCTATCTATCTATCTATCTATCTATCTATCTATCTATCTATCTATCTATCTATCTATCTATCTATCTATCTATCTATCTATCTGTCTATCTGTCTATCTGTCTATCTGTCTGTCTGTCTGTCTGTCTGTCTGTCTGTCTGTATGTATGTATGTATGTATGTATGTATGTATGTATGTATGTATGTATGTATGTATGTATGTATGTATGTATGTATGTATGTATGTATGTATGTATGTATGTATGTATGTATGTATGTATGTATATTCTCTTTCTTTTTGTTACACTCCTTCGAATGATTCGTTCTCCTCTTTTCCATGATGCGGGCATGATGATTTCTCTCGTTACACACTTTTCATGCATATATACACTTTCCACCCTATATACACTATAGATATTTTAGGAGAAAAAGGAAAATATTTTTATCGCCCATGAGAGAACTAAAGGGTGGAATGGGTGCCTAACACCTTCCCATTCCGTAACTCAATCTCTGGACCCGTGATCTATTTGTTTTAGATGCATCAATTAGTCTTTTGATGATGTTTCTTGAGGGATGATTATATCTTTTGCCTGTTTTGAGTAAAACAGGCTGGAAACTCCATTATGTACATTTTCCACCCCTTGACGACGACCTTTTTTTTTGTCTGTGGAATCCCTTAAATACCGCACAAGTGGTGGACAGGGTGTTCTCCTCCTCAACCCATTTTCACATGAAGTCTTTCCTTAAGGGCGCACCCAATCCTGGATGGCCATAGTGGTGAATCCAGCGGGGATCTTATTTTTAGAGGACTAGACTCTATTTTACATGGGCTTTGTTTTCCTTTTTCCCATTTTCTCAATATTTCTACTTGAGTATATATGTCTCCACTTATATATTCCTCCTTTTATTTTCATACTCACATGTTGTATATATGGCATGTTTATGTCACACTATCCATGAATATTCTTTTCTCTGTCATGCTCATTCTGTTCCTCACATGTATGTGCCTTCTTTCCTATAACATGCTTTATGCTTTCTTCACTTGTATATATCTCACACTTCATATTCACTTATATATGTCGTTCGCATGTCACTCCACTTATTCGTATAATTCACCCACTCCATGTCACTTTTACATAACCTAATGCTCTTTCGTATATATCCCATGTCATTTCAACACACTTCCACATTACTCTCACTTGCACACACTTCTATGTTATTTAAACCTTGTACATATCACCATGCTTTGTATATGCCTTATTCTTCATGCTATTTGCACATGCTTTTTACAATTTATCTATTTTTGTATACTTAGCTCTTTTTCATTTTGCTTATGTGTATTCATGTGCTCTACTTCATGCTTAGTAGTCGTACATATTCCTCTTAGCAAGCATAAAAAAACTTTCAAATATGTATACACATAGATTAAGATTTACCGTGGTGGAAAGATAGAGAGAGAGGGTTATAAGTCGTCGATGGTGGTAAGAGAGATAAGAGAGAGAGAGAGAGAGAGAGAGAGAGAGAGATGTGGTAAATGAAATTTGGCCTAGTTCATCAAATTTATAGCCCAAAATTAGTACGGTTATAGACCGTGACCCTTTTTACACTAATGGAACATTTGATGCATGGTCACGGTTCTAGACCATGACCCCGATTATGAGCAATGAAAATTCAATGATTGGTCACAATTGTGGACCATGAAAATGGGGATGTAACCATTTTAAACAAAAGTTAAGGGTCACTGTTATAGACCGTGATAATAATTCACTTGGGTTAGTCACAGATGGGTCACGGACCAGAACTGTGACCATCAGTGTGGTATTTTTAGAGGGAACTTTGGCACCTAAAGGGTCTCAGGTTTGTCACGGTCTGGAGTCATGACCAGTGTCATTGGACTAAGGTCATGGTTCTGGATCGTGACCAATTGACTGTGACAATCCTCGACATTTGGCGTAGTGTGCGGACCTATGGGATGAAGAGGTCAATACTATTAACCTGAAGAGTGAAGAGGTTAATTTTGTAGACCTAAGGGGTGAAGAGGTCAATTTTGCAGACCTAGAGAGGAAAGAGTAGTTTTCGAAAGAATATGTGGTGATGTGAGAATTTTGGAAAGTTTTGAATTTTACTCAAAGGTGTTGCAATTTTTTAGATGCTTAGAATTTTTTTAGATTTAAGTATTTTCTTTAGAAATTGTGTAATTTAGAAAACTTTTTTACTTTTGCGATTTTGTGGAATTTGATAAGAATCTTCTAGAATTTTTTTAGGAATCTTTGGGGATTTTTTTGAATTTTTCTGAGGATTTTTTGGGAGTTTTTTCACATGGAAAATGTTATTTTGATAAAATTGAGATTTTAGATTTTTTTTGAGAATTTTTCGCTATTGTTTTGGGGGTGTTTTTGGACTTTTTGTGTTTTTTTAACGAAATTAAAAGGGGTGCCGATTGGCACAGACTGGGAGGTTCTTATAAGGATGGTACGAAATTCTAAAGGACTTTGGGAATTCCCAAAGGGTATTGCCGATTGGCATACCTAGGGGGCTCGATCGACATACTCTAGTCTCCTTATAAAAAAGGCCAAGGGAGATTATTTTTCTCATAACCCGCAAAATAATTCCTCCTCATCCCCCCCCCCCCTCTCTCTCTCTCTCTCTCTCTCTCTATCTATCTATCTATCTATCTATCTAGAAAGAAGACTTACCCAAAATTCTTCAAAGATTCATTATGGAAGGAATGACCAACAACACATTCGTTGATACTGACAATTCTACTGGAATTGAGTGGCGATATGCCAGAATGATTGTGTCGGGGGTTGAAAATGTATTTCTTGGCACTAGGCCAGTGGATGACGAGAGGATTATGCTACGAGAGAATGAGCTCCATTGATATGTGAGGGTGAAGAACCTAGATGGCTATGTGAGTATATATTTATTTTATTTTTGTTTTCGAAATTTGATTTTTCTTTTGATTTGTGAATTTTTATTTTCTAGGGATTGGTTTTATATTTTAATTTTGAATAGTTTTACATTTCCCAGACGAGTAATCATTCACGAGGCATGACAGGGATAAACACTACAAAAAATACACTTTTAATAACATATTAATTTTTTTTATTTGTAACAGTATTTTACCGTTACTATTTCTCACGATAAATTATCATTAGTAATATAATATACCCATTACTAATTTTAGTTGAATATTTTAAAAGTGAAAATATAAAATTTCCCCTCCCATAAAAAAAGCCAACACATCAATTAGGGTTTCTTGTACACCTCAAATGAAAATCCCCGACATACGGTTCTCCTCCTATGTTCAATCAATGCGAAATTCTTTTTCAGGTAACATATCGTTCTCCCCAGTGTACAGTTTTCCCTAACTTCATCCTCGACTTCCTCTATGTTTACTCTACAGCTGGGCCTCTCGATTGCTCCTCCAAAAGGGTTTTCTTCATTCCATTTTCGGGGTCAGTTTTTCATATCTTATTTATTATTTCTTGGATTAGGAGTTTAATTTCTCGTGTGGGTTGTGATATAGTGATCTTGATATCTAAGCTTATCTTCCATTCTCATCTGGGATTTAATAGGATTGATGCTTCATAAAATATGACATTAGAAATCATGAAGTTGTTAAAATTTGTACCAAGCTTGTAGAACAGGGTTAAAAAAGTGAAATAAAGTTTGTGTATCCATTTATGATATGTTAATTAGCTGATATCCAGGTTTTAGATTGAATAAAATGGCGATATTCAAGGCTTGTCGTGTGAAGACTAGCCCTATCAATGGCTAAAAACCAATCACTTACGGTCTCAAGAAGAAGTTGAATTTTTAATTTATGTTTAATAACTATTTTGTTTCATTTGATTACACTTAGGTTGCGTTTGTTTTTTTATCTAAATCTGAAGTCTGAATCTGAAATCTGAAGACTGAATCTGAAGTCTAAAATCTGAATCTGAAAAATGTGTTTGTTTTTACGTCATTTTACGTCTGAATATACTTCTGAATGAATGTATTTAGACTGATTCAGCCTTCAGATTCAGACTTCAGACCTAACTCTATCTCTTAATCATTAAGAGGCAAATATGACCGTTAACCTCTTAATCATTTAGAAAAACAAACACTTTTTGATACCTCTTAAGTCTGAATGGTTCAGATTCAAACTTAAGAGGTAAAAACAAATGACCCCTTAGTTTGATCTGGTCTATTTTTTTTAATGCATCAGTTAATTGCTTCTATTTGATCGATCAAATTAGTTTCACACTAGATCTTTGTGCAGTTATCTTATTGTTATTGATCTCGATCTGATTATTTATATCATATTATTGATTGAAATATAAAATGTCCAAGACATATTTATTTTTAATGGATAGATATGTTATATCTATACTTAAGAATTTAGTTTTTGTCTATCATCATAAATGGTTGCGATGAAAAGTTTACGGATCAATGAGACTATCTCAATTATAATTTAAAGAAAAATCACATCTTTTCTAAGTGTATACAAAGTTTTCTAAGGAGTGAAGATTTATTTTTATTTTTATTATTATCTTTTGATAAGCTGTTCTGAATGCAATTTTAACTTGCATTGTTCTTTATTTCTTATGATTAATTTAATTCCAAAGTTTACAAGAACTCATTGCCCATATATGTAGAGTCATACATGATTGTACCCATTGATACATGCCTTATTCATGTTGGATCTGAGTTTATTGTGGGTATTATACTCTCTTCATCCCTAATTAATAGTCCTGCTTTCCTTTTAGATTAAGTTGCTATTATATATATGAAACTAGATTCCAGCCCCGCGCGATGCGCGGACACTTTCTAACTCTTGTTGTGTAGTAAATGTTGTGTGATTTTCTTACTTAAGTGGTATAATATGTGATGCTATCATAGTAGGTATAAATAATTGATCGTAAAGAAGATCATATGATTTTTCTTCGAGCAATGAAATTCGGTATTGCAAAAGGAAGAGGAAGCCCGATAAGATGACGAACGTACATATATTGCATATGACCATTGATAAATATAATTGCATATTAAATGTGTGTGTGTATGTATATAATCGTATGTTGTATAAATTATTGTTATATATCGAACCGTTTAATTGACTCAATAAGTTATTGGCAATTTTCGAATGAATAAAAATGGCTGGTTATCTGATAAATAAATGTGATATGTAAGTCAATAATCAATAAACTACATATTGACAAATGAATAAAAATGTATCGAACTGAAAAGTTATATTTGCCTATTATTAGTGGATACTTATCCATTCACATTGTAAATAAAAAAAATAACATCAAAAATTTCCTTTTACCATTAATACATACATACATACATACATAAATACATACATACATACGTATCTATATAACTTAGTATATATATATATATATATATATATATATAATCAAGCAATAAAGAGTAACAAAATATATAACTTACTAACTTGTTCAATAAGTTACCGATAACTTTTGTATGAATCAAAAAAGGCAATTTAAAGGAAATATAATGTAATCTAAATTAATGAAATTATGTCTGTTTTATTTTAAAAAATAAAAATTAGCAACACTTTTTTTGTATAATTTCGTCAAATAAAAAGTGGCACTAAACATTTAGTATTACCATTGGAATTCTTTTAGGAATGTATAATTTTTTTCACTTTGCACCCTTATTCCATACTGATGCCAAAACCAATATCTAGCCTGATACTTCAGATAAAGTTATAAACATAAGCCAAAAACAGAAGTAGACCAAAAGAAAAACAATTAAAAACAAAAGGTAGAAATCTGCACTGAACGTAAACTGCAAAAAACACAAACTGGCAGTAATAATTACGTGAGAAACATTAAAAAAATCAGATGGGTTCTTTCTTCGTCAAAAATCATTTTTTTAACCTGGAATGTGTCTCTGATTTCTTAATAGCTCCACATTTAAAAAAATATTCTAATGTTCATAACAAACAACTGTTGGCTTTACAATGAATAAAGTTTATTAGCACATGAAACCTTACAATGACATAAAAGTGGATGACATCCTAAGATATCAGGAAGTAACTACCAACGTGGTTCAAAAACCCAGGGAACATAAATTCGAAATTACCTCAAATGGGTTTAGAGCTGAAGGGAACCGAATTGAGAAACCAATGTCGGTGGTTGTAACATTGGCCAATGCAAAATACCTGGATGGGTTATTCCCTTTTGTTTCCATTCCCACCAATCTTCGTCAGGTGTCGAAAACCTGGCGAGGGTTTAAGAAATGCAGATCTGAAGCTTAAGATCTAGATAGAGAAGTGAAAATCTTAAATAGAGAGAGAAAGGGAGAGAGAAAGAATGAAGAGACGGATGAAAGGGAGTTGAGTGGGTGCTTAAATGTTAAAAGAAAATTGTGAATTATACTCATCCTACGTGGCCACTGCGTTTGGAAATAAGAAATGAGAGGAGAGAGAATGGAAATTACACAATCCTACATGAATTGTAGGGTATGGAAATGAAGAGATGGGTGAGGAGAAAGAGAAATGGGTAGGAAAATTGAGGCGCAGGTGAGGAGACATGGATAGGGGAGGGGTATGGAAAATCAACATTTAATGGAAGACAAGTGTCAATTCTCTCTAAAGAGACACCAAAATTATATTATGTTATTAGATTTATGCAATAAATATCAATTAGGGTTACAATTATTTTACCAAGACATTAGGAAATAATGCTATTCTCTTAAACATCTTTTCTAGTATCACGTTTTGGAAATTGAACCCATTTATGTCGAACATATTTATGCATTCACTTTACAATCTACTAGATGGTACGTGTGATAAAGCAAAATTTAAAGATGAGTGTCAAGCAATTATTAGAACCCAGGCATACCTTCTTTTCAGATTAGACAAGATGATCTATGAACTTGTCAAATAAGTATATATGCATAGTTTCATCTTTTTCCCCGTGTTGTAAAAAGTTACCATATTTCCTCTATGATCTAAAGATGATTGTCCCCTGTATCTTCCACAACTACAAAGAGTTACAGGTGTTGAGATAGACAACAAACTTCTCCAACTATATGGGAATTTCAAGAAAATAGGTGAGATTTGTTGATGTGGTCTATCAAGAAAATGTCAATGCCATCCTTCGTGATGTGAACATCTATCGAATCGAATGCATAAAAAGTATTTTGGTATTTTTAGTTTACTCATTTAAATCCAATTTCAGTGTTCTACTGATGAATAAATATCTTTCTTGAGGTGTGACCTTTCTTGAGGTGTGACCTGATATAATTATGTTTAATTTCTTTGGAGTCATATGCACTAACATGTTTATCTATACCGGTTATGAACTATGGGCATGATATGCCAGAAGTGACCATTGTTTTAATGAACCCAAATTTTTATTATTATCTAAATGAGGACTTCCTCTTTGTTGTTCCAGACGAAAAATAAGATGAAGTGGACTTCTCGAGAGGTATGTGTGCAATGGAGAACGTTATGAAGATTTTACGATCTTTATGCTTTTAATGGCAGTCCAATTTGAGATTCGACAACTGAAGGTTCTTGATTCATTGGTTCTTAGAGCATCCACAATGGTGATACTAACTTCTAAGAGAATTTGTTGTTTTACAAATTCGTAACGGTGCAGTGGTGGGCTAAAGTTGACAAATTTCGAAAATGAATTTGTAGTGGTTCTCTAAACATACGGAACGACTACATAATTTTCAAATGGATCATACGAACTTCAGTTGTTCGTAGGAATTCCTACGAACTTCTAAAGTTCGTAACAAATATAAATACTCATTTTTATTCTAGATTTGGGTTCCTACGAAGAACATTTGTCCGTAACAATTCCTACGAATAAATGTTGTTCGTAGGAAATGATTGAATAGTTCCTATGAACATCTTTAGTTCGTAGGAAGTCATTTAGTAATTTAAGACTTCTCCACCACTGTGAGCTTCAACCCTTATGAAGTATAAACTCATCATTTGGTTTGGTGACTTTGCCATTCGTGAGACCCCCCAGTAGGGATGCTCTTACAATGAGAAAATTTTTAAGATCTCTTTCGGAGTCCCTCTTTCTCCCTCTACCTATCTATATATTTACGTAGTTGACATTATATTTATTTTTGGTTCAATAATTTAAAGCACGGTGGCAAAGTTTGATCTTATTTGCATTATTTTGATCCATGAAAACATTCGATTTTTTATATGATATGCTATAGTTTGGATTGTGTTTAAGATATCTCTCTCAAAGAGTTATATTTGAGTTATTTTGATCCATGAAAACATTAGTCAATAACATGAGTTGATCTCCCAATATTTTCAGGATCGTGTTCTAAAGCTTATGAAAATATTAGTCAATAAATGTTTAAGGTCTCTCTCTCTTACTATTTATATTTTTACATAAATTGAATGTTGTTTATACGAGATGTTTATGCCATTATTGAGTAGTATTGGTTCTCTAATATGGGTTTCTTATGTGATATGATAGAGTTTGGACTATGTCCATTATTGATGATTCACTCTTAGAACTATGCAACCATGCATCCTTGTTATTCTGAACAATGTGCATATGTGAAAGTATATATATAACTAAGAGTAACCATTATTATTTTTATTGGAGAGGAATTTCTTTTTGAACTTATAATTACTTTTTATTTACATTTTCAAATTTTCGTCAATATAAATATGATATATGTATATGCACACAGAGAGGGAGAGAGACCCAATAGTTGTTTATGTTCCATACGTTAATTCCCTAAATGCAACATTAGTGTTAAAATAATGCCTTCAAATAAATGACCCCCAAGTACTAATCCTTGGGATTTATCTGTGCTAAAAAATTCTAATGATTATTAAATTATTTAGGATGCTGTATACTACTTTCATGACACCAAATAATGCGCATGGTCACGGCGTCACGACCCAAATCCCTGACAATTGGTGGTCAGTCACGGATTTGTTCCGTAACCAAATCGGGCGTGACCATCATCGGTGGTCACGACCCAAATCCCTGACCACCAACATTGGTCACGACCCATGTCCGCGACCCACAATTTTCGTGTCCACAAAACATGGTCATGACCCAAAGCTGTGACCACATTTTATCTTAAAAATAAAATAGTCACGGTTGTGGGTTGTGACTATGTTATTTTTGAAATAAAAGGAGGTCACGACTTTGGGCCGTGACCATTTAATTTTGACATAAAATATGGTTACACGGTCCAAAGCCGTGACCACCTTTTATTTCAGAATAAAATAGTTGAGACCCAAAGCCGTGACTATTTTTAATAAAAAAAACATTTTATCATTGAACCGAAAGTCTAATTAGTCAGTTGTTGCGAGTGCCCATGGGGTTACATTGGCCCCTGAGGTGACTATGCGCTCGGTTCCTACATGTTACATTTGTCCCGTAAAAGTCTTAACAATTTGTAAATTTTGTTCGTGCTCCCAAATCGGGGGTCCCGCCACTACGTGATCGATTTTTATGGGTAACATTGATCCCGTGCGAGGTGTTCGTGCCTCTTACGGGGCCGTTTTGTGGCTGTTTTACATTCTCAACAATTTGTAAATTTTGGTCATGCTTTTAAACAGTGGGTCCCGTGACTACGTGGTCGGTTCCTACAGGTTACATAGATCCCGTGCGAGGTGTTCGTGCCTCTCACGGGGCCGTTTAGTGGTTGTTTTATGTTCTCATCCTTTGACGACATGTTTTTAAGCCCAAGTCTAACAGTTTGAAAATTTTGGCTGTGTTCTCAAATCAGGGGTTCGTGACTACGCAGTCGGTTCCAATGGTTTACATTGGTCTCGTTCGAGGTGTCCGTGTCTCTCACAGGGTTGTTTAGTGGTTGTTTTATGTTCTCACCCTTTGACGACATGTATTTAATCCTAAGGATCCGTTTGGTTGCATATAGGTAAAAGAGTGGGCATGGCAAAGTTTTCCTAGGCAAATTTTACCTATTTTTTTCACACGACGCTATCAAACAACCATTAGGCGAAATTAAAGTCAATCCAATTAATTTATTTAAAAACAGTTTTTATATTATATTCAAAAATGTTAAAAACAGTTTTTAAAATATTTTTATATTACGGCTTTTTGAAAAAATTGTAAAACATTTTCTTAGCAATTTTTTGTAATATTAAAAACAGTTTTTAAAATATTACAAAACAATTTTTAAATATTCACAACAGTTTTTTTTAACTATTTAAAATATTTTTTAATTTCATTTTTAAACTTTAAAACTAGTTTTATATTATATTCAAAACAATTTTTAAAAATGTTAAAAACTATTTTTATATTACGATTTTTCAAAAAATTTGTAAAACATTCTCTTAACAAATTTTTATAATATTAAAAATAATTTTTAAAATATTACAAAACAATTTTTAAACATTCACAACAGTTTTTTTAAACTATTTAAAACAGTTTTAAAAAATGTTTTTTAAAACTTTAAAACAATTTTTATAATATATTCCAAATAGTTTTTAAAAATGTTAAAAATAGTTTTTACAATATTTTTATAATACGGGTTTTAAACGAATTTGTGAAACATTTTCTTAACAATTTTTTCTAATTTTAAAACTAGTTTTCGAAACATTACAAAATAGTTTTTAAATATTTATAACAGTTTTTTAAGTATTTAAAACAGTTTTTAAAATTTTCTGTTAAAACTTTAAAACTGTTTTTATAATATATTCACAACAGTTTTTAAAAATGTTAAAAATAATTTTTACAGTATTTTGTTAATACAATTTTTTAAAAAAATTGTAAAACTTTTTCTTAACAATTTTTTATAATATTAAAAATAGTTTTTAAAACATTACAAAATAATTTTTAAATATACATAATAGTTTTTTAATTATTTAAAATAGTTTTTAAATTATTTTTTAAAACATTAAAATCGTTTAAGAAGTTGGTAAATATTTTTCACTCAAATAGGTAAGCAAAATTTGCCCACAGATTGTGCATAGGAGGTATTGTACATTGACAAATACTGCCTAGGCAAATTATGCAATCAAACAACTAAAATGTGGGTAAATTTTCTTATTTGCCAATTTTTTGACATTTTGCCTAGGCAAATTTGGCCAATCAAACGGACCCTAAGTCTAACAGTTGACAAATTTTGTCCGTGCTTTCCAACTGGGGGTCCCGTGACTACCTGGTCAGTTCCTGCGGGTTATATTGGTCTCGTGCGAGGTGTTTGTGCCCCTCATGGGTTTGTTTAGTGGTTGTTTTACGTTCGCACCCTTTGACGGCATGTTTTTAAGCCTAAATCTAACATCTTGCAAATTTTGGTGGTGCTCTCAAACCGGAGGTCCCGTGACTACGGGGTCGGTTCCTGCAGGTTACATTAATCCCGTGCGAGGTATTCATGCCTTTCATGGGGCCGTTTAGTGGTTGTTTTATGTTCTCACCCATTGATGGCATATTTTTAAACCTAAGTCTAAAAATTTGCAAATTTTAATCGTGCTCTCAAATCGGGAGTCCTGTGACTACACGGTTGGTTTCTGCGGATTATAATGGTCCCTGCAAGGTGTTCATGCCTCTCACGGGGCCATTTAGTGGCCATTTTACGTTTTCACACTTTGATGATGGGTTTTTAAGCCTAAGTCTAACAGTTTGCAAATTTTGGTAGTAGTGCTCTCAAACTGGGGGTCTCGTGACTACGCGATTGGTTTCCCTATTGGTTACATTGGTCTCGTGCGAGGTGTTCGTGCCTCTCATAGGGCCGTTTAGTGTTTGTTTTATGTTCTCACCCTTTGACGACGTGTTTTTAAAACTAAGTCTAACAGTTTGCAAATTTTGGTCGTGCTCTCAAATCGGGGGCCAGTGACTACGCAGTCAGCTCCTGCGGGTTACGTTGGTCCCGTGCGAGGTATTCGTGCCTCTCAGGGAGCCGTTTAATGGCTGTTTTATGTTCTCACCATTTGAGGGCATGTTTTTAAGCCTAAGTCTAATAATTTTCAATTTTTGGTCGTGCTCTCAAACCGAGGGTCCCGTGACTACGCGGTCGGTTCCTACGAGTTACATTGGTATCGTGCGAGGTGTTCGTGCCCCTCACGGGGCCATTTAGTGGTTATTTTATGTTATCACCCTTTGATGTCATGTTTTTAAGCCTAAGTCTAACCGTTCACAAATTTTGGTCGTTCTCTCAAGCCGGGGGTCCCGTGACTATGCGGTTGGTTCCTGCGGGTTACATTGGTCCCGTGCAAGGTGTTCGTGCCTCTCACGGGACCTCTGGTTTGAGAACACGATGTTAATAACAAAATATCTAGACTTAGGCTTAATATGATGCATTTTTTTATTTGGATTTTGATAGAGTATTCAAAATATGACTCCTCTCATTATGGGGAGTGTGGCCTTCATCAAGAACCACCAATTTAGGACACTCCAATAGTGTTTTCCCCCCATTCTCGATGTTCCTCATTCACAACATTCCTTTTCCCTTTCTTTGAGTGTTCATTCATCATGATTTTCTCTCCGGAAAGCTTCTCATACAGATTATAGCTTACTCTCGCGACACTTTGGTCTTTTAACGACGAATGCACCTTCGTCATGCGTACAACTTCTTTATTCGCACACCTTTTCTCTTAGAGAAGCTTAAGATCTATATTTTCATTTCTATATTTCTCAAGATTGTTGAGGTTATGAATCGGGTATCTCCAAATTTCCATTTTTTGGAAAAAATGGAAACTTAAAATCCCATTTCATAACCTCAACAATCCTGACAAATCTGGAAATGAAAATATAGATCTTAAGCTTCTCCAAGAGAATAGGCGTGCGAGTAAAGAAGTTGTAAGCGTGACGAAGGTGTATTCATGGAAGAAAGACCAAAATTTCCTGGGAGTAAGCTATAATTTGTATGAGAAGCTTTCCGAAGAGAAAATCACAGCGAAGGAACACTCAAAGAAAGGTAAAAGGAGTGTTGTAAATGAGAAACATCAATAATAAGGGAAAATACTATTGGAGTGTCCTAGATTGGTGGTTTTGATGAAGGCCACACTCCCCGTAATGATAGGAGTCGTATTTGAAATACTCTATCAAACTCCAAAATTTAAACGCATCATATTAAGTCTAGATATTTTGAAATTAACGTTGTGTTCTCAAACCGGGGGTCCCGTGATTATCCAACTGCCAAAAACTAACAACAAGACAACAATTAATAATTATCTCGTACTCCTTCTAACATACTATTTAACAAAAAGCCAACAACCAATAATTATCTAACAGCCAAACCAAATAAAACCAATAATTATCCCATACTCCTTCTATCATCCGAAAGATTTAAAAGGTAATGCATATCAATTATATAATTTAACTTCATTTTATGGTGACTACAACAATGAAACTGATCAACAAATGTATATGTATAGGAACACGTGTAAATTGAACTGGGTCAATTTGATCCGATCACAAACTCAAATGACTATATTCTCAAACCGAGCATCTTATGAAAGTAAGTAAACATTCGACTGAACATAAGGTATTATCGAAAGTTAACTTACATAAATTATATTAAACATTCGTAAAAGAAACTAAACATTCATACATCAAAGCAAAGCTATAATACAACGTCAATATTATAATAAGATACAAATAAGAATGACAAGGATAAAATAATATTTTGATACTCAATCTTCCTCTAAATCAACTAAAAGATCCTTCAAATTAGGGTTGTCATCAAGAGCTGACTGAAACTCTTTTGGAGCCTTTAATGCATCCACTTGAGTAGTCATACCTTTTGGTGCATGCACAACAATAGACCAATTGCCATCATTTATGTGCTTTGAGTAGAATACCTTTACGTTCTGAAAGGCATAAATAAAAGGCTCGTCGACTATGCGATCTTTACTCTTCAGCTTTGATAAATCTACCATAACAAGTTTGGAGTCAGGATCAACTTTGCGAGCATTCGTAGTATTCCCCACCTTTACCCAATCATAATAGAATACGGTTTATGTGAAATCTAAGTAATCAAGTTCTAGGATTTATTGGATTATCCCATAATAGGTTAGCATCGTATTCTTTGGGTTTTTATTGCTTTTGCTAGCGATATAGGTGATCAAGGAAGAAATTGATATTCCACTATTTTGCATCAAAATCTTTTCCTTATATGGATATGAAATGAAATCAAAACTGTTGGTGCGGAATATCTTAAACTCTTTCTCATGAAAACTAGGGCCTTTTGCTAGGTGTGCAAGCCTGGAAGAGACATCACCTCTTTTTAGGAGCTGTATTTATTAATGAATTTGTATTAGGGCATGTTTTTATCAAACACGAATAAATAATCGCACATATAAGATGAGAAATTTACCACTTTTGATACCCATGACCTAAAATTAGTTATCATGCAATTTCTCCTTCGATTTTGGGCAATTTTGTTCTCGTACTTCCTACGGATAAATTTTAGGGTTTAGCTCATAAAATATAAAATAGATATAATCAAAGAAGAAGAATTCAGTAGGTACTCACTCTCTCCATTCTTCGACTTCATCTTGCCATTCAAAGACATAACGAGTTGCTTTCTCGTATCCTCTTTAGGGTTCCCAAACGGCAATTCATCCTCAAACTGGTTAGGTTCCTAGATAACTCCTCCACGAGGATTAAACCTCCTCACCTCTTATTCTGGCATATATTCCCTAGCATATAATGATGATTCCACAGTTACATATTCTTCAGCAATTGACCTTCCAATATACCGTGTATTCTTTACGTAATCTTTGAAGGTTTTCATCAAGTGCTCAAAAGGATACTGATTAGGCATAAATTCTTCGTATTTATCCCCATAATTTAGGTATTTTTATTACCCCGTGCGATGTAATTAGGATGGATTTATTCTACTGACCTTTTCCTGCAAGTACATTGTGTTTCGTGTATTTCTCTTGAGTTTATAGGTATTTCGTGTAAGTGAACGGACGAGAAAATAAGAGAGAAACCGGATTAAAGATCGAAAAGGAAATAAGGAAAGTCAAGGGGCAATTTCATAATTTTATATCTGTAATCCGGATGAGGATTCAACTGCAATGTTTAATATCTTTAAGTCACAAGAAAATAGGAAAAAAACGGCACCTCAATCCGAGTTACGGTGAAGAAGTTATGATTGTTTAAAGATAAAGAATCAAAGAGGCAACATTAAGGAATGCTGAAAGTAGAATCGGCTCGGTTCTGAAGTAGAACCGTTTCGATAGGTTGGAGAACAGAATCGGTTCGCCCATTAAAGAAGGAAAAATAGAACCAGTTCGGTTTGATGGAATCTTGAAATTAATTTCTTAAAAATAGAGTTGTACAAGGTTAAAATAGTTAGAAAAATGTGGTAGTTTTATTCTATATTGATGGTAGACAGATAATAGTGAGTTTTAACCTAGTTTTGAGTGGATCTTGAAGGCAAGTAACCTAAGAGTAATATTCTTCAATAATTGATCATCTTCTCAATTTATTTCAAGGGTTTTTCATCAATCCAAGTATAGTTTCATTATTGCTTTCAATTTTTCTCATATTTTTGGCTTATGATTGATAACTTCCTTGATAAAAATCTTTTCTACATGTTTGATTACACTTTTCACGTAAGAATTTTTTCATGCACCATAGATAACATGTTTAGTAGGAATTGCACCATGTCCGGCTAGATTTTTAGAGGGTTGGGGTACATGAACCCAACCTAGGTGAGAAGTTGGGTATAAAAGTGAATAAAATTATGGAGATAATTTGAAGGTTTGATTTTTGTCGAAACATGTATTGTAGATATCTTAACCTCATTTTCCCTAGGTAATCGCGATATTTGAGAGTATAATATGCATGCCAACAATCTAATCATCCACGTTATATTTATTGTTGATTAATTATCGTGCAGAGTTAAATCCTCATATAATTAATGCTTTGAGAAGATTTAATGTTTTCTTTGAATCATTAATATAATTTTTGAACCTTTTATATCCAATGGACTTACCGACGGTGCAGGGGAGTGTACTCCAATACCATTTTCTCATATAGTTATAACCATTTCATTCTCATTGCATGCGTAGTTAAGTCATTAGTTTAATTCACTTATTTTAATTAATCAACGAATCTCCAATCAATCATCTTTTCCATCTTCTAGAGTCAACCTAAGGTTAATCGTCTTGCTCATTAGTCATCACGATTCTTCGTCTTAGTCCCTGAGTTCGATACCTAGTTTATCGGATTTTTACTTGAGCGAACAGTTTACACTAGAACCGTAATCACACACATTAGAGACACACTTTTTAAGTCACGTCAGATATATCCAACGATACCTAACGGGTCCACATAATAAAGCTTCATCGCATAAATGCACAAGCAAGTGGATACTGATATCGAAGAATGACAGAAGAAAATATTTCTCTAATACACAAACTGCCTTGGTTAAAGTTGATTTTATAGCTTTAATGTGCCTTATGTTTAAAACTTTTGGGTAAAACACAAACTGATTTGCAAAATTGCCCGACAGAGATCTTTGTTTTCAGAAAAATAATGCCGAAATAATAGAGGGATTAATTGGATGATTACATGCAGTCATGAGACTTGCACTATTTTAAGTCATTTACTTGGTAGCTTACTACCCTACGTAAATTACTAGAATAACCCATTGGATTCTTCAAGTTGAAAAATGTGTCTAAGAGGATCTTCTTCTCACTAGTAGTCAAAGTGAAAGGAGTGGGAGGGGTAGAAATTCTTCCTATTATGACATCATTTTTTAACTAGAGTTTCTTCTTTATCTTCATATCCTGTAGATCTTGGCGGGCCATCTTTCCATATTTGGAATGAGATCCACCCAGACATATTCCTATCAGATGTTTTGCAATATTATTCTCTCTCTGCATCACATCAATTACATGTCTTACACATTGATCTTTCCAATTTGCCAAATAAAAAAATATTGATCGCCTGGACCATGGTTTTGCTTTACTAGGGTTGTTAGGATCTCCCCTTACTTTACGCTTTAGGTTTACAAACTTGGGGTGTTAACCTACGTACTTATTCCCCGCCGTTGCAACCACTACCTTCTCCTCGATCTGCTGATCAGAAAACGGTGACTGGTCAGCAGAAATCTACGATGACCCGTGTAACTCATCTTACTACTATATTGTAGCCATCTGGCTTCAGTTTCCTCCCCACATATGGGACATCCATAATAACTATGAACATTAAAACCGGTCAAGGTCCCATAAGCAGGAAGGTCGTGGATCACCCACATCACCATTGATTTAAGTGTGAACTCTTCATCTTTGTGAGAGTCGAACACGTCACGCCTTTATCCCATAACTTTTTAAGTTCTTCGATTAGTGGGGCTAAGAATATATCAATATCATCGCTTGGATCCTTCATCCCAGGTATCAATAAAGATAACAATGTGAATTCTTTTCTCATGCACAGTGTTATAGGGAGACTTAAAGCTGCCATGAGAACTGGCCAATAACTTGGACTTGTACTTAAATTACCGAAAGGGTTAAACCTATGGGTTGAGATTGCAAGACGAACATTGCGTAGTTCCTTTACAAATTCATGATGTTGTGCATTTGAAATTTTTCAGATGAGTGAATCAATCGGATGACGCATCAGATTCTCACCGACCTCACATCGAGCGTGCCATGTTATGCCCTCCGTTATCCATGGTACAGTAAAAAAACATTTTAACTATGGCCCAAATGGAAAATACTTCAAAAAAAATTGTGGGACTTGAGAGAACTTTTGATATTTTGCAGGTTTGCCCTTTACCTTCTCACAAAGGACATATCTAGGCTCACCACATACTAGTTATTCATCCTTCTCTTTGTGCTCGTTGCGGTACATTATGCAATCATACTTGCATGCATGAATATATTTGTATTTCAATTCCAAACCCTTCAAGCTTTTATTTATGGCATGATAATTGTCTGGTAACGTGTTCTCTTTTAGGAGAATTTCTTTAACCCACTTAAGAATTCAGGTTACGCTGTTCCCAGACAAACCAAAATCACTCTTAAAATTATGCAAACCAATCATTGCATATAATACCGAGTGATCTTCATCGCAATATTTATACAACGGTCTAGCCGCATCCACTTTCAACCATATATATTCTCGGTCTCCAAGTAGTTCAGTATCAAATTGTTCATTGTGCACATTATTTATCCCCATATGTTGGTGGTTTTGGCCATGGTGGACTCCATAAGCATCGTCAATTAGGTTGGTCAGTGGACGATGTGTTGTCGAATCATTTACCACTTCCACTTGGTGTTCTGTCACGCGGTCGGTTATCGGTAATTCTTCGGGAACATAAGGTACATGTTTTTCACCATGGTATGTCCATTTGTATAATCTTGACGAATTCCTCACTTTATTAAATGTAACTCAACATCTTCTAAAGATATATATTTTCCGTTCATACAATGAGTGCACGGACACGGACTATTCTCACTTTTGATGTTCTTAAAAGCGTAACTAATAAATTCTTGAACACCTTTAACATAACTATTAGCTATTCGGTCAGTCTCCCCAATCCACTATTTGTATTGTGTAAAATCCATTTGATAATCTTTAAATTGCAGTCCTGTGTTAACATGATAAAATAAATATCATGTTACATAAATATCATGTTGCATAAATATCATTTTGCATAGTAAAGCACTAATATAGTGTCAACAATGCACCAATCAAACAAACTATGTAATAATATAGTGTAAATCGAAGTAAAGCACTAATATAGTGTCAACAAAGCACCAATAAATCAAACTCAAATACAAGAACATGTTGATCAATGATACTACACAACTACTTAAACTCAAATTAAATAAATTTGTCTAGTGATATTATTACAACATAAGAAAAATATTACTACATCTTCATCAAAAGATAAACTGGTCAAGTGATAAAAGAGTTTAAATAATTTTTTTAACCCATTCCCTTCTCCACTGTTGACGTGCATTGGAGCATCTTTGAAACCGAAAAATATTTTATCAACCATGATCTGACACTTGCCCTCCTGCAAAGGCCGACTATGTACTAAATTTTCTACTTGAGTGGAGATGAGCGTGCACACCCTAGTGATAGTTTTACTGCTCAGGTCCTTCTTAGAGTATTTCTCACCAAATTCACCGTGGGTTATTGACGATGATCCAATACCTGTGACATACTGAGGTACTGAGAAGGGGAATGTTGAAGGAGGAACCGACATTTGTGAGGGGAATGGAGGAGGAAAATTTTTTGGAGGTAAAAGGAAATCGGGATGCATTGGGGGCTGCAGGGGCGTACGACTGGTTAAAAGGGACACAATTTGTGTAAGTTTCTCATTCACGCCTCCGAATTCATTTTAAAGCCCCATTACATCCACTTTGATCCTAAAATGACATTCATCGTTGGAAAAGAGATGCTTATTAACATAAGAAAGCGCGTTCACGAGAGGTGCAGTGTGTTTGAATCTTATTTTTTACATATGCGACCCCATACCTCTCGTCCTCCCTCTACGGTCCTTCCCCAATGCCTGTGCGAGGGCATCATTGTCAAGGTTGTGGAACGGGCTTGAAGATGACTGACAACTCATAGCATCTATTGATTCTAGAGTCTTTTCCAAGTGAGGGGAGGGAATTTATTATCTTTATCTTGTCTTGCATGTACATATAAGTTGGCCCAATTTGGTACCTTTTCTTCATCTGGGCTGCCTTTTGTCTTGTTTGACCATTAGTTATTTAAATCTTCATAAGATTTTGAGCCAAGCCGGTGGACATCAGTTTTTTTGGCCCTATTATGCTTGTTTGTCTCCCTTTGCAGCATTTTCGAATTCTTCACCTCATTTTCTAGAAAAATTTTCCATCGATCGACTGGCATCTCAACGTTAGAAGGGACTTTGTCTTTGAGCGCCAAAATGTCGGAGCTCGATGCTCCCTTAGGGAAATGCTTCTGCCTACGGTTTCTCCGATATGTTCGGAGTTGTTCAGAAACCCGAGAAAGAACCTTATTTTTTGAGTTTGGAGAAAATGAAAACCATTTGTTGAGTTGCTCGTAGATGTCACATTTAATAACTTTATTCAACAAGGTTCCAATTGTCAGCTCCTCCCACTCCCACATTCATTTTTGCCAAGGACAAACACTGGGCTTTAAATTGTTGAACGTGACTCTTAATCCCTATGAGGTTATTTCCCAATAGACAGAACCCGATGGGCTTCTTCTCAACTGACCCAAAAGTTTTAGGAGCGTTGGGCGTGTCTGTTTGATTACTGGGAGTACCTTGCCTACTGCAACTCGAAGTAGTGGAGTAAATCCTAGGTGGAGTTGTGTATTTCTCACCAATTGTGATGATAATTCTCCTTGGGGTGGTGTCATCTCGTCTGTTGGAGCGTTGTGTCCATTACCACCCGATATTATCTACAAAAATAATAAAAGTTCAATGTGTATCTATATTAGATGCATAATTTCAAAGTTCAATATGAAATTATAAGTAATAAAACAAATTTTTTGACCATATATATTATCTCTACCTTTTCATAGTAAGACTTTAATAAAAGTTCAATGTGTTTGATCTCCATCCAGTCGGGATTTTTTTTAAAAACGCATGGATTTTTGCACGTGGCCAATTAGGAGGAAGCGTATCTATAATGTATGCATAGATGTCAACGTCATGAACTCGAAATCTTATCCTCCTCAGCCTATTGGAAAAATTCAGTTTGATGTGTATATGCCGCGAGATATCACAGTTTTCGTCTCAACTCTTTGTACGCAATTCTATCCATAATGGGTGATTTTTTTTTCTGCCTTCTCTAACAGCGTAAGCAAGGTCAGTGCTCTATCGGGATTATGTACATGAAATATATATTGTGCAACTTCATCCTAACATTTTGGTAGGAAAAAAAAAATACGATTGAACAAGTACATATGAACTCCAAGGTTTACAAGGTAGTTAAATTGTTCGATCTTTCTATTCCCATACCAATAAACTGGAGTACCCTCTGAATGAGGCTCATTAATAAAAGATATACGAGTGTGGTTCAATTGCAACCTTTCACCCTCTTATTGCCATTTATTATCAGTGTGACTCATTTTTCCTGAGAAAAATGAATGAGGGCGTGAACATGATTCCTATAAATAATTGTAGGAGCAAGATGTCCCAATTAAAATAATAATTTCCTTTTTATACGAATGGTACGGAAGCGTTGTAATACAGGTGATGGTTCAACTTTCAAAAATAATAACAACAAGTTTTAATTTCTCAAAACAAATTAAAACATAATACAAGTCCTAGAATTTGCCTAAGTCATAATTAACAATTATCCAAAGTTAGGCGAAACCAATTTTAGCAAATGACTTGAATAAACCAATTTTACCCAATATTATATTAAAGTCCCAATTTAAATTTGTGTGATTGTAAAACCAAATTTTATCTTGAAATTAATCTAGCATGCGTTCTAAGTGATATAGAGCAAGATAAAATCAACAGTCACACTACACCGCGATATACGAGGAAAAACCCACTAACGGGAAAAAACCTCGGGACGGCCCTAGCCTCAAATCCACTAAAAACGGTATTACAAAATACAAGACAAAAGACTTACTTCCTAAACTCGAACCCTCTCAAGCCGTGATGCTTCTTCTTGTATCAACCTCCAATTAGCGGATAACCAACGGAGCTCCACCGTGGTCTCGGAATTCACCGATCGGGCAATTAGGCACACCGTCACCCTAACATGGAGCCTTTCTCCAAATGGGTAGAAATGAAACAAACTTCTCTTCAATTCGGTGTAGAGAAAAACCGGTGCCAAAACAATCTCCAAGCAATTAATATTTATATAGAAACTTGGATAAACAATTGGGTGTAAACTAGAGTGTGTATAAAATTTTTCTTGAAAGAATTACACTCAAAACTTGAACATTTTCCTAAAACTCATTTTGCTCTCAAACTCTCTCTAGGAGATAAACAAGGTTGGAAAAGTTGTCTTGGAAAATGTGTTTCCCGCACATAATAATGTATGGAAAAAGTTGGTTGAAAACCAAGTGGAGGAGTGGGGAAAAACTGCAAAAAACTGTTCCCGCTGGAATCTCGTTCGAACGAACGTGATTCTCGTTCGAACGAACGTGATTCTCGTTCGAACGAGACTTCTAACGAGTGACCAGCCTGGGCTCGTTAGAATTTCGTTAGATACCTCGTTAGAACGAACATTCGTTCGAACGACATATCGAACGACTGACCAGTTAGGGTCGTTGGCAAAACTCGTTCGAACGAAACTGGTTCGAACGACAAAACTCGTTCGAACGAAATCTGGTTCGAACGAAAAAACTCGTTCGAACGACATTTCTAACGAATGACCAGAAAGTTTGTAAAATTCGATTTTGGCCCAAAAACTTTTATATACTTATATTAAAGTTCTATTTGATTCTTTCTGAAAATAAAATGCAGTTTTTATTTCACCTAACACCCAATACAAATTGTTCCAAGCTCCTATATACATATAATTACATTCATACCTTGGGAGCATGGAACATTAGTTGATGACGTAGAAACGTGGCACGCAAACCGACATTTTGATGAAGCTTTAAATTCTTTGCCGCTACGTCTTCAACATACACTTCATAGGCTTGAGAATATTACAATAAATACTATCCTATGAATAAATGTTTTTGTCCGGAATTGAGCCAAAACTATATATGGACTCAATTGGAAATTTGTGTCCTTACAAATCTCCCCCTTTGGCTATTCCGGGACAAAAACCAAACAAAAATCCTAAAGGGCCGTCAAGCTCTACTAGACTCAAAACATAACCCGCCCAAACTTGACTCAACCCAAGGATCAAACGCTTTGCCATAGAAAGATGCCGCTTTAGAATAATTCCTGCACACTTAAGCAAACTCATCAAATGGATAGGGAATATCAAGATATTAAATGCAATTAATTAATTACTCCCCCTAAATTAATTCTCCCTTTTAAACACATGACCTACTTAGAAAGACGTCTCCCCCTAAGATAAATCTCCCCCAAACGAAGATACGATAATAATAGGATTAGATACCATTTCTCCCCCTATCATCATTCTCTCCCTTTTTGTTCGGGAATAGGCAAAGGATAAAGAACTAATAAACAGCATGTGAAAGCTTAAGGTGATAAGACATGAAAGCATATGGGCAATTAAAGCAAGGCAAAGACAAACATATATCATATATATATATACTTTAAATATACCAATAAGTACATGCATATATAGATAGATATAACCACACACATGACACAAAATACAATAAGTTTGCACACTCGTATGGCAAAAATGTGTCATATGGAAACGGAAGTGTAGGGGTGTGTACTAGGAACAATTAAATTTAGACCCAAACACTTAATAAACGTTCACGTAGTTCTCATTTGATTGCAAACTTCATCACATTGAAATATAACCTCATGTGACAATATAGATTGAACTCAATGAACAAACATACACAATGCATACAAGCCTAGCATGATGATGATTTCTACAAACCAAATAGAGTCATGACATTAAAGACAACTAGGATAAACGGACATTGTGCAAACCGTTGATATACCATCCAATTCTGCCTCAATGAGCATATATATTCTTTTGTTTTTGAATGAATATATCATACAAACATAGGCCTTGGCAATTGCTTTCTGTTTAATGCCAAATATTCTGTTTTTAGGCCTTTGGATCACGTATTTCTTTTAGATCCAATCAACGGTGGCTTACTATCGCAAAGGATTTAATTCATCCTTTCGGAGCCCTTCCCCGTGCATATATTAATTTATCATGTTTTCATTTTTCACACAAATCTCACATGCAACAGATTTTGACATGCACTAGTCCTCCTAGGTCATAGATATGTAGATGACTAGATTGATAGGAGAACACCTCAAAAAGCTCAAATATAACATGTGACATTAAGATTTCAAAAGAGCTCGTGCATGTGTGAAAAGAGGCATATAGAAATAGAATCCAATTAAACAATACAAAATCCGACTACTCCATATAAAGCATGGTATAGAACATTTTAAGGATTGAAAATCTACACCAAAAGTTCTAGCCACATGGGAGCGTAAACGATAGGATTCAAACACAAATATATGCCACATAAAGTGTGTCAAACAAAAATACACACAAAACAAAATCTTTTTGAGTTTTTAACATTTTTAGTTAAAAAGAAAGATATATACTCAAAAGACTAAACAAAAATCATTTGTATTTTTCATTAAGCATAAATGAAATAAATAAAACACAAATGATAAACAAAAATCTTTTTATATTTTGCAGTTAAATCAAACACAAAAAATAATACAAAAAGATAAACAAGTCATAATTTCTAGCATATGATATACATAAGGCAAAGACTAGAAAATGACTAAACAAGCATACATTTAGCATATGAATATAGCATGAAGTACAAACGCTAAAGTATGCAAACACTAACACATTCATCCATTAGATTTAGCAAGGGAGGAAGCATGTGTAAGTAAATGAGAATCAACAACCCTATTTTGTAAGGTAACCAAGCCGGATTTCCGAACCCAAATTAATGAGGAATGACTATTTTGGGGTGTAGGAACGTTAACTACCGGGGTTACTTTACTATGGGGTTTTCTAGGAATTCGTTTAAGATCTAAACAAAATTTCCTAAGATGACCTTGTCGACCACAATGTGTACAAGTGAGAACATGTCGAAAAGATTTACTTAACGAGTGATCTTTAAAAGTATTCCTAGTAGATTCTCCTAAAACATTGGTTTGGGCATTATGAGTATTACAAGGATTGAAGCCTAAACCACAAGTGTCATTTTTAATTTGGACCGTTCCTAACATCTTATCTAGTTTTTCTGAACGACATTCCAAATCAAATTTGACATTACTAGAATCTTTTAATTTATTTTCCAATTCAGCAATGTTAGATTCTAGTAAAACATTTCGCTCTTCAAAAGCAAGAAGCTCCTTTTTCAAGGATTCCATTAAACCCCTAAGGCTATCTCTTTTGCCTTCTACATAATCAAGCTTCTCTTGAAGAGTCCTCACATGTGTCCTAAGGTCTTCTATTAAGGCACTATCATCAACGACCTTGACACTCTTTCTTAAACAAGCTTCTACCTTCAAATTAGTCCTTTTCAAATTAATAGATTCTTTATACAATTCATGAAAAGCATTTTGAAGTTCACTCACATCAACCTCTTCTTCATTTTCACTCTCTTCTCCACTCTCACTATCATTAAAAACAAGGGAATCATGAACAATGACCTTGGAAGTGGCATGTGCAATCGTGTCATCAATAGATGAGTTCTCATTATCACTCACATGACTAGCCATAAAAGCCACAAAATTTTTCTTAGTGGGGGAATCGGGCTTTTCTTCCTTATCACTATCACTAAGGGTTGCATTATATGAAATAGGTCGCTTACCATCTTTCCTTACTTTAGTGGGGCACTCATAAGCCCTATGGCCATAACCTTCACAACCAAAACACTTATTAGACTCGTCCCTATCTAAATGTTCATTACAAGGTTTAGGGATTTTCTCGGCTTTAGAAATCTTCTCGCTTTTATCATGTTTAGAAGTATCAAATTTCTTAAAATCATTTTTAACTTTATCTTTGTTAAATTTAAGAAATTTTCTAAATTTACGAGCAAACAAAGCCATGTCTTCCGAGTCACTATCACTATCGCTCTCTACTACTTGTTTGACCTCTTTTCGGGCTTTTAAAGCAACACCCTTCTCAATTTTCTTTTCAGTTTTAGAGGGAAACATATCCAGTTCATAGGTTTGTAAATCACCTACAAGCTCTTCTAATTTCGTAGAGGCTAAAGTGGGTAAAGAATTTAAAACGGTCACTTTAGGAATAAATCTATCGGGTAGGGACCTTAAAATTTTCTTTACAACACGGTTGTCAGGTATTTTCTCTCCCAAGTTAAAGGATGAATTAACAATGTCAGAAAGTCTAGCATAAAATTTATCAAAAGTTTCTTTTTCATCCATTTTGATAGTTTCAAATTGAGTGGTGAGGTTTTGGAGTTTTGAAGCTTTAACGACACTAGTTCCTTCATGAGTTAATTGTAAAAATATCCCAAGCTTCTTTAGCGGTTTCACACGTCATAATACGTCGGAATTCATCCGGTACGACAGCGCTAAATAAGGCATTTAAACCACGGGAATTAAAATTTGCAAGCTTAAACTCATTTTCGGTCCATCTATCGATGGGTTTGGGAACACGTTCATTTTTAATTAGATGAGTTGGTGGGGAGTACCCGGTAACAACAGACATCCAAACACGTTCATCGATAGATTTAAGTGCCGATTTCATTTGCGCTTTCCAATACGCGTAGTTAGAATCATCAAAAATAGGAAATTTTAAAAATGGGGAAAAATCCATTTTAGCCAAAAATTAAAGAATCTTAACGAAATAATTTATCGTTTTTTGCTCTGATACCAATTTGTATGAGCAAGATGTCCCAATTAAAATAATAATTTCCTTTTTATACGAATGGTGCGGAAGCGTTGTAATACAGGTGATGGTTCAACTTTCAAAAATAATAACAACAAGTTTTAATTTCTCAAAACAAATTAAAACATAATTCAAGTCCTAGAATTTGCCTAAGTCATAATTAACAATTATCCAAAGTTAGGCGAAACCAATTTTAGCAAATGACTTGAATAAACCAATTTTACCTAATATTATATTAAAGTCCCAATTTAAATTTGTGTGATTGTAAAACCAAATTTTATCTTGAAATTAATCTAGCATGCGTTCTAAGTGATATAGAGCAAGATAAAATCAACAGTCACACTACACCGCGATATACGAGGAAAAATCCACTAACGGGAAAAAACCTCGGGACGGCCCTAGCCTCAAATCCACTAAAAACGGTATTACAAAATACAAGACAAAAGACTTACTTCCTAAACTCGAACCCTCTCAAGCCGTGATGCTTCTTCTTGTATCAACCTCCAATTAGCGGATAACCAACGGAGCTCCACCGTGGTCTCGGAATTCACCGATCGGGCAATTAGGCACACCGCCACCCTAACATGGAGCCTTTCTCCAAATGGGTAGAAATGAAACAAACTTCTCTTCAATTCGGTGTAGAGAAAAACCGGTGCCAAAACAATCTCCAAGCAATTAATATTTATATAGAAACTTGGATAAACAATTGGGTGTAAACTAGAGTGTGTATAAAATTTTTCTTGAAAGAATTACACTCAAAACTTGAACATTTTACTATAACTCATTTTGCTCTCAAACTCTCTCTAGGAGATAAACAAGGTTGGAAAAGTTATCTTGGAAAATGTGTTTCCCGCACATAATAATGTATGGAAAAAGTTGGTTGAAAACCAAGTGGAGGAGTGGGGAAAAACTGCAAAAAACTGTTCCCGCTGGAATCTCGTTCGAACAAACGTGATTCTCGTTCGAACGAGACTTCTAACGAGTGACCAGCCTGGGCTCGTTAGAATTTCGTTAGATACCTCGTTAGAACGAACCTTCGTTCGAACGACATATCGAACGACATATCGAACGACTGACCAGTTATGGTCGTTGGCAAAACTCGTTCGAACGAAACTGGTTCGAACGACAAAACTCGTTTGAACGAAACTGGTTCGAACGACAAAACTCGTTCGAACGAAATCTGGTTCGAACGAAAAAACTCATTCGAACAACATTTCTAACGAACGACCAGAAAGTTTGTAAAATTCGATTTTGGCCCAGAAACTTTTATATACTTATATTAAAGTTCTATTTGATTCTTTCTGAAAATAAAATGCAGTTTTTATTTCACCTAACACCCAATAAAAATTGTTCCAATCTCCTATATACATATAATTACATTCATACCTTGGGAGCATGGAACATTAGTTGATGACGTAGAAACGAGGCACGCAAACCGGCATTTTGATGAAGCTTTAAATTCTTTGCCGCTACGTCTTCAACATACACTTCATAGGCTTGAGAATATTACAATAAATACTATCCTATGAATAAATGTTTTTGTCCGAAATTGAGCCAAAACTATATATGGACTCAATTGGAAATTTGTGTCCTTACAATAATGGCTCTAATGAATCATTAACTAGTTAGGTTAGTTTGATTTAGGTTTTGAATAATCACTACCCTTTTATTCACCCAGTGCAATTTTAATTTAGGGCAATTTACAATTAGGTCCATTGTTGACAATTTTTAAACATTTAAAGGACAATTTACTATTAATGTACCCAAGTGTTTAAAATTTGTCAAAATTCCTTTAGTGTTTAAAATTTGTTTACGAGGGATCTAAGAGTACTTTATCATTTAAGTTATTAGTTATTATGTCCGAGGGCGTGAATCCAGTGCATGTTGGATCTCACGGATGTGAAATCCAAATAACAACTCGCCATAAAAGAATGTAATACCCCGTAATTTTTATGCTTTGCTTTTTAAAACATGGGATTAATTAAAATTAAATATGGAAAATTAATTGATAATTAATTCAGATTAAAATAAATATTAACTAGTGATATAAGGGTTAATACTTATTGATGAGAATTATATTGAATATTATTGAGCGAATAAAGTAATATATGATGGGGAATTTATGAAAATGGTCATGAGTGAGAAATACGACAATTACAGTAATTAAGTTGGGACGCGCGTGTCGGTCGTGTCAGGACTAAATTAATGGAATAAAAAGTAAATTATTTATAATTCATCCAAATGGTCATTTTGAGTGCGCCAATGTTTTCGGAAGGATCGAGATAGTCAGAAAAGTCTACCCAGGAGTTTAGTTTGGGTCCCGAGGCACTTTTAGGCCATACCGGCACCCTGAAGGGGTAATTTGGTCCTTTGCATTTTTGAGGGAATTAAACCCTCGAATTTTGAAGATTTATATTAGGTGAGGATTTTTGCCTTCTAGGGTTATCATTTACTAAATTCACAGAAGCCATTAGAGGAGGAAGGAGAACCACCCCCTTAGGCTAAAACCACCATTCCTACACCGTTTACACCACTAAGGCCACCACCGCATAGATTGGAGAGCAAGGATCACAATCATACCAACTACACCAATGGATCAGACCTTCATTTTAGAGGCAAGTGTTTAAACTTGCAAACTTTTAGCAATAAATATGTCCATGTTAGTGTAGGTGAAAAATACACATGATTTGCATATGATTTTGGTGAAATTAAAAGATTTAATTCATGATTGAGGTCTGAATCTATATTAGTTTAATTCCTTTATGTATGTAGATTAAAACCAGCAAAATTTGGATTAATATTGATGAACGAATCTGGGTTAATTATTTTCTTAAATTGAAAATTGATAAACCAGAGTTCTTATAGTGAAATTTGGGGATTTCGGATTTAATTTATGTTTATCAATGATTTAATGATTCTGGAGTATTAGATATCATCCTTATATGTTAGAATAGTAATTGGAATTTATTATTAGGAGATTGCGAATGGCCTATAGAAGTTTTAGGATAAAAAATCCACTAAAAACGCAAGATTTTAGTGGTTGAAGATGAAATAGCCCAAGTCGGGCAAAGTCACGTACAAACGAGATGGCCTGTCGCGCGAAGAGGTCATTTGAATGACCTGCCTATCTCGTTCAAACGAGTTGCAGTTCTCGTTCGAACGACAGGTCATGATTTGTGGAAATTTCTTTTTGGTTCTAATTTTGGCGACGTAGCTAATTTGAATGAGATAAAATATTATACAATGAATTCATTATAGTGCATAGATATTGGGATTTAGTTAGATGTAATACTTTAAGGTATTTCGAGCGGTGAGTTATCCTTAGAAATTATGGGAGAGAGAATATTCGTAACTTAATAAGTATATTGTAAGTAGTAATGAGAATAATCATACGTTTGAAATAAAATCTTTGGGTTGTGTGTAAACCTAATGATCTTTATAGGTTGTGTGAATACCTATAATATTAATTATTATATGCATGACATACCTGCGCTGCTTGCTATCGCAGGAGGGTTTAAAAAGGGGATAGCCTTATCCTGATGAGCCATTGGGGGGATTTTAGATTTGGTACCTCTGAACATAGAACCTAGGTACGGGCTATCTCTGATAATGATAGCGATGGCGGTCATATAGGTGCATAGGTATGTGCGTAGGCCGTAGGCTTGGAACTATGTTCACCTCCAATATGTGTGACTTGCATTTATATGGTTCGAGAGTGATTTCGAACCGATTGTCCTTATTCAGTACGAGATGTATAGGGACTTTATAGCCGAGTATGCACACACCGTTGCTAAGTCTAGGGGTGCCGTATTAGTATTATTTATAATAGTGTGGTGATAAATAAATACTTGTGATTTAAGCTACCGCGAAAATATGTAGATGAGAATGTTATGGAATTAAATCAAGTATGTGATCACTTAACCTTATTGTGAAATTCTTACTCTGGATAGTAAATGAAGAAATGTTTAATCCTAATAATATGTGTGAATTACAGGGCATTGCTACGAGTGATAGTTAGAAAGCTTATGTCTACAATTTAGTTAGGTGTGACGACAAGGACTAGAATTGTCTAGAGGTACGTTAGGCGTAAACAATAGTTGAGAGGTGAGAATCTCAAGTGAGTGTTCAAAAAGCTAACATGTACAAAGTAACTGATTTACCGCATTTTAAATACTTGCTAAACTGTTTTAAAATATTTTACACTCGGGCTCTAACCCGTCTCTTTCAAATTTATTTTCTCTTGAACAACTATTTTTGGTGTCCAGTCACAGGTACACCAAGCTTAGACCGTTGGACTATTTGAGGTACTGCAGCTAGTGTGGGAGTTGCTTGTCCTCATATTTAAATGCCTCCATCATTGTCATCTCAGTTTCATGCTTAGTCATTTCAGTTTGGGCATGTGTTGCCCATTCTCAGTTTCTATTTATATTAGAGAGCTATTGTACTCATTTTAATTCAGTACTCAGTGATTTGGTTGGGTTGGTTATTATTACATTTGGTTGATCGTGAGTTATTTTATTGGGATGTTTATTCCAGCGTCATTGACTCAATTAGATGGTTTATTATTATTTATTATTTTGTGCATGAAATTGGTGAGTGTGTTGTCAGTTTATATTGTTGGATTTTAATTAATGGATTAAATGTTTTTGACCCTCGCTTAAATAATTATTAGGGGATTAATAAAGTAAATGTTTTCGATAGCGATGCTAAGAATGAACCAATTGAATACTTTGATTTAATTTAATAAAGGACTTATCACTCGGTATTTAATCAAGAGGGGTGTCATAGGTGGTATCAGAGCATCAGGTTCTAGAGTCTTTTAGGAATGTACGACTTTTTATGCTTCCAGCTTAGCGTTCTTTGACCTAAATCCCTATTACTAGGATTGTTGCATTCATGATTACATGCTTACGTCTTTAGCTATATTAAGATTTATTGAACTGTGGACTTATAAATTATTTCTCGTTTTAGATGCCTCCTAAACGAGCACCGCGGGCCAGCAATGCCCAACCCGAGCCGCAGCCAGCTCCGGACCAGGGTACGATGAATGCAGTCGAGGTAGCCGCTAGAGTTGCACAGGTTGTTAATGCAGCACTAGCAGTGGTTTAGCAGGCCCCAACCCAAGCATTAAAAGTGGCACGTTCCCCAGCATATGTGTTCCCTTCTAATTGGGAACGATTCAAAGATGCCTTCCAGAAGGCACATCCTTCAGAGTTATCGGGGAGCTCCGATGTTGTGGCAGCCAACCATTGGAAAAAGGACATCCAAAGGCATCTGAGGATGTATGAGTGCAAGGAGGTGAAAAAGCAGATACTATATACTTTTAAGCTAGATGGGGCAGCGTTACAGTGATAGGAGTCCACTACTACTACAGAGGAGCCTGATGATATGACGATTCAGGGCTTCTGGGTGGGGTTTGACCGCAAATATTTTCCTTTCGCCATTCAGATTGAGACGAGGCAAAAATTACTGAACCTCACCTAGGAGGGGAAGAGCGTAGCTGAATATGAGGAGGAATTTACAAGATTAACTAATTTGGTGCCAGATGAGGTACTTACTGAAGAGAAGAGGATTCAAATGTTGAGATGGAGGATTCAACAATATCTTTTGGATAATCTTTCCTTGCAGTCCTATACTAATGTACTCAATGCTACTTTACTACAATATTAGGATCATTGCTTCCATGTTAAGGGGAGCAAGTGAGTTGGAGAGTTCAGCTAATCGGGCAGGACTGGGGGAGGTAGTGCCAATTAGGCACCAGTATCTCAGAGTCAGTAGAAACATGGGAAGCAGGGTTCCCAATAGGGGGATTCTGCTAAGAGATTCAGATAAGGGGTTTTCGTCATGGATAGGGAGGTTTCAAGCAGGGCCAATAGGGACAGCAGGGCCACCCGGGCGAGTAGCAGTTACAGCAGGGCCATCAGGGCTAATGAGGGGTGGTAATGGACAACATGGCCGATGAAAGTAAGGTCAGAGGGGAGGAAACTTTGCTGGTAGGTATTTCTTTTGCGGCAATACTGGCCACAAACATCAAGACTGCCCAGCATCAGGGCACTCGTCAAAAGCCCCAGCGACCGATATTTTTCGCCGCCCTCCCAGCATCTGCACCAGTCCCATCTTTGCCTGCCATTCCAACAACCCTAATTTAGCAGGGACAACTACAATATGGGCTGTTTACAACGTCCACCAGGCCTCAGTCCCACATGATCCATCCACTGTTGAGGGTATGTTTTCTAACCAGGGGGCTATGGGGCATATTTTATTTGATACAGAGGCTTCACACTCATTTATTGCTACTAGATTTGCACGTGCTATGAGGTTATTAGATATGGCGGATAGTACTGTTACGTGTGTAGACTCGCCGTTGGGTAATGGGACGTTGGTTTTCTTTATATGTCGGGGTGTGGGTATAGATATTGGGAGTCTTATTTTTCCTGCCGAAATGTTTGTCTTGGATATGTCTGAGTAAGACGCCATTATTAGCATGGTTTGGCTAGTCGTGTATAGGGCCATGATTGAACGCTTTAGTAGGAGTATTGTTTTCTCTATCCCTGACCAGAAGATGTTTATAGTGGCGATGCCTCACCCTGAAGGAGGATCGTCCAATTACTTAAATTATATAGAGGAGATGACCTCTACGGGATTTGTGATTCCCCTTGATTCAATTCCGGTTGTTAGGGAGTTCGCCGACATGTTTCAGGACATACCGGGGCTACCGTCGAGTAGGGAGATAGAGTTTGTGATTGATTTAGTGACGGACACTCGATCGATAGCCCGTGCACCTTACCACATGGCCCCTACGGAGATGAGGGAGCTGATTGAGCAGTTGTTGGGACAGGGTTTCATCCGTAAGAGTACCATACCTTGGGGTGCCCCAGTTCTATTTGTGAAGAAAAATGATGGATCCTTACGACTGTGCATGGATTATTGGGAGTTGAATAAAGTCACAATATGGAATAAATATATGTTGCCTCGCATCGACGACTTATTTGATCATCTGAGAGGAGCATCCTACTTCTCGAAGATAAACTTAAGGTCCGGTTATCACCAGTTACGGATCAGGGAGCAGGATGTGTCTAAGACTGCCTTTTTGACAAGATATGGATCCTAAGAGTTTCGGGTTATGCAATTTTGACTAACCAATGCGCTGACTGTATTTTTGGAATTGATGAATAGGGTGTTCAGTGAGTTCCTAGATCAGTTGTATGCTAAGTACGACAAATGTAGATTCTGGCTACGAGAGGTTCATTTTTTGGGGCATATAATTTCTGAGTTGGGGATATCAGTGGACCCGAGCAAAGTGTTAGTGGTGAGGGAGTGGGGACAACCCACGACATCATGGAGGTGCGTAGCTTCTTGGGGTTAATCGGGTATTACACACGGTTCATCCAAGGATTTTCGAAGATTGTGGCCCGTTAACTAATTTGATTCGTAAGGGTGTACCGTTTGTTTGGGATGATGCGTGTCATTTTGCATTTGATGAGCTAAAGGATAAGAAGCTCAGGATGGCAAAAAAGCTACGCTGATGCCAAAAGGTTCTTTCGAGAGTTTGTTGTAGGGGACCAGGTTCTACTATGAGTATCTCCTATGAAGGGGTTATGAGTTTTGGGAAGAAAGAGAAACTGGTGCCGAGATACGTAGGGCAATTTCTTATCATCGAGAGGATTGTATTAATAGCGTATAGACTTGGGTTGCCGGAACACTTGCATCGTATTCATGATGTGTTCCACATTTCTTCACTGAGACGGTATCTCCGGGATGAGTTGGCTCACACTCACATTGCATTGGAGGACATTGACCTACAGCCTGACAGATCGTATGAGGATAGGCCGGTGGATATTTAGGAATATAGCGAGAGGAGATTGAGGTCGAAGGTAGTTCCACTTGTGCGTGTTCAGTGGGAGCATCATAATATCGAGGAGTCTATTTGGGAGCACGAGGATGAGATGCGCGAGAAATATCCAGAGTTATCTTTACTAGATATACTTTTATTTCCGAATTTCGGGACAAAATTCCATTATTAGGGAGGAAGTAGGTAATACTCTGTAATTTTTATGCTTTGCTTTTTAAAACACGGGATTAATTAAAATAAAATATGGAAAATTAATTGATAATTAATTCGGATTAAAATAAATATTAACTAGAGAGATAAGGGTTATTACTTATTAATGAGAATTATATTGAATATTAGTAAGTGAATAAAGTAATATATGATGGGAAATTTATGAAAATGGTCATTAGTGTGAAATACGACAATTACGATAATTAAGTCAGGACGCGCGTGTCGGTCGTATCGGGACTGAATTGATGGAATAAAAATTAAATTATTTATAAGTCATCCAAATTGTCATTTTGAGTGTGCCAATGTGTCCAAAAGGGTCGAGATAGTCAGAAAAGTCTACCTAGGGGTTTAGTTTGGGTCCTAAGGCACTTTTAGGCCATACTAGCACCCCGGAGGGGTAATTTGGTCATTTGCATTTTTGAGGGAATTAAACCCGTGAATTTTGAAGAGTTATATCAGGTGAGGAGTTGTGCCTTCTAGAGTTATCATTTACCAAATTCACAGAAGCCATTAGAGGAGGAAGGAGAACCACCCCCAAGGCTAAAACTACCATTCCCACATCGTTTACACCACTGAGGCCACCACCGCGTAGATCGGAGAGCGAGGATCACAATCATACCAACTACACCAACGGATCAGACCTTCATTCTATATGTAAGTTTTTAAACTTTCCAACTTTTAGCAATAATTATGTCCATGTTAGTGTAGGTGAAAAATACACATGATTCGCATATGATTTTGGTAAAATTAGAAGATTTAATTCATGATTGAGGTTTGTATCTATATTAGTTTAATTCCTTCATGTATGTGGATTAGAACCCATGAAATTTGGATTAATATTGATAAACGAATCTGGTTAATTATGTTCTTAAACTGAAAATTTGTAAACTAGTGTTCTTATGATGAAATTTGGGGATTTTGGATTTAATTAATGTTCATCAATAATTTAATGATTCTGGAGTATTAGAAATCATCCTTATATGTTAGAATAGTAATTGGAATTGATTGTTGGGGGATTGGGAATGGCCTGTAGAAGTTTTAGGATAAAAAAAGGTGGAAAAAGATAGGATTTTAGAGGTTGAAGACGAAACAACCCTGGTCGCGCAAAGTCTCGTTCAAACGAGATGGCCTGTCGTGCAATGAGGTCGTTCGAACGACCTACCTATCTCGTTCAAACGAGATGCAATTCTCGTTCGAACGCTAGGTCATGATTTCTGGAAATTTCTTTTTGGTTCCAATTTGTGCGACGTAGTTAATTTTAATGAGATAAAATATTATACAATGAGTTCAGTATAGTGCATAGATATTGGGATTTAGTTGGATGTAATACTTTAAGGTATTTCAAGCGATGAGTTATCCTTGGAAAGTATGAGAGAGAAAATATTCGTAATTTAATAAGTATATCGTAAGTAGTAATGAGAATAATCATACATATGAATTAAAATTTTTGGGTTGTGTCTAAACCTAATGATCTTGATAGATTGTGTGAATACTTATAATAGTATTTATTATGTGTATGACATACCTACGTTGCTTGCTATAATGGGAGGTTTTAAAAAGGGGCTAGTCTTATCGTGATGAGCCATTGAGGGGATTTTAGATTTGGTACCTTAGAACATAGAACCTAAGTACGGGCTATATGTGATAATGATAGTGATGACGATCTTATGGGTGCATAGGTATGTGCGTAGCCCGTAGGCTTGAAACTCTGTTCACCTCCAAAAGGTGTGACTTGTATTTATATGATTCGAGAGTGATTCCGAACAGATTGTCCTTATTCAGTACGAGATGTACCGGGACTTGATATCCGAGTATGCACACATCATTGCTAAGTCTAGGGGTGCCGTATTAGTATTATTTATAATAGTGTGGTGATAAATAAATACTTGTGATTTAATCTACCGTAAAAATATATAGATGAAAATGTTAATGGAATTAAATCAAATATGTGAGTACTTAACCTTATTATGAAACTCTTACTCTCGATAGTAAATGAAGAAATGTTTAATCGTAATAATATGTGGGAATTACGGGCATTGCTACGAGTGATAGTTAAAAAGCTTATGTCTACAATCTTGTAAGATGTGATGACGAGGACTAGAATGGTCTAGAGGTACATTAGGATTGCACAGTAGTTGAGAGGTGAGAATCTCAAGTGAGTGTTCGAAAAGCTAATATGTACATAGTAACTGCTTTACCCCATTTTAAATACATGCTAAACTATTTTAAAATATTTTACACTCAGGCTCTGTCCCGTCTCTTTCAACTCTATTTTCTCTTGTACAACTATTTTTGGTGTCCAGCCACAGGGATGCCAAGCTTAGACCGTTGGAATATTTGACGTGGTGCAGTTAGTGTGGAAGTTGCAGGTCCTCATCTTTAGACGCCTCCATAATTGTCATCTGAGTTTCATGCTTAGTAATTTCAGTTAGGGCATGTGTCGCCCATTATCAGTTTCTATTTATGTCAGAGAGATATTGTACTCATTTTATTTCAGTACTCAGTGTTTCAGTTGGCTTGGTTATTATTACATTTGGTTTGTCTTGAGCTATTTTACTGGGATGTTTATTCTAGCTTCATTGACTAAATTAGGTGGTTTATTATTCCTTATTATTTTGTGCATGAAATTGGTGAATGTGTTATCAGTTTATATTGTTGGATTTTAATTAATGGATTAAAAGTTTTTGACACTAGCTTAATTAATTATTATGGGATTAATAAAGTAAATGTTTTCGACAGTGATGCTAAGAATGAACGAACTGGATACTTTGATTTAATTTAATAAAGGACAGATCACCCGGTATTTAATTAAGCGGGGTGTCACAATCCATAATTAAACCGTATGATTTGGTTACTTTATTTCCATGTTAAGATTTCAAAATGACAACACTTAGTATACACACATAATCGTACAAATATTATGTTAATAATGATCCCCCAAAAATAATAGCATATCAAGCCATACACATATAAAATTATAATAAACCAAATAGCAAAGACCATACACAGTACACACAGATAAACACACACACACACACGCGCAATATATACAACGTGTATATACCTACTGTTGTATTTATTTTAATTTTTACCAAAATAATTATATATACCTACTTTCCCATTTTTTTGAAATTGTCTCTATAACACGCACACACACACACACACACACACTATACACACATACATACACAATACACACATACATAATACACACATATATATACAATATATACCCATACATACACAACACACACACACATACGCGTATACACACATATATACACACACGTATACACACATACACAAACATATACATATAAATACACACATCCACACAAAAATACACACATATACACAAAGATTTCTATATAAAAAATTGGGGCTTGGAAGATAATGTCATTACCTTTGATATTGAGATTGAGATTGAGATTGAAATGGGATATTGAGATTGGAAATCGCTGGAGGGTGGGAAAGTTGAAGGGTTTGGAAATTTTTGAGGGAAATATGAAAACTAGTTTGGGAATTTTAGTATAAAGACATTGTTCATGGCCCTGAGCCATGACCACATGCCATGACCCCTTTAAAATTTAATACGTCGGCCTGGAAACAAGCACATCGTCACGGCCCAAAGCCATGACTCCTAAATTGGGATGGTCATGGTCCAAAGCCGTGACCATGGCAGTGTGTATTTTGTTTACTGGTCATGGACTTAGACCGTGATCACATTCACGACCATCTTGGAGGAAACTTTAGTGCGAATTTGGCGCCATAATGGTCACGCATATGTCACGGCTATGGTCTGTGACCCATGGTGGTCACGACCCAAGTCCGTGATCAACTTTAAGAGGATCCATGACCTTTCTGGGTTATGGAATTGGTCATGGAAAAGTTTGATGTGGTGACGGCTCTCGACCGTGACTAGTTGGTCACGGATCTGGCCTGTGATCCCCAGGCTGTGACCATGCACATGATTAGGTAATTTTTTTTCTTCCTTGCATTGGAATTATTAGGCGGCCAGTTCAAAGCAATGGCCAATGATTTCACTCGGGCCTACACCGTCACTAAAGGTTAAAATGATTGACTTTCTATTTAAGTCGATGGCTACTAAAGATTAGGGTATGTTCAGGTAATTATTAACTTTTTTTTTAGATTCCCAAGTCCTAATTTTATAGGAATAGTTAAATTGTCATTTTTCCTTATTTTTATAATAGTTATCGCAAATTTTTGTATGAGTTAGGTAATATAGTTACAAATAGAATGAACCCAATTATCTTTCACTGGGGTCTATCTAACTTCGTTTTTCTTCTCCTTAGTTTTTATTTGATCCTCCTATAATACACTCACTTTTTATATATATTTTTTTCTTCTCCTCATATAATACACTCGCTTTTTATACGGAAAGTACTATGTATGCTTCAAAAAGTATATTTTGTTTTGGGGTTCTCTAAGAAATTGTAAATCATTGTTTGATGGCTTTTCAAGGTTGTCTTCCTGGACTTGTTTTACACCCACATCAGGGCATGTGCCCAATTTCCAAGGTCAGTGCTCGATTTAAAACTTTTTTATTATTTTATATTGTTATGTTTGATTCTGTAAATTATATATAGATTGATTTCATTTGATTTTTTTTATCCTGATTTGGTGACATTAATGGTGATTTCATATCAATTTATTTGTTTCATGTGATCGGATGTTTCACCTGTGTTTAGGTCTACCGATAAAACCTTAAGTTATTACTAATATTTGATAAGAAAGATGAATAATCATTTGATTGGTGTGAAAATATTTCTTTGTTTGTAAAGGAGTCGCTTCTGTTGTTATCAAGGTATGTTTCATCTTTAGTGTTTGTATTTTACCGCTAGACATGATAATAGATAATTTAATGATAAATGTGAGTCAGTTTAGTGAGGATCCCTTGGAGGAAAGGTCTGATTTGTTTTTCTTTTTGGATTCTTATTGTTATGATATTGTTTATATCATCTCAAAATTTGTTGTCCTTTTATTTTGATTCTATAATAGGTTGGATGTGCTTGATTTAAATACTATCATAATGATTGTTAACCCAAGAGATCCAAATAATGTTATTGTTTTATAGCATTTGAGAAAGTTGTTGCTAAACATTTGTTATTGGTCATGTTATGTGGTATATACAGGGTTAATGTATGTCAATGTTGCACATGAAACATAAGTATTTAGTGGTCATCCTAAATTACATATTTGGATAATTTTGGTTTGTATAAATTCATATTTTTTCTCTGTTATTTTCAAATAGTGATTTTGTTCTGAAGTGTAACTGTGTGTATCACTCTTGGTATGTTAGTTTATTTTGTAAATAAATAGTGGTGGCTTATATAAAATGTAAAAGTTAAATATAGTTCCTTTATGTATGTGAACTATTTTTATATATGTCTTGGGATTTGAATAGTGTGGTGAACATAATTGAATTTGTTTAAATTCAGGATATGTTAAAAAAGGATATCGAAACTTAAAAAAAATATATTTTAAAATGAGTATTAATATTACTAAAAAGCCTTTGCCATTATAAAATCAGACCAAAGCATTACAAAATTTGTGTACTAAGGTATAAATAGCAATAGAAAACTCCGTTACTAAATCAGAATTAGTAAAGGTATTTTACAGTTACTAATTCAATTCTTCATGACGGTAAATACCTTTACTAAATCCGGTCTTTGTAATAATAAATATTTGTTACTAATTTTCTACCCCGTGCCTTTTTTCTAACAAAAAAATACCGTTACTAATTATTTTTATAACGGTAAAATACTTTTACTAAAGGCCAATTTTGGTGTAGTCAAAGGTGTGGTAGAAGCTTCTTGAAGAGGTGCGGCTCATAGTGGGTGTTACTAGGTGCAGTTTCGGCAAACGGTGGTGGGACACTACTCACACCTTCCACTTGCGTGTGGGTGAGATGGCGGTCACCCCGATAGATGTGCACCAGTTAACGGGGCTGGACTGTGAGGGGCATTTGATAGAGGTAGAGAGATCTCTTCGTTTGATCGAGTAGGCGATTCGGGGGCATTGGGGTATATTGGATAGATCAGCTCTGTAAATTTGGTAAAGGTCTCGGTGCTAAAGAAAACCTTTATATCACAACAGATGGACATTATGGATGGGCAGCAGGTGCGGTAGGTGACCCACATATTCATCTTTATTTTGCTATAAATTTGTCCATCTATGATTTTTTTTTTCATTCTTCCAAATCATTTCCGAGGTCCATACATATAAATGGGGGAGTTTGACACTCGTGTCCCTTTACTCCTCTTTTGATGTCTTCAATCGGCACCATCGATAGACTTTTACTGTTCCCACATATGTTTTGGAGGTATTGCTTTTATTTTTTGTTATTTTCTACCTTATTATTCATGTTTGGATATTTTTGAAGATTCCTATTGAAAAATTGTGTTGTCTTCTTAGGTGTGGTTTTATGAGGTGATTGGGAACAACGCGTGGTATTTGCCTTTGAAAGAGGAGGAAGATAGGGAGTGGCCTAGGATGCTTTGGTAGAGAAAGACTAACTGGGTTTCAAAGGAGTTCTTGCTCCTTAAGGATGTGAGGGATAGGCTGAATGCCATTACGAGCAACCAGGTTAGGATATATTCTCTTTTTGGATTTTGTGTATTTTTATCATTTTTTATTTTTTTTGTTTTGGATATTAATGATCGATTTTTATTTGGGGACATATGGTGTTATACCCTTAGGGTTATCCCTTGGGAATATTGCTTAGATGCGACGATTGCTGGCTCACGAGTTTGGGTACATCTGGTACCTAGGTGAGAGGGTAGTCAGGCAGGTGATGGAGAGAAAGGTGAAGGTCCCACCATCGGTCCTCCTGCGCATATGAGGAGTGCGGGGAAGATGTCTGACAAGACGAGGATGGCAGTGATGGAGGGGGAGTATTATGCGCTTCATACTGAAGTGGTGGCAGGGTACGACTATATGGACTTTGAGTCTAGTTGGTTAATGTCACCATTGATATATGACATGGAGGGTGTACCTCCACCATTGAAAAGGACTAGGGGTGGAAGTAGTGCACCGAGCACTTCTACGCATTGTTCTGGGAGTGGTACGATGACAGAAGCTCATATTCCTTGGAACTATTCCACTCCTTCTTACTACATACATTTGGGTGGGGCCCCCCATTGTATAAAGGCCTCATCGTCCTCAGGCGATGATCGATGGCTTACCTCCTTAACCCGAGGAAGATCTTCAGAGAGAGGTATAGTTCTTTATTTTTCACTTTTCTGTCCTTTAATTTTGAGTTCTTTGGACATCTTTATCTTTTAATAACTTGACTTATTTTCTTGATTTTCTCTTCTTAATGACTATGATGGGGTCGTCATCCTTGCTGAGAGATATACGGGACTAGATGGCCTCTATGGCCGAGCATGTGCAGACAACGACTCGATCTTATATGGAACCTTCGGTGATTGTTGATGATCCTATACCAGAGACGAGTTCTAGAAGTGGGGGGGGGGGGGGTCTACTGCACATCTCAGTGACAAACGTGTTCATAGAGACCCTTTAGATTGGGGGTAGGATTAAGTTTTGGAAAGTTCGGGTTGGGATCCAACAATTTTAATCTTTTTTTCTTCTTTTTTATTTTCTTCCTGGAAAATGTAAAGGCATTGAAAATTATAATAAATTGATGTTTTTTTTTCTTTTTTGGCTTGTCTTGAAATAATGAGTTAGTCTGTTTGCACTTTTGATTTTCCATTAAGCATTAAAATTTTAAATATTGTATTTTTTTTGGATATTTCAAAGAAGGCAAAGCTCGAGAAGCCCTTTTGTAAAAAGTTAACTTTAGAAGGTGCTTATTAGAAATTGGGGAATACAAAAGAGGAAAGAGATAATATTCCCAAAATGGGGGTGTTCGGACCGACATACCCCTTCGCCTGTCTATCGGCATACCAGTACAATGTTATTGATTTTCATCCATAGTTGTCCTCTTCCTGCATCGTTGGTACTTATGACTTATTATTACAGTAGAAGGTTTATTGTTTTTTCCTCTTATGGAGTGTTCCAAGTATAAAATGGGGCCTTTGGGTGGATTTTTGAACCACACTTCAACTATTCTTCTCCTTGCTTCCATAAAATTTCATTATTCTTTTAAAATGGTTGTTCCTACGATTGAGGCTTTTCCCGCTTATCTTTAAGGGTTGTAGGTCATGTGCTCGTACAATGTCAACTATGAGGTATTCAACTTGTGCCTAAAAACTTTGTGATGTAGCCTCTCAATTGACCAGAACCTTTTGGAGGCATCTTTGTAGTTTTAATACCCTAAAGACCTAATGTTTTTCTTTGGCTTGGATGAGGTGTGTCCCACCTATGAATAATTTCCTGTCATGCTAAGTGTTGACACTCGAGTTTCAACGACTATGCCTGACCTTCCCTGTTCTGCTTGGATATCTTTAGTTGAATTGCTGCACATTTATCCTTCTGCCATTCGAACACTGGTACGCGGAGGGGGTATCAATCTCCCTGCAAAGTTAAACACTAGGAACCAAACGGAATATAGGGATAACGACTTTGATGCCATTGTGGTATTGGGCTTAACTGCAAAAGTGCTCTTGGTGATAGGTGGCTTGAATGCGGACACCCAGGTAGCTACCATAGTTGCGTGGATGAATTACCACTGAAACTTTACTGCAATCCTTCTGCCACCATATTGGCGGACGTAGGCCGAGAACCTTCTGATGATAGGTTTCACAATGCTATTGGTCCATTTCATATCCCATATTTATGGTACAACAAATGCCCCTAAGGCTTTATTCTTAATTTGAACGTGTAGCAATTTATCGGAATCATTAGATCCCTAGAGTGATTAGGGTATGTGAAATGAATGGATGAAGTGTTAGGTGGTAGGAGTTGATAGACTTTGTAAAAATCTAGACATCAGTTTTTATTTGTGACTTAGTCGGCTGGTGATCTCAGGGAGTTGGCATACTAGGACTTTTTATCCTCCGAGTTTAGTGGAAATTTTATAAATATAAGCAAGTTTGTGTAAGTGAAGATCTCCAGGAGTACGCTAGTAATAAATCACATTTGGCGACGAGCCACCGTTAGAACCAAGCGCCAGTTATGTACAAGAATAATTAGACTTGGGGAACTATGTGGACATCGTTTAGGCTTATAAAGTGTGAGTTCCCCCTTTTTTCTCACTTCACCTTTCATTCAAAAATTCCCTTTCTTTTTCTCCAAGTTCTTCAGCCATTGTGAGATATTGTTGTTTGCTTCCTTTTCATTCTAAGGATTTCTTCTTTATTCTTTACTTTACTTTGTCCAATTCTATCCTGCTCTTAATAAAAATGGTTTACACCGTTGTTGAAATTTCATTAAAAGCATTTAAGTCTACACACGAAATTCCTCCATGGGTAATAACTGAATTGTTAAATGGGGCCTGTGACCTTTGTGCCTTGCTTAAAGGTCATTGGTTACCTTCCATCTTTTTAATTGAGTATGGGGTCACGTTTCCCCCCAACTTCTTATTTTTATAATTTTCCCAATATTCGATATAGTCACTACCTAAGTTTCCCTAAACACTTGGAGGATCGTTAATGGGGTACACCATATTAAGGAACTATCTGGGACCCACATTGAAATCACAGAGTTGATGCACTGCTAATATTGGTTTACCATGAAAACATTCATTATATGAAAATCAGATATTCGAACAAAGCCATGGTTATGAACCTCCCTGATTCCAATAAGGATTATTGAGATCATGATTTAATTGTGAAGAATTGGAAATTCTCCCCTCATCCTGAGGGTACATCAAATGATGGGCTAATATGCCATCAGCATGTCAGGGGAATAGGTTAGGAAATAAGCTTAAAATATTCTTAACGGAGTTTTATTTTCTAATTGATGTTGATTTTATTATCTTGTTTTTTGTTTTGCAATGAAGAGCGAGAAAAAACTTCCACACGACGTCGATGTTAATTTTGCTGCCCTTTAGACTATGTGGTCCATTCAGCAAAGACTAGGTGTTAAAGATCAACCTAGGTTGGATGCTTTTCTACTTGGGTATAAGAGAGAAACTACTTCTTTTATCGCAAGACCTAGTCAGGAGAAACATGTTGCCCAATTATCTTTGGGCGATCTAGAGGCCTCAAATTCTGATTTCGAGCTTGGTTCAGGGAACTCCCTTGTAGAAGGAGATAATTTTTCTAAAGAGAGAATCTCTTCATCATTTGAATATTTGGACGTTTCTTTGTTGTCTAAATGTAAGAGAGTAGTTTAGATAAGATGGAGGCGTAACCCCTTTTGAGTACAGTAATGGTAAGTTAAATAGCAACACTATTAATTAACCACGGAACATACATACACAACTCAATGAAGATTGACTCAGTTTGAACTCACAAATCTCTCATGTGTAACTCAGAAGGTAGTAATGAACTTAGAAGTAATTTAGCCGGAGGGAGAGAGAGGTAAGCACCCTAGATACACCTTGGCATGCAACCAAACACACCAACCACTCTCAAGAATATCTCTCAAGTATTAAAGGCTTCGTAATAAATGATAATGGTAGGTGATTAAACTCTCTGGTTTTTAATAACTCTCTCTCTGATGTATATTATCTACATAGTAATAAATTCTGAACTCTCAAAGAGATCATCCTCTCATGAGAGGTGGTTGGGGTCCTTAAATAGCTCCCACACCACCCCCGAGGCAACTCCTCCATTAATGTCTGTGAAAGACGTCCCTCATACTTTATGTCACAAATATTAAATACCTGATGTACTAGTTGTCTCCATGTCATAAAAATTAAATGCCAAGACATGCCGTTTGCCTAATCACTGTGTGTCAGGGGGCTGTTGTCACAGAGGTGACTCACCAACTGTCTGATAGCCCTAAATACCATAGTGGTTTACTCAAGTGCCGGTCTAACATTGCCTAGCTAGTTAGTGACATCAGATAAAGTGGATGTGACATTAAGTAGAGAGTTATTTGACTCACAACTCAACGCCAGATAGAACTCAAGGTTGCTCCCCCCGAGGTTCCACGATCAGGGTCCTTTGGTGTTTTACCAGGTGTATCTAAGATGGTCAGAACAAGCCCCAACGGTTCCTCACTTCTCAATCCTCCGAACCAAGTCCCTCCAAAGTTCCCACGGTGAGGTCATTCGATAGAGCATGAAAGCTCTCCCAGGCCCTGCTAAGCCTGGTCTCTCGCGAGTACCGTTCGACCTCACACATAATCATTATTCTCGTTACATCTTTAGATTCGTTATAGCCCATAGTCAGTACAAACAAAAGATACAATATGGCTAAGTAACACAACAAGTTAAAATATGAGCTGCCACGTTAAGCTGCCTCGTTGAGATGCCACGCTGAGTTGCCACGCTTGAGCTGACTTAACCCCAGATACTGTTGTAAATAAGAGAATTATCCCTAATCTCAGGATTACCTTTAAGCCCCCTCTACATTTGCCCCTTCGTGGAGATATTTATTATCGGAACAAGAAATGTCTGCACAAAAACTTCTCAATTCAATGAACCTCCTCTGTGTGAAAAAATTCTGACATCTTTCCCTTCGTTACAACAACTGTGTTACCGTCTGGAGGAAAAAGTAAAATTCTCCCCGATGTACGTGAGTCAAAGCGATGCGACTTATTGGGGCTTTGGCGATGAGACATCACAACTTTTTCCTGTTCACTGAGCTTCAACCATTATGGCCTGACTATTTGAAATTCTCCCGATACATCTGCTGACTTTCGTAGATACCCGTTTTGACTCTTGGTAAGTTAAATTCTCCCGTTTGTGCTGGTGTGGAGTTAGGCAGTGATTTTTTTTTGTTAGGACTGCCCCTAGAGTTGTGACTTGTGAAATTCTCCCTTGTAGTGTTTCTCCATGTTAAAAAAAGCAGAAATTCTCCCCGATGTAGCTGAGTCGCAATTTAAAATCCGTTTGGACTTGTGGCGAGGGGACATCGTAGCTTTTTGAACCGTTGGGAAATCTACTTCGCTGGGAGTTTATTGGATATGTCTAACAAAAATTCTGGCTCCAAAACTCAAACTTGCTTAAGAAGGCAACCCCTTTCTATTCCCCAGGCATCACTTCGTAAATGATGTGGCACTATCTTTTCAGCTGTCAAAACACTTCCCGAAGTGCCACGTGTTCATTTGAAATGATTATAGGCGGCCTTGCACTTGTGGTGGTGGGAAACTCAATAGACAGGTTTAAAAGCTTTCAAACATCTCTTTTTTCAAAACCCTTCTCTTTCCTACGTCTTCTTCAAGCTCCCGTCTTCTTTAGAGAGAGAACTTTTTGCGAAAACGCCATTGTTGTCCAGCTCTTTACCTAGCTTCTTCCTTCTCTCATATTTTACGCCACCACTTGTGGTTGTGCTCCTCCCTCTTTGTTCCTAGCCCTACTTTTATCGAGTGGTTGCATTCATCACCTGCTTACCATGGCTTCTGCAAGTGCCTCAAAGGTTACCACCACCGCTGCTCAGCCAAGCTCCTCTTTTGCCACCTCTGGCACCGCTGCTACCCCTTGCACCACTACTCTGAATGCTGTTCGTCAAGAGTAACTAAGCTTCTACCGCCGGTCTCCCATCTTTGGTGAAGATGATGAATTCTATGATGCATGTAAGACCTGCCATTTCTCATCCTAGTATGACCTTTTACTGTTGGGTGATGAAGATGATGATTTGTCGAAGTGGGGCTATCTTCCCCCAGAGGGGACTCTGTGCTTTCGATTGGACCATGGTGACTTCCCCCATTCTCAGATCGATTTCGAGGCACCTGGGGGGTCACTATCCCATTTCACTGCTTGGCACACACATATGCAGAGCTCTCACGCTGCTTCTCTTGCAAAGGTTGGACTTCATCGAGCCTACTGGTTTGGGAAGTTCACACTTTCTAAGCATAACGCTACGCTCCAAGTACTAGTTTCCAGATGGAACGTTACAACTCACACGTTCTTTACTGCGTGGGGTGAGTTCACCATCACGTTTGTTGGACGTCTGCGAGCTACTTGGGTTTGAGCCAATGGGTGAGTTTGCATACCACGATGAGGCCTTAGATACCGAAGAGACTGCTGATCGAGCTGAGATTGATCGAATCTGTCGTAGTTGCACTGGGTCTTCAAACAAGTCCACTTTTACTCCCCTTATTAGTTCTTTTTTTGAAGCTCCGACTTCGAAGGATGTCAATGCTGCAACGGGCCAAGGTAGAGGTACATCTCTGGAACTGCCAACCTACATTCTTGTACTGCTTCCACGCTTTTTTCTAACTGGAAAACCCAACGACCAGCCTCGAAGGGACCTTATTAATATTTCCATCCGTTTGGCCAGGGGTTTCAACCTTCCTCTGGCCGACATTGCTTTGGGGTCCCTCTATACCTGGCTGGATAGAACCCATATCGACATGGAACGATCATGGGGTCATTATAACTTGGCCAATTTTACCACACCATTATCCTAACGGGCTTCCTTTACACCCCTTTTCCTGCCATTTTCGCTAAGTCTATCCCTTTCCCCGTGAGCCAAGGTATTAAGCCCCCACTCCTCTTATGTTTTCATAAAAAACAGAGTCGAAAGGAGATAATGGGAGTTTTTGATCATTTTGAATCCTTTATAATGAGGCCATACAACGAATCTACTTTTGCCCATTCTTGGGATTTTTTCCTTCTACAGCTTCAACGGTTAAATTCATTCCAGTTGTAAAAGATCCTTCGTAGGCCATGGTGATTCTGTTTACCCCTGGGTTTATTCCCTCCTGTACTGAATGGGGATACACCTCTGAACCTTATAACCCCGATAGATGCATCAGGCAGTTCGGGTTTGATCAGGGGCCCCTTGTCCTGTGTTTCAATAAAACCATACAAGAGCCACTTTCGCAGAAGCCTACACCTTCTATCTTACAGTAGCGATGCTTGGTGTGACCTCCACCATCGATGGGCGAGACACCCTTCCAAGTTCCACTAGGAAGGGGGATGTATCTACCTCTTATTCCACCAAGTTCCGTCTGGTGCAACTGACCAGGATTCGTGAGTTTATACAGAGTCCTCCCTAATATCCCCCAGTCCTTTCTTTCTCTGCCTCCGAGCTGGGTCTCAAGGGAAACTCTGTTCTTAGAATTGAGTTCCCTCTGAGTAAAACCGTTAAAGATCCTCCCCACGAGATACCCCCTTATTGCCCGATGGTCCCTACTGCCAGGCCCAAGCCCAAGCCCAAGGCCGTTACAACTTCTAAACATCCAACGCTTCCAGTCGAAGCTGCTGCTGGCGAAGAGACTTCTCAGCCACTAGCCAAAAAGACCAGGAAGTCCAAGAGTGCAATTTCTTCAAAAAATAAGTCCCAAGATCAAGCACAAACTCCTTTGGAGGCATTCCCCATCGCCTCCGTTCCTCCTCCTATGTCTGCAGAAATGGCCGAGGAGTTGAGAAGGCAAGTTCAGGCTGAGGTAGAACGAATAAATACCGAGTTTCAGCAACACACCCCTGTTGTTCTTCCTTCGACTGCCTTTCCCACGATCGTAGTTGATCCAATTGAGACAACGGCAAAGAGGAGAAAAAGTTCTAGGGTTCCTCAAGGTGATGGTGCAACGGGTACGAGGAAGAAAAATCTGGGAACCAAGTCCCAAAAGAAACGAAATCCTGAGATACATCCCTCCCCAACTCCTTCTATTGCTGCCTCCCCTCCTCCCTTGCCGATGGTTATATCTTCTCACTCTCCTTCCAAATCTAAGGTATGTGTGCATGTTTTTGCTATTCTTTATTCACATTTTCTTAAAGAAAGCTGCATCTGTTTAACTCTTACTGACTTTGGTGAAGGGAGTTGAAGAAGAAAGACCCAACCCCCCTGAGACCTTTCGTGGGGGGACATTTCGGTTCCTCTCAGGCCGATATGTCTCCTCCCCGTTCCCCCATGATCGGGCTCACTTACTCCCGCCGTTCAACCTCTCTGCGCACGAAGGACGCTGCTACAGGGCGAGGTTCCGTTGAATCTGGGGGCGTCTCTTCTCAACTAGAAACAACTCCCACTATCCCTTCTGAACTATCATCGCAGCACGAGGCTACTCTGCCCCTCGTTCCAGTTGCTGAAAGTGCTCCTGAGGTAACATATAATCTTTTACTTGTCAAGGCTCACATCTTTTCCTTTTACCATTCCTTTTCTTATCATGCAGAATTTTAATATGTTGGGATGCCTTAGATTGAAATGGCATTTTTGTTAGCTTGCCTTCTTCCCACCATACCGACGAGACCCATAGCTGCAGTTCCTCCTTTTGGTGCCATAACGGGGGTAAGTAACACTTAGATGCATTTCTCCCCTTTTCCCGTAGTTGCTCCCCGTGTCTAACTCATAGCTTTATGTTTACAGCTTTCGCCAAGTCTTACCCCGCCCTTTTCTTTTAGTGGTTTCGCTTTCCAAGGCCATGGTCGATGCTTCTGCCCATCGTGATGGTTCTTTGATGCCTACCCGTGCTGAGGTATCAGTTGGAGGTCCATCATCATCTTTGAACGAAACTCCTGCAATGGACTTGGTACCTTTTGCTGGTGAGGGAACTTTGCCGACCGTTGAGGCCTTTTTCAGATAAGGGCACCGTTGAGACTTCTGAGGAAGTAATCTTGCCCCCAACGGTTCCTGTCACTATGGCCTCCACGGTGATTCCAATTCTCGCTCCTGCAACTGCTGAGGTACTTCGCTAATTTCTCTTCATTTCTCATCCTTTCAAGCTTCACCTATATTAGTGACTTAACAATGAAAACACTTGTTAAGATTTTTTCATAAACTCCACATATATCGGTGACTTAACAACGAAAAGGCTTGTTAAGATTTTTCATAAACTCCACCTATATCGGTGACTTAACAACGAAAAGGCTTGTTAAGATTTTTCATAAACTCCACCTATATCGGTGACTTAACAACGAAAATACTTGTTAAGAATTTTTCATAAACTCCACCTATATCGGTGACTTAACAACGAAAACACTTGTTAAGATTTTTTCATAAACTCATTATTTATTCTAACTATTCTCAGCTTGCTCGGGAGGATTCTCCACCAATTCTTTCGCCTACCGCTTCACCCCGTCGGGAACCCGTTATTTCAGGAGACTCCAATCACAACGATCAAGGTTCCACGATCGGTGCTGCTGCTGAGATCGAATCTGGCTGTGAGCTTCCTCTGTCCGACTTGGCTCCTCATGCCTTCTACCTGATGGTGCTTCAACGTTCTCCTCAGATTCCTGCCAACCATGTCTTGGTAGTTGAGCATCTTGCAAACCACCATCATGAAACGTTCACCGTGGACTACCTTTGTTCCACCATCTCTGTGATGAGTTTCAGGCTTCAGGGCTTGTCTACCGTTGTGGTTAAGATCGCCAGTATTCCGACCTCAAACGTTACCAGAGCCCTCCTCAACCAATTCCTGGGCCACCTGAATGAGTTGGGTCGTGATGGCTTTCATTTTGATTGACTTATCACACTTTTGAAAACTTTGAAGAGCCAGCAACTGGATAGTTAGAGGGAACTACTCCAGAAACATCAGGAGGACTAACATGCCGAGGAAGCTAAGTTGGATGAGTTAGCACCTCTCCTTGCGGCTATTAACAAAGAAGCTCTGCGTCTGGCCAAGCTGAAGCGAGAAAGACTCCTCATTGAGCGTACACAAGAGCAAACACGGTTGGAGGTTTTTATAAATGCCCACCGGGACAATGCTAGACAGCCAAAGCGGGTGATGTATTGATTTGATGAACCCTACCGCCGATAAGTGCTGGAGCTCTTCCTTTATCATTAAATCTAGCTCAGGTTTGTACGTTCTCATTACTTGTTTCACCGGAATGGCTGAAGGCATCACGTTCAATTTGTGGCAACTCACTCCCTCATCCAGACCTTCCATCTCTGTGTATTTCCATGCAAAAATATTTATGAACTCTCGAATAAACTCAACCAGAGCCTCTCGTTTCTCCTTACTAAGATCTTTCGAGATGAAAATATGCCTTGGATCCTCACCTTCTTTTGCCAGGTTTAACTGATCCAACTCTTATGCCTATGGCTTCGGTTGATCCGCCATGTAATCTAGTTTTTCGACAACATCTACCACGAGTTCTTGTATGTTGGAGTTATCTATCACCATACATTGCCCCCGTTGATCCACCAAAAAGCACTCATATATCGGTTCAGCTTCATTGTCAGCTTCTTCGACCACCGCCCGTTCATACCATTATAATCGATATATCACCTTTCCTTCTTTGGTAACGACTTTCTTACACTACCTGCTGGTAGTTGTAACTTCCTTCCTCTTCTTCTCTCTAGAAGCCTCAGCCACTCTTTTTTTTGAAAATCGACTCAACATGCTTTGCCATTGGACCTCATTTTCCATTGGATCCACTCTGGGCCTCATTCTGTCTTTGAGCTTCTTTGAGATGTTTTGGGACCGAGGGACCACCTGGTGAGCTTCTTCGGCCATTACTCTTTTGCTGATTGCAACCTCCTTATTCTGCTCATTCAAGGGCCCCATCATTTCTCTGATTGAGGGAATCCAGGTTACCTCCATTCTTCTCATTATGACCCGGACATCCTCCTCCAATTCTATGTAAAATGCCACATCTACTAAGTGATCTTCCTCGATAGCGAAGGGCCTTTTCGTAGTCCTAATGGTCACCTCTCTCCCCTTGATGTTTGCCTTGGCGCATTGGTGATATGTCGAAGGAACTAGCCCTTGGTTATGCATCCACACTCTTCCTATCAGCAGATGGTAGGAAGTTGCACTCTCTATTACATGGAACTTAATATGGGAACTCAGAGTTTCCATTATAATCCCCACATTTACATACCCAATGGACTTGGAAGATTGGTTATCATATCCCGAAATCACCAAAGACATGGGGACCAACCTTTCTTCCAGAATATTAGCTGCGTGGAAAGAGTTGATTAGCATGATATTGATGGAAGCTACCCGATCCATAAAGGTCCTTGCAAAACTAACTCCATTGACACTGGCAATGACATATAATGGCCTGTTATGAGGGAATCTCACGCCCCTATCCGCATCACTGAAAGTTACTTATGACAGAAATATTTTCACCAACCTGGCCATGGGTCCCCTCCATCTCAGAGAGGGAACCGCATTCTTCCTCGCAATGTCAAGTATTTCCTGGGTTATTTCCAATCTACTCTCCTTCGACATCCCTACTTGTTCGAAGAACCAGGTGAACCTTGGGGATTTTTAAATTGCACAGTATTCCATTGCTGGGTCTGCTTCTTCCCCTTCAACACTGTATATATCCTCCACGTCTTTTGTTCTTGCCACATCGTGCTTGCCTCATCGTAGGCTAATAATACGTGAGCCATTCCCTTCGTACAATCTTCCAGAGCTTCTTCGAACTCTCCCTGCCTCGTAGTTGGCTTTCTTTCTTCTCTCTCTGCTTCCTCGTCATAGGCCACCACCAAATTGGCCCCATGTGCTGGGAGTGGGTTATTGCTAACGTTATGTGAGGGGATTTGCAACGTCCCTGCCTTAACATATTTATCGATGATTCTCCTTGACGTGAAAAAACTCTCCGTCGGACTGGAACTTCTGATGAATCTGGCAATATTTAGGATCTGCCCTTGTTGTCGCATCGGGTTCCCCAACGGGAATTCCCTTTAGTTCATATACCGTTCCTCCTTGGACCATTGCATTATAACAGCTAACAGCCTCCTCCATAGTACAAGGCAATGGTGGTGGGTCCTCCCCGTCTCTTCCAAACTTCCTCTTATTATCTTTCTTCGGTGCCTTTCCCCCGTCTGCTCCTTCGGTGTACCCTACCCGTGGGAGCTGAGACCTCCCCCCCACAGGTTGTGTCATATGCCTAAACATCATGGGAACCACCACTGGATTTGGTCGCACCACCAATGAGATATTTCTTGTTGCTTTTAAGAACGCTGAAAAAGTCCCCTCGCGCGTCTCGTTAATGAGATGACAGATATACTCAGGTAGCAGCCCCTTCGCGCAGATCTGTAATAAGTTGGATTCTTTGGCCTCCTCCCTCACATCGAGGGATCTTTCCCTGAACCTTCGAATGTACGCCACCACTTCTTCCCTGGGTCATTGCTTCTCCCTCCCCTGTTGGGTCAAAGTAAACTCATCTTCCGCCAGAAAGAACTTCTGGACGAACAAAACGTGCATCTCCTCCCATGTAGAAACGCTCTTGGGAGCCAGATGAGAATACCATGTATATGCTTTATCGATTAAGGATTTAGAAAACTCCCTCAACCTGAGCTTTTTAGTTTTACAATGCGCCCCTAAGTGTTCAATAAAGCGCTTAATGTGCTCATTAGGGTTTCCACCTTTTCCTGTGTATTTTTCAAAAATAGGAGGAATATAATCTTTTGGATAGGGCTTATCGTTGTATTCTTGGGGGTAAGTTGTTCAAAAGTCATCATAAACCGAAGCTACAGCTCCAGCTGATTATGAGGAGGCTTGCATGAGCTTCAGCTTCTCTTTCTGAACCTCCTTCCTCATCACCTCCATGGGTGATGCCACTGGAGCAACGACCAACGGGGCAATAGGCTGAGTGCTCGTTGCAGCTGGAGCAATCGTCATAGTTGGGGACGTTGATACTCCCGATGTTCCCACTGCTGGATTCACAACAGAGGGTATATTTTCTGGGACCGTTCCCATTGCGCCTGTGCCTAGTGGGTCCATTGGCGCTTCCCTTGGTGTTACGAAGGAATTGTCTTCAAATCCTCTCAACACCGTTGAAGCAACCGGAGTTTGCAAGAACTCGTAAAACTTATTCATGAGGAGCGCCACTTGAGCTGGTCACAACGCAACACTCGTGGAAGCCTTTGTCACCCCTGAAACGCCTGTCGTCGCCTGAAATGGAGGTACCTCTATTCGAGGGCCCCCGTCCTTTAGAGCCTCCAGTTCTCTTGGCGCCTTTTCTTCATTGTGTTGAATGTCATCGTAGTTGAGCCTTCGATTAATGTTATCCTGCGCCATACTCCTTGTTTAGAAGAATGCCTCCCCAGCAGAGTTGCCAAATGTAAGAGGATAGTTTAGATAAGATGGAGATGTAACCCCTTTTAAGTACAGTAATGGTAAGTTAAATAGCAACACTATTGATTAACTATGGGACATACAGACACAACTCAATGAAGATAGACTCAGTTTGAACTCATAAATCTCTTGTGTATTACTCAGAAGGTAGTAATAAACATAAAAGTAACTTAGCTGGAGGGAGAGATAGGTAAGCACCCTAGATACACCTTGGCAGGCAACCAAACACACTAACCACCCTTAAGAATATCTCTCAAGTATTAAAAGCTTCGTAATAAATGATAATGGTGGGCGAGTAAACTCTATGGTTTTTAATAACTCTCTCTCTCTCTCTCTCTTTCTCTCTCTCTGATGTATATTATCTCTCTAGTAATAACTTCTGAACTCTCAAAGAGATAACCCTCTCCTCAGAGGTGATTGGGGTCCGTAAATAGCCTCCCACATAACACCCGAGGAAACTTCGCCATTAATGCGTGTGAAAGACATCCCTCATACTTTATATCATAAATAATAAATACCTGATGCACTAGTTGTCTCCACGTCATAAACATTAAATGCCAAGACATGCCTTTTGCCTAACCACTGTGTGTTAGAGGGCTATTGTCACAGAGGTGGCTCACCAACTGCCTGACAGCCCTAAATACCACGGTTGTTTACTCAAGTGTCGATATAACATTGCCTAGCTAGTTAGTGACATCAGATAAAGTGGATGTGACATTAAGTAGAGGTTGATTGGCTCACAACTCAACGCCCGATGGAACTCAAGGCTTCTCCCCCCGAGGTTCCACGGTCAGGGTCCTTCAGTGTTTTACCAGGTGTATCTAAGATGGTCCGGACAATCCCCAACGGCGCCTCATTTCTCAATCCTCCAAACCAAGTCCCTCCAAAGTTCCCACGTCGAGATCATTCGACAGAGCATGAAAGCTCTCCCAGGCCCTGCCAAGTCCGGTCGCTCGCGAGTACCATTCGACCTCACACATAATCATTATTCTCATTACATATTTAGATTCTTTATAGTCCATAGTCATTACAAACAAAAGATACAATATGGCTAAGTAACACAATAAGCTAAAATATGAGTTGACACGCTAAGTTGCCTCGCTGAGATGCCACGGTCAGTTGCCACGCTTGAGCTTCCTTAACCCCAAATACTGTTGTAAATAGGGGAATTATCCCTAATCTCAGGATTACCTTTAATCCCCCTTTGCACTTACAATGTTTCCTTGAGAAATATGGTGAAGCTCAAGATTACCAACCCGATTGCCTCCAATGCTGGTACGTGGTCACCCCACCTGCTCAAACGAGGAGCAAGAGGGTATGAAGTTGGAGGTCTCAACGACCCCCTAATTTAGGATACATCTCCTACTGTAGGGGGATCCTAAAGGAAGTCTTGTGATTAGAGATAACTCCCCGTCCTACATTGAGGAAGGTGGACAACCTAGAGGAAGCTTACGAGAGGAATCTCAGAGGGAGATTATCCAGAGGAAGCTTACGAGACAAATCTCAGAGGGATATTATCTAAAGGAAGCTCAGAGGAGGCTTGCCAGAGGAATCTCGAAGAACGAGCTTAGAGAAATCTTGCCAAAGAAAGCTCAGAGAGGAATATAAGAGGAAGATTGTCATAAGAATCTCAGAGAAAGGTTGCCAGAGGAAGCTTACTAAAGGAAGCTCAGAGGAAGATGATAGAGGGAGCTTATTGGAGTCTCAGAGGGAGCTTATCTAGAGGAAGCTCAGAGAATAAGCTATGAGGAATCTTGCCATAGGAAGCTCAAAGAAGAAGATTAGAAAAATCTTTCCAGAGGATGCTCATAGGCGAAGCCTAGAGGAAGCTCATAGAAGAAGCTCAGAGAAAGCTTGACAGAGGAATCTCAGAGGAAACTTACGAGAGGAGTCTCATAGGGAGTTTATCCAGAGGAAGCTCAGAGAAGAAGCTCAGAGGAAGCTCAAAGAAGAAGTTCGGAAAAATCTTGTCAGAGGAAGCTTTCCAGATGAAACCCAGAGGAAGATACTAGAGGAAGTTGAGACAGGAATCTTAAAGGAAGCTTACGAGAGGAATCTCAGAGGGAGATTATCTAGAGAAAGATCAGAGAATAAGCTCAGAGGAAGCTTGTCAAAGGAAGCTTAGAGAGGAAGCTCAAAAAATGCTTTCCAAAGGAAGCTTTCCAGAGGAATCTTAGAGGAAGCTTTCCATAAGAAGATCAGAGGAAGCTTACTAGAGGAATCTCATAGGAAGCTAAGAGAGGAATCTTACAAGAGGAATATCAAATGGATTTTATCCAGAGGAAGCTGGAGGAAGCATGCCAGAGGAGGCTCAGATAAGAAGCTCGGATAAAGCTTGCCAGAGGAAGCTCAGAGGAAACTTTTCAAAGGAAGCTTGGCGAGGAAGCTCGGAGGAAGCTTTCCAGAGGAAACTCAGAGGAAACTTACTAGAGGAATCTCACTCAGAGAGGAAGCTCGGGGTTGACAGTTTTTTTACTTATTCAAATCATGTATCTGTAGAGATGTATTATAACTTGTATGTTGTAATGATTTATAATATGAGAGTGAGGTCAAATGATATCCGCGAGGGACCAAGTCTGAAAGGCTTGGGAGAGATTTCATGAGCTATCAGATGACCTCATCAAGGGAATCTAAGAGGGAACTAGTTTGGAGGATTGAGAAGCAAGGCAACGTTAAGACTTGACTTAACCATTCTAGATACACCTGGTAAAACATCGAGGGAACACAACCCTAGAGAGTGTATCCATAAGAACCACGAGTTCCATCTCACTTTGAGCCCAGTGCCAAACAGTCCTATTCCAAATATCACATCTTCTTGGAGTGATGTTACACGCCACCTACCTGTTGTCCAATCCAAACTTGAGTAAACCATGGCAGTTTGAAGGGCTGTTAGAAGGTCTGGTGGATGACCATTAAAGTGTAATAGCTGCCTGACACAACTGATAGCCAAAAGGTGTCTGCTGGCATTTAATGCTAGTGACATAAAGTAGAAGGTCTTTAACATTGATTAAGATCGAGACATTTCAGGAGAGGTTGGCGGCTATTTAGAGAGACCAACCATTTTACTAAAAAGGGGTTCTCTTTGGAAAGAAGAGATAGTTCTTTTTCCTGAGTTCTTTTTAGAGAGAGGAAAAACATTAAGAGAAGGAGAATTATTGCAAGCCAGAGCATTTAAAACACCGTTATTGGTTATTTCCAAGCTTTTACTATCATTTAGTGTTGTGATCCTTGTGTGTGGGACCTTGGTGTTCGATCTGCCTACCAAGGTGTATTTGAGAGTGCTTATTTTTCTCTCCCTCTGATCAAGTTATTTCTGAGGTTCGTTTATTGTTGATTATACATGGGTGCTTTTGTGAGTTCAATCTAAGTTATTTCCATATACATATTGTGTGTTCATATTTTCACTGTTGATATCATCTAGTTTAATGGTTTATTGCCATAATAATAGGGGTTGCACCTCCATCGATAATCTAAGAGGGACCCTCTTACATTTGGCGACTCTGCTGGGGAGGTATTCTTCTAAAATTTATGGCCGAGGATAATGCTAATCATGTTCTCGACTGTGATGACATCCAATGGGGGGAGAAACCAATGGGCGAGGGGGCACGTTGAGATTCCTTTGGGTCAAGTGTGGTCTCCATCGTAACCTGCGCTGAAATACATAAGAAGAAGCTTGGCGAAAAAATCTTAACAAGTGGTTTTCATTATTAAGTCACTGTTACTGGTGGAGTTTGACAAAAAAATCTTAACAAGTGGTTTTCATTATTAAGTCACCGTTACTGGTGGAGTTTGACGAAAAATCTTAGCAAGTGGTTTTTAGTGTTAAGTCACCGTTATTGGTGGAGTTACCGTTATTAGTGGAGTTTGACGAAAAAATCATAACAAGTGGTTTTATTGTTAAGTCGCCGTTATTAGTAGAGTTTGACAAAAAATCTTAACAAGTGGTTTTCATTGTTAAGTCTCCGTTACTAGTGGAGTTTGACGAAAAAATCCTAACAAGTAGTTTTCATTGTTAAGTCATTGTTACTGGTGGAGTTTGACGAAAAAATCTAAACAAGTGGTTTTCATTATTAAGTCACCGTTATTGGTGGAGTTTGACGAAAATCGTAGCAAGTGGTTTTCATTGTTAAGTCACCGTTATTGGGAGAGTTTGACAAAAAAATCTTAACAAGTGGTTTTCATTGTTAAGTCACCTTATTGGTAGAGTTTGACACAAAAATCTTAACAAGTGGTTTTCATTGTTAAGTCACCGTTATTGGTGGAGTTTGACGAAAAAATCTTAACAAGTGATTTTCATTGTCAAGTCACCGTTACTGGTGGAGTTTGACGAAGAAATCTTAACAAGTGGTTTTCATTGTTAAGTCAACGTTACTGGTGGAGTTACCGTTATTGGTGGAGTTTGACAAAAAATCTTAACAAGTGTGTTTTCATGGTTAAGTCACCTATAAGGTGTGGGATTTAAAAAAAAAAACTTAACAAGTGCGTTTTCATTGTTAAGTCATCTCTAAGGTGTGAGATTTTAAAAAAATCTTAACAAGTGTGTTTTCATTCTTAACTCACCTCTAAGGTGTGAGATTTCGACAAAACCTTAACAAGTATATTTTCATTGTTAAGTCACCGTTAGAGTTTTCAGATTTTGAAAAAATCTTAACAAGTGTGTTTTCATTGTTAAGTAGCCTCTAAGGTGTGAGATTTTGAGAAAAAACTTAACAAGTGTGTAGGTCCCCAAACTATAACTTTCAAAAAAACTTTTGCTTGAGCGGAATTAAGTTAAGGATGACTAAAAACCAATTTTCTCTTTTGACAAACTCTTTTCAATTTTATCAATCCAAGTTGTGATACAAATTAACTTAACCGTATTTTATCTTGTTTAACCCTAAGCATGAAACTAGTGATTAAAGCAAGTAAAATAAAGTAAAGCAATTTTCACAACGCCGATGTACGAAGAAAAATCCAATCGGAAAAAAAAATCGAACAACTCACGCCAGACAATCACTATGACAATGGAATTACAAAGTCATACAGTAGTCTTATACAACGACTAGATCCACTTATGAGACTTGACGCTCCTTTGATCTTCTACAAATCTTCACAGTGCCCACGCAGAAAGTAACCTTCTTCCATAATGCTCGTCCACAGCAGTCGCCTCCCCAAATGCCTTGGTATCCACCGATAGGGCCTTGTGTTGTCTACGATGTCAAACATGAAAGAAAACTCCTTCGCTTCTCCACCGCAAAACTGTAAAATTTCGGGTGGTCCCTATGCGTGTGTTTCAAATCAAACCAAATTTTCACCAAAAAATTATCCAACTTTTTAATTTGCACCAAACCAAGTTGTGAAAACCAAATCTTACTTTAAACCAATTTTGTCTTGATTAATCCTAAACATGCATCTAGTTATTTAATCAAGTAAATTAAAGTTAAGAATACTCACAACGGCGGATGTACGAGGAAATAACCCAAAAGAGGAAAATAACCTCGGACGGCCCAAGCTAGACAATCACTATGAACAAAGGTTTTACAAAGACAGATCAACCTTACTAAATGTCTCGATCCCCACGGGTCTTGATGCTTCTGCTAATCTTCTACCGTTATTCAATAGTGCCCATGCAGAAATTTCATCTTCCTCGATACCTGTCCACAACACACGCGTCCACGTATGTCTCGGTGTCCACCGATTGGCTTTGCTTCGTTTACGATGTCGAAAAAGAAGTCATTCTCTTTTCTTTACTGTAAAACCCTGATGTTCAATTATAGAACAAACCTTCTTGGTGCATCAAGATCACATAAACATATAAGAATGATAACTAGGATCTTTGCAAACTCTAACGATATGTTTAAGCTTTTTAAACTTTAGAAAACATGTGCCAAACTTGTACTGGAACGTATACTATTTTTCCAGAATGCACACCTATTTAATTCTAATGCAAACATGCTTTAAATAGGAATTAAGTGTCGCCTCGAAAAACGTGTCGTTCGAGCAACAAAACCACATCGTTCGCGCGACATAGGCATCTCGTTTGAACGAGATCTTATGTCGTTTGAGCGACGCTGCGATGGTTTGACTTTTTGTTTAAAACGTCTCTTCCAAAAGAGATCCAAATTAGTCAAACTCCTTTTCGAGCTTATCAGAATAAAACTTAGTGTAAACATTTAAAACACTTTTAAAAACATTTTAAAACACTTTTATTTATAAAATTACATCCTTATCTTTTATAAAAACAATTCCGAGCACCATTAATTACAGGCATTCATACATGTGTGATCTCAAAATGTAATTAACTTTGAAGACGAATAATCTTGCACCAATTAAACTTCGGCATGATTAATTCTTTGAAGCTTTGCCGCAACGTCTTCAATTTCTTTAATACGTCATATACCAAGTGGGATCATGACAAAATAAAATCTACCTATGATATATTACAAACACGATTTTGTTCACGGAATTAAGTCAAAACAATATAGGGACTCATTTGAAAATGTCCTTACAAATCTCCCCTTTGACAATTCCGGGACAAAACTAAACCCGTAAAATGCCTAAGCCAGGCCGTCAAGCCGTATGACGCCTAAATCCCATCCCATAAATCCAAAATAAAAAATATAGGACACGGACTAGTATATGTAGCACCGGCAAGCATGGACTATATGAATGTGATGTAGACTTGAAATCTCGAATCGCTGAAGCATACTTACACACATAAACAGATAAATAAATACCCAGTGAAGTATGGAGGAACAAATGAAACCAATATATATATCCAAATTATACCAAACGATAATAGATACTAATATGAATAAACTCTGAAAAATCATTTGTTAAACGATTTGAGGAATAAAATGATACCAATGTGTACTACCAATTTGTAAAATATGAAATAAAAAACATGCTCAAATCCCCCCCTACATCACATACATCTCTACTCCTTTTTGTCTCGAATAGACAATTCGGTGAAAAGATAAACCAATCAAAGTATCTAGCATGAAGATATACCAATTTGAGATTTGAAATCGCTAGATAATCATGAACCAACCAGCTAAATATGATCAAGAATGACAAATCAGTAGCTAGTAAACCAAGGAATCACATAAAGAATATATCAATCTAATCAGGTGTGATAAACGGACTATATGAAAAATATTAATTTAGAACCAATAAAACCTTCATATAAACCAGTCAGTCCAGAAAAACTTCCAGCGTTACCAAAAATATCCCCAAAATAAATCAGTGGACTGCAAACCAATGAGAAGCTAGAATTCAGGCTATCGTTCGAACGACCCAGGGAGGTCGGTAAAAAAAAATGAGGACGTCGCTCGAACGAAACTTCGCACGACATAGATATGTCGCTCGAAAGACTTCTCGCGACAGGCCAAATTTTCACATTTTCTAAGAAATATCTTATATTTTTGCCCAGTGGAAAAATTTCCAGAAAAAATCAATGGAAGTGCCTGACAACATCAAAACAGTTCTAAACCAGTATGCTTTTAACATAAATCGCAAAAACTCATAAAAACTAACAATGTGAGTTACATGCAAACATAGTATCGATGTGCTCAAATATGGATATGGAATGAATGGGCGTGAAACTACAACAAATGAGTCACAATTTCAACACATCGAAAAGATCAAGAAGCTCTAATTGATAGCGATAAATCATTAAACTTTATCATAGCCATATGACAATAAAAGTGTGAGCTTAATGAACTAAACATACTACATGCACACAAATCTAGAATTTTGACGACTTTACAAACAATAGCGTTGAATTGCAATGTTTCAACATTAGGATCAGTTGTGCAAGCCTGTTTGATTTTTTAATCCATCCAAACTCCCTCAATAATATCATATTTTCTTTGGAATGAACTAAACTAATTCGGCCCTTTTCTTAGCATATTGCATTTTCTTTTGGGATCTTTTAAATGGTGGCTTTCACGATGAGTTAATTTTGAACTCTCGCAGACCTTTCCCATGAATAACTCATCATTTTTCAATTCGAATCCTCACGGTAAATGGTTCTTACATGCACACTTCTCCTTAAGTATACTTACACATAGATGACAATATTGAGATAATAACGCCTCACTAAATTCAAATATGCAAGAGAATTCAAACATCCATATAAACTCGTGCATGTGTGCAATGTTGGCATATATAGAAAGTCGAATCAAAATGCATATCAACTTCGAAAGATCCCCATATAAAAAATGGTTAAGAATATTCTAAGCATCGATAATAATAACCAAATGTTCTAGTCACATGGATATGAAACGATGGGGGGTCCAAGCACACCAATATGCCACATCAAACATGTAAACTCAAAAACAAAAACCGAGAAAACAAAACAATTTTTGGTTTTTTAAAAATTTTATCAAAAATAAAATCTTTTTGTATTTTTCAAATAAGACTCAAACAAGTGAAAAATATAATACAAAGAGATAAACATGACATAACACTAGTAAATTATAAATCATGATGCAAGGGCTAGAGTATGTCAAAACATGCAAGCTACTATCCATAAGAAATAGCAAAAGATGAATCATGTGCATGCATGTGAGAATAAACCAATGAAGCATTTAGCATCTCCAAAACGGACTTCTTAACCCAAACAGGTTTATACCTAAGAACATGGATTTTGGGAACCAATGGGACACTACATTTAGACTTCCTAGGGTCTTTCCTAAGATCAAAACAGAAACTCCTAAGGTGACCTTTCCTATCGCAATGCGAACATGTGAAAATACGACGAGGAACGAGACCTTTAGGTTGACCTTTTCTAATACCCTCGGATGTGGTTAACGCTCTAAAACAAACTATGGTTTTGTCTTTTACATTCGGACCACTAGAACAAGATAGGCCGCTACCATGACTACTCGAGTCATTTAAATCATTTTTTAACTTCAAAACTTTCGACTCAAGCAAACGATTAGACTCCTCAAACTTTCGGGATTCCTTCTTTAAATTTTCAATTACCCCTAAAAGGTTATCTTGCTCCCACTCAATGTGAGTAAACTTATCCCTAAGAGCCTTTTCTCGTGCCAGAAAATCATTAATCGAATTATTTTGCTCAACAACACAAACCCTAAAATTTCTCAGATCCTCTAACTCTTTTTCTAAAATGAGGACTCTATCATCACTCTCCCTTTTGCCCACTTTTATCATATTAAAATCATCAAATAATGAAGTAAACTTCTCATGAAAAATATCTCTTTGAACTTGAAATGTTTGCAAATATTCAATCCTATTTTTGAAACCGGAATTTTCTTTCTCCAAAACTTCGATACGTTTTGCAAACTTTAAATTCAAACGATGTAAATCGTCAAAGCTTAGAGAATTCATCGAGAGAAAATAAACACAGAAGATATAAACAAACACACGAGATCACAAAACAAATAAAATATATTTTCTAGCTCTGATACCAATTTGAAAATTCGGGGTGGTCCCTATGCGTGTGTTTCAAATCAAACCAAATTTTCACCAAAAAATTATCCACCTTTTTAATTTGCACCAAACCAAGTTGTGAAAATCCAATTCTTACTTTAAACCAATTTTATCTTGATTAATCCTAAACATGCATCTAGTGATTAAAGCAAGTAAAGTAAAGTTAAGAATACTCACAATGCTGGATGTACGAGGGAAAAACCCAAAACGGGAAACAACCTCGGACGGCCCAAGCCAGACTATTATTATGAATAAAGGTTTTACAAATAAAGATTAGCCTTAATCAATGTCTCGATCCCCACGGGTCTTGACTCTCCTTCTGATATTCTACCATTCTTCAATAGTGCCCATGCAGAAATTCCTCCTTCCACGATACCTGTCTACAACACGCGCGTCCACGTATGTCTCGGTGTCCACCGTTTGGATTTGATTCATCTACGATGTCGAATAAGAAGTCCTTCTCTTTTCTTCACCGCAAAACCCTGATGTTCAATTGTAGAACAAACTTTCTTGGTGCAGCAAGATCACATAAACATATAAGAATGATAACTCGGATCTTTGCAAACTCTAAGGAGTGTTTAAGCTTTTTAAACCTTAGAAAACATGTGCCAAACTCATACTGGAACGTATACTGTTTTTCCAGAATGCACACCTCTTTAATTCTGACGCAAACACGCTTTAAATAGGAATTAAGCGCGGCCTAAAAAAATGCGTCATTCGAATGACAGAGCCACGTCGTTCGCGCGACATAGGTATCTCGTTCGAACGAGATCTTATGTCGTTTGAGCGATGCTGTGATGGTTTGACTTTTTATTTAAAACGTCTCTTCCAAAGGAGATCCAAATTAGTCAAACTCCTTTTCGAGCTTATCAGAATAAAACGCAGTGTAAACATTTAAAACACTTTTAAAAACATTTTAAAACACTTTTATTTATAAAATTACATCCTTATCTTTTATAAAAATAATTTCGAGCACCATTAATTATACGCATTATATATATATATATATATATATCAATTTTTATATCACACAAATCTCGCGTGAAACGGATTTTAACATGCACTAGTCCTCCTAGGTCACATAATATATGTAAATGACTAGATTTGTGGGCGAACACCTCACAAAGCTCAAATTTAACATGTGAAGTTATGGTTTCAAAAGAGCTCGTGCATGTGTGTGAAAAAGGCATATAAAAGTGAATCCATTAAGCAAATCAAACTTAAACTACTCCATGTAATCATGATAAAGAACATTTTAAGGCTTAAAATTCTAACAAAAAGTTCTAGCCACATGGTAGCGATTGAAGGATTCAAACACATACATATGCCACAAAAGGTGTGTCAAACCAAAATACACACAAAAAAAATCTTTTTGAGTTTTTTAAAATTTTTAACCAAACACAAAAATATTTACTCAAAAGACAAACAATAATCATTTTGTATTTTTCAATAGGCCTAAATAACTCATAAGATAAAACACAAATGATAAACTAAAATCATTTTGTATATTTCATTTAATGCAAACTAAAATGAAAGGAATATAATACAAAAGATAAACAAAAACCATAATTTTAGCATGAGATCTGTGATAAAGCAATGACTAGAAAATGATAAACATGCATACAACTAGCAAGGATATATGATATAAAGCACAAAAAAGCTAGACTATGCAAACAACTAACACATCCAACCTTTAGATTTAGCAAGGGAGGAAGCATGTGAAAGTAAATGAGAATAAAAAATCCTATCTTGTAAGGCTACCAAGTCGGATCTCCTAACCCAAACTAATGATGAATGAAGATCTTGGGATATATGAATCTTGGCTACCTCGGTTGACTTACGTTAGGATTTTCTAGGAACTCTTTTAAGATCAAAACAAAACTTCTTAAGATGACCTTTTCGACCACAATGTGATCACCTAAAGACTCGGCGAAAAGAATTACCTAAGGAATGATCTATAACATTGTTCCTAGAGGATTCTCCTAAAACATTGAGTTTGACTTTATGAGTAGTCTCATGGCAAGTATTGAAGGTTAAACCACATGTGTCATTTTTTATTTGGATCGTGCCTAAGATTTTATCTAGTTTTTCGAACCTACACTCCAAATCAAATTTGACCTTACTAGAGTCTCTCAATTGTTCTTCTAATTCTAAAATTCTAGAGTCTAACAAACCATTTCTCTCTTCGAACCCGAGAAGCTTATTTTTCATGGATTCCATTAAACCCTTAAGGCTATCTCTCTCGCCTTCTACATATTCAAGCTTCTCTCGAAGAGCTCTCTCTCGTGTCCTAACGTCATCAACCAACGCACTCTCATCAATGACATTGGCACGCTATCTTAAACTAGCTTCTAACTTCAAATTTCCCCTTTTTAATTTTATAGATTCGGCATATAATTCTTGAAATGCAAATTGAAGTTCACTCACATCAACCTCATTTTCACTTTCACCCTCTTTCTCTTCGCTACTCTCACAACCATAAAAAATAAGGGAATCACAAACTTTGGCCTCGAAAGTTTCATGTATTTTAGTGTCATCATTGAATGAGCTCTCACTATCATTCACATGACTTGCCATGAACGCTGTAAAATTGTGATCAATGGGGGAATCGGGTCCCTCTTCCTTATCACTATAACTAAGGGTGGCATTGTATGAAATAGGTCACTTACCCTCTCTCCTTAGTTTAGTTAGGCACTCTCTCACCTTATGGTCATAACCCTCACAACCATAACACCTATTAGACTCGTACCTATTAAGGTTTTCATTAAAAGTTTTAGGGATCTTTTCGGCTTTTTCGTGCTTGGAATTTTCAAATTTCTTAAAATCATTTTTAAACTTATCTTTATTAATTTTAAGAAATTTTGAAATTTCCTAGCATAGCCATGTCCTCCGAGTCACTATCACTCTCACCAACCACAACTTATTTTTCCTCCTTTCGGGCTTTCAAAGCAACGCCCTTATCAATTTTATTTTCATTTTTAGAGGGAAACATATCTAGCTCATATGTTTGCAAATCACATACTAGTTACTCAAGTTTGGTAGAGTGCAAGGTGGGTAAAGAATTTAAAACGGTCACTTTAGGGATAAATCTCTTGGGTAGCGACCTTAAAATTTTCTTTAGTACTCGCTCGTCGGATATTTTCTCTTCCAAATTAAATAATGAATTTACTATATCGAAAAGTCTAGCATAAAATTCATCAAATGTTTCTTGTTCATTCATTTTGATGGGTTCAAATTAAGTGGTGAGATTTTGGAGTTTAGAAGCCTTAATGACACTAATTCCCTCGTGAGTGAGTTGCAATATATCCCAAGCTTCCTTAGAGGTTTCACACGTAAAGATACATCGAAATTCATCCAGTGTGACCGCACTAAACAAGGCATTTAAACCTCGAGAATTAAAATTAGCAAGTTTAAATTTATTCTCAATCCATTTATCTACGGGTTTGGGAACACGCTCATTTTCTATCAAACATGTAGGTGGGGACCACCCGTTAACAACTAATAACCTAACCCTCTCATAGATAGATTTTAGTGCTGATTTCATACGCGCCTTCCAATACGCGTAGTTGGACCCATCGAAAACAGAAAATTTTGAAAACGGAGAAAATTCCATTTTTAACCAAAATTAATTAAAAGGGCCTTAAGGCAATAAATTAGCGCTCCAGCTCTGATACCACCTATTGGAAAAATAGACCCCCAATTTTAAATATTCTTTTAAAATTAAATATTAATTTCCTTTTAAGTGCGAAATAAAGATGGTTCAAACACATAAACAACTTACAACAAATTTTAATTTCTTTCAAATTAAAATTAAACTAAACACAAAGTGAATAAATTAAATAAAAAATGGATTTTTCACTTAAACCAAATAATTCAATTCAAGTCCTAAAATTTGCCTAACAAGATTAAACCATTTTTACAAATTCGTCCAAACCAAATTTTACCAAATTAAATTATTTTGAATTGAATTAATTTCAATTTCACGCAAACTAAAATTAAGCACCAAATTGCACTATAGTATGAATTAAAGCATATAATTTATAGTTTAATCCTAAGCATTCGTTCTAGGTGATTTGCAAGATAAAATAAATTCACAACACACTACGCCGCGATGTACGAGAAAGACCCAAATGGGGAAAACCTCGGACGACCCTAGCCTTAAGTCCATTAAGTATGGAATTTTTACACGTACAAGCCAAATGACTTACTCAACTCGACTCGAGTCCCTTCAAGCCCCTGATGCATCTTCTTGTATCAACCTTTGCTTAGTCGACAATCCCGGACTCCACCGGAACCTTAGAATCCACCAATGAAGCTTTTGGAACCCGTCAAGCACACACGATGCCTTTCACCGTATGAGAACGCCGTAGCAAAAACCAAACTTCTTTTATGGGAAATAGAACCAAACCCAAACTTCTCCTTTTTATGGTAGAGATTAACCAATGGTGCCAAACAAATCCAAGTAAATATTATATATATGAGGTACTTGGATAAACAAACTATGGATGTAAACTCATGTGATTGTTGAAAATATTTCTTTGAAATTCAGCACATAAAACATGGAACTTTGGTTGGTGTGTTTTCTCTAAAAATTACTCTCAAGGAAGGTAACAAATTCCCTTGAAAAATCTGTCCCGAGTATGTTTTAAGCTGCTAAAAGGAAGTGGGAGAAAAGAGTGGAAAAATGGGACAAAACTGCCAAAACTGTTCCCGCCCAGAAATCTCGTTCGAATGACTTTTTCGTTCGAACAACATTTCGTTCGGACGAATTTTCTAATGAAAAGTCAGTGTAGAATAAGGGAAACTCATTGGCAAACTCGTTCGAATGACATTCTCGTTCGAACGACAATTTTGAACGAAAATTCAGAAAATCTAAATTTCATTTTTTAAGCCCAAAAATGTTTATACAAAGTTCTAAAACCTTTTCTGAAAATAAAAGTCATTTGACTAAAAATTACACCCATAAAAATATTTTCCAAGTCTCTTATATATATATATATATATATATATATATATATATATATATATTAAATGCATGCATACCTTTGGAGATATTGGAATCTTCAAGTTAATGACGTAGAAATGAGGCACTGGAAACTCGATAATGATGAAGCTTTATAAATATGTCCGTTACGTCTTCAACAAACACGTTATATGCTTGGATGGATACACATTAACTCTATCCTATGACTCAAATGTTTTTGTCTGGAATTAAGATAAAAACTACAAAGGACTCAATTGGAAATTTGTGTCCTTACAAGACGAAGATCAGAGTAAGCTTGCTAGAGGAATCTCAAAGAAGAAGATCAGAGAAAGTTTTCCAGAAGAAGCTCAGAGAGTAAGCTCAGAGGAAGTTTGCCACAGGAAGCTCAGAGAAAGTTTTCTAGAGGAAGATCAGAGGAACCTTACTAGAGGAAGCTGAGAGGAATATCATAGGGAGATTATCAAGAGAAATCTCAGAGAAGAAGCTCACAAGAATCTTGCAAGAGGAAGCTCAGAAAAAGATTTCCAGAAGAAGCTCAGAGAGGAAGCCCAGAGGAAGCTCAGAGAAGAAGCTCAGAGAGGAAGCTTAGAGAAAGATTTCCATAGGAAGCTCAGAGGAAGCTTGCCAGAGGAAGCTAAGAGGAATCTCAGAGGGAGCTTATGTGACACCCTACCCAATTAAATACCGGGTGATCAGTCCTTTATAAAATTTAAAACAGAATGTTCGGTTGGTTCATTATTAGCATCACTGGCGAAAACCTAACAACCTTATTAACCACCTAATAATTAATTAAGCTAGTGTCAAAATATTATTTTTTATTTTTAAATTGTAACCAAAAATCATTTATTTATAAAGTCCAAGAATTTAAATATAATTCATCCACCACACAACTGAATAAAATAAATATTGAATTTGAATTATGTACTGAAATAAATAAGACTAGATAAAATATTTCCAGTTCAAAACTCTAACCCAAGAACCATAGTAAAATAAATCCAACTAAAATAACTAGAAAGTAACCTGAATACAGTCTCTGATAAAAATGTATAAGGTGTGGGCGACACATGCCCTAAATGAAAAGTTTAGATAAAATTGAGTGAAATGATAGAGGCGTCTAATGCAAAGACCTGCAGCTTCCACAACAGCTGCAACATGCCAAGCAATCCAAGTCTCTAAGTCTGATGTCCCTGTGGCTGAGCACCTGATAATATACATATATATAGAAAGAGAGAAAAGTGATGCAAGAAATGGGTCAGAGCCCGATGTGTAAAAAATATTTGTTTTAGCAAGTATTTAAAATTTGAAATAAAGGAAGTATCAAATGCATGTTAGTTCGAAGTCTCACATGAGATCCTCACCTCTCGTCTATGTGCATGCCTAAGGTGCATCTATTCTAACCTAGCCATCCGTAACACCTCTAACTAGATAAATACTTATACTTCTAGTTATACCTCCTGGTAGGAACCCGTGATTCCCATCTTTCCACATTATTAATATCATCATTTATTAATTCGGTTAAGTATTATCACACTAAGTTAAGTATTCACAGCTTACGTTACTTAAGCTTGTACTATCCTAATAACCTACAGTTATCTCACAGCAGGAATAACACAAGTATACATATATATATTCAACACTATAATATACATACACTAATACAACACCACAAGGATAAACATGTAGTGCATTGCATACTATGCTATCATGTCCCGGTACATCTCGTACTCTAATAAGGACTATCGGCTCGGAAGTCTCCCACGAACCATATACACAAATCATATGTAGTGGAGGAGAACATGGTTCACATACCTATGGGTCACGTACATACCTACGCTCCCATAGTCAGCTGACTTATCAACTTATAAATAAGTCTTCACAGTCCTATGTTCTGAGATATAAATCAAATATCCCCCTGAAGGTCACCCATATAAGACTGTCTCTACATAACCTCCCGTGATAGCAAATAACTAGGTATGTCATACACATAATATTAAGCACGTAAGAGGTATCCACACATCCTATTAAGATCCATTAGGTATCTACCCAACCTAATCATATATTTTCCATACGGATTATTTGCTCATTACTACGTATAATATATTTACTTTATCTCAAATAATCTACGTAGAGTATTTCTCCTCAATCTAAGGGTACTACTCCATTCACATATCAAGACAGTAGATAAGGTCCCGATACTCTACCGGTCCAGGGTATTTTACTCCTCAAATCTCAGAATTTAAGATTTTAAAGGTTTCTCCAAAGTTCTGCAGCAGCACTGAATGTTTGCAAAAAAAGAACCGAACCGATCCCCCAGAAAACGAATCGATCCTACTAAAATAAAGAATCGATCCCCCCAAAAAATGAACCGATACTCCAGAAAAACAAACTGAGTCCCCCCCCCCCCCCCCCAAAAAAAAAAAAGAACCGAATCCCCCATAAATGGAATCGGTTCTGTTAGGTCAGTTCTTCAACAATTACGTTTTCACCATATTCGCACCCAAAACCTTATAGTTCATACCCAATCTTCAATGTAACTATTTTGATTGATAACCCACCATGTTTACACAATTTCCAACATCCTAAGATCATTTAATCATTATAAATCACAAGGTAAAAACTAAATCCCCAATTAATATCATAAGAACCCTAGTTTTCCAATTTTCCATTTAAGAACTTAATTAACCCTGATTTGTTCATCGATTTGTACTCCAATTTCATATTAAATTATCTTACATACATGAAGGAATTTACTACTAAACCATCTGCCCATAATCATAAGTTACTTCTCCAATTTTCACCCAATTTTAATGTAATTCATTAACACATTTACCTACACTAACATGAACATGACTATTGCTAAATGAAAAGAAAGTAATAAACACTTGCCTGATTATGAAGGTTTGATTCGTCAGTTGAAATTGGTATATATGTGATCTCCTCTTTTTGATCTACGCATTAATGGTATTTTTGGTGAAGGATAACTGGGTTTGGCCTTAGAACTCTTAGGAACCTCTTATCCTTCTTCCCCTGGAACTCTCTCTTTTCTTTCACAGATGAAACCCTAACTGTGACTACGTAAGGGATAATAGAACCTTATAATTTTCGTCCATTTATTAACCCCAAAAATACAATTTACTAAAATGCCCTCCCGGGATGTCGGTTAGTCTTAAGATTGCCCCGGGACCCAAACTAAACCTTCAGATACATTGTTCTGACTATCTCGACCCTTACGGATTCAACGGTGCACTCGAAATGACCATACAAGTTGCTTAAAAATAATTTATCTTTTTATTTCATTAAATTAGTCTCGACATGACTCACACGCGTGTCTGACTACATTACCAATAGTCACATTTCTCATTCCCGGCAATTTATCAAATTCAATAATTCCATATTACTTATTCACTCAGTAATATTCAATCAATAAGTATTAACACTGGCATGCTAGTTAATATCTATTTATTTTAATCCGGATTAATTAACAATTAAATCTCACATTTTATTTCAATTAATCCAACAATAATTACACATCATATAATTGTTTAAATGCTTAAAAATACGGGGTGTTACAGCTTATCCAGAGGAAGCTCATAGAAGAACCTCAGAGGAAGCCCAAAGAAGAATCTCAGAAAAATCTTTTCAGTGGAAGATTTCCAGAAGAATCTCAGAGGAAGCTTACTAGAAAAAGCTCAGAGGAAGTTGAGAGAGGAATCTTACGAGAGGAATCTAAGAGGGAGATTATCTAGAGGAAGCTCAGAGGAAGCTTGACAGAGGAAGATTAGAGTAATCTTTCCAAAGGAAGCTCAGAGGAAGCTTACTAGAGGAAGCTTACGAGAGGAATCTCAGAGGGAGCTTACCCAGAGGAAGCTCAAAGAAGAATCTCAGAGGAAGATTGCTAGAGGAATCCCAGATAAAGATTTCCAGAGGAAGATCAGAGGTAACTTTTCAGAGGAAGCTTGGAGCAAGCTTCCCAGAGGAAGCTCAGATGAAACTTACCAGAGGAAGCTCACTCAAAGAAGACGCTCAGGGTTGACAGTTTTTTGTACTTATTCAAATCATGTATCTATAGAGATGTATTATAACTTATACGTTGTAACGATTTATAATATGAGAGTGAGGTCAAACAGTATCCGCGACGGACCAAGTCTAGCAGGGCTTGGGAGAGCTTTCATGCTCCATCGGATGACCTCATCAAGGGAACCTCATAGGGAAATGGTTTTTAGGATTGAGAAGAAAGTCAGCATTAGGACTTGACTTAACAATTCTAGATATACCTGGTAAAACATCTAGGGATCACAACCCGAGAGATATTATCCAGAAGAACCACGAGTTCCATCTCACTTTGAGCCCAGTGCCAAATACTTTTCCAAATATTACATCTTCTTTGAGTGATGTTGCACGCCACCTACCCATTGTCTAATCCAAACTTGAGTAAACCATGGCAGTTTGAGGGGTTGTCTGATGGTTTGGTGGATGACCATTAAAGTGTGACAGATGCCTGACACAGCTAATAGTTAAAAGTTGTCTGCTGAAATTTAAGTATAGTGAGATAAAGTAGAAGGTATTTCATATTGATTGAGACTGAGACATCTCAGGAGAGGTTGGTGGCTATTTAGAGAGCCCAACCATTTCAGAGAAAAAGGGTTCTCTTTGGAAAGAAGAGTTAGTTCTTTTCCCGAGTTCTTTCTAGGGAGAGAAAAGGCATTAAGAGAAGGAGAGTTATTGCAAGCCAGAGAATTTAAAACACTATTGTTGGTTGTTTCCAAGCTTTTAATACCATTTAGTGCTGTGATCCTTATGTGCGAGACCTTGGTGTTCAAGTTGCCTACTTAGGTGCTTGTTTTTCTCTCCCTCTGACCGATGAGGTTCATTTATTGTTTATTATACACGGGTGATTTTGTGAGTTCAATCTAAGTGCTTTCCCTATACACATTATGTGTTTATCTTATCACTGTTGATAACATCCGTTTTAGTGATTTATTGCCATAACAATAGGGGTTGCGCCTCCATCCATAATCTAAAGTACCCTCTTACACTTGCGAGGGACCATGAACATCTTTCGAAGAGGAAGAGAAAACATCTACCATCTCGGACATATATTATTAGAAAGAAGGATGTTGATAAGGATAAGAGTAGTACCCGGTCTGTTGTTTCTCGTCCAAAGCTTTCTCGTGATTTAATCAGCTCTGGAGTTCTTCCTATTGACCAAGCAGCTGCGTCTTCCCTTCCTCACTCTAGATTTCTGGACTGTGTGAATAGTAATCTAGCCCTTGTAAGTTAGTTTATCATTGTATAATTTTTATTTATACTTCTGTAATACCCCATATTTTTAATGATTTTTAATTATGGGATTAATTTGATTAAATAATAATTAATTCGGATTTAAATACTAGCGTGACGAGAGTTAGTATTTATTGATATGACTTATGTTAAATATTACTTAGTGAGTAAAGTATTATGTGATTATGTATTTATTAAAAAAATTCGCGAGTGAAAATATAACAATTTCGGTAATTAAATCGGGACGCGCGTGTCAGTCGTGTCGGGAATCAATTTTATGGAATAAAAAGGTAATTTATTTTTATTCATTAAAATGGTCATTTCAAGTGCGCCTGAGTGTCCAAAAGTGTCAAAATAGTCAGAAAAGTCTATCCATGGGTTCAGTTTGGGTACCCGGGCAGTTTTAGGCCATATCGGCAGCCCGGGAGGGTATTTCGATCATTTTAATTTTTAGAGTAATTAAACCTACGAATTTCCTAAGGCTATATCAATTTCTAGGGTTATATATTCTAAGGTTATCAAACAGAAAAACAACAGAGGCCATTGGATGAGGAAGGAGAAGAGATGCCGAGACAAAAACCACCCATAGTACCTTTTTCACAATTAACGCTGCTGGAGTGTGACGAGGAACATAGCCATAACCTTCATCGTCAAAGGATATGACCTACTGTTATAAGGCAAGTATTTTTCTTGCTTAAATTCAATTAGATAAAATATCCATGTTAGTAGAATATGAAAGGTTAAATTTCATGCATGTAGAGGAAAATTTTATGGATTGAATCATATTTTGGGTAGGATTCATGGTTAGGATTGAATCACTGTTATGGAAAAACGAAATTGAATGTAATCTGGAATTGATATGTAGAGAAAATTAGAGTTTCATTCATGTTATTGAGGAAAAATCATAAACTATGGTTCTTGATAATTTAATTGGAATTTATGTGATAAATTGATGAATCTTGATGTTTAAACCATTCTTGTACATTAGAAATCATTGATATTAGTATAACGTTGGGTATGTTTATTTTGGAGTTTAGGAATTAATTAAGGATATTTTAGAAGTTAACAATGGTGGAAACCCGTAACAGATTAAGGATGAAGACGAAGACCTATAGGACCAAATCGATTCGGCTACCTGTGAATCGATTTGGCTACCCAATTTTTGTTAAATTTCCCATATTATTTAGAATCTTTTCGGAATTTTTCGAGATTCGATTATGGGACTTAATTTTAATTAAATTGAGGAATATATGGGAATACCCGTAGGCATAGGTTGGGCTTTAGGCTAGGTCCCATCAGGGGGAATTAAGAGTTAAACTTAATTAGATTAATTCGAGAATAATACCTAAATTGGAGGCTAATTTGAATTATGGGAATTTGGGGGAAAGTGATGATTTATACTAGTAGGACATAGGGAGTTACCTAATGATATCAAGAATAGGTTAAGAGTTAACCTTATAGTGGCGAAAATTACTCGGGAGCATACGATGAGAAGTAAAGCTTAAATTATTTAATACGTTGGCCATTCGGGTTATAATTATACTACGTATGAGACTTGTGATATGGGACGTGTGAATACCTAGATTGTTATTTATAAATACTTAGGTTGTGCGAATACCTATTATGTGGATTTTTATGTGTATACCATACCTACCATACTTGCTATCACTGGGAGGTCTTTGAAGAGGACAGTCTTTATCTTTAGGAGGCCTTCGGGGGGGATTTTAGATCTGGTACCTCAGAGCATAGGATTTAAGGAGGACTTATCTGTGAGTTGATAAGTTTGGGTTATATGAGTGCATAGGTATGTGCGTATCCCATTACACTGTGGTCCATGTTCACATCCAAATGTGTGTGATTTGTTTTCTATATGGTTCCGGAGAGATTCGAAATATGTAGTCCCCATTATGTACGTGATGTACCGGGACTTGATAGCAGAGTATGTTCGCACCATTAGTTTCACCTATATAGGGTGCGATATCCGTATATATATTATTATAGTGAAATGTATATGTATACACTTGTGAATATTCTATTGTGTTGTTTAATAGATGAGAAAGGTTACGACACATACGATAAGTTAAGAAGGTGGAAACTCAAATGAGTAAAGAGATACTTGAATTGATTAATAAATATTGGAAATGCGATAACGTATTATTCGGGTAATACTAGTGGGCACGATGATTTAGACATTATAATAAGAGCTTTGAATCGAACTAGTTAAGCGGTATAGCGTAACTAGGATGGGTTAGGAGAATACGTTAGGCGTGCACAATAATTGAGAGGTGAGAATCTCAAGTGAGAGTACGTGACTAACATGTATATAATTATCTGGTATTTATGCATTTAAATACTTGTTGTTTTTAAAAGATTTTCAACTCGGGATCTGCCCCGTTTTCTTCCAAATCTATTTTGTTTTTGTCAAAACCTTTTAGGTGCCCAGCTATAGGGATGCCAAGCATAGGAGTTCTTACCATTTGACGTGTTGTAGCTGCTGTGGAAGTAACAGGACCACTGTATTAGATGCCTCCACATTTATCCTTGATTCTATCAGAGTTATTTACTTCAGTCGGGGATATTGCCCATCATTATTCAGATGTACTCAGAGATAGTGATTTTAGACATTTATTTATATTTCAGTTATTGGGATTTAGACTGAAAATGTTTATTCCAGACTCAGTTATTTCGTTATGTCATTTTATTGATATGAGATTGTTTATTAGATGGTGAATGGTTAAGTTAATCATTTATTTGGTTGCATGTTAATTAAAAAGATAAAATTTTGACACCAGACTTTTTAACTACTAGGTGGTTAGTAATTAATAAATATTTTTTGACAGTAATGCTAAGAATGAACTAACTGGATATTCTGATTTAATTTAATAAAGGACTCATCACCCAGTATTTAATTGAGCGGGGTGTCATAACTTCTTCCACTTCCTCTTCTAACATCATCTTTTGCCTATTTTCTTCCCAGTTCTTGATTAGTTATGACCAAAACTTGAGGAGGAATAACAGGATGAGGAGTCATCCTATGATGTTGAGGCTGCCTTTAACGAGCTGTAAAAATCTCTAGAGGCATCTCATCGGGCCAATGAAGCCCAAATGAAGGAGTACACAAAGTTGGAAGATAGGTTCCAGAAGATAGAAGAGGAAAATGTCATGTCAAATAACGACTTGGCTGCTACTAAAAAAATCTAAAAAGGAGGCTGAGGATGTGAAAACAGCGACTGAGCTAGTGAAGACCAAGGCCAAGTAAATTTTTGCATCTATTATCAAAGCTAAGGAAAATATCTCCACAAATGGTTGGGATAAGTCCTTTTCCAATGCTTCCATGTAGACCGACTACTTGAATAAAGTGTTCTTCAAGAATGGTTAAGATGCATCCCTTACTAGGATTAGCACAGCTAGGGAGTATGACCTCTTCAAACTACACCTTTCTTGCACTTCTCCTCAGATTGATGAAGAAATTAATGATGATGAAGAGGCCGATGCTGCTGTTGACAAGTATCCATTAGTGGTCGTGGAGTAGGCTAAGGGTATTATCATTGCTAATACGGAGAAGGTGGGGAAATAAATCCCTGTAGTTGGGTTAGGAGTGTTTAGTTTTATTTTATTTAGTTTTTATACCATATCAATGTGTGGGTATTGCCTTGATGTAACTCCTCTTTATAATAAAATGAAATTTTTGTTTCCATATATTGTTTCCCCAATTAGATTCTTGTAAGTTTTTTTCTTGACAAATACTTACATTCAATCACCTGCTTTATAGTTCAATGCAAGACTGACATCTATTCGTTGTCCAAAGTGACTTCCAGGAAAGACATAGTTGTATGTTTAACACTGCTCACTGTGAGATCGATGAAGATGAGCTCAAGAAGCTACTTGGACATGGTGCATCTTCTCTAGATAAACAATCATACTTAAGTCTGCATTGTCTTTTTACAAAGCAGTTGCAGATAATTCCACCTACCATGATATAATTTTTTTTATAAAAAGATTCCATAAGAAATCAATGGCAAGTCTTCAGGTCGATCATGAGAATAAGTTGGCCGACCTGTAGAAGAGTAGTGGGTTTGACCAGAACATAATTTCTTTGGTATCAACTTATTCCAAGAAAGCGTTCATCCTAAATGATGAACTGATTGGCTCCAGAGAAATAATCACAATGCTTGAACAAGAAAATAATGATTTACGGGTCAAGTTTTAAGGTCTCAAGAAGTCCAGGCCTGCCGACCAAAATAAGGGCGCCTTCTTTTTAAAAGAAGAGAATGGTCGCCTAAGGGAGGAGTTGGAGAAAATAAAGAAAGTAAAGGGCCAGTCCTCTCAACAATAGGGGAGAATTTAGCAGTCAGTAGAGGAAGAGAGGACTAAGAAGTTGATGGGGCACATGAAGGTAGATCTTGACCATGCTCGTAAGGTTGGTTATAAGCATAGCTGGCTCAATGCTTTCGTTGTGGAGAAGGTTCCCAGGGAGGATGAGCTATGGTATTGGCATGACCCTACTTTCTTGAACATCCTAATCCTCCTTATAATATTGATGTTTCATGGATCCCTCCAGATGTTATTTTATTGAGCTTGATAACGAAAACTTTAAGGATTATGGCTTTGATGGGGATGAAGATCGACATCGACCTCAACATTTAGAGGACAAGGTATGTTGTAGCAGCTAATCCAGGATCAGATACCTTTAGATGACCATTACTCCACATACATTAGATATTCCTCCAGCTGGCTTTAAGATATTGCGAAGCAAGAAAACCCATCTCGTGAATGAGTTTTTTGTATTCTATTTTTTGTGATCTTCTTTTAATGACTTTTTCACAAATCATAATGAAAATTTACATTCATGCTTTTCTTCACTTGCTTTCCTTTAATTGTCTTTCTTTTGCACAATTAAATGTAGCAAGATGTTTGATAACAAATATAATCTTACGGACATTAAGCCACATCATCTTGATGAGTGCCATGTGTTAAAATGGGTATAATAGTTATTTAGTCTTCTGGTCATGTGGTTCGTTGTTGGCCGAATGATCTGCCTCACTAGTTACCAATGTTGGAAAAACCTGGGTTGCCTGGTCTTGGGTTCTACTGACGTATATCACTGATCGTATGGGCGAATCTTGTCATTTTGACCAAGTGATAGTGTTAGTTACCTGAGATGACTAAATGTTTTGGGATTTATCTTCGTGTTTAGCCAGCTATGGTAAATTCGTGTCGCCTATATGGCTGCATCGAATTTCCTTAAATGTGGTAAAAATCTTGTTCTTGGTCTGCCTTAGGGGGAGATCATACATGAAGTAAAACTTCTTGTTCATGACCTCATGAGCTCATACATGAAGTTTGTTTATTTTTTAGTCGTTCGTTAGCATGTGTGGCTGAGATGTCTTCAACTTGGATTTTGGCAAGGTTTTTAGCATATCTTCCCCATACTGACGAAAAACATAAAAAAATGACAGCATTTATTAATGAATTTCAATTACCACTGAAATCGAGTTACAAGAAATGAAGACTTTACATGTCTGCCGTTATTGAAAGTATTTCCTTAAATTGTCGGCATTCCAAGGGTTCTTGAACTACTCTCCTTTTAAGTTTCAATTATATTAGTTCATAGTCAGATAACAACATATATTTTGTACGGACCATGCCAGTTAGGCTCCAACATGTTCCCTTTCTGAATGACCTTTTTTAACATGTATTTCCCCTCATTTGGAGTTACCAATTTTACTCTTTTATTATAACATCGAACAATTCATTGTTAGTATGCTGTTACCTGAAGTGTTGCATGTTCTCTAACTTCATCCACTAGGTCGAGATCCACTCTTCTCATTAAGTATATCCTTAGGGAGTCAAAATTGAGTACATGATGACTTGACATAATTTTTATGGGGACCACTGCCTTTGTTCCAAAGGCTAACATATAAGGGGCCTCGCTCGTTGCTATTCTCGGCATCGTTCTCTATACCCAGAGGACACTTTGGAGTCTAGTCTCTTCTTCATTCCGTCGAGCAGGGTTTTATTTGTTACTTTTGTTTATCCGTTACATTATAGATGACAAGGCACATAATGGAACTTTTGGATTTTAGATCGTATACAATAGTCTTGGAACTCTTGATTATCAAATTGGATGCCATGGTCGGTGATGAAGGCATACGATATCCCATAAAGGGAAATAGCGTTCTTCCAAATAAAATGGAAGACCTTCTCATACAGCATCTCCACTAGGGGTTCAACCTCCAATATTTAGTGTAGTAGTCCACACGATGACCAAGTACTTAAGCCTACCTATGGTCCTGGATAAAGGTACGACCAAATATATTCCTCATATTGCGAATGACCAGTGGGTCGGAGTAAGAGAAGCCCCAAAATTTTATGAATGGTGGCATATTTTTGTCACTTAACACACCTCTTCTCATAGTCCGTGCAGTCTGCCTTCATAATGGGCCAATAGTAGCCTTGTGTGGCTACTGGCTTTACTAATGACCTGCCTGCTGAATGTGCTCCACAAGAACCCTCATGAACCTCTTCTATTAAATGATTAACTTCATTCGGGTGGACACATCTGACCAATGGTATGAAGAACCCTATTTTGTACAGGATACCCCTTTCTAGTGAGTACCTTGTCTCCTTATATAGGAATCTTCTTAGGTAGTTTGGATCTTTTAATACTGCGTTGTTCTCCAAATATGCTCGTATGGGGTCCGTCCAGGATGGTCCCAGCTCCAGCTCTATTATACTAATATTCTCTTCATCGATGCTTCTATGCTTGAGGATATCTACAATATCTTTTCTTATTAGTTATGTCCTGATGGTTAATTCAAGCTGAGAAAATGCATTTTCTCTGGCATTCCCTTCCCTTGGAATTATAACAATCCTAACAACGGGGAACTTTATTAACAATCCCTTAGCTTTGGCCAGGTATTTTTCTATGGATTCCTCGCTTGCCTAGTAAACCCCCAGCACTTGGTTTACTATGAGTTGTTCTTAACCAAGAGACGATGCTAAGACAAACTTTACTATAAGTGCTTCATATTCAGATTCATTATTGGAGGCCTCAAATTGGAACCTAAAGGCATATTCCACATCGATGTCATGTGGCGTCGTAATTATTAAGCGTGTTCCACTACCAGTGACGTAGGATAAGCCATCTATGAATATTTGCTCGACAATTATCTCTTTTATAAAATTTTCGTAGAGCAGAAGACCATATTTGAATAGCTTTCTCATTTTCTCTAAGTCACAAATAATTTCTTCTAGCTTATTTGATGACATTGGTGCATTTGTATTATGGTCGGCCAGATTAATGGCAGAGTTATCTCGAGTAGGAGTCTGCTCTCGTGTTTGAACTGGTGATCTCTCTTCTAGAGAAGTATACTCAGTGTGCTGTGGGGACGAGCTATATTTCATAGAAGTCTACTTTTCCCCTTTTTTCTTTGATCTCTCTTCCTTGGAAGTCTATTCGGCGGGATGCTCTTCATATGTGAACTCAGTAATGAAATCCTCTACTACTTGGCCATTGATAACCATTCTAGGTTCATACTGAATGTCATACTCTCCTAGTTTTACATCCCAAGCCATTAGTCTACCCGATGTATCATTCTTGTGAACAACTTAATGCAAAGCTAGGTATGTATAAACCATGATAGTATGAGCATGAAAATACAGCTTCATCCTTCGAGAATCTTTAATTAGGTCCAGTGCTAGTTTTTCCAACCTTATATATCGGATCTTTGCCCCTCTATAGGCCTTACTAGTATAATAAATGGGTCTTTTCACTCCATTTTATTTTCATACTAATGCCGAACTAACTGTTGATTCGAATAATGCCAAGTACTGATAAAGCTTCTCACTTAGGACAGGTCTTGAAAGTAGGGGTGGAGATCCAAAATACTTCTTCAATTATAAGAATGCGACTTCATATTTATCATTCCATTCAAACGTCTTTCGCAATAATTTAAAAAATGGTAGGCATTTCTTGGTATCTCGCAAAAAAAAACCCGTTCAATGCTACCACACGTCCAATTAGCCTTTGATCTTCCTTTTTATTTATTAGGGATTGCATGTTGATTTGAATATTATCGAGGTTAGCCTCAATACCCCTATGATTGACTATGAAGTGCAAGAACATCCCTTATTTTACCTCAAAGACATATTTTGTTGATTTGAGCTTCATTATATGTATCACCAATTGTTTGAACGTTTATCCCAAGTCTCTGATGTGGTCGATGGTCATTTGACTCTTCGTCAGCATGTCGTCGATGTACACCTCCATGTTTTTGCCAATCTGATCTTCGAACACTTTGTTTACCAGCCTATGATATATTTTTCTAGCATTTTTAAGTCCAAAAGGCATAATGTTGTAAAAGTAAGTACATCTGTTGGTGATGAACTTCCAGCTTTATTTTTATCTGATTATACCTTGAGTAAGCGTCCACAAAACTGAGGAGATCCTGATTAGAGGTAGCATCGACAAGTTGGCCAATTCTAGGAAGAGGATAATTATAGTTTGGACACATTTGGTTTAGTTCGGTGTAGTCGACAAACATATGCCACTTGTCATTCTTATTTTTTACCATAACTATATTGGAAATCCACATCGGGTATTTAACGTCTTCCATGAAGTTTTATTTATAGAACTTCTCTACTTCTTGCACGGCCATTCTCTTCTCCTCACCGAAGACACGTCATTACTGTTTTAATGGATTAACATCCTAAACTATGCTTAGCTCATGGAAAATGAACTTTGGATAAATACTCGGCATGCCTTCATGACTCCAGGTAAACACGTTCTTCCCTTTTTATTTTTCTTAAGGGTTGGATCCAGTGATGAACCGATCTGAGTTCTTCTCTTTGGGTTCTTATCATCTAAGATAATTGACTCAATCTTATATATGACCTGTCCCTTAATAATTTATCCTTGTCTCGGCGATCCAGTGTCTCGATCTGGTAAGTTGTGGTCATCTTCTTCTTCTCCTTCTATTAGTTGACGTATAATCACATTCCCTAGCTTCAATTGGAATTTATTTTACCACAACGAACCCATAATGAACGGGGAACTTCATGCACTAGTTTGTAGTGGAGGGAATTGCCTCAAGCTTACTGAACCCTACCATACCAAAGATGAGGTTGTATGCTGAATGGATGTTCATGTCCAAGATTTAGAAACGAGTCTTCTCCATTTGGCAGGTAGGCCACGTGTCGATCACAACTTCCAATTTAATTGTACCCTTCATGAGGGTAAATCATGACTGGTAAATCATCTTTAGAGTATCCATAGTGTTAGTCAGGTTAATCTTCCTTTTATCTCATAGAAGTAGGCATTCCTTTCCATGGGTTCGTCTTGGCCTATGGCGTCTCGTCCTACAATAAATTTACACCTGAAAAAATCCTTTTAACCTTATACACATGCTCCTTGGATCTCTTAGGCAGATCTGGCTTATCCTCAGAATCATCATCTCCACCTTTTTTTCTTCTCATTAGGTTTTCTACATGGAGACTCTGACCGTCTCCTAGGATTCTGCTCATCTCGTTGATCCGTTCGAACACCTTTATCCATAAATTTTGACAATTTTCCCCTCCTTATTAGAATTTTTATCTTGCTCTTTGGGGCCAAACAATTGTCCGTGTTGTTATGGTCAATCCCTATGAAATTCATAGTATTTGTTCATGTCCCTTCTACTCGTTGGGGCTTTTAGTTTGTCATGCCAATTTAGGTCTTTGCTTCCACGGATTTCCTTTAGGATATGATGGGCACCAATTGTTAGAGGAGTATACTCGTTGTATCTCTTTGGTTTGTTTGCCTTTTTGTCTTTTTTCTCTTTCTTCTATGAGTTTTTACTGGTGTTAGCTTTGGAGATACCAACTTCTTTGGCAACCATAACTTCTTCTACGTTAATTGTCTTCCTGGATTTGGCAAATAATTCAATCAATGTCCTGAATGGTCCTTTATTCAGTGCCCAATCCAACTTTTCCTACAGTAGAAGACTCATTAGGTCTCTCATTATTATTTTCTCATCATAGTTGATCACATCTAGCTACTCTCTATTGAAATATATTATGAACTTTTGAGACATCTCATCATCCTTCTGCTAAACATTCAACTGATGAGCCACCCTCTTGTCGAGATTGGTTCAAAAATAGAAATTTTTGACGAAGAGATCATCCAGTTATTTAAATCCTGAAGTCTGCCCTCGAGGTAGACTATTGTACCAGATTTGCACGGATCCCATGATTGTACTGGAGAATTCCTGACAATGCATCTCATCCAGAATATAATAAATATCAGCGGTAACTTGGTACCATTCTATATACAACACCAAATCCATCTTTCCATTATACTTTTGGCTTACCACCGGTGGCTTGAACATTACGGGCGTGGGATAACCCCTAATTAACGGGGTGAATGGAGACCCTTTCACAAAACCTCTTTGCAATGGATCCTTTGATTTAGCAATTTCACCGAGACAATCTTTTAGATTCTGAATTGACACATTCTAGGGATGGTCATCTTGCTCGGCCACGACTGTGACGGATTTGCCTGATAGGCTATGGATTTCTACCAAACTGTCTTTCTTAGAAGTCTGTTCTACTCGTGCCGAACTTTGTGAAGCTATCCCAGGTCTGGTTGGATACTCCGTTCCTATGGTGGCGTACCTTCTTAATTCTTCCCCATTTTGTCCAGGTCTCGTTGGCTCTCTGTGATATTTTCCCCTAACTGCTCATGGACCTAGATAATCAAATGCAAAAACTCTTTTCAACCTTTACAGCATGCTTGGCCTCTCTTTGGAGAAGGTATGTTCATCGTGAAAGCCCATTATTTTGAAGGATTTGGTATCCCCTGGGCGATACGATCTTTCATCTTTTGTTCTGAAGTACCAGCACTTACACCCTTATTCTTCTAAACCCCAACTCAGACTCCTTGGGTTCTCAAATGTCCGACCATGATAGGCCTATCATCTTTCATGGTAGGGAAAAGTAGGTGACATTTCTACCATCCTACCTAGGTGTTTTCCCACTGCCGGGTTAATGAGTTCTCCTGGCCTATCTTATATGTCCTAGAGTGTCTGCATTAGTTGCTTTAGAATTTCTTGCATCACCTCTTGGCCTTCGACCAGGTTCATTAGAATTTCTTTAATGTTCCCTATTCTAACAAGGGTTGGGGGTGTTATTGTTTCATTCGCACGACTAATTTTTGGATTTTTTTCCATTTATAGAATAGGGCATCTGAACAGATACGGATCTAGGGTTTTTGCATGAATAAGGTCTATGGATAGAAAATCGTAGGAAACAACAAATGGCTTATCGATTTCTCACAGACGACTCCATTCTGTTATTGTCTAAATCTGGTATATGAATTTATGAGTTTTAGTTACTATATACCAAATAATAAACAATAACATATAAAGAAATTATCAGTTTAGACTTGATAAATAAGAGAGGGATGAGAGATAAATAATTAAACCAAAGATTATCATGGTTCTGTGACACCCCACCTAATTAAATACCGGGCGATCACTCCTTTATTAAATTAAAATCAAGGTGAACAGTTGGTTCATTCTTAGCATCACTGTCGAAAAATAAATTTTTCCAATTTAGCACCCTAATTAATTAAGCTAAGCGTCAAAACCATTTTCATACATACTTTCCAATTTTTATTTAAAGAAAAATCATTTATTTTATTAACAACATTCAATAAGTAAGAAATCACACCACATTTAAATTCTGCAACATAATCCAAATAAATTTAATACATTCGTCAATCGAATGTCAACATACAAAAGCTAAAGTCACACATCCAAACTGAATAAATCCCATAATAACAATACTGGAAATAACTGAAATACAAATGTCCAATAGCAACGGAATAATGGAAAGAGCTACACATGCCCAACTAGATGAACGTACTAAGAGTGGATCCGAATGAACGAAGTTGTCTAATCAAGAGACCTGCAACTCCCACCTAAGCTGCAGCACGTTCCTTCCAAGGGATCCTAAGCAAGACGCCCCTGTGGCTGGGCACCTGTAATACATACATATATATCCGAGAGAGAGAGAGAGAAAGAAACGGGTCAGAGCCCGATAGTGTGTTTGATTTAAAATACGTTTAGCAAGTATTTAAATTGATACAGGCCAATGCAAGAACATATTAGTGCGACACTCTCTTGAGAAATTCTCACCTCTCTTCTAATGTGCACTCCTATCGCACTAACCCTCCTAATGGTTTATCTCATCATATACCATGATATCTTTCCCCAATGATTTAACTTATCTTAGGTATTTCGCAGGATTCAAAATTTAACGATACAATTGTTTGAAAAGAATATTTCAATTAATAACCAAAGTTCTCATTTTAACTTTATTAGTCAATAAAGTTTTCCAGTGTCATATTATACTTTCTCAAAACAAGTATTTACAATTTGAGTCATCAACCATATCCTACATATCAATTCACGGTAGGTAGTTCCAAATTTTAGAATTTCATATATATATATTAACTACTCGTATAATATATATATTATAACAGCACCCCAAATAAACAATTGTGCGGGCATACTCTACTATCCAAAACCCCATATCACTCATATTAAGGGAAATACAATCGGAATCACTCTCGAATTGTATTAACACATACACAAACAAAATTGAGGCGAAGAATAGATTCCAAGTCTCTAAGAGGATGGCACATGCCTGCGTCTCTTAGGACCGTCTGAACTATCACGTCGATAGCCTGTACCAAGGACATCTATCTTCTAGGGTACAAGTCAATATCCCCCATAAAGGTCCCATCGAGATAACACTGTCCCAGCGCGGTAACCTCAGGGATAGCAAGTAGCGTGGGCATGATTTTCACACATAGATAGCTTATGCATACACAATCATATAACTATACTAATATTACCATATCCATATTAGGTATATTCTCAAATCCCATAATTACGAATTTTATCCATATTATCATATTTTAGTAAACACTTATAACGGTTCATTTCTAACCTGGATTCGGTATTATTCCAACGTACCACACAAATCTCATGGCTTTATTCTCTAAATTATAAAATTCAGTAGGTATACACATTTGTCCCAAAGTAACTCTCTTACGTGTCTCTCTCTTTAAATCATAAATTCACCTACCCTTATGTAGTTATCCCAAAATACAATCTTCGCCCGTCATCAAGGGTCCCAAAATTTATTCACATGTCCTACTGGTCTTCCCTATCTCCCAAAATATTTTATTAAGGATGCCCAAGAATTATCTCACAATAAATAGAATTTAACTCATTTAAAAAGGGAAATAGGAGTCTGCCAGGAGGGGTCGATCGATCGAACCTTCGATCGATCGAAGCTCTATGCTCGATCGATCGCTAAAGAAGGTATTTCGATTTCTGCAGAATTGCAGTTACGGGTTCTACCACTTTTCTTCATCCAAATCCATATTTTCCAAACCCAAACGTCCCAAAAATTCTACTACTAACATTATAACAATATACCAGATGTTTCTAACGTAAGGCATGTACATTTCTATCATTTAAACATGGATTATCGACCCAAAATTTCATCTAATTATCACGAACCCTAAAATTTTCTTAAACGGGTTTCTAACAAATTTTCTCCAGAATTTCCTTCTTATAATCATCAAAATTTCGTGGTTAATTTCCTCTACATGGCAAGGGTTTCCAGAATCATCATATAAACCAATACTACATGGATTTTCCTATCACAAATTGGGTTTTCTTCCATTAAAACTCAACCTAATTACTCATAAACTAATATGAAAGATGCATTAACGAAATAAGCAAGATAAACACTTGCCTGGGATTTTTGGTGTTCTGATTTGCAGATGTTTTTGGTGTGGTTGCGTAGCCCGTTGCGCGATCTACGCGTTGGTGGTGGTGGCGATGCAAACGGTTGGATTTCGGGCCTTGAATTTGCCTTGAGAGCTCTCTCCTTCCTCTCCTATGGCCGTCACTTTTGTTTTGAGTTTCTAACCCTAGATGACAATCCAGATATCTGATATAACCCTTTGGATTTTCGTGGGTTTAATTACCCATAAATGTTAAATGTCCAAAATGCCCTCCCGGGGTATCACTTAGGCCTAAAAATCCCCCGAGACCCAAACTGAACCCCCGGGTACACTTTTCTGACTATCTCGACCCTTCCGGATGCGTTGGCGCACTCAAAACGACTATTCAAATGACTTATAAAATATTCACTTTTATTTATCAATATTTAGTCCCGACGCGACACGGGCGCGTCCCAATTTAAATTTCCAAAATTGTCATTTTATTCACTCGTGACATTCAATATAATCAATATCATATATTACTTTGCTCATTAGTAATATTCAATAAATTTCCCATAATTACTAACTCTCGTGATGTTAATAATTATAACATAATTAATATCCAGATTTTTATTAAATAATTAACTCACATTAAATTGAATAAGTCCCCAATTTAATATAGCATAAAAATACGGGGTATTACATACTTCCCCCCTAATAACGGAATTTCATCCCGAAATTCGGAAAACAAGGCATACCTGGTAAGAACAAATCTGGATATCTCTCGCGCATATCGGCCTTGCGCTCCCAAGTGGATTCCTCCACATTGTGGTGCTCCCACTGGACCCGTACAAGTGGAACTATCTTTGACCTCAATATCCTCTCACTGTAGTCTAGGATAGCCATCGCTCTCTCCTCGTAAGAGCTGTCAGGTTGTAGGTCTATCTCATCTATTACATTGTGAGTATGGGCCATATCATCCCGAAGATACCGCCTCAATGACGAGATGTGAAATACATCTTGAATGCGATGCAAATGTTCTGGAAGTCCTAATCTGTATGCTACCGGCCCAATCCTCTCGATTATGGGAAATGGTCCCACGTACCTCGGAGCCAACTTCCCCTTCTTCCCGAACCTCATCACTCCCTTCATAGGAGATACACGCAATAAAACTCGGTCCCCCACATTAAACTCTCGGAAGAATCATTTCGCATCGGCGTAGCTCTTCTGCCTGTCCTGGGCTACCCGAATGCGACTCCTGATCATCTCAATCCTCGCGGAGGTTTCCTGAGTTACCTCCGGTCCTAGCATCTTGTTATCCCCTACCTCGAGCCAACAAGTTGGAGAACGACAAGGCCTACCATACAAAGCCTCAAATGGAGTCATACCAATTGTAAACTGATAAGAGTTATTATAAGCAAACTCTACCAGTGGAAGATGTGGCTCCCAACCTCCTCCAAAATCAAGAACACACATGCGTAGCATATCCTCTAACATCTAATTAGTACGCTCTGTCTGTCCATCTGTTTGTGGGTGATAAGCTGAACTCAACCTCAACTCAGTACCCATAGCCTCCTGAAAGCTTTTCCAAAATCGTGACACGAAGATCTTGCCTCTATCTGACACAATATTCAGGGGCACCCCATAAAATCTGACAATCTCGGCAATAAACAGCTGAGCATACTGACCCGTGGTATAATCTGTCAGCACCGGTAGAAAATGAGCCACCTTGGTCAGACGGTCTACAATCACCCATATAGAGTCATGGCCCCGCTGTGATGTAGGCAACCCTGTAATAAAATCCATGGAAATGATCTCCCACTTCCACGCGGGTACTTCCAATGGATGAAGCAACCCTGACGGTTTCTGATGATCCACCTTCACCAGCTGGCAGGTAGAACATTTGGACACGAACTCAGCAATGTCCTTCTTCACCCACTCCACCAGTATTGCCTCCTCATATCCTGGTACATCTTATCTCCTCCAGGATGTACTGCAAATTGGGACCTGTGAGACTGGGTCATCACTGCATGACGTAATTCATCCCCTTCAGGAACTACTAACCTCCCATTAAACCGCAAACCTCCATCGGAACTAACAGAATAGGACTCAGCATTCTCGGCTAGAAGTCTCAAAATATACTCTTGGCAAAACGGGTCTGTGGTTTGTGCCTATATTACCCTCATAACAATCTCGGGTGTGACTGTCATATCAGATATGAAGGAACGGGCTACTGCATCCTGGTGGCCTAACTCCTTCCACTTTGCTTTCCAGACGTTTTCTACTTCATCTACCGATCTACGACTCAACGCATCAGCAACTACGTTGGCCTTCCCCGGATGATACTGTATGTCAAACTGATAGTCCTTCACAAACTCTAACCATCTGCGCCTACGCATATTCAGCTCTCGGTGAGTGAATAGGTACTGCAGTGACTTGTGGTCTGTGAACAAACGGAACTTCTCGTAGTGCCTCCATATCCTCAATGCAAAGACGACCGTTGCTAACTCCAGGTCGTGGGTGGGGTAATTCTTCTCATGCGGCTTAAGCTTATGGGAAGCAAAAGCTATTGCCTTCTCTTCCTGCTGAAGTACTCCCCCAAGTCCCCGTAAGGAAGCATCGGTGTAAACCAGGTACTCCACACCCGACTTCAGTAAAGCAAGGACTGGTGCTGAAGTAAGCTTGTCTTTCAGCTCGTTGAAAGCTAATTGACAAGCGTCATCCCACACATATGGTACTCCCTTGCGAGTCAGATTCGTCAACGGACCCGCTATTTTGGAGAATCCCCGAATGAATCTCCTGTAGTAACCAGCTAACCCCAAGAAACTACGCACTTCCGTCGGTGTCGTGGGCTGTCCCCACTCCCTCACCGCTGATACTTTACTCGGGTCAACTGCTATCCCCTGCTCAGAAACAACATGTCCCAAGAACTGTACCTCTCGCAACCAGAATCCACACTTCTCATACTTAGCATACAACTGATGCTCTCGTAGAGTCTGAAGAACCAGCCTCAAGTGCTCGGCATGCTCCTCCTCGGAGTGTGAATATATCAAAATGTCATCTATGAAGACGATGACAAACTGATCCAAGAACTCTCTGAATACTCGGTTCATCAAGTCCATGAAAATGGCTGGAGCATTTGTGAGTCCGAACGGCATCACCCTGAACTCATAGAACCCATATCTCGTCAAGAAGGCAGTTTTTGAAACATCCTGCTCTCTAATACGTAACCGATGGTACCCCGACCTCAGATCTATCTTCGAAAATAAAGTTGCTCCCCTCAACTGGTCGAACAGGTCATCGATTCGAGGCAACAGACTTATTCCGTATCGTGACCTTGTTCAACTCCCGGTAGTCCACACATAACCTCAGTGAACCATCTCTCTTCTTCACAAACAAAACTGGAGCGCCCCAAGGTGAGGTACTCCTGAGAATGAAGCCCTGAACTAACAGCTGCTCTATCTGATCTCGTTGCTCTCGCATCTCTGTCGGAGCCATATGGTACGGTGCGCGTGCTATAGGTCTCGTATCTGGCAATAAATCTATAACAAAGTCTATCTCTCGACTGGGGGTAGGCCTGGTATTTCCTGAAACACATCGGGATACTCACGAACAACTGGAATCGAGTCTAACGGGATTTCAACCTCATTAGAGGTATCCTCCTCTATTTAATATAAATGAGCGGTCGAACCTCTCTCTGGGCGAGGCATCACCACTACAAACATCTCTTGCCCCGGAATGGCAAAAACAATGCTCCTACGGAAGCAATCAATCATGGATCTATAAGCTGCGAGCCAATCCATACCAATAATAACATCATGCCCATGCATATCTAAGACTAACATGTCTGCAGGTAATTCCAAACTACCAATCTCTACCCCCACTCCCCGGGATATAAAGAAAAGTGAACCATTCCCCAGTGGTGAGTCTACCTACGTTACAGTGCTCTCTACTGTGGTTAATAACCCTAAGGTCTTCGCATAATATGTAGCTATAAAATAATGCGTTGTCCCAGTAACAAACAAAATTTGACCCAAAGTTTCATGGATAGAAAACATACCCCAAATAGCGGGTGGTGCCTGTGGGGCGGCTGCCTGGTGGACATTATAGATATGTCTGTACTGTAACTGCCCCTGCTGCACTGGAGCTACTGGAAAGGTTGGCAGGCTTAGTACCTGAGTTGGTGCTGGGAGAGCGATTGGAAAAGTGGCCCCTGTGGATCATTACGGGCACCCTGCTGCTGTGGGGCCCTAACACTCTCTGGGCAATCCTGGCGTTTATGGCCATGCGTGCCACACACGAAACATCAGGCTCTTAAGTTTCTCCCCCTCTGACCCTGCTGCTGTCGGTGTCGGCCTTGCTGACTTGGAACTTTATTCCTCTTTCGAAACTGCTTCATTTTACCACGTTGTTGACCAGAACTGACTTGGTCTTGGGTAGTTTGTTGTTGTAATTTAGATGTCTTCGCACATTTGTCAGCTTTAGTCACATGCATTTGGTTAACCTCTCTAGGTCTTTTGCCTCCTTTAAGTTGTAGGCTGTGTTCTTGGTATTGTAAAACTGCAGTGGTAACTGCTTGTGCCACGATACCTGCTAACTCGGCGGTTGATACTTTCTCTGGGGATACCTGAGGTATGAGTCGATCTTGCTCATTGAATCCCTTAACCGTTTTAGCTAGTTCTTCTTGACGGTCCATCTGAAAATTTAAATAAATTTTGAGGAGTTGATCATTCAAATAAACAAATCGCAGAAGCACGAATTCCCAATGTATAGAGATGAACACAACATTCCTAGTATTTAGGGCTCTATATCAAAGAAAGCAATGCTGAAAGCATAATAGGCCGCACAGATCCTAAAGGACACTAGAACCTGATGCTCTGATACCACCTGTGACACCTCGCCTAATTAAATACCGGGCGATCACTCCTTTATTAAATTAAAATCAAGGTGAACAGTTGGTTCATTCTTAGCATCACTGTCGAAAAATTAAATTTTCCAATTTAACACCCTAATTAATTAAGCTAAGCGTCAAAACCATTTTCATACATACTTTCCAATTTTTATTTAAAGAAAAATCATTTATTTTATTAACAACATTCAATAAGTAAGAAATCACACCACATTTAAATTCTGTAACATAATCCAAATAAATTTAATACATTCGCCAATCGAATGTCAACATGCGAAAGCTAAAGTCACACATCCAAACTGAATAAATCCCATAATAACAATACTGGAAATAACTGAAATACAAATGTCCAATAGCAACGAATTAATGGAAAGAGCTACACATGCCCAACTAGATGAACGTACTAAGAGTGGATCCGAATGAACGAAGTTGTCTAATCAAGAGACCTACAACTCCCACCTAAGCTGCAGCGCGTTCCTTCCAAGGGATCCTAAGCAAGACGCCCCTGTGGCTGGGCACCTGTAATACATACATATATATACAAGATAGAGAGAGAAAAAGAAACGGGTCAGAGCTCGATAGTGTGTTTGATTTAAAATACGTTTAGCAAGTATTTAAATTGATACAGGCCAATGCAACAACATATTAGTGCGACACTCTCTTGAGAAATTCTCACCTCTCATCTAATGTGCACTACTATCGCACTAACCCTCCTAATGGTTTATCTCATCATATAACACGCTATCTTTCCCCAAAGATTTAACTTATCTTAGATATTTCGCAGGATTCAAAATTTAACGATACAATTGTTTGAAAAGAATATTTCAATTAATAACCACAGTTCTCATTTTAACTTTATTAGTCAATAAAGTTTTCCAGTGTCATATTATACTTTCTCAAAACAAGTATTTACAATTTAAGTCATCAACCATATCCTACATATCACTTTACGGTAGGTAGTTCCAAATTTCAGAATTTCATATATATATTAACTACTCGTACAATATATATATTATAACAGCACCTCAAATAAACTATGGTGCGGGCATACTCTACTATCCAAAACCCCATATCACTCATATTAAGGGGAATACAATCGGAATCACTCTCTAATTGTATTAACACATACACAAACAAAATTGAGGCGAAGAATAGATTCCAAGTCTCTAAGAGGATGGCACATGCCTGCGTCTCTTGGGACCGTCTGAACTATCACGTCGATAGTCTGTACCAAGGACATTTATCTTCTAGGGTATAAGTCAATATCCCCCATAAAGGTCCCATCGAGATAAGACTGTCCCAACGCGGTAACCTCAGGGATAACAAGTAGCGTGGACATGATTTTCACACATAGATAGCTTATGCATACACAATCATATAACTATACTAATATTACCATATCCATATTAGGTATATTCTCAAATCCCATAATTATGACTTTTATCCATATTATCATATTTTAGTAAACACTTATAACGATTCGTTTCTAACTTGGATTCGGTATTATTCCAACGTACCACACAACTCTCATGGCTTTATTCTCTAAATTATAAAATTCAGTAGGTATACACATTTGTCCCAAAGTATCTCTCTTACGTGTCTCTCTCTTTAAATCATAAATTCACTTACCCTTATGTAGTTATCCCAAAATACAATCTTAGCCCGTCATCAAGGGTCCCAAAATTTATTCACATGTCCTACTGGTCTTCCCTATCTCCCAAAATATTTTATTAAGGATGCCAAAGAATTATCTCATAATAAATAGAATTTAACTCATTTAAAAAGGGAAATAGGAGTCTGCCAGGAGGGGTCGATCGATCGAGGTCTGGGGCTCGATCGATCGAACCTTCGATCGGTCGAAGCTCTATGCTCGATTGATCGATCAAGCAGGTATTTCGATTTCTGCAGAATTGCAGTTACGGGTTCTACCATTTTCTTCATCCAAATCCATATTTTCCAAACCCAAACGTCCCAAAAATTCTACTACTAACATTATAACAATATACCAGATGTTTCTAACGTAAGGCATGTACATTTCTATCATTTAAACATGGATTATCAACCCAAAATTTCATATAATTATCAAGAACCCTAAAATTTTCTTAAACAGGTTTCTAACAAATTTTCTCCAGAATTTCCTTCTTATAATCATCAAAATTTCGTGGTTAATTTCCTCTACATGGCAAGGGTTTCCAGAATCATCATATAAACCAATACTACATGGATTTTCCTATCACAAATTGGGTTTTCTTCCATTAAAACTCAACCTAATTACTCCTAAACTAATATAAAAGATGCATTAACGAAATAAGCAAGATAAACACTTGCCTGAGATTTTTGGTGTTCTGATTTGCAGATGTTTTTGATGTGGTTGCGTAGCCCGTTGCGCGATCTACGCGTTGGTGGTGGTGGCGATGCAAACGGTTGGATTTCGGGCCTTGAATTTGCCTTGAGACCTCTCTCCTTCCTCTCCTATGGCCGTCACTTGTGTTTAGAGTTTCTAACCCTAGATGACAATCCAGATATCTGATATAACCCTTTGGATTTTCGTGGGTTTAATTACCCATAAATGTTAAATGTCCAAAATGCCCTCCCGGGGTACCACTTAGGCCTAAAAATCCCCCGAGACCCAAACTATACCCCCGGGTACACTTTTCTGACTATCTCGACCCTTCCGGACGCGTTGGCGCACTCAAAATGACCATACGAACGACTTATAAAATATTCACTTTAATTTATCAATATTTAGTCCCGACGCGACACGGGCGCGTCCCGATTCAAATTTCCAAAATTGTCATTTTATTCACTCGTGACATTCAATATAATCAATATCATATATTACTTTTATCATTAGTAATATTCAACAAATTTCCCATAATTACTAACTCTCGTCATGTTAATAATTATAACATAATTAATATCCGAATTTTTATTAAATAATTAACTCACATTAAATTGAATAAATCCCCAATTTAATATAGCATAAAAATACGGGGTATTACAGGTTCGACCTAATGAGATGCCTACGTTCACAGGTGTTGTGTTGATTATATGTAAATAAATATGCAAAAGCCGTGAAAAAGATAACACAATCTCTCAAGGTTCTGTCTAAGGTTTGTATATGGCTGTCAAGCAAATTGATTTTAGGATCCCTTTTCATGTGGGATTGAGTTCTATTTATAGATAGTTATTTATGAGATAGAGTAGTGGAAAAGGTAGAATGCCTTTATAAGTTAAGCAGTTACACATTTCTACATTGCAGGAAATGGCTAATGATGATTAAGTTACAACCTACTGAAAAGGTGGTCCACCACATAGGATAATCCTTGTGCATATTCGTGCGAATGGGCTTCCCGTATTCCATCGTGTGGCTCACACATGCCTTGGTGGGGATAGCTGTTAACATCGGCTTGTGGTGTTTAGTTATCCAGTTGACCAGGAATATCACTGAGCTGGTCAGAATGGTTGTAGCCGATCAAGTTTAATAAGTAAACTGATTACATTCTAATGACTAGTGTTATAACACTATTTATCCATTTCATATCCCATATTTATGGTTCAACACTGCCTATTTAGAAGAGTGTCTTTTCTTCAAACCATTTAATGGGAAGCATGGGCAAATGGAGCCATAAGGTAGTGGTGGTTTCTTTTGCATCTTGTGGATTAAAATTAGGTTCCCATTTTCTAACTGTGAGATAACAGTTCAAAACCACCCATGGTTCTCTTGTTAAAACATAATGATAAATGCATGGGACTTGACCGTATATGATAGCAATATGAATAGTGACCTTTGGTTGATTTAAAAAAAAATCAATATGCCTATGAAGTAAAGTTAGGCATCATACTTCTTTTGAAAATAAAAGGTCAAAACATATGAAGCCATGAGTGTGAATAAAACCCATTTCTACAGATTGAGAAATGATCACATACGTGTAATACCCCGTATTTTAATCGCCTTTAAAATTGGGGATTTATTAAATTTAATTGAGTATTAATTTAATATTAATTCAGAATTTTATTTTAAATATTTACTAGCATGACGAGAGTTAGTAATTATTGGGAATTTGTTGAATATTACTAGATGAGTAAAGTAATATATGAGATTAATTTTATTAAAATTATAACGATTAAATAAAAATTCAATTATGGAAATTTAAGTCGGGACGCGCCTGTGTCGTGTCGAAACTAAATTATTATTATAAATGTGAATAAATTATAAGTCGCCTGTATGATCGTTTCGAGTGCGCTAATGTGTCCGGAAGGGTCGAGATAGTCAGAAAAGTGTACCCGGGGGCTTCGTTTGGGTCCCGGGGCATTTTTAGGCCTAACCGGCACCTCAGAGGGGAAATTTAGTCAAATCAAAATTTGGCCTTAAATAAATGACGAAAATTGGGACATTATTATCAGATATTAATAGAGTCTTCTAGGGTTAACACTCTAAAAAATATAGAACGGCAGTGAGAGGAAGGGAAGGGAAAGATTTTCCAAGAAATCCAAGGACAAGAAGAAATTAGATTACACCACAACCACCACCAAAACATAGATCGCACGATGATGAACGCAGCCATATCTTTTTCATCAACAAATTAGACCCTTGAATCCCAGGCTAGTATCTATCTTGCTACTTTTCTAGTTGATGTTTCACCCATATTAGATTAGAATTGATAATTATAGGTTTCATGTAAGGATTTGAGGATTTAGAGAATTTAAATCACATGTTTTTGGAGAAAATATATATGTTCTGGAAATCTCAACCCATGTAGAGGATTAACCAAGAAATTGTATTGATTTAGAAGTGAGAAATCTGGAAAAAGAATTTAGAAGAATGGAAGTTTAATGTAAAATTAGGGTTCTTGATAATTATGATGAATTACCCCTTTAATTCAATACTTTTGATGAATTTGTACATGCTTCACGTAGGAAATCATGTATATAGATATATGTAACCAATTGTAAGTTTGTTTGGGAGTTTGGGGATCGTTAATGGAGTTTTGTTTGAGGTTGGATAAGAAAACCCGTAGTTAATAATAGCAGAATTAGGAATACCTATTTCATCGATCGATCGACCCAAGAGTGTCGATTGATCGACTAATCAATCGATCGACCCCTTTCCTTGATCGATCGACCCCTCCTGGAAAACTAAATATTTTTCCTCTTCTTGTTTAATCCGATTAAAATACGTAGGAACCCTTGATTATTATTTTTAGAGTATAATGGGTCATATAGAGGACCAGTAGGGTCTAAGTAAATTCCGTTGAGTGAAATTTTATATGGAATGAAATTGTGGGTTAACCGGGGGTTTCCTTACACATGAGAAATTGTGCGTACGTTCACTAAAGAATTGAGAAACTCGTGGAAGACTTAGACCAGAAGGTTAGAGAGGGTGTACCAACTGAAATTATATTTAGTAAGAAAGAATACTTCGAGAGATGAGAAGTAAGTACACAATGATTTTAATTAAGAGTAAAATAGATGAATCCTTTATGCGAGGTAATTGGGTAAAATTATACTAAGTACGGTTAATAATTATTATTATTGGGTAGTGAGCGAACCTAATCGAAAAAATGGAAATATTTATATATATGACTGAGTGCATGTGTATATATTTATATGATGCTTGTGTATAATCATACCTGCGCTACTTGCTATCACGGAGGTTATCGCACCGGATCAGTCTTATCTCGATGGGACCTTTATGGGGGATATTGACTTGTACCCTAGAACATAGGATTCCTTGGTACAGGCTATCTGAGAATGATAGTCAGACGAACCTAAGAGATGTGCGAGGTATGTGTTGACCTCTTAGTGACTTGGAACTATGCTTCACTTCCATTGTGTGTGTGTTTTGTTAATACAGTTCGAGAGTGATTCCAAACTAGTATTTCCCTTAGTACGAGTGATACAGGGACTTGATAGAAGAGTATGCCATCACCATAGATTTTATGTGGGGTGCCGATAGTATATATTTTATATGAGTGACTAATATATATATATATATATATATATATATATATGTACATTTATATGGAAACTTTCTACTGTGCGTCTAAGTAGTTAAGTAATGAATAAGGACTCCAACTTTATAATAAGTATTAGGGTACTTTGTAATGGTACTGAGTTGTTCGAAGTAACGTAAGAAATCTGGAAGAGATTAATTTTCTAAACTAAATATCATAGCCTTAGTACTTCTCGGGAAAAAAACTTTATGGAAAATAAGTTAGATAGACTTATGAGTTTAGTAGTACGGTAGGCGTGCACACTAGATGAGAAGTGAGAATTCTCAAGAGAGTGTCGCATACTAACATGGTTGTCAGATTAGCCAGTAAGCATTTTTAAATACTTGCTAAACTATTTTAAAACTGCTTTACACTTGGGCCCTAACCCGTCTTCTCCCATTTCGCTCTCTTGTATATATATGTTTGTGTTATAGGTGCCCAGCCACAGGGGCGTCAGACATAGGATCTTTGGATTGTACGTGCTGCAGCTATGTGGGAGTTGCAGGCCCTTGCTTTAGAAGACCTCTTCATTGATTCAGTTCCTATTTTAGTTCTTCATAGTTATGGCATGTGTCGCCCGATTTCCTATTCCGGTTTGAATTGTTAGAGATTTATATTTATTTATATTTCCAGTATTCAGTATTCATTGGGAGTTAAATTTTGTTAGGATGATTTCTTTTATGGTTCTTTAACTTGGTTTGTTTAATCTAGATGGCTTAATTATCTTGTGTTGATTTCCATACTTAGGATTTATGTGATTCCTAAATTGTTGTTTATTTAAAAAGGTTTTCACATTGAAATTTAAAATTGAAATAAGACTTTAAATTGTTTTGACACTTAACTTAATTACTTAGGGTGTTTAAATTGGAAATAATTATTTTGCGACAGTGATGCTAAGAATGAACCAACCGTTCACCTTGATTTTAATTTAATAAAGGACTAATCAACCGGTATTTAATTAGGAGGGGTGTCACAGGTGGTATCAAATCATCAGGTTATAGTGTCCTTTAGGACCTGTACGACTTATTTTCGCTTCCAGCTTAGCGTCTTTTATTTATACCCCTATTTTTAGGACAATTGTATTCTTGTATTTACGCTTACGTCTTCAACTATTTGAGATTTAATAATAACGGTAGACTAATAAACTTCCTTCTTGTTTCAAATGCCTCCGAGATGCGCACCCCGAGACAAGAATGGCCAGCTTCAGCAGCCAGAAGCTCCGGCTCAGGGAATGATGAATGCAACTGAAGTAGCCACCATTTTTGCTCAGGTGGTGAATTCTGCATTAGCGATGGTGCAACAGGTTCCACCCCAGGTTCAGGCAGTGGCACCAATACCAGCACAGCTTCCCATTGCACGGTAGCGGGTCAGGGATGCCTTTGAGAAGGCTCATCCCCCGGATTTCTCGAGTAGTTCGGACATCGTAGTCACTAGCCAATTGAAGAAGGATATCCATAGGCATCTACGCATGTATGAGTGAACCGACGTGCAGAGACAGTTACTGGCTTCCTTCAAGATAGTGGGGGCCTCTTTGCAGCGGTGGGAGTCCACCACCACCTTGGAGGAGAGGGACACCATATCGATTCAGTCATTTTGGGCACAGTTTGACCACAAGTATTTCCTATTCGTCGTGCAGACTGAGATGAGGCGGAGGTTACTGAATATCAAGTAAGAGAGTATGAGCATTGATGAATATGAGTAGTTCACTAAACTTCTCACTATAGTGCCGGATGAGGCACCCACTGAGGAGAAAAAAATATTACTATTTTTAGATGGATTGGCCTGGAGGATTCGCCAGCACCTCATAGGTAATTTATCATTGGGTAGTTATACTGATGTACTCAACGCCGCTCTGTTGTACTATTAGGATCACCACTTCCATCAGAAGGGGAGCAAACGAGCAGGGGAGTCCAACAAGAAGGGCAGGACAGGGGTCAATAGTATTAGTGAGGCACCAACAGCCCAAGGGCAGACCCGTCACAGTGAGCAGATTTCCCATAAGGGGGACCCCGCCAAGCGATTCCGATGAGGTGATTTGAGGCAGGGATTTAGGGGATTTAGACAGGGCCAACAGGGCCAGTCCAGTCAGCATGGCCAACAGGGCCAACACCGACAGCAGCAGGGCCAATAATGTTTTTAACAGGGCCAGTGGCGGAGTGGTAACGACCAACAGGGCCGTGGTTGGCAGGGGCAAAGGGGAGGTAACTTTAGGGGCATATGTTTTGGATGTGGAAAGAATGACCATGGGCATCAGGATTTCCCAGAGGGGGATAGGGCCCCATAGCCGCAGGGTGCCCGTAATGAGCCGCAGAGGCCACTCTTTCCAGCCGCCCTCCCAGTGCCAGCTTAGATGCTAGACCTATCATCCATCCCAATAACTCTATTCCAGCATGGGAAATTGTAGTATGGACGTGTCGATGATGCCCACTAGGCCGCAGCACCTCAGGCGCCACCCGCGATTGAGGGTACATTTCCTATCCATGGCACTATGGGTCGGGTTTTATTTAATACTGAGGTGTTGCACTGTTTTATAGCTATTCATTTTGCACGGGCCTTAGGGTTATTAAACATGGCAGAGAGTATAGTGACATGCGTAGACTCACCACTGAGGAATGTGTCCTTGATTTTCTTTGTATGCTGGGGTGTAGGTATAGAGATTGGTAGCTTGATTTTACATACAAACATGCTAGTTTTAGATATGCATGAGCACGACGCCATTATTAGCATGGATTGGCACGCTGCGTACAAAGCCATGATAGATTGTTTAGGTAGGAGTATTATCTTCGCCATTCTGGGGAAAGATATGTTTTTGGTGGCGATGCCTCACCCAAAGGGAGGATCTTCCACCCATTTATATTATATAGAGGAGGATATCTCTAAGGAGGTTATGATTCCCCTGAATTTGATTCCGGTTGTTCGTGAGTATTCAGATGTATTCCAGGAGATACCAGGCCTACCCCCCGGTTGAGAGATAGATTTTGTCATAGACTTGATGCCGGGCACTCGATCGATAGCACGTGCACCGTACTGTATGGCTCCAGCGGAGATGAGGGAGTTACGAGATCAAATAGAGAAATTGCTGGGATAGGGCTTCATTCGAAGGATAACCTCACTTTGGGGTGCTCTGATGTTGTTTGTAAATAAGAGAGATGGTTCACTGAGGTTGTGCATGGATTACCGGGAGATGAACAGGGTCACGATATGGAATAAATATTCATTGCCTCGAATCGATGACCTATTCGACCAGTTAAGAGGAGCAACCTTATTTTCAAAGATAGATTTGAGGTCGGGATATCATCAGCTACAGATTAGGGAGCATGATGTGTCGAAGACTACTTTCTTGACGAGATATGGATCCTATGAGTTTTGAGTCATGCCGTTTGGACTGACAAATGCTCCAACTGTATTCATGGATTTGATGAACCGAGTGTTCAGAGAGTTCTTAGATAAGTTTTTCATCGTCTTCATAGATGACATCCTGATTTACTTATAGAACGAGGAGGAGCATGTCGAGCACTTGAGATAGGTTCTTCAGACTCTACGAGAACATCAGTTGTATGCTTAGTATGAGAAGTGCAGATTCTAGTTACAGGAGGTACAATTTTTGGGGCATGTTGTGTCGAAATTGAGGATATCGATTGAACCGAGCAAAGTGTTGGTAGTGAGGGAGTGGGGATAGCCCAAGACACCGATAAAGGTGCATAGTTTCTTGGGGTTAACAGGGTACTATAGGAGGTTCATCTGAGATTTTTCGAAGATAGTGGGTCCATTGACGAATCTGACTCGTAAGGGTCATATGTATGGGGTAATGCTTGTCAATTGGCTTTTGACGAGCTGAAAGATAAGTTGACTTAGGCGCCAGTTCTTGCTTTGCCCAAGCCGGGAGTGGAGTACCTGGTGTACACTGACGCCTCTTTACGGGGGCTCGGGGGAGTACTTCAGTAGAAGGAGAAGGCTATAGCTTTTTCCTCCCGCAAGCTTAAGCCTCACAAAAGGAATTATCCCACCCATGACCTAGAGTTAGTAGCGGTCGTATTTGCATTGCAGATTTGGAGACATTACTTGTTGGGGGAGAAGTTTCGCTTGATCACAGACCACAAGTCACTGCAATACTTGTTCACTCAGAGAGAGTTGAACTTTCATCAGCGCAGATGGTTGGAGTTTATGAAAGACTACCACTTCGAGATACTGTACCATCCGGGGAAGGCTAACATAGTTGCTGATGCATTAAGCCGTAGACCGAAAGGTGACGTAGCAGAAGTATGGAGAGCGAAGTGGAAAGAATTGGGTCACCAGGATGTGGTAGCCCATTCCTTTATATCGATTATGTCAGTCACACCCGATATTGTCATGAGGGTGATACAGGCACAAGCAGCGAATACGTTTTTCCATGAGCAAATTGTACGGCTCTTAGCTGAGGGTGCTGAATCCTATTCAGTGAGCTTTGATGGGGGTTTAAGGTTTAATGGGAGATTGGTGGTCCCAGAAGGAGAAGACTTACGTCATACAGTGATGTTATAGTCACACGGGTCTAGATTTGGGTACATCCCGAAGGGGATAAGATGTACCAGGATATGAGGTGACAATACTGGTGGAGTGGGATGAAGAAGGACATTGCAGAGTTCGTGTCCAAATATTCTACCTGTCAGATGGTAAATGTGGACCACCAGAGCCGCCGATGTTACTTCAGCCATTGGTGATACCTACATGGAAATGGGAAAGTATTTCCATGGACTTCATTACTGGGTTGCCTACATCACAGCGGGGTCACGATTCCATATGGGTTATAGTGAATCGATTGACCAAGGTAGCTTATTTTTTGACAGTACGGACAGACTACACCACGATCCAGTATGCACAGTTATTCATTGCCGAGATCATTAGGATACATGGGGTGCCCCTGGATATTGTGTCTGACAGAGACCAGATTTTCGTGTCGCGCTTCTAGGAGAGCTTTCAGGAGGCCATGGGTACAGAGTTGAGATTGAGTTCAACTTACCACCCACAGACAGAAGGAAAAATAAAGCGTACCAATCAGATGCTGGAGGATATGCAACGCATGTGTGTCCTTAATTTTGGAGGAGGTTGGGAGTCGTATCTTTCACTAGTGGAGTTCGCTTATAATAACTCCTATCAGTTCATGATCGGCATGGGCCCATTTGAGGCATTGTATGGCAGGCCTTGTCGTTCTCCCGCTTGTTGGCTAGAGGTGGGGGACAACAAGTTTCTCGGGCCAGGGGTGATTCAGGAGACTTCAGTTAGGATTGACCTTATCAGGAGTCGCATTCGTCTAGCCTAGGACTGACAGAAGAGCTACACCGATACAAAGCGGTCCTGTAAAGATTTTAGCGTGGGGGACCAAGTATTACTGCGTGTATCTACTATGAAATGAGTAATGAGGTTCAGGAAGAAGGGGAAGTTGGCTCCGAGGTATGTGGGCCTAATTCCTATTATCGAGAGTATTGGGCTGGTAACATACATATTAGGGTTGCTAGAGAACTTGCACCGTATTCACGATGTATTCCACATCTCGTCATTGAGACGATATCTTCGGGATGATATGGACCATACTCACATCGCGATAGAGGAGATTAAGTTATAGCCCAACAGTTCTTATGAGTAGAGACCAGTGGCTATCCTAGACCATAGCGAGAGGAAAATGAGGTCGAAGGCAGTTCCACTTGTACGGGTCTAGTCGGAGCATCATAATGTGGAGGAATCCACTTAGGAGCGCGAGGCAGATATGCGTGAAAAATATCCAGATCTATTTTTGCTAGGTATGCCTTATTTTCTAAATATCGGGACGAAATTCCGTTATTAGGGGGAAAGTATGTAATACCCCGTATTTTTATGGCCTTTAAAATTGGGGATTTATTAAATTTAATTGAGTATTAATTTAATATTATTCTGGAATTTTATTTTAAGTATTTACTAGCGTGACGAGAATTAGTAATTATTGGGAATTTGTTGGATATTACTAGATGAGTAAAGTAATATATGAGATTGATTTTGTTAAATTGTCACGAGTAAATAAAATGACAATTATGGAAATTTAAGTCGGGACGCTCCTGTGTCGTGTCGGGACTAAATTATTATTATAAAAGTGAATAAATTACAAGTCGTCCGTATGGTCGTTTCGAGTGCGTCAACGTGTCCGAAAGGGTTGAAATACTCAGAAAGTGTGTCCGGGGGTTTAGTTTGGGTCTCGGGGCATTTTTAGGCCTAACCGGCACCCCGGAGGGGAAATTTAGTCATTTCCAAATTTGGCCTTAATTAAATGACGAAAATTGGGACATTATTATCATATATTAATAGAGTCTTCTAGGGTTAACAGTCTCAAAAATATAGAACGAAAGTGAGAGGAAGGAAGGGAAAGCTTTTCCAAGAAATCTAAGGCCAAGAACAAAATAGATTACACCACTTCCACCACCAAAACATAGATTGCACGACGATGAATGCAACCATATCTTTTTCATCAACAAATCAAACCCTTGAATCCCAGACAAGTATCTATCTTGCTACTTTTGTAGTTGATGTTTCACCCATGTTAGATTAGAATTGATAATTATAGTTTTCATGTAAGAATTTGAGGATTTAGAGAATTTAAAGCACATGTTTTTGGAGAAAATATATATGTTCTGGAAATCTCAACCCATGTAGAGGATTAACCAAGAAATTGTATTGATTTAGAAGTGAGAAATCTAGAAAAAGAATTTAGAAGAATGAAAGTTTAATGTAAAATTAGGGTTCTTGATAATTATGATGAACTACCCCTTTAATTCAATACCTTTGATGAATTTGTACATACTTCACGTAGGAAATCATGTATATAGATATATGTAACTAGTAGTAAGTTTTTTTGGGAGTTTGGGGATCGTTAATAGAGTTTTGGTTGAGGTTGGAGAAGAAAACCCGTAGTTAACAATGGCAGAATTTGGAATACCTGCTTGATCGATCGATCGACCCAAGAGTGTCGATCGGTTGACTGATCAATCGATCGAACCCTTTCCTCGATCGATCGACCCCTCCTGGAAAACTGCATATTTTTTTCCTTTTTTCTTAATCCGGTTAAAATACGTAGGAACCCTTGATTATTATTTTTAGATTATAACGGGTCATATAGAGGACCAGTAGGGTCTAAGTAAATTCCGTTGAGTGAAATTTTATGTGGAATGAAATTTTGGGTTAACGGGGGTTTCGTCACACATGGGAAATGGAGCGTACATTCACTAAAGAATTGAGAAACTCATGGAAGACTTAGACTAGAAGGTTAGAGAGGGTGTACCTACTAAAATTATATTTAGTAAGAAAGAATAGTCCGAGAGATGAGAAGTAAATACACAACGATTTTAATTAAGAATAAAAGAGATGAATCCTTTATACGAGGTAATTAGGTAAAATTGTACTAAGTACGGTTAATAATTATTATTGTTGGGCCGTGGGAGAACCTAATCGAAAAAACGATAATATTTATATATATGAATGAGTGCATGTGTATATATTTATATTATGCTTGTGTATAATCATACCCACGCTACTTGCTATCACGGAGGTTGTCGCGCCGGGACAGTCTTATCTCGATGGGACCTTTATAGCGAATATTGACTTATACCCTAGAACATAGGATTCCTTAGTAAAGGCTATCTGAGAATGACAGTCAGGCGGTCCTAAGAGACGTGAGGGGTATGTGCCGACCTCTTAGTGACTTGGAACTATGCTTCACCTCCATTTTGTGTGTGTTGTGTTAATACAGTTCGAGAGTGATTTCGAACTAGTATTTCCCTTAGTATGAGTGATACGGGGACTTGGTAGTAGAGTATGCCAGCTCCATAAATTTTATGTGGGGTGCCGATAGTATATATATATATATATACATACTTATATGTGGAAACGTTTTACTGTGCATATAAGTAGTTAAGTAATGAATAAATGCTCCAACTTTATAATAAGTATTAGGGAACTTTGTAACGGTACTGAGTTGTTCGAAGTAACGTAAGAAATCTGGAAGAGATTGATTTTCTAAACTAAATATCATAGCCTTAGTACTTCTCGGGAAAAAAACTTTATGGAAAATAAGTTAGATAGACTTATGAGTTTAGTAGTACAGTAGGCGTTCACACTAGATGAGAGGTGAGAATTCTCAAGAGAGTGTCGCATACTAACATGGTTGTCAGATTAGCCAGTAAGCATTTTTATATACTTGCTAAACTATTTTAAAACTATTTTACACTCGGGCTCTGACCCGTCTTCTCTCATTTCTCTCTCTTGTATATATGTATGCATTACAGGTGCTCAGCCACAGAGGCGTCAGACATAGGATCTTTGGATTGTACGTGCTGCACCTATGTGGGAGTTGCAGGCCCTTGCTTTTAACGACCTTTTCATTGATTCAATTCCTATTTTAGTTCTTCATAGTTAGGGCATGTGTCGCCCGATTTCCTATTCCATTTTGAATTGTCAGAGATTTATGTTTATTTATATTTCCAGTATTCAATACTCATTGGGAGTTAACTTTTGCAAGATGATTTCTTTTATGATTCTTTAACTTGATTTGGTTAATCTAGGCGGCTTAATTATCTTGTGTTGATTGCCATACTTAGGATTTATGTGATTCCTAAATTGTTGTTTATTTAAAAAGGTTTTCACATTGAAATTTAAAATTGAAATAAGACTTTAAATTGTTTTGACACTTAGCTTAATTACTTAGGGTGTTTAAATTGGAAATAATTATTTTGCGACAGTGATGCTAAGAATGAACCAACCGTTCACCTTGATTTTAATTTAATAAATGACTCATCACCCGGTATTTAATTAGGCGGGGTGTCACAATACGACCCCCTTAATAAGGGCCATTTACTATTTTAAAAAAAAATGAGTTCTAAGCATTTCAAGGTACCCTTAAAAAAATCATCCTAATATAATTTATTTTGATGTTTTAAAAAATGGGTCAATATTTAACAGTTTAAGCAATTAACTTAAGTTCTTAAAAATTGTTAAATATTAATTCATTTTTTTTAAATATCAAAATAAATTATTTTGAAATGACTTTTTTAAGAGTACCTTAAATGTTTAGAATTCAAAAAAAAATCTTGTAAATAGGGTCTTATTTAACGTGTCTATATGTGATCCTCACTCGATATGTGAGTTTTACGGGTGAAAAAGCATATTATTGTAAAGATATATGATTTTCTTAAAACAAGCCAAATCGACACATGTGATGAAAAAGTGCAAAGTTTCAGTCCAAGACTTTTTTTTGCAAACCCCACTTCCGGATGAAAATCGGACAGACCTTGCGTTGACATAACTTGAGCCGATGGATCTCACACAGATCATCATGAATTTATAGGTCCTAAACCGACCCTATAGTGGGTAGGTTCCGTCATTATCAATATCCGATATAACTCATAGGCAAAAAATACACCATTAGAGAGTTTGAAAAGCGATTCAACTGGGAATCAATCCGATGGACCATTTCAGAAATAATAAAACTATGTATACCCTTATTTTGTACTCTTTTTCATATATTTTTCATTAAAATCTTATATCTTGTTGTTGTGGTTCCTCCAAAGGGATAAAGTATAATCTTTTATTGTCTTGTTTTATTATAGAGTACCAATGAGAGTACAAAATGAAGATTGTCTTTCAGAATATAACTTACTTTCTTCTGTATCCAAATTGTGGGTAGCCCAACCCATGGTCAGCCGAGGACATAAGCTATTTAATAGCCTAACAGTTGGAATAAGTCATGAAAACTTGCTAAATATGATTCATGATATCTTCCTATTTTGAATTCATTGGATTCAAATTATATAAAAAATAAAATAATAAGAGAGATCCCTTATCTGAATATTATATGGCATCCCATAAACATTTATAAGTATTATTCTATTACTTTAGATCAAATTGAACATAATTCCTATATAATCAAATATTTTGAATGTGGTTCAGAACTTATGATTCAACTGGAGATTATATGATGTGTGCTCAAATGATATTAAATTGTGCTTGATACACCTATTAGTACGTATTTCTATGATTCATTGCACAAATATCCCGGCACTTTAGTTTATTTCATTATATTTATTACATTAAATAAAAATAAAGTAAAGGGGGCATGGTGAAAGATTGCGCTTGGATGTTTCTTGACATTTACTAACCTTTTGCAATATTATATTATTTTTTAGAAAAACTATATTATTTTGTAGAAGCATTTGAATAAAGTCAAATATTGAGCCACACGCTGCCATTTTATCACTTAAATATCTTTGCAAATGTGTGAGATACACGCTACAAGAATGACTATAATGTAAGCAACTCACGACAAGACATGGTATGGAAAAATACACGTGCATATGTTTTATTTCATTTATCTCATGATAAATAAAATTAAATGAGGAAAACCAGATGCGATTATACTACCATGCTATTATTAAAGTTTTTCAACCGCCTTCGCAACAATTTCTGGTTGATCAACTAGTTGTCACTCAAACATTAACAACACAATAAATCTTAAGGATCCTTTAAGTATGGAAACATACAAAACCATACCAACATTGTGGTAAGTTTCCCTCAACGGTGCATTATATTATAAAACCTTTCCAATATTGTGGTAAGATGCCTCAGCGGTGCATTAGATTACAAACCTTACCAATATTGTGGTAAGTCACCCTCAGTAGTCCATTATATTACAAAAATCTTAAGATATTGTGGTAAGTCTCCCTCAGCGTTACATTATATTATAAAACCATAACAATATTGTGGTGAGTCTCCCTGAGTGGTGCATTATATTAAAAAACTTTACCAAAATCGGTAAGTCACCAAATAAGCGCTATTTCAAAATCTCGTTGTGATTTGGACGAATCACCAATATGTATATGCACAAAAATCTTGTCTTGATTTGGAAGAGTCACCAGCATGTGTATGCAGAAAAATACCATCATGACCTGGACGAATCATCAACATTTGTTTGCACAAAAATCTCATCATGATTTGGACAAGTCACTAGCACGTGTAAGCACAAAAAAATCTCATCGCAAATTTGTACGAGTCACCAGTAAGTGTATGCACAAAATCTGGACTATATTGAGAGAGTCACTACCATGTGTATGCACACATTCTTATATAAATTATGCGAGTCACAAGCATGCATAAAATCTTACCTATATTGGGCGAGTCACCAGTATGTATATGCACAAAATCTCACATAAATTAGGTGAATCACAACAAGAATGTGTATGCAAAAAATCTTGCCTATATGGAGAAAGTCATTAGCATGTGTATGCACAAAATATCGTATAATTAAGCGAGTCTCAATCATGTGTATGCACAAAAAATTTCATAAATTAAGCGAGTCACCAACATGCGTATGCACTAAAATCTCATCCAAATTCAGACAAGTCACCATCATGTTCATGCACTAAAACCTCATTCAAATTCAGACGAGTCACCATCATTACATGCATTAAAACCTCATCGAAAATTCAGACGAGTCACTAGCATGTGTATGCACTCAAAACCTTGTATAAAATTCAGTCGAGTCACCAGTATGTGTATGCACTCAAAACTTCGTGTCTAAAATTCAGACGAGTCACTAGCATATGTATGCACTAAAATCTTGTTTAAAATTTTGACGAGTCGTGAGAATGTGTATGCACTAAAATCATGTCTAAAATTTAGACGAGTCACCAACATATGTATGCACTAAACCTTGACTAAAATTCAGATGAGTCACCGGCATGTGTATGAACTAAAATCTTTTCTCAAATTTAGACGGTCATAAGCATGTGTATGCACTAAAATTTTCTCTAAAATTTATAAGACAACATGTGTATGCACAAAATCTTGTCTAAATTTAATGAGCCATTAGCATGTGTATGCACTATATAAAGACAAATTTTCAATCAAGTCATTTTGTATGTAATTTGCATAATTCCAGGAAAAATTCTTGAGTCATAGGATAGACTTTTATCTTCGTAATCCCATGAGCCTATGATGTTGTTTGATGAAGACGTAGCGACCAATCTTCAAAGAGTGGATATTCTAAGTCGTGTTTACCGTGCCAAGTTTATCTTCACGTATACTGAGGATCTCGCGGATATGAATGTATATAATTTATGAGTCCTTAGAATATTTTGTTAAGGGTGTTATATTTTATTTAAAATAGATTGGAACATTTTTTTCTTGAGTTTAGTTTATTTAATTTGAGGCGTACTGTTTTATTTAAAAATTTAATTTTTCATTGACTTCATTCAAACGAGAACACATTGTCATTCGAACGACTGGTCCATCTTGTTCGAAGGCTCGTTAGAAGTCTACATCAAATGAACATCGAACGAGGGCGTATTGTTTCAGGTAGTTTGAACTTCGTTCAAACGAGATAGCTTATTCGTTCAAACGACATCCTATTTCATTCAAATGAACTACTATCTACGTTCGAATGATATCCAAATTCGTTCGAACGAGTCGCTGCCTCCAAAATTTATAAAATGCATTTTAGACTCAGATTGAAAAAGTATTTTTGACGAAAATGAAAAACAGTCCTATTTACAAGAGTTCCATCTCCCAAAGTTTCACCTTTTGTTTACAAGATCCAAGATTCATAAATCATATACTTTGAGATCATGTTTGGGCACCTTATTTGTTTCTTTCATCTTGAGAGAACTTATTTTCATGCGGTGGAATCCGTGTGAGATGATTACGGTAAAGAAGCGATGGATTCTGAGTTCTAATCCGTAGATGTTTATTGAGCTACATCCATGGATACTGAGGCAGGTGTGGACTCGTGTGCTCTGGACACTTGCATGGGTGGACTCCTGTGTTGCAATGTGGAGGAGTGGTTGAAGATAGAAGAGAATCTAGTCTTGTGGAGATTACCAAGTCATTTTTTAAGTCTACGGTATATGCTTTGTAAAACCATATCATAGTGATTGTCAGGCTAGGCCGTCCGAGGTTTTTTCCCTTAGTGGTTTCCTCGTACATCAGTGTCTTGTGGTTTGATTTATTTATTTTATCTGCTATCACCTAGATGAATGTTTAGGATAAAAGGATAAAATTTGGTAAATCGATTTTCACAAGAACTGTTTAATTGGTGCCAAGTTTAATCGGGATAATTTTGTTAAAAACTTCAATCTTTAATATTGGAAAAACATAAAAATATTAAACTTGTGTTCATTCGAACCATCCTAACATATATGACATAGTGTAATGGCATTTTCACACTAAAATATCGTCTAAAATTTAGATGAGTCCCCAATATGTGCATGAACAAAATCTCATCAAAATTTAGCGAGCCACAAGTATGTGTATGCACAAAAGCTTACCTAAATTGAGCAAGTCACTAAGAAGGTTCTTATTTGTAATCTTGTATAAGATGAGAAAACTCACCCATTGATGCATATTTAAAATCTTTCCTAAATTGAGTAAGTCACCCATTGGTGCTGTATTCAAAAACTTGCCTAAGTAGGGAGTAACTTAGATTTCAAATCTCACCAACATATATTGGATCAATGATTAACCTCTCCTTAAAACATGATGAGTCTCAATGGTTAATCTTGCCCATAATAGGAGGCAACTATAATATTCAATGTTAACAACATATGGTTATTTTGGAAAGACAAAGTTACGAACAACCACAATAAAACTATGGATACATGTTCATCCAAATGAATGGGGGAAAAGTTGAAATATATTATTCACATAAAAGAATGACAATGAGGACCATGAGAATAAACCCATGAGATCCTCTGAAATAAACTCACAAGGTCCATCAAAAAATATATATCATGGCCCATCGTAAAAAAATCTAAGCTTCATCAATTTGAAGTATGAATCATGCGATCACAATTCATGATCCCTAGGTTGATAAAACGAGGCAAAACAAACTAAAAGTGTTTCGTACAACCAGGCATCAACACATCAACTATGTGTATGAGGGGGAAAATGTATGCGGGGCTTAAGCATAATCCTCCCATTAAATTATTAAATCATATTAGCAATGAATAATCTTTTTAATAGTTCATAACACCACATGCATTTATAAGGCTCGAATATTATTGTGCACGACCAACATATCGTGCATATTTGTGCATCATTTATGCATAAACTAGACAATTATTCTAGCGTGGAGGGTGAAACATGCCATTTAAATTAGGACATATGTAATCACAACATATTTAAAATGTGAAAGCTCACTTGGGTTTGTTTTGTCTATGAGTAAGCCTCACTCCCTTACATTTTAATAACAATTTTTTTAGAAGAAGAAGCACGAAAACCCTCTCTCCCCCATTATTCATATGGCAAAAGCTACACATTAACACCAAAAACCCAAAAGTTGCACTTCTTGACCTCTCCTATCTGCCACAGTGAGTTTTCCATCATCAACAGTACAAACCCACGAACTACACTTACTTTCATTCCAAAATTATGGATATGTAGGTGCAAATAAATTTTCTCAAGTCAAACACGTACCAAAAATCCGGTATTTTCCCAGATTGGACTACTCTCTCTCTCTCTCTCTCTATATATATATATATATATATATATATATATATATATATATATATATATATATATATATATATATATATCTCTATCTATCATTTTTCATAATAGAAAATAATTACACACCATTTACCAACTGGACTCCTACCCTTTATAGGATAGGTTGGTACTATTCCTACTATTTCTCTTAATTTTCTATCTTTTATAATAAATTAGTTTTCTTTATTTAAGGTTCCACTACTTATTGTACCACAGATTTTACTCCTCATTTAATTTTGGGTTAATTAATGTTTAGTCCTACAAAAGTTCGTACAATATTTAATTAAACATATCTTAGATTAAGAAAGGGTCCAACAACCCAACATTGACATTAACTAGATACATAAGATTACTAACATGGAGTTGCCATGTCATCCACATCAACACGAGCGATGACCCATCACTGTCACATTAATAATTTTATGTTTCGAGTGAATGTTAGTATTGTGTAATAATGTTGCTATCAAGGACTAGAATTATTTTTGAAATAAATAGACTAACATTTATAAAATCATGTACGTTTTGTTAAATGCCACTTCATATGATCTGGTTTTCTATCAATTATAATGGGAAAATATTTTGGGGCTATATAAACATTAATATATATTAGTTTTAACATAAAAAATAATTTATTTTGTGAGTTATTTGATAGGGCATTTTACCACTTGTGGATTAGGAAACTTGCCCAATCGTGTTTTCTTCTTTATTATTCATCCTTTGCTTCATTTTATGGTTGTTTATATGGCAAAAAATCACTAATAGCATCTATTTATACACACTTCCCTTTGACGAAAAAATTGTATTCTAGTCCGTTATAACCAGGCATTGGCGGGGAAATTTTCATTTGATATTGTTTAGCAGTTTTTTAGGTAATCGTAGGCGTTGGAAAAATGGCAACTATAAAGTTTCTCATACATAAATTTGACTTTAATTCGTGGCAATGCAAAGTTACAAATGTGTTAACTAACAAGAGATGAATTGCACTTTGGTGGTGTGACATCCCGTAAAATCTAAAGTTGGATTGATCAGGCTTAAAAATTAATAATACAAGAGTTTAAAACAATTAAGTACCATTCTAAGCATGACTGAAATTAAATAAAGTACGTAATAATAAATAATGGATAAATATTAATAAGAATAGACCAAATACTCTTTTATATCATAATCTCCATGGTAAATAGAATCCATTACGGGAATATATAAACCGTCTCAAATGTTCACTAACTCCAAATGTAATAGCAATTAATACAATAATCTGACTCAGCTGGAAATGTAAAAGAAAATAAAAGGAATGAGCACATAGGCTCGACACCTACATCCTACCACTACACCAAAAAGGCCAAAACAACACCCTTCACCCGGCCAGCCTTGTCACGGTCAAAGACCATGAAAAGTTTAGTTGTCATGGACTTATCACTGTCAAAGATAGTGATAACCTAATAAATTTATCACGGTCTTCGATCGTGACATGCCCGTGACAAATGTTATTACTTAAAACCCATAGCCGCTATTTTTTTCTATTCCCTTACGTCTCAGTTCCCTCTTTTTTCTCTCTCTTTCTCTCTCTCTTGCGTGTTTCAGGCTTTCTTTCTCTCGTACGTTCCAGCCTCTCTCTCCCTTCATTTTACTACGTTTCTCTCTCTCTCTCTCTCTCTCGCTCTCTCTCTCTCTCGCTCTCTCCCCTTTGTGTGTGTGTATGTGTGGGTCAGTGTGTGTGTGCGCGTGCTAAGATTTTAGTGTGTGGGAGGGTCAGTATGTGTGTGTATTTTGGGTTCACTATGTATGTGGGGGGAGGAACAAGATTTTAATGTGTGTGTGTGGTTACTGTGTGAGTTTTAAATTGAAATTGGTATTTGAAATTAAAATTGAAACTGGTATTAAAATTGAAATTGAAATTGAAATTGGTATTTAAAATTGAAATTATTATTACAAATTGAAATTGAAATTGTTAATATAAATTGAAATTGAAATTGGTATTATACATTGAAATTGAAATTTAAGTTGGTATTTAGTATTTGATTTCTCTCTCTAATTGCAGCAGCGACAACCCCCATTCCTCTTCCTGATATATTCCGGTGACCCCCTTTTGGTACATCTCTCTCTCTCTCTAGCGAGAGAGAGAGAGAGAGAGAGAGAGAGATTGTTGAATTGTTGAAATGTCTGGGATTCTTGAATTGTTGTTCATTGGTTGATTTGAATATTTAGATGGCCATTGAGTTGGTTGGCCCTTAAACCATACTATAAATTTTAGAAATTTGCTGTTAAATAATTAATAATAGTGCACATAGATACTAGCCTTCAAGTTCTTATGCGTACGCATTCAATAGCCCTTAGACCCATTTGAGAGTCATTACCCCTGTAATGAGATATCTCGAATAGTTTCGTTTGGACAGTTTGGGACGACATCGTTTCTGTGAAAATAATATTCTTAGTGGCTTAAAATTGTTACTTTGGGGGGAAGTTCTATTGTCGCCTGATAATGTTTTCTAGATACATACTAGATGATACAATGTTAAGTGTTATATTAATTGACAAATTGAAATAAAACTTACATTTGCGAATTTATGTCGTGTACTTGGAGAACTATGGGGATATGCTATCGAATTTTCCTAAAATGGAAACAATGGCCATGAGCTGCTAAGTATATTATAGAAATATGCGATCTTGAATGAGATAGAACCACTCACCCTTTAGAGGATATGGAGGAAATATGCAATCTTCAGTGTGTGTGTGAAATTGGTATTCTGAAATTAAAATTTGTATATTGAAATTGGTAATTGGTATAAATTGATATATTGTTGTAATTGGTATAAATGGATTTATAGTGGGTTTTCCCTTACAACTCTCTCTCTCTTTAATTGCCTTACAAATCTCTCTTTCTCTCTTTATATATATATACATATATGTTTGTGCTCATAAATTGTTATAGAATACATGCATGCATGCACCCAAAATCAAGTGTTATATAACAAGTAACGAGGGTGAAAAGTTAACAAGTAATCATATAGAAGTTGATTTAGTGTAAATTTACACTCTCGTTACTTATTATATAACACTTTCATTGGGGGATGCATGCATGCATGCATGCATGTATTCTCATGTGAATGCATGACATAACAGTACTGTAACATGATATAATGCTTATTATATTCTCATGTTCACTTCATAAGTTGTTGATTATTGGATTTGAACATTTAGATGGTCGTTGAGTTGGTTGGACCTAGGCATTTCTAATATTTTTCATTATTATTATTTGAATTGTTGCTTCGGGTTCTTGAATTGTTGTTGACTAGGGGATTTGAACATTTAGATGGCCATTGAGTTGGTTGGCCCATAAATTTCTAATATTTTGTATTTTTATTTGAATTGTTGTTTGGGATTCTTGAATTATTGTTGACTGGTGGATTTGAACATTTAGATGGCCATTGAGTTGGTTGGCCCTAGGCATTTATAGCATTTAGGGTTGTGATTCTATCGAATATAAAAAAGATAAAAAAATGAAACATACTATAAATTTTAACAGCTTGCTATTAAACCATTTGTAACAACCCATAATTTTATCTGGTAATTAATTATATTAATTCGGAATTCAGAAAGCTAGCTTAAAAGACTCCAAATATGAGTATATATAAGTCTTGGGTCATTTAGAAAAGTCCTCAAAATATAAAACTCTCTAGGAAAAAAGTAGGGAGAAAATAAATATCCCGCTTCAAATAATTTGTCACGGCTTTAAAGCGTGGCTAACTGTTTGTCACGGTTCTATGCGAACTATTTTAGTTTTAATAGGATTCTATGCCACTTAAATTCATTAATCTTTCTCCACTTAAATTAATACGGGGTTAGGACTTTTCAATCATATTTTCACAACCTCTAAGAGAAGTAGATCCTTACAATTTTCATCTTCTTCCATCTACAAAACCCTAGCCCCATTTAAACCAATATTAAACCCATGATTTGAAGGCTCATTTGGTGTTTTCTTGAGTTTGGGCTAGAGTGAGTTTTCATTGTTTTTGCACGAGGAACGTAGTGGTATTATTAGAATTTTGAGGTAGAATCGTATGAGTTTATTGTGATGATTTTAAGTTACGGGGTTCACGTAATATGCTCCTTAAATCTCTCGAGATTTGTCGTTTTGTTCCTCATCTATTTGTACTCATATTGTTGATATCATGACGTTTATTAGAATCTAAAATATTGATTCGATTTGAATATTGTTTTTGTTAATGGGCATGGTGTCATGAAAATTTTTATATGGCACGGAGAATGGTCACCCGCCAATAGTCCAAAAGTCCAATATACAGGATGAGGCTTTATGAAGCTTAGGTGAGGTGAGGTGAGGCCTGGTGACCTATTGATGTGTTATTGAAAAATTAAATTTGTATAATGCTCGGATGTCTCACTAAACTTGAATTCAGATTTTTATTGTTGCATTTATTCACCGTTATTGTTTTGAGCATCTATTCTTGTCATATTGTGTACTTCCCCGTATTTTTTTTTTAGTGGCAGGTTAACGTGGATTTGGACGCTATGGATTTTTAGAGGATTTTAGAGCACGATGCTTGAAGGATTTTTTTTTGAATAGCTTGGCAATGTAATTTATTTATAGAGCTTAGTATTATTTTTAGAGGAATTTAATGGTAATTATTTTGGACGTGTAAGTTTTGGATTCGTTATATTTATTTTTGTGGAATATAGATGCTCTATACTAATTATTGAGGATTTAGTTTAGTTTTAATCGTAGTAGCGCCTCGTGTTTTACGCGGGGTGTTATAGATGGTATCAGAGCTTAGGTATACGACAACCCTCGGGTCTTTGCTTTTGGATCTAGCGTGTAGGTTAGATGTGTTTCATTGGAGATAGGGAGTTTTTGTTGATGATATGGTAGGCATCGTGGTTAGAATTAGTAATCTTGATGTGAGGATGTTTAGAACTGATTTGAGGACTTTAGTGTTGTGATTATTTTTTAGAGATAGAATCGAGTAATGATTTATGAGAGAGCGCATGGGAAAACATGCAGATAGGATTGGGTGTATGGGCCCCTAATCATGGTTTTTATGGGTAGTCATTTGTGCACCGTATTTTATCTTGAGCGTTAGGCTTCGTCGAATTTTGAGGACGAAATTCCTGTGCTAATGAGGAAGTATGTAACAACCCGTAATTTTATTCGCTAATTAATTAAATTAATTCGGAATTCGAAAAGCTAGCTTAAAAGAATCCTAATATGAGTATATATAAGTCTTGGGTCGTTTAGAAGAGCCTCAAAACATAAAACTCTTTAGGAAAAAAAGTGGGGCCAAAATAAAAATCCCGCTTCAGATAATTTGTCACGGTTTTAAAGCGTGACTAATTGCTTGTCACCGTTCTAAAGCGTGACTAACATGCGAACTATTTTAGTTTTAATAGGATTCTAATTCCACTTAAATTCTATAATCTTTTTACACTAAAATTAATATGGGGTTAAGACTTTCAAACATATTTTTCACAGCCTCTAAGAGTAGTAGACCCTTATAATTTTCATCTTCTTCCATCTACAAAACCCTAGCCCCATTCAAACCAAGATTGCACCAATGATTTGAAGGCTTATTTGATGTTTTCTCGAGTTTAGGCTAAAACGAGTTTTTATTGTTTTCGCGCGAGGAATACAGTGGTATGATCAGAATTTTGAGGTAGACTCTTATGAGTTTCTTGTGATGATTTTAAGGTACGGGTTTACGTAATATGCTCCTTAAATGTCTTGAGAGTAGTCGTTGTTCCTCATTTATTTGTACTCATATTGTTGATATCATGACGTTTATTGGAATCTAAAATATTGATTCGATTTGAGATATTATTTTTGTTGATGGGCATGGTGTCATGAACACTTTTATATGGCACGGAGAATGGTCACCCGCCAATAGTCCAAAAGTCGAATAGCCAGGATGAGGTTTTATGAAGCTTGGGTGAGGTGAGGTGAGGCCTGGTGACCTAGTGATGTGTTATTGAGAAATTAAATTGGTATAATGCTCGGATGTCGCATTGAACTTGAATTCAGATTCGTATTGTTGCATTTATTCACCGTTATTATTTTGAGCATCTATTCTTGTCATATTATGTACTTCCCCATATTTATATTTTAGTGGAAGGCTAGCGTGGATTCGAACGCTATTGATTTTTGGAGGATTTTAGAGCACGACGTTTGGAGGATTTTATTTTTGAATAGCTTGGCAGTGTAATTTATTTGGAGAGCTTAGTATTATGTTTAGAGGAATTTAATGGTAATTGTTTTGGAAGTGTAAATTTTGGATTCGTTACATGTATTTTTATGGAATGTAGATGCTCTATACTAATTGTTGAGGATTTAGTTTAGTTTTAATCATAGTAGCACCTCGTGTTTTATGCTGGGTGTTACAGATGGTATCAGATCTTAGCTATATGACAACCCTCGGGTATTTAGGTTTGAGTATAGCATGTGGGTTAGTTGTGTTTTGCTGGAGATAAGGAGTTTTTGTTGAGGATGTGGTAGGCATAGAGTCTAGGATTAGTAATCTTGAAGTGAGGATGTTTAGAATTGATTTGATGATTTTAGTGTTGTGATTATATTTAGAGATAGAATTGGGTAATGATTCGTGAGAGAGAACGTGGGGAAATATGCGGGTAGGATTAGGTCTATGGGAGGCTACTCGTGGTTTTTATGGGTAGTCTTTTGTGCATCCTATTTTATCTAGCGTGTTAGGCTTCGTCGAATTTCGAGGAAGAAATTCCTGTACTAGTGGGGAAGTATGTAACAACCCGTAATTTTATCCGATAATTAATTAAATCAATTCGGAATTCGAAAATCTAACTTAAAAGAATCCTAATATGAGTATATATAAGTCTTGGTTCGTTTAGAAGAGTCCTCAAAACATAAAACTCTCTAGGAAAAAAGGTGGGGCCAAAATAAAAATCCCTTTTCAAATAATTTGTCACGGTTTTAAAGCGTGACTAATTGTTTGTCATGGTTCTGGAGCGTGACTAACAGGCGAACTGTTTTAGTTTTAATAGGAATCTAATGCAACTTAAATTCTTTAATCTTTCTCCAATTAAATTAATATGGGGTTAGGACTTTTCAAACCCATTTTCACAACCTCTAAGATTAGTAAACCCTTATAATTTTCATCTTCTTCCATATAATAAACCCTAGCCCCATTTAAACCAAGATTCAACCCATGATTTGAAGGCTTATTTGGTGTTTTCTTGAGTTTGGGCTAGAACGAGTTTTTATTGTTTTCGCACGAAGAACGCAGTGGTATTATCAGAATTTGGAGGTAGAATCTTATGATCACATGTTAGTTACAAAGCATGCTTTTTGTTAGAAAGCACGTGGTTCGCACCCGATCAAAAAGAATGCTTTGTAACTAACATGTGATCGAATCCATGGACTAAACATGAAATGGATACAACATCCTACACCCCCTAACTTAAATGTTGCATTGTCCTCAATGCGCATTAAGAACACAACACAAAGATAGGAAAATAATGATATTACCCAAAATTAGAGCAATCCCCGTTGAGTATGAGTCCAAAGAATCTACAAAATAAATTAGTATCGAGCATAACGAAAAGAAATAACAAAAAGTTTAACTAATTACACTAGACTAAATTAAAGGAAAGAAAAACTAAAGAAAGAAAGAATAAAAAGCTAACTATGTACAACCTACTATTTGGACTTCTAACTAACTATCTACTAGAAGTTTAAATTTTTTAGGGTCCGCCCAAAATACGGTTTGTCTTTGAGGGATAAGCGGTGGACCCTCCTTTGAAAGCATGCCTCCCAAAAAATATGAATTCCTTTTGAAAACTGGAAGGCATGTGTAAGGCGTAAGAAATGAACCATCGTTGATTGTAAATTTGAGAGGGACGATGGGGGATTTGGATGCTAAGGGTAACAAAACCACATTGATCTCGGGAAAATTAAAATCACATCCCCAAGGTTTTTCAATTGGAAGGGGAGGTGGGATACTGCAAGTGAATAGACCATGACATAAAGAATTTAAAATAACATTCTCGTTCAAGAATCGGGTCAAAGTCCTCAAGACTTTCTATCGATTCTTGTGATAAATTTAATTGTTCGGGAATAGTAGGGAATAAAGGAAAGAAAAGACCATCAACCTCAATACAATCAGGAGAATTAATAAGAGATTGAAATTCAAAAGTGCTTTATCACTCTCAATCATTTCTTCGTCAAAAGGGGGTGGAAGTGAAACGCAAGTTTCAACCTCAACCCGATTTGTTAAAGAAATGACTTCATCAAGAATGGATTTATTTTCTTCAGACCAAGCCTGAGAACTCTCGTATTGGTCATTAATTTCCTTTATCATTAACTCATAATCAAACGAGCAAGAAGACATAACATCTTATTGTGAGGTGTTCTCATAGCTAACGGGATCCCGCTTTCCAAATTACATTCCCTAAGGCGATGAGGGACTACTTACAACTTCTTGTACTTCATGCTCAAGGCGTTCATTTTCAAGAATTTGTAGGCATTCTCTCATTGTTTTGGGAGTATAACTTGGAAAACTATTCACATAAGAATTAAGGTTAGCTAAAGAGTTATAGCGAGACATTTCAAATAAGTAATTCAACAAAATCAACAATCGCCAAAATTTCAATTTCTCGGAATAATCTAGCACGAGTCAAAGAGAAAGGTAAAACAAAGAATACAAATATGAATGAAAGAAATATTATGAAATAGTAAATCAACTACAATCTATAACAAAACATTCCCTGACAAAGACGCCATTTTGATCGGGGACGCGAACTGCGTGCTCGTTTAAGGGCACTGTCGTTGTTTTCGGTTCACCACCTCAATACAAAAAACCTAAACTACAACTACAATTGCAATACAAGCATAGCGGTAATTCGGGTATCGAGAATCCATAAGGAATGTCATATGTATTTTAATTGATTTATTATTTCAGGAATAAAAATGCAAAAGGTGATATGGTTGGAAAACGAAAAAAGGAAAAAAAATAAGAAGTTAAAACTATACTACAGCTAATGAAAATGAGAGTAGGGATTGCATTTCCTTCCTGGGATAAACAACGTATAGTTAGAATTTTGGTTCGAAAGCTATTTAACCGAGAATTTCAATTAAGCATAAACATCACATAATAAGGAATCCAATCCAAAGTTGCAAGATTAAACATTTAACAGAAAATGATCACATGCGGATTAAATTCAGATTATCGCTATAAACACTAAAGTTGCGTGACAAAGAAATTTAGTCGTTAATAATCCAAATTTGATACTCGAGGTTTTAATTAAATGCAATTTAACACAAAAGCCCAACTTTCGGAGCTCAATACTCATTAATGGCGGAAATGCAATCCCAACCCGTTATCTATGGGCTAGAGATGGATTAAACTAATTAAAACAATTAATAACTAAATAAAACAACAAATAAATTTAGTACAATAAATTATCTAGGCATGGCAATGAAAGACAAAGCAAGTAAATAAGGAAATAGCAACTTTATTAATTATAGGGATGATAAATAGTACACTTACAACACCCAAAAGGGCCACAACCAAAGAGAGATGAAGATGAGCTCTCGACACCTCAAAACCCTAAACTAATCTATCTAACAATGAATTATTCTCCTCAAAATGAGAGGAAAAATGTTTTATACATAACTCCTTCGATACAACTCGAATTCATGCACTGTATGTGGCCACGCGAAGAGCAATAAAATTGCTTCAACTTTCGTGAAGAGTTAGGGAATAAAACTCGAATGCTAAAATTACAAAATGCTCCCGAAGCTGCAAAAGTTGACGAAATTTCACCGGAATGCTACCGAACTTCACATTAAGCACCGAAATACCTACAAAATCTCAATTATACCTCATATAGCATGTTAACATATAAAACAGAGGTTGTCTGGTTAACAAGCATAAATATAGGAATTAAGGTACCCGAGGGGCTAAAATGCATAAGTATAAGGGGTGGAAAATACAATATTCATGCCGAATCAGCGATGAGCCGTTTTTTTGTGCTTTTCAAAATGTCAAGCAAGTGTTTTACTCGGAGTATATCAATAACGAGCCGTGGTCAATCGTCCTACACATGCCAAAATGTCTAATCTGTAGTGTTGATGACTTGGTTGCACCTATAGAATATCAATCGATTTTAGATGATAACCCGAATTTGAAACAATTTTTAGATTTGTAATGAGTATTCCAATTATTTGAAACAATGCTTAGTTTGGTTTATGATATGGATTTGTATTCTTATAATGTCGGTAACTTGTATTCTTCTAGTTCTTTATTAATGTCAGACGACAGTTTAATGATTTTATTCTTATACTGTCGTTAAATTGGTGGGTTGATTATTGAATATGTTAATTTCGATCTTACTCAGTTTAACCATTAATTCTTAGTCGGTGACATGACCTGAATTTGAAAAAAATTTATATTTGTAATAAGTATTCTATTTATTTGAAACAATGCTTAGTTTGGTTGATGATATGGCTTAGTATTCTATAATGTCCTTAACTTGTATTCATCTAGTGCCTTAATTTATTTGGATCTTAGTCAATTTAATGCTTTTATTCATTTGGATTTGATTATTTTCTCATATATGTGTTTGTACTAATAATAACAAAATTTTGTAAGAAATGGCTTCATCAGGGCATCACGGTAGCAGAGGCGAGGAAGGCTCGTCTGCCACTAGGCCCCCAAAATAGGGAAATTTGGGGTCTGTCGTCGAGAACAAGACGGCCTTACTGGCTAGAGGCCTGGAGTTGCTCCAATTGATCATCGACCCGGGCTACACAGATTGGAGGAAAGTGCCACGAGGGCTCAAGATGGCCATTTGGGAGGCACTATAGGTAGTTACTCACTTTATTTTTATTTTGTATTCATATTAATGTCTAAATTTATATTTTATTATATTTGATAAGTCAAATACAACTAACACTTTCTTTTTGGTTTGTATTTGTTTGACAGGAACAATTCGGCCTGGCCTCACATGTCCGTGACTCCACGTTAGAACCATTGATAGATCAATACAAGATGTGGAAGAAAAACATGTGGGCACGGTACTTTGGGCAGAACTAGGTGTCTATATTGAGGGTTCATGACACCGTACCGTTGAAGGAGCCAATATCATTGGCACAACGAAAGCGGTTTGTCGATAATGAGAATGATGAGCGACATTTAACATCTCGTCAACCGAGGAGGGAAAATGGATGAAAAAGGTGGATGTGCACTACTCCAAGAGTAAGTCTTACGCCGAGGTGGAGCACAGGATGGTAAGTTTTTATTTTTCTTTAATTTTAGTTTATGTTATTATAATTTATCATTGCTTTGCATTACTTACTAATTCTGTATTATTTCATTTCAGGAGTCGGGGAATGGCCCTGGGGGTAGGCCATATAGGCTCGATGCCTATGTGGAAATTCGGACAAAGAAGGCCAAGGATAAGGAGATGTCCCCGAGCGTGGTAGCCACGATTGTAAGTTATAAAAATATCTACAAATGTTTTATTTTTTTAATTACGTTATAATTTTTTTATTAACTTAACTAATCGTGTACTTTTTGTTGTTTCAAGCAAAGCTTAAGGAAGTGAATGACTCCCAGTCTGATGCCGATAAGGCATCTTTGGCTACGAATGCACTAAGACAAGTGCTCATGGTGGATCATAAGGGGAGGACTAGGGGTGAGCTCTCAGGTGGAGAAGTCGAAGCTCACCAGGATTGAGACGAGCAACACCGGGTTAGCTCGTAAGGTGGATAACCATGGCGATAAATTAGAAACGTTAGAGTCAACGATCCTTGATATGTTCGAGTTTATGAAGCATCAGTTGGGGTCCACCTCATGCAAGGGGAATGAGGTAGACGTGGAGGCCACTACTCTATCTCTTTCACCCTCATCGTCAATACACACCTAGTCACCGCCTGCATATGATCCATTTCCCATCATGACCCCCGTCGAATGACCTATGTATACAATTGGTTGGCCGAGCGTGTATTTGATAGACATCTTTGGTGGCACACCGATAGCTAGGGGCTTGAGGGACCTAAACACACACCCGGGTAGTGTGCTTCATGTACGTGCCATACAAGATATATATGCAAAGGTTCTCGTCACCCATATTGTGCCTGGAAGAGAGAATGCACCTTTTTTGTTGGAACAACAATGCGGTGTTCGATGAATTCATGAATGTGTCAATTCATATGTAGTGTGGCCTACCTTCCTCCTCCGATCTTCTCAAGACCCTAGTCCATGAAGTTATTTGTATTGATTTGTTTTGGATATTGAATACTGGATATTATTTATATTTTTTTTATTTGGTTATGGATATTTGTTTCTTAGTTATGGTTATGGATATTCGTATTTATTTCATTTGGTTATTGAATAGTGAATATTGCTTGGTATATATTCTGTTTGGACATGTTTAATATGTTGTAATAGGTACAAATATATTGCTGAGTAGTGGCAGTGGCCATAATGTCCAGTAGTTTTCTTTAATTCTGCCCACATTTGTCATGGACTTTGATCGTGATAAGTTTGTGATAAATAACACTTCTCAAAGACTTGCACCGATCAAAGTCCGTAATAATTTGTTATTTGTCACGGACTTGTCACGGTCAAAGTCTTTGATAATGTGACCTATCACGGTCAAAGTTCTTGACAAGTTTAATTCTTGTCTTGGACTTTGATCGTGACAAGTCCATCAAAAAAACCTTTGTCACCCTCAAACTTGTCACGGTCAAAGACCGTGATAACTTGTCATTTTTGGTGTAGTATACATACGAGCTACAATTGGAAGGAATGCAAGTGATAATCAGGGCAGAGGGTGCAACGGTAGCCTAGGACCTGAAAATCAATTTTGTTAACAACCTTAACAAAAAGTCTACAAAGAGTAATAACCATGCATATTCTTCTCATATTTTAGTTGTTTATAAGTTAATCCAAGCCAAACGACCCTAAATATATCATGCATTCTAATCCCTAGCCCAAGTGAACCCAATGTTCAATAATAATTCTCCTCAATTAATTATGATTAAGCGGTTCCATCATCATTTCCGGTGTATACATGTCTAATATAAAATAAATAAAAAGGAAGATAGTATCAAAGTCTAACACCCACATGATTATGTTTACTTACACATATAAGTAAATGGACAATGCACGAGCCCGCACATAAATACGAAGTCCTATCAGTATTGCCTTCGGGGATCACTTGTGAGTATTAGGTATAGTTATATGTTGTCACATACCTATAACCTCAAAGCATCAACAAAGGGATAATCACTACGCCTTCATAGAAATCATATAGTCCCATACCCTAAGCTATAGAAGAGGATTCCCCGTTAACCTCCACTAGGTATAATAGGTACTTTAATCACGTAGGATTGGGGTCAAAATTACGAAGTTAAAACTCGTCTTATCACCGGGGTATCAATGCGGTTGACGTCATACGCTCCCTATAAGAAAATCCCCACTAGTACATCCCCTATGAGCACTCATACATTGTATGTTTGCACATATAATTAGTAACCCAATCTACTCACATATTACTAAAGTAGTATATTGATATAAATATTAATTTACTCTAATTAAATTGGAATTTCGTTGTCATAATTTAAACATGGTCTTAAGTAGTGTACTCATTATACCAGAAAGCCTAAAGCCTCTCACTCTAAGCTTTATTTAAGGATCCCCTAAAACTAACCAAACCAACTAATCATATCTGTTCACATGGCAGCCATTCGCACGAGGCTATTTAACTGTGTGCACACTAACTATTCGTACAACACTATTCATTCGTGCACACGGAGCGCAAAATCCTAAATCCTAGAAAATCATGTTTCTCCTTCCTTATGTCTCTGTTATGAACCTAACACTCAGAACTGCCATTAATTACCTGAACTAAGGTCCTACCACCTCAGATACACCCTATAATGGCCTAAAAACCCTATTAGATCAATCTCCAAACTATATGTACCTATCTAAGATGATTTAACAAAGTTTTAAATGTAAATTTTAGATTTTAATCTTAAGAACCCTAGATTCATATTTTAAACAATTAAATGTCATATTTGTATAACAAGGAGATTTTATTTGATATATTATCATGATTTAATATATAACATCATCTTTCAGATTCTAAGGCAGAATTCATAGGATTTATCCTCAATCTCATCTAATACATAAACTTGTGATTAAGGTTTAATTAGCAACTAAAATAATTTCGATATTAAAATTTGATGGTCTGAATTCAATTTTATGAACATGTTAATTCAAATTTCAATAAATAATTATTATTCTAACCCGAACTCAAATTAAATTCCTAATCTAAGTAAACTTACCTTAGGTAATAAGTTGAATCTAAAACTTCAAACCTCCTAATCTCATTCAAATGAAACAAAACTCCTAAGCCATGTACTAACCCAACAGACATTCTAAATAACACAAAATTCAACAAAAAATATGACATATCCTAAAAACTTAATTATCTCAATCAATTAATATATTACCCGGTACTAGTTAGATAAATCAATTGTTTAGTTATTTATTAGTTAAGAAAGAAAAGACATTATAAGAAACTACTTCACGATAAGTGGGAATCGACAATGGGGGAATAATCTAAACAAGGAAACCCCCTACACTAACTCTGTGACCATTCCATATTCGCCCACAATTCTAAGTCACTTCTCAATATTTAATTAATGCACTACTGTGTATTAAGTCCAATTTCACAAATTGATTATATAACACGTATAAAAGATAAATAGTGACATCACATGTCACAATAGGCAAATAAAATAAATTTCAAATTTTAAATAATGAACAGAAAATACAGAGTATTACAGGTGAATAAAACACCAAACATAATGCCGAAAAAAATAAAAAATCAATCGTCAAGTATGTTCAACGATGTATATATCTCTCATGAAGGATCAAAGATATATTGTTTTGTGGAAGACATAAGGTAATTTTGCCCTAAATCATACACGAAGGGGGCGAATTTGTTTTATAATAAAATAATTAGCTAACAAAATTTAATCAAATTTTATATATAGACTATGTATGAATGCCAATGAGCAATAACTCGTTCAACAATAAATGTAGAGAAGAATCACTATGAGAATAATATTTTTAGTGGGAAAAGTTATTGTGGTGAGTGATAATTGACAGTAAAAGCAAGATATAGAAATATAATTTTCCACAAAAGGGTCGTAATCATTGTGCATGAGAATGAATGTCAGAAAGAAGCTTACATTTTATGATATAATGTATCAAATAAGTCATCAAACTTTATTTGTTAAACAATTATTTTAAGTTGATAATATAGTTTTTCATTTAATTTTTTTTGTTATATGGTAGAACAAAGGAAATATTTTATTATCTTTACCTTTGAAAACTCTTACATCACAATTTTTTTTGTTGTACTAAATCTTTTAATATTTTTTTGTATTGTAGGGTGAATTTTGTCGATATTTTGAACAGAAGGGCCGACAAGGGCATATCCAAAACCTGAGTGAGTCTCAGAGTGCTTTGAAGGCCACTAAGAAGTCCAATGGAGTTGAGAAGAAGGACGTAAAGTTATTGCTGACCAAGTTAAAATCCAAAAAGGAGTTTCTCAAGAATAGTGCTAAGGGTTTCCTTAGACATTGTCTGAGGCCTTAGAGGATAAGGAGAAGGCTTAACAAGGGTGGCGAGATGCCTTTGGACAATTGCTTGACTCTATCCTTAAGTTCTACTTGAAGAAAGAATGGGACGAGGCCTTGGTAAATGTATAAATCTCTTCTGAACATGTTCTCTTCGGTGCGAACCACCCAGGTTCTCCTCCAAAGATGTATGAAAAGGAGGGTGAAGTTTAGGCATTAGCCAAGAAAAAAAGGGAGTAGAGTAAGTGAAAGAGGCCATAAACCCGAACTAGGGATGGGAGGACCAAGAGCAGGTCAAAGAAAAAGACGGCCAAGCTAGTTAGATTAGCCTATGACTTCTCATTCTTTGTATTTATCTTTTGATTGTTTATTTTGTGAAGAGGTAAAAATCCTAAGCTAAAGCTCTGATACCAATTTGACAATGCGTGATGTCGATTACTTTTGGGATTCGCAAATTTCTAATTAAAACTTATTTAATTAGAGTCAATATGTGATCTAAAATTTATTAAACCCTAATCATGGATTTATGTGAACAAATCAAACATCCAAACACAAATTGCGGGACAAACAAATTTCAGGAAAAAATCCTTTCAGGTAAAACAATTTATTTCACTATCTAACGTAAATCGCAACTTACAATTACATTGCAAAATATACAATGAATTTCCACATAAAATTCACATAGAATGCAACCTAGATCAGCAAATATTCCTGTAAGATCCTTAAGAACCATAGCTCATTCCTCAACAGTGAGTACCCTCAAGTATCCCCTAAGATCGGAGTCGTCAGCAAGCAACTCTCACAAGAACTACCAAATCAGCAGTAGAGATGACACTCCACAAAGACAAACTTCCACAGAAGTATTTAGGTTCCACAAATGATTCACAAAAGAATTGGGATTGATTTTGGTGAATCAAAAACATAAAAATCCCTAAAAGTGAAAACTAGAACGGCTGCCAAGATGCAGTTTTCGTTTGGTAAAACTCTTAAGGAAATAGGTCTCCAAAATAAGTACTTATAGCAAAACAAACTTCTTGAGGCGGCGGAGGTCGTTCTAACGACTTGTCAATGTCGTTTGAACAAAATTGGATGTCATTACTAACGGCCTAAAAAATGACCTTAAAAAAATAAAAAAGTATGTGCTCATTAAAGAAAAAAAGAAACTACCGTTTGTGCGACCTATCAAAGGACAAGTGATGTCGTTAGAATCAGTTGTTTGAATGACATTTGAATGTCGTTTGAACGACACTGTCTTATTATTTGAACGATAGGAGCGAAAAAAATATTATTAAAAAACTTGCCTACAGGTCTTCAAAAATTATTTTAACTTATAAGAAAATGCCTCAGTTTGATAAAAATAGTTTCGAAAAAATACCAATACTCATGTAAAGCATTTAGGAAATTTAAATACATTCTATATGAAATTATACGTCATGTTGCGCATATGTTGAAGATACTTAAAATTCGAATCCGTCTTCCTGAACTTATGAATGTTAACTTCTTCGATGGTTGTAGCAGTATACGACATACTCTATGTAAACTATGGAATATGGAAATTATGTCCTTAACAATCTCCCCCTATGTCTATGCCGGTACAAAATAAAAACAATTTGAATTATAAAAAAAAAATCTATACAAGTCTAATACCCTCCCATGCACCCCCAAAGTTGGAAAGACACTAAAAATTCAAGACAATAAAATTCTTCTAAAAATCTTCAACTTTGAAATCGCGAAATCTCTTTGCTTTCCTTGCGCTTATTTTTTTTGCTTTCCAAATGATCATCCAAGTCCTACACACAATAGACAAAAAAATACCTTCATGATGTATCGAGTTTGAAATGAGATAAACATAAATCAAATCAAGTAAATCAAATCTCCCCCATAATTGACAATTTGTTCTCCCCCTTTTTATTTGTCCAAAATAGAAAAGGAAAAGAATAAAACAAATAAATATGGAGTTTCATGACAAGCATAACAAATATGTATCAAATACCCTCATGGAAGGATAAATTTGAAAGCAAACACAACTAACTATTTTTGAAAATTTTCAATTTTTGAAAAAAATCAAATTTCACAAAAAAACATCTTATTGTGAGGTGTGCTTCTCAATGTCGTTTGAAAAACATTGGATGTTTTTACTAATGAACTACAAAACGATCTTAAAAAAATAAAACAGTAAGTGATCATTTGAAGTAACAAAGAAACGACCCTTCGGGCGACCTATCAAACGACATGTGATGTCGTTAAAAGAAGTTGTTTAAACAACTTTTCAATGTCGTTTGAACGACACTGCCTTGTCGTTTGAATGACAGGAGCAAAAAAAATATTATTTTAAAAAGCTTGCCTACATGTCTTTAAAAATTATTTTGACTTCGAAAAAATGCCACGGTATGATAAAAATAGTTTCGAAAAATATCCCAATACTCAAGTAAAGCATTTACGAAACTTAAATATATTCTATATGAAATTATACCTCATGTTGCGCATATGTTGAAGATACTTAAAATTCGGATCCGTCTTTATGAACTTATGAATGTGAACTTATTCGGCGGTTGTAGAGGTATATGACATACCCTATGTAAACTACGGACTATGGAAATTATGTCCTTACATTTTGTAAGGGCTTACCCATCCTTATATTTTAATAAAGAAACTTATTTTAGCTGAGATAGCTCAAGAAACACACTCCATTCAAATGCAGTGAACGCTAAGAACTCCATAGAAACCTGGAGACTTACACTATCGATTCTTAAATAAAAAGTGAAGCGAGCAAGGTGAGATGGAAAAGTCTGTCACAATCCTCCCCGGGTCCACTGAGAATAATAAGAACCTCATCAGGATCAGAAAGGTTGTATAACAGCCAGTTGATTGTAGAGATCCTTTCATCGATGTTTTGAACCCAATCTAGTTAGAAGGGTCTCGATGCTCACTACGGTCAGGCCCGCACGTGATGCTAAGCAAGGACTTCCCCCTCATGAGGAAATATAGGCCCTCGAGTAGCATTTCTTTATTGTGTCTTGGCTAACATGCTGCTTGGGATCAACACGAACGGTGGTGAAGGTACGATTTAACTACGATCTTTTACATATAAGTCATGAGTCATCTTCTCACTAGGGGTCCTTCTTGGGCCTATGGGATAAAGGTGGGCTCATGAAAGGAATGAAAAGCCTATATATTATATATAATAAAGGCATGATACTAGGATATAAGAATAAAACACTCACATCCTCCGGGCTCTCATTCATATTCAGTCAATTCAAAGAAGCTATTAGCACAATAGACAACCTAAGTATGTATTTCTAATTGCTGGTGTATGCCTGCTATAGTTTCGGAATGCCTTCATCTTTCTTTATCTTGTTAGTCTAATAAAAACTTAGCATTGGTTCCAATAGCTTAAACGAGTGAAGATTTGGACATCGTCGTTAGTTGGGATGTTTCTGGGTGAGCACATGGAGAATATTTGTCTGTTCAGAATGCACTTCAAAAAATTACAAGTGTCGACTGTGAGCAGACTCGTATGGTGGCTTCTCTTAAAACAAAGATAAAAAACATAGCTAATATAGTATTCATATTGGAGTGCAAAAATAATTCTTTAAGGGAATAAATCGTCATGGCCAGACATACTTTTAGAGAAGACCAGGTAAATAAGAGAAGTTTGCAATAAAAGGTGATAAGATTGAGATACCAATTTCTTCATAAGCCTCGCGAGGTGTGGTTAGATGTCTATGATGAGTGATGGATGGATGATCTATTGCATTTGCATGATGTCAGACAGGTCGCCTACAAGAGTGCACTGATGAATGCCTTAGTAGTTATGAGAGTTACTCCTGACTTTCTGGTACTGGTTTAGGGTTGATTTCCCCTTTATTAGGCTCCCTCTCACTAGGAGTGATGAATTATGGATTCATACAGATGCTATTCTAATCCAGATAATAAGAGATTATCTTCTCTATCATTATAGAAATGATGAGTTTCTTCCCAATCCAGACAAAGTCATCGTGTTGTGATGACTACTGAGATCAACCATCGTGGATGAAGTAGCAGTGATTACTCACTACATTTCTTTATTTTTGTAATCCATCGATTAGGATACTTGTAATTAAATTGAATATGAATGAAATTATATCATTTAACTCCATGTCTTACCTTTTCCTATTTCTATGTTGAGCATGTTTTTATTAGTTGCCTTACCTTTTAGGATAAGTGTTGTCACACCACCTTAGGCCTAGGAAGAACTATGGCCTAAATACATTAGGTCGTAGGGCAGTCCAATCGTACAAGATTTTTTTGCACAAAGTCGGGACACATAGTGCCTAGGGATCCCCTATAGGTTTTTTCCTTACACTACACTATATATCGAAGATGGTCACAGACTAGGCCATGACCAGGGCCACGGGTCACAGACTTAGATCATGACCATTTTTATTAGGACTAAAAACCATGATCACAGACTTCATCTGTGACCCCAAATTAGGGTCATGGTCTCCCTAGTGGGAAAATATTGTCTCCAAGGTCAGGAACTTGGAACTTAACCCCATGGTCAGAGACTTGGGCCATGACCATGTGTGGAATGATGTTCAAATTGGGTTACGAACCTAGATCGTGACCATATGTGGGATGATGTTAAAACCGAGTCATGGCCCAAATTCATGACACCCAATTGTTTTTTAGAAAATAAATAAAAATTGGTCACAGTCTTACATTGGTCCCATACGAGGTGTTTGTGCCCCTTGCTAAGCCGTTTGGGGGTTATTTTGGATTTTTGCCCTTTAGCGACATGTTATTAAGCCTAAGTCTAGATATTTGAAAATTTTCTTGAAATTCACAAATCGGGAGTCTTGTGATTGGGTTCAGTTCTTATGAGTTACATTGGTCCCATGCGAGGTGTTCGAGCCTCTAGCGGGGCCATTTGGGGGCTGCTTTGGGTTTTCGCCCTCTAGCGGCACGTTGTTAAGACTAATTCTTGAGATTTTCATATTATCATCATATTCTAAAACCGTACATCCTATGAGTATGCGGTCAATTCTTACGAGTTATATTAATCCTGTGCAAGATGTTCGTGCCTTTTACGGGACTGTTTTAGATTTTTACATCTAGTGACATGTTTTTAAGGTTAAGTATTAATATTTGTAAATTTTTATCATATTATCAAATTGGGAGTCTCGTGACTACGAGGTCAGTTCTTACGAGTTACATTGGTGTCGTGCGAGGTGTTTATGCCTCTTACGGGGCAATTTGGGGTTATTTTGGGTTTTCTCTCTCTAGTGACGTGTTTTTAAGTCGAAGTCTAGATGTTTGTTAATTTTCATCATATTCTCAAATCGGAATTACCGTGACTACATGGTCAGTTCCTACGAGCTATATTGGTCTCGTGGGAGGTGTTCGTGACTCTTACGAGGCTGTTTGGGGGATGTTTTGGGTTTTCTCCTTCTAGCGGTATGTTTTTAAGACCAAGTCTATATATTTGCAAATTTTCATTATATTCTCAATCTGCGAGTATCGTGACTATACAGTCAATTCCTATGAGTTATATTGATACCTTGAGAGGTGTTTGTGCTTCTTACGAGACCGTTTGGGAGCTATATTTGGTTTTTTCCCTCTAGCGGCGTGTTTTTAAGCTTAAGTCTAGAGATTTCAAAATTTTAATCATATTCTCAAACTGGGAGTCCCGTGACTATGCGATCAGTTCCTAAGAGTTACATTGAACCTCTGTGAGCTGTTCGTGCATCTTACAAAGCCGTTTGGGGGTTGTTTCGAGTTTTTGCTCTCTAGCGGCATGTTTTTAATCATAAGTCTAGATATTTGCAAATTTTTATCAAATTCTCAAATCGTGAGTCCCGTGACTTCATGGTCAGTTCCTATGATTTCCATTGGTCCCTTGCGAGGTGTTCGTGCTTCTAACGGGGTCGTTTTGGGGTTATTTGGGGTTTTCCCCCTCTAGTGGCATTTTTTTAAGACTAAGTTTAGATATTTTCATCATATTCTCAAAGCGGGAGTCCTGTGGCTACACAGTCAGTTCCTATGAGTTACATTTTTTCGTGCGAGGTGTTCGTGCCTCTTACGGGGCCGTTTGGAGGGATGTTTTGGGCTTTCATCCTCTAGCGGCATTTTTTTATGCCTAAGTCTTGAGATTTTTATATTATCGTCATATTCTCAAACCGAGAGTCCCCTGATTATACGGTTAGCTCCTACGAGTTACATTGGTCTCGTGCGAGGTGTTCGTTTTGTTTTGGGTTTTTTGTTCTCCAGGGGCATATTTTTAAGGCTAAGTCTAGATATTTGCAAATTTTTGTCATATTCTCAAACCGGGAGTCCCATGACTATGCGGTCAGTTCCTACAACTTACATTTATCTTGTGCAAGGTGTTTGTGCCTCTTATGGGGTTATTTGGAGGTTGCTTTGGGGTTTCACCCTCTAACGGCATATTTTTAAGCCTAAGTCTAGATATTTATAATTTTTTGTCATATTCTCAAACTGGGAGTCTCGTGACTACGCGGTCAGTACCTACGAGTTACATTGATCCCATACGAGGTGTTTGTGATTCTTCAGGGGATTGTTTGAGGATTTTTTGGGTTTTCGCCCTCTAACGGCATGTTTTAAAGCCTAAGTATAGATATTTACAATTTTTCGTGATATTATCAAACCAGGAATCATGTAACTATGCGGTTAGTTACTACGAGTTACAGTGATCCAACGCAAGGCATTTATGCCTCTTATGGGTCTATTTGGGGATTATTTTGGGTTTTTTCCCTCTAGCGACATATTTTTAAGCCTATGTCTTGAAATTTTCATAATATCATCGTATTCTTAAACCGGGAGTCCCGTGACTGTGTACAATTCATAAATCATTCAAATTCTTAAACACAACTTAAACTCTAATTAAACGATTTAACTTAATTCGTGTTGTATACACTAAAATTATCAACAAATGACCCACAAACTTAAAAAATAACTTAAATAAACAAAATATTGCAAGTTGTTCTCAAATTAAACATTATTCATGGCCTATTCTTAACCAATAAATAAACTTGCCAAGTAATAAAACAATTATGATAGTATTTCACCATGTTCCCTTCTCATCTATCAATGTGCATAGGCATTTGTCCGCAGACATTGTATATGACATCAATTATTATCCGAGCCCACCCATATGCAAAGGGAGAATGTGAATAGGAGTTTCGACATTCAAAGAAATGAGTGTGCACGTGCCAATAATCCTACTATTGGTTAAGTCCCCAAAATAGTACGGCTCGACATAGTCACCGTGAGTGTATGGTAATGATATATGGACCGTGGAAAGTGGAGTCACTAAGGAGAGGAATGTTGAAGGAGGCGACATTTGGGAGTGGAAACCTTGAGACGAATGATAGGAAAAAACTTGAGAAGGAGGGTAGGGAAAACCTTGAAGAGGCATTGGGGGCCGAAAACCTTGAGCAAATAAGGACACAATGCACCTAATTTCAGCTACCAACACTCCCAGGTTACTCATAATCTCTTGAACATCCACACGTGTCTTAGACTGACTTTCCTCTTAGCTCAATATGTGAGTCCTTACCGAAGAGAGCTCATCTACGAGAGGTGAAGTATGTTTTAATTTGGTTTTCAATATATGTGATCCAACAACTCTCGCCCCCCCTCTTTTATCAGCTCCAAAGGTCCAGGTCAGGGCATTATCTTTAATTTCATCATAAGGGATCGAAGGGGACTGATTGCTAATGGCTTTGATCGATTCCTATAGCATGAAATTATATTTAGTTTTATAATATAAACATTATTTTATATAACGTGTATATATATATATATATAAATAAATAAATGGTCATACTCACTAGAGTCGAAGCCAATTGTGGTGAGAATTTATCATCTTTGTCTCGTCGGGCATGCACGTACATGTTGCCCTAACTAGTTTTTTATCAACATCTGGATCGCCCTTTGCCTATCTGATAATTCACTCCTCAAATTTTCGTAATATTTAGACCCCTACCTATGGATATCAACTTTCTTCGCTATGTTTTGTTTATTTTTCTCCCTCTGGACCAACCTTTTGTCCATCACCTCATTTTCTAAAAAGTTGTTCCAATGATCGACTGACATTTCAACATTCGGGGGGACTCTGTCTTTTAGAGCCAAAAGGTCAGATCTCGATGCCCCCTTTTGGAAATTTCTCTGCCGAACGTTTCTCCGATATGTTCTCAGTTGTTCAGTAACCCGAGAAATAACCTTTTTCTTTTAAATGTTGGGGAATGAAAAATGCTTACAAAGTTGTTAAAAAACATCATCCTTGATGGCTTAATCAACTAAGTTCCAATAATTTGTTGCCCCAACTCCCACATTCATTTCCCCAAGAGAAAAACATAGGGAATTAAAGATCTGTTTGTCATTTTTATTATAAGTAGGATTATTCCCAAGAAGGGAGAACCCAATGGACTTCTTCTCATTTAATCGAGAGGTGTCCGAAGGGGGGTGAGGGTGTTGGATTAACATGCATTTATTGCCTACTCGTAGAAAGAGTGGTAGAGTGAACCAATGGATGAAAAGATAATTGTTCACACAGTGGTGATGAGAATCCTTATTGGGGTACAAGACATGAAAATCGAAGAGGTGTCATGTCATCACTTGGTACGTTGTGTCCATTGTTGCTCGACATTATTTACAATAAAAAATAATAAGCAATGAAATCATTATACTACCATGTTAAGACTAATTAATCATGTTTACGACTATATATATGCATATACCTTATCATAATAAGACTTTAAAATATGTTCAATGCGTCTGATCTCCATCCATTCAGTTTTACTTTTTAAAAATCTATGGATTTTTTCACGTGGCCAACTAACAATAACCGTATCTATAATTAATATATAGATATTCATGACATGAACTCGGAATTTTTTCTTCTTCAGCTTATTGGAAAGATTCAATTTAACGTGCATAAGTCGCGAGACATCACAGTCTTGATCAATGCTCTCTTTACGTGGTTTTATGCACAATGGGTGAATTTTTTTTTCTTCCTTCTCTAATAGCGTAAGGAACGTCAGGGTTACGTCGGGGTTATTTAAGTGAAATATATTACCTACTTCCTCAACTAAGCCTTCTGGTAGGGAAAACAGAATACAGTCGAATAGGTACTATTAGGAGAGATGAACTGCACAGTTGCAAGGTAATTAAACTATTCAATCTTCTTATTCCCATATTTGTAAGTATGACGACCCTCTATATGGTGTTCAATAATAAAAGAGGTATAAGTGGGGTCCAATTGCAACCTCCCGTACTTTTTTTGCTCGTGATTCTCATCGTGACTCATTTTTTCTGAGAAAAATATAGGAGTGTGTGAATACGAGTCCTACAAGTAATGGCTCTAATTAATCATTAACTAGTTATTGTTTTTCAATTGATCCAATTTAAGTTAATCTTATTTTATTTCATACTAACATTATTATGCGTCCTTCTGAGTAGAAAATATGTGTAAGTATATATATGAGTGTGTGTGTGCACACGCGCGTGTGTGTTATGCAAGTGTGTATTTTTAGTCATTACTTCTATTACTATTACTACCTTTTTTATTTTCAATTCCATTTATTTTCTCACTAAAACAAATATTTTCCTCAAAACTTTGCTATGAAATGAGTCTTAAACTCCTCCTCGTATTATGTAGGTTCCATCTAGGTTATTTCTTTTGTTAGGGTTTTGGGTGAAGATTGATATTTGTCCATATAGGTTATTTCTCTAGACCATAAAATTACCATTTGGTAGACTGATTATAGATTCTAATTATGGGCTAAGAACAGTTGCAAAAAATGGCGAAAAAATGATGAGAGAAATATAGAGAGACTTACAATGTTACATGTTGTCTAGAGGAGCGTGAAGTGTACAGTAATAATCCATCTTTCACCCTCTCTCTAACCCACTAATATATACTCGCACACACACACACGGACACTAATACAACTACATTGGGTCATACTTAGTGTTAGTTTGGGTTTGCAAACACCCATAAATACTTACACACTAATGCATACTCAGTTTTAACTTATTTTGCAAACACCTATAAACATCCATGATCATGGTCTATGGCCATGACCACATCCATTAGATATCACCCTTTGGCTTGGTCACAGTCCTGGGTCGTGACCACCTAGTCACAGTCATGGGCCAAGACCCACCTGCCCTGACCATGCGCGCGTGTGCGTATGTGTTACACATGTATACGTGTGTGCGTGTGTGTGTATTATACATGTGCTCGCGTGTGTTGTAAATTGATAACTAATATTGAATTGAAATATATTGCTTTATGATTACATGAACTCATATTCAGATTACATGAACTCGTGGTGGATCATTTAAACCGGTTCAACATAAAACTTACTCTAGTTCATTACTTTGTGAATAAGGCTTAAACATCCAATTAATCTCAATACAAAAATTAGATTGTAATGTGATTAAAATCCGATTTCATGAATTAAGTACATATTCGAATGAACTAATATTATTTTAACACAAACTTAATTTATTTCTTATTAAAGTAAACACGTCTTAGACCGATACAAACCAAATCCCATATCCTCAATCTCTTCAAAATCCTTTAGAACCTTAGGATTTAAAATCCAATTACAACATTTCAGTATTTTCACATTTTGGTTTGTTTAATTTTAGTATTTTAGTCTCATTTGGGTATTTTAACCCCCCACATACATACACATGCACATAAATACACACAAACACACATAATAAACACAGATGCACATATAAAAACACACACAATACAGATACACAAACATAAACACATAGTACACATACAAATAAACACACACCTACATAATGAGAGAGGTAGAGAGGGAGAGTACCTAAGAGGGAGTCGGTGGTTGTTGTGGTGGGGGTGGTGGTAGTGGAGGCCGATGGGAGATAGGCATTTGAGAGAGAGAGAGAGAGAGAGAGAGAGAGAGAGAGATCATAAATTTACATTGGGTAAGATTTTATATATTAGGGTTGGTCAAGGTCCAAGTCCGTAACCAATGGACGTGACCATATAATTGTTTTACACATCACCATCCTGGTCATGGACTTCCACCGTGACCCAATTTAATCGATCCAATTGTATTTGTCACAAATGTGTTCACGGTCATAGCTCATGACCATTTTTCTGGGAGTTTTGGCGCCCTTTCAGTCATGTGCATGATCACGAACTGTGGTTGTGACCACTGTGTTCACGAAATATGGCTATAATGCTATCACACTTTTCCTTTATCATGGACATTATTAATGTCAAAAATCGCCTTATTACGTGGACCAATTAGAAATTAACATGTGTTATCCAATGTGGCATCAGTCATAGTTAGCAAGGAGTAATCCCCCGATTAAGTCCAGGAATGCCGACCAACATAATAAGAAGCCTGACTAACAACAAGAAGACTAGCCAACCTGGTCAGTAAAGCACCATCAGTTGTATACATTTTGAATGTTGTACAGATGTAAACGCCTAATTTACAAAGGCATTCCATCCCTTGATATTCCAACTCTTGTACTCCCTCATGGGCTATAAGTACATTGTAATCCCTGAACCCAAGGGATAAGAATACACCTGAACAAAGGCAAGGCAATACACAACAGTGGATGTAGGCCTTTCTCTTTAGCCGAACCGCTTTAAGAATCTTTTATGTCTCTCTTATTTACTTATTTTATCCATGATTAAATAATTAGATATATACTAGTTTTTTGCATTAACAGATTGGAGCCGTCTGTGGGAACGTATTTTTAAGCGTTTTCACTCATTCACTTATTCAACATAACTGATATTCCTGAGTCAAGTATTAAGAATGATGACATCCCACCTGCTCCTTCTTCTCCACCAACTCTCAATGATTTTATTGGAATCCTGGCTAGTTTCGACAGAGGACAAGAGGCTATGCAAGATACCATGAGACAGTTAGAGCAAACCCTTCAAGTCAGTTCACCTTCCTTATCTGCTCGTGGAAATATGCCACCACCACCTCCAAGAAGCGGTAGACATAGACAATCCAGAACTACTAGAGATACTTCCTTTCTCTTAGGAGAAAGTTCTTCGCTCAAAACATCAGAGCCCTATGATGATCAGTCTTTTACTCTTAAAATATCGAGTGCCTTAGAGAGTCTAAGATGGGCATATCTTTTTTATCGTTTGGGACCCTGGGGGAATAGAAACGTTCCTAGGGCATTATTAAGAAACACTCGATGACTAACCGATCAAAGGGAAGGCTCAGCCCAGTCTAGATCAGATGCCCGACGAACTGCCCGCGTCGAATAACAATCATAGTAAGAAAGTTCAGCAAATAACCGAGCTACAACACATAGATCTGACGCTAGCAACAATGCGTGGAAAGGCTCTATCCGGCGACTGGAAGATAGATTGGGAGAAATGTCTAAGGATAAGAACCCTTTGCAGAGAAGCTTTGTGAAGGGTTCTCCTTTCATATAAGCTACTGTGGATTTTCCCACTCTTGTAAAGTTTAAATCTCCTGTAGTTACTTCCAAATATAATGGAAAAACTGATCATGTCCTCTATATAGGGCATTATTAGGCAGCAACTAAAATCTATGCCATCCCCAATGAAATGAGATGCAGGGCATTCTCAGGGATAATTACAGGACCTACTCAGATCTGGTATAACAGTCTTCCTCGGGGGAAAATTTCTAGTTTCCATCAGCCTGCCGAGCTATTTATTGGTAACTTCTGCTTTGGAGCTAAACCACTGAAATGAGTTTCTCATTTGCTCAGTGTAAGGAAAAAGGTGGGAGAAATTACTAGAGATTACATCACTCGGTTCAATAATAAAAAGTTGGAGATTTTTTACTACGAGGAAAAGATAGCTATTACAGCTCTTATGAGTTGACTACTCCCCGAGAAACTCTATTACACACTTTCTAAAGATCCTCCAAATACAATGACATAATTTATGGCACAGGCAACCAAGATCATGAATGCCGAGGAGACAATGGCATCCAAGCGGAGCTCGGAGGAAAAAATTGAAGGTAAAGCTGACAAAAAGTAGCACAAAGATTCCAAGTAGCATAAGGAATCAAAGCAAAAAGGAATTATTAATCGGATCAAGAAGTACAAAAATTACACTCCATTAACAATGGGCATCCACCATGTTTTGGAGGAAATCAAGCATAACAAGGATGTATGTTGGCCTGAGAAGTTAAGGAGTTCCCCCACCAAGAGGGATAGATCCAAATATTATGAATTTCAAAGAGACCATGGCCATACAATAAATCGTTGCATTGCCCTTCAAAATGAAATTGAAACTCTCATTCGAAGAGGAAAGTTAGACAGATCTGTTGATCATCAGAACAAAAATGAAGCTCGACGAAGGTTTAAGGCTCCTTTCAAGCCCAGAGATGAGAAAAACAGGACTCATGAAGATGATGAGGAGGACGATCCTAGGTTTGAAGAACTCGTAAGCGACCTTTAAACTTATGAAATTGACATGTTTCCTAAAACTGTTAAGAAAATGGAAACATAGATTGCTTTGAAAGCTCAAACTAAAAAGAAAAAGGAAAAAGTTTGTGATTCTAAGTCCAAATTTGTTTTTGAACTTGACGATTTAGCCCTTTTTTGCAAATAATTTCAAAGAAAAATCTTAAATTTAACAAAGAAAATTCTTCCAAAGAAAAGAATTTTGAAAAAAATAAAAATGGGAATGAGGGAAAGAGTGTTTCTAAGAAAGATGAGGTGAGATGATATGAGTGCGAATGCAAAGGACATAAAGCCCATGAGTGTACCACTAAGCTAGAGAAACAGGGCAAAGGGAATATTTCACATAAAGCCACTCTTAGGGATAGTGACATCGAGTCGGTAAATTTTGGGGATTAATCACTGTATCAACCTAATGGAAAGTCACGTGAATACTTCTAGTTTATCCCATGCCAATGAGGAAATTTCTAAACGTGAGAGCCTCGACGATGTTTTGATTCATTCTGGAGAAAGTGAGAGTGAGGAAGAAAATTTGAGTGAGGGAGAAGGTGGATTCCAAAAAGCCTTTCATGATCTTTACACCTAGAATTTAAAAATGAAAAAGCATAATAAACATTTTTTATTAGTTTGTTTTCTTTAGAGAAGGAGGTGAATGTTTTGAGAGAGTGAGTCAACTCAAAAAGGCGAAAGTTTCTTTATGTGAGAAGTTGATTATTATTTGTAGAGAGAAGAATGATTTCACCAACACCGTGCCTAGTCTTACGAGAGATCTTCAAGCTTCATTGGAGACTCATGAGAAACTTAAAGTCCATATCCTAACTCAAGGTTGATCTCGAACATGCTAGGGAGGTCAAGGTCACTTTATAAGACACATCTAAGAAGGTTGAAAAGATGTTCCTCGGTCCCGCGCTAGGTAACGTTGAGAGACAAGTAATAGGTTATAAAGGTGCATCCACTTCCAATGTCGCATCCAAATCGGTTCCCAAGTTTGTAATAGATCCTTATGGGCCTCAACATAACATCCCTATATGATCCCACACAATTTCCTACACTTGATCCTGCACGCACTCCCACACATGTCACTCCACATGCTCCCGCACATCACCATAAAGATTTTGATAGTTTTCAAGAGCAAATAGAGTATTTAGTCAAGACTTCACAATATTTATGGAGGAATTTCATAGGACGGCTTCTCCTTTTGAGAACCCCTCCGGGCCTAATGATTGAGGTCGATAATTATTTTCATAATAGGGGTTTATCATGATCATATCTTATATTCCTATTTGGTAGATTTTATTTCTATTGTATTCATATGTTTTTCATTTTAATATATTTAAAAAATGAAAAAATGCAAAAAAGATTTTGATTTTTAAGAAATAGTCTAAAAAATTGAAAAATATTTTATTTTCAATAAAATTAATGAAAAAGACAAAAAGATTTTTGTATTTTCATCTTTCGTTGTATATGGATGAACATTTAAGATATCCGTATCACCCCTACATTCCATCCTTTCACGTGGCTATTTTATAGTGCTTTAAGACATAGCTTTGTTTCGTTAGAGTGCTTAATAATGTGTTTGATTAGCGTAAGATACCAATATATCCATTGATAAATTTTTTTTGGTCATTGATGATTACTTTCTATATGTTCGACTATTTGTCACCTTTATTGCACACGAGCACAAACTTTTTGAACATTTTACTTGCTTACATGTGTCGAATACAGTGTTCTCATCCCAGTCCTTCTTAATAATGACCCAAATGTAAAAGGAGATAAATCGTACTTTTAAGAACCATTGCTCGGATTTCATTTCTCGAAAAATATTGACATATGTTAAGCAATCGAAAGGGGTTGCGAAAGAGAAAAATTCTATTTGCATGGAAAGCTACCATTTACAAAAAGAGCCTAAAAAGATTAATGACACACAAAAACGGAAGTGCCAAAAACAATTAGTTTATATTCATTAATGTTTCTCTACATATGAGCATTATGATTTCTTCAAAATATTTAAGAGTGAATTTTTATATATGTTATATTTTGATAAGTTATAAATTAGAAGATCAATGGGTTTGCATAACGGACTCTCTTGAAAAGCATTTGGCATTATTTTTTCAAGAATCATTAAAATTCATAACATATTCCATAAGTCGCGTAAATTTCATTTAAGTTCAACATTTTACACCTAAGGTTGAAATTTAGTTCTTTATTTTGAAGTATCTCATAACTTCGTCAACCTATGTTATGAATGTTTATGTTGATTTTCCTATGAAAAAATGTTCACATAATTACATTCTGTTTTCATGATTCAAATATTTTAGTGTTATTCCATAGTGCTATGTGTTTTGTACCTATATGTATCTTTATACTTAAAATATTTTGAAAAAAACTTCGAAAATAGTTGTTTGACAGGAGAGAACACATTGCTCCTTTGGTTATCATCGCATATGCTTCAATGATTATCTTTATGATGATATTTTTTCTTTTTCATGTAATACTTATGATTTATGTTTAGCTTCTAACCCTTTGTCTATTACGGACAAAAAAGGGGGGAACAAATTGAGGGAGAGTTTTTATTTTTAAAAATTTTTGCGCATCACGGTGTCATTCTTTCATGTGTGTAGGTGTCTTCCTCTTTGATGATGATTTCATCGACTACACAAGATGACGAAAAACTTAGCCAAGGGGAGAACAGCTTTAGTTGAGGATAAAGTTTCAAATGTCGTTCTGTTTCTTGGGTTCGGGAGGACAATAGGATCATTGTCTTAGGGGTTTTACTGTAATTTGGTTTTTGATTTTTATTTTGTATCAGAATATCCAAAGGGGGATATTTATAAGAGCATGATTTTATGATCGCTCAAAGCTTAGGCATTTTTGTATTTTTGGCGTATCCCATTACAAACCAAAATTTCAAATCGAACACTACATCTGCATGTTCTCCATGATCATTCGAAGATATGTTAGTGACCGAGTATTATTTTCTAATTTTAAGCCGTTGGATTTGTCACCAACACTTTAATGGAGGTACATGACTTGTGGTTTTTATTTCTCAATCGAATTATATTCTAGAATGTTTATCTTTTTTAAAATCGAGGCTTTTTGATAAAAATGGATTTTAAAAACAATTTTTTTTTAATTTTTAATTTTTTCGAATGAGATTGAGATATCGTTAGAACGAAATTAATCTTTCCTTAGAATGCCATCTAATGACCATCGAACGAGAATCCTTTGCCAATGATTGCACATCTCGTTAGAACGACGATCGAACGAGAAAGTTGTCTCATTTGAATAAACTCCAGTTTCTTTTAAACGAAAAGAAAAGCTAATCTCTTTCGAATGACCTGGCCTTTTCTTTCGAACGACTTTGTCACCTTAAAAAATTTGTTTGTTTATAAAAAAAAGGTTTCTTCTATATGATTTTTACCAAATCAAGGTTTTGTTTTCCAAATCATGCATCCATCTATATGATTTTTTGAGTTTTTTCAACCCAAGTTTCCATTGCATAACCCTTGTAGAGTTCTACTATACTTCTGACTTGTGGAGCCAAGGCTCTACTGCTGAAGAAGAAGGTTGATCAGTGGATACCAAGGGAAGACCGCTTCCTGTGGACATTACTGAACCATGTCGTATTTTCTCAAAGATTTGAAGACCCTATGCATTATACTTAGTGGAGTTAATTATTCTATAAGTCGACTCTGTTTGTCAAAATCTTTACAGTGTTGAATACTAGGTTTTTCCCGAAAGGGATTTTTCCTTACTTCTTCACATGTTTGGTTTGATTGTGTGATTGATTAGTATTTTATTTGGACTTCGTCATCACATGTACACCTAATTGCAAATCAAGATAGAATTTGGTTAAAAATTAATTTTGTGTGTGTAACCTAATATACGGACTATCCATACGAACCTGCTTTCTCATGGTACTGGAGAACATGGTGGATAAGATCAGTCTTTCCATCGTAGATTTTGAATCTTGGTGCGGAGAACTTCTTAGGAGGCTATGTATCCTCGATTGGCCTTGATAAGGGAAACCTAATCTGACTAATGAGGGCTCTACTGGATAATTCCTTACTGGATTTGTCCCTTCGGTGAGTAAGATGCTCATTCATATCTTATCGAATGAGATCTAATAGATCCTTTTTGTGATGACACCATTCCTGGTCTCTTCTTTCCGGCCAGATCATGTGCTTGGAACGATCCTAATCACGAAATAAACTCCTTCCTCGACTGTGAGTTTTTATCGCCTGAGAGATGAATGTTTGGGCATGGCATTTGCGCTTGTCCCCATGAAGCTCTTGCTCCATTCTTTTCGGGTGACATTAAAAATGGGAATTCTTTTCTTATTGGTGGTGCATGGCATCCTCTTATTGGATAAGTCATCGTTTATAGGCATCTACAAGTCGTGATATTTGGGCAGATCTCGTTTGTTCATTACTTTCCATATTTTATTCGTCCCACGGACAATAACGCTAGTTGGGTTATTTTGACTCCTATTGAGGTGAACCTCAGGACTGACTTTAGGTGCTAGTGGTCCATTTTGATGGTCCCCGTTAGATGATAGATGTGGATTGTGTGGCCATAATTTCTCATTGGCTTTTCTTAGTTGAGAAAAAGAAATCGATTCCTACAAATAGAAGCAATTGTAGGCGGTAAAACCCTACTATAGTAGATTCAACACAATTAAGATGAGCAGAAAGTAAAAATTAAAATCCAAACAAAGTATATTCATGGTTCTACAATGTGCCTACATCGATGAAGTGTTTTTCTCTCTTTATTGATTGATTGTTGATAACAAAAATTACAGGCCCCTTTTTCGAGGGGTGATGATTACCTTTATAGAGAACGACAAGGGAATGAGTCGTGTGGGACTCCATGGCCTTTGATTATTGTTGTGATTCGATCAAGAGAATCCAAGCCCGAGATTTTTGCATATTTGCATCTCTTTGTTCTTATCTCCAAACTGTGATCGCTAATCAAGTCTGCCAGACACGAGCCAACTTCTTCTATTAGGTTGGATTTCATTTTTATTTTTTTTTCACTTTATGAAAATATTTTAAAGAAATTAATTTTTTTTCTCTTTTTTCAATTTTTTCCTTTTTTCAAGAGTAGTGGATATTTTCACGTAGAAATATTTAAAAATAAGAAAATTAATCACATAAGAAATTTTTTACGTAATAAACAAGAACAATAAACTTGATCTCCAACCAAGTTTTGTCATGATGAAATTGAATCCAACCAATTAAGAGAATCCCCCAAAAGATGTTATTTCTTTAATTGTTTTATTAATTCAACTAAAAATTAATGATCTAGAGTGAAACAAAAAATCATCAATTATAAAAAATTTAAATAATTGATTTTATTTTTAAAAAAAATATAAACATGTAAAATAAATAATGAAACATAGAGTCACAATCTCCCATAAGGTTGGAATTGAAACCATAGCCTTAAAATCTTGAATGCAATAAGACCCAATTTTTTTATATTGAAACTGAAACTGATAATTGGGGAAAACCTGGCGTCCGTGTTGACTATGTTGTCGTTGTTTTCAAAAACTTAGACATTAACTACACTCTTTATGGGATTATAGCTGCTAGTATGAGTATCGAATCTACAAGGAATGTTGCTAGACATCAATTGGTTTATTATTTCAGGAATGAATGTCCAAAATGTTATAGATTTAACAAAATATTGCACTAGGCGTGTATTTAAACTATCATTAATTAAATCGAGTAAAAATCATAGATTGAGAATAACATCCCTCACCTCGGGTTAAGTATTATAAATCGTTACATAGGAAGATAAATTTATCAAGATTAAATCTCATTTCATCAATTAATCAAATGTAGAGTTATCACCCCTTAAATTATCATAAAAGCTTACTAATATTTTGGCGTCAACAAATGTACCAAAAATTATGCTTTCAAGGTTGTAAATATGGCGCATACATGACATACGCCATTAATTTTCTAGGCGTAAAATCAAGAACAACCTAACCCATTTAAACTAATCTAGTCCATCACCAAAGCAAAACAACCAAATTAATCCTAGGGGAGTTCAATTTAGTCTCAACCTAAACTAAATCTGCAAGATATGGTGTATTTAAAGAAAGCGAAGAAATTAAGAAATAACAAATTTAAAAACAAAGTTGACAAAGAATTAAATAAACAATCGAATCTTGAATTAAATGAAGGAAAATAATGAATAGTAAACTTACATCACAGATGGATGGACACTTTAGGAGAGAGAAAGAGAATGAGCTCCCAAACCAAACCCTAACAAAACCTAAATTAACGGATATCTACAAAAAAATCTTCCACTTACTATTTATAGTAAGTGGAATAAAAGAAAAGGGAAAATAAATAAAACTAGTTGACTTGCCCAATATTTGGTATGAACAGCCAATCGGTCCTTTGACCGGTCGATCGATGGTCCTGAAAAATTGCCCACTGTCTTCGTTCGTAGGCAAAACCTGATTGACCAATTGACCGGTGGAGATTGATTGGTCGATTGGGACTTTATTTTTCTGGGCACTTTGTTCTTCAAAAGGGAGAAAAGTTGTATTTTGAAATCACCCCTAACTTGATCATCCGAACTCGAAACGATGCGCCATTTGCAGCCACGTGAATCTAACTTAATGAACTACGCTCCCATGGAGTTTCATTGTCCGAACCAAGAAGTTTGAAATTTTGAACATGCTCTTGAAGTTGTGTTGAACAATGAAACTTTCCTAAAATCCAACCAAATGCAAAAACTCAAATAAACCTTAAACGGCATACATATATCAAATATCAAGACTAACCAATATATTAGCATAAAATTAGGATATAATGGAGACAAAAGTGCTAGAATGCATAAGAATAACTGGCACTAATATACAATATTAATGATGTATCATGCACCTTAACTTAGACATTGATATCGCCCAGTGATGGAACCATACTAAACCAACCCAAGAAAGATAGAAAACAAAAGTAGGTAAGCATAAAAGATAGAAATTCCACTTTTGCAAGCGAACGATTGCATTTAGCGTATTCAATAATCCGTTAAACCCCTAGGTTACCCTAGTGGAGGAGTGTTGTCTTGTGAGACACATAAACATGAATTTTAATCAAAAAATGTACCCAAACATCAATACAAGACATGCTAAACGATAACGAAAAGGATTTCAACGAGTTGTTTAGCATTAACATCATATAATGAACTTCATAGAATTGAAACTTTAAGTGTGGGAGGAAAGTGAGCAAACGAAAATAGTTTAATTTGGAAAAACTTATACAATCCGAATAATAATCATTAAAGTGTGCATGATAATCAATCATCACCTGTGTGTACACCCAAAAAATGAATCACTATGAATGGGGTGTAACACACATGAGACAGGCGAGCATAAAAAGTAAATGTAAATGGAAACTAGGTTGCACATATGTCATCAATGAAAAATGCTATATATCAAATGCAAAAATATGTAATCTCAATGAAACGAAATCATCATTAAATAGGTGAAATGCATTTTCACAGATTATCGAAACTATTATAAATTTTGCATCACATTCACCCTAGGATCACATACGAATTGTAAAGGTTATATTGTAGGTTAGGTTAGGTATATGAAAGGAAGGGGAATATGTATGGATTCAAAGGTGTTCGGGAAAAAACACTAGGGATGTGGAAAATTGCGGGCAATTCAAAATTTGGAATAGGAATTCCATAAAAAATAATGTATATAACATTAGAGAGAGTGATAAAGCTTATTGAATACTACGTACATCAAGGAATACTTTCTCTTTCTTTTCTTTTCTTCTCTTTACTCTTTTTCACTTTTTTTTCCTCACTTTTTTCTTTTCTTTTCACTTTCACATGCTCAATTGAAACCACATAACAAGATCATCATTCAATCCTAAGTATCGTTCCTAAAAAAGCCATGGAAGGTGATATGTATAGTTTAAAACTCCAATTTGGAGTTGATTATGGAATTTGGGGTAAAGAAATAAAAGGCTATATTTAAGCTCAAAAGGGTTGACAAGGGGAAACATTTAAGGTGAGGTCGAGGTCAATATGGTTGTATAACAAAGAGGGCCTATGATCATTTCATAAAGGTTATGAAATTCTGAAGTTAAAACAACTTTGAAAATCATGCTCAAGTAACACATTTCGTATATGAACACAATTAATGATTGATTAAATGAAATAGTAGTGAAATTGCTGACGAATTTAACGTTTTCAAGGAGGAAAGAGTAATGTATAACACTCACAAATGAAGAAAAGACCAAATCTCAATTGGTGTAAGTATATATACAATGCAACAAAATATTACATAGTTATAAAGGTCTTAAACCAAATAATTAAATAAGAAAACTCATGTGACCATGGGTTTAAAATTTAATTCATGAAGTTTTTCATAATATCAATGATTCGATGACTAAATTCTAATAGCTTCAAAAATCGAGAACATGCATCATTGAATTATCTATTGGATCAAGCATTTATTTGAGTTTATCACCGAAAACAAGGGAAAATGCACAACAAAGGCGAAAAAAGAAACAAAATATTTTTGAAAATTTTATTTTTTTCAACAAAAAAACATACTTGGTAAGAACATGTAATCAAATCAAAGAAACTACTAATGAATGGGAACAATATCCCATAATTCATGACGTTTTTCATGATATCAATGACTGAAGGACTAAAGACTAAAAAATTCTAAAATAAAAGAATGCATCATATAATTATCTATTGGATTGGGAATTTATTTCAATATATCATCGAAAACAAGGGCAAAATGCCCAACAAAGGAGGAAAAAAGTAAGAAAATATTTTTTGAAATATTTATTTTTTCAACAAAAAATATACTAGGTAAGAACATGTGATCAAATTAAAGAAAACATCAATAAATGGAAAGAATATCCCACACTCCCTAACTCAAACATTGCATCGTCCAAAATGTAAACCAAGAACTAAGTTAATGATAAAAGAGAACGATATTACCAAAATGGATCGATCTCGAGAAATCACAAGCCCATTGATTCACAAAACATGTTAGAAACAATCATAACAAAAGAGAATAATAAAAACTTAACTAATTACACTTGACAATAAGTAGAAAAAAATCAACCTAATATTTACAGCCTCCAATTTGAACATCTAACTAACTATACAATAGAAGTTCAAATTTTTGAGAGTCCACCCAAAATACAATTTGACTTTGAGGGATTACTAGTGTTTCCTCATTTGATTGTTTATCTTTCGAAAAATAAGAATTTCGTTTGCACAATGAAATTCATGTGACAGTCGAAAGAAAGGAATCATCACCAATTAAAAGCTTTTAGCGGATGATGGAGGATTTGGATTGAATGGGTGACAAGTACTCATGGGGTTCGAGAAAAACTGAATTTCCTCCTAAAGATTTTGAAAATGGAATCGAAGTGGGGTACACATAGGGTCAAATCCCATCATGGAAAGCATTTCAAACAATAAATACTTCATAATAATCAGGGCAAAGTCCTCAAGACTTTTATCTCATTCTTGTGGTACTTACAATGGTTTAATAATGGTGAACAAAAATGGGGAATAAATGAATTCAATCTCAATAGATGACTCATCGTCGCTCGAAGATTATATTTCAAAAGGTGAAAGACTCACTTTAAATAAAATGTTCGTCCCTAATTGTTTGAGGTGAAACATAAATGTTCCACGCATATTTGTTTTCCAATGAAGAAATAATTTCATTGAAAAGTGATTCAATTACCAAATCTTCACCATTTTCACTCTCCTTTATATCTTGAGAGAAAAGAAGAATGGCTTGTTCCAAAGTAGGCCTCGATTCCTCACTTGGTTCAAAACATTCATCCTCCTCCAGAGTTTCAAGAGAAAATTCATTGTTGGTTTCAAAAAGTGCATCTAAATCATGCTCCCAATAATGGTTCTCCTCCCGATAATTGTTGTTAAAATTTTCATTTTGCTGACTTTGCAAGAACGCACCAAATGAATTTAGTCATAGGGAAACTTCACTAAAAAGAAAATTTTGAGAACTATTATCGTAACTATTATCAAAATTATTAGTATAACAAGTTTTAGGGCTATTGTCATAATAGTTCTTAGAACTACTATCACAAGAGTCTTCTACATTGTTATTGTAAGAATTTTTTGACGTTTAATAATTTTCTGACGTCCCCACATTCTTTTTTATTATGTAAATACTCGCCAAAAGTAATATTGTAGTTTTCATTCTTCTCATCATACAAGTATTCACCAAAAGTTATAGTCTTAGAGAGACTTTGAAAATTAGTATTACTATAAAATTGTGAACCATTACCACTACCAAGAATACTTGAATAAAACATGATTACTGAAAAGTTCGTAGATGGAAAATCCACGGAATGTTGTGCGGCTGATAGATTCAAGTATTTCTTGGCACTCAAATGTATAAGTCTACAAAACTAGTTTAAACAAATAATACAAATAGAAAGAAAATATTACGAAATGTTAAATCAATTTCAATCTAAAACAACACTTTTCCCGCAAATGGAGCCACTTGATAACTGGGGAAAGTCGTGTGTCGCGTTGGCTACGTTGTGGTCATTTTTAGCTCCCACCGCTATGCAAAAAACTAAACTTTAACTACACTCTTTATCGGAGTGTAGTAGCTAGTCCTAGTATCGAATCCATAGGAAATGTTGATATACGTTAATTGATTTATTATTTCAGGATTAAAAGTCCAAAAGTTAATAGTTTTAACAAAATATTACAATAGGCATTTATTTAAACTAGGATTAATCAAATCGAGTAAAAACTATATATTGAGAATAATATACCTAACCTTGGGTCAATTAGTATAAATGGTTACATGGGAAGACAAGTTTATCAAGATTAAATCTCATTTCATCAATTAATCAAATATAGAGTTGTCACCCCCTAAATTCTCATAAACTCCTACTATGATTTTGGCGTCAATAACTATCCCAAAAATTACGCACGCAAGGTCATAATACCATGCATACATGATATACACCGTGAAATCGCCTAAGTGTAAATCAAGAACATCCTAACATATTGAAACTAATCTAATCCATCACCAAAGCAAAGAAACAAAATTAATCCAATGTGAGTTTAATCAATCTCAACTTAAACGATATTAGTTAGAAATAATATATTGAAAGAAAACAATGAAATTAAGCAAGAGACTAAGTTAAGAAAGCATTAAACAACAATGGAAGCTTGAATTAAATGGATGAGGGTAATGAATAGTAAACTTACAACAAAAATGGATGGAAACCCTAGGAGAGAGAAAGAGAATGAGCTCCCAAACCAAACCCTACTAAACCTAAATTAATGGATATTGACAAAAAATCTTCCACTTACTATTTATAATAAGCGGAATAAAAGAAAAAAGGGAAAAAATAATACTAGCCGACTAGCCCAATAAATGGTATGATCGGTTGATCAATGGTCTTAAAAAATTGCCCATTTTCTTTTTTTGTAGACAAAACCTGATTTACCGACAGATTGGGGGAGATTGACCGGTCGATCAAGAATCTATTTTTCTCGGCACTTTGTTCTTCAAAGAGGAGAAAAGTTTCATTACAAAATCGGCTCTAACTTGATCATCTTAACTCCAATTTAATTTATCCCACTAAATAATTACAATTGCACTCCAATTTAATTATATCAAAATTACACGTATAATGAGGTACTGTTAAAAAATTTAAATAGTGCATAATACAAATTCTTGCAAAAAAACATACAGTACCCCTTTGGTGAAATTGAATTTGCTCCTAATCTATTTTTACCACCATCTTATATATTCCTTGATCTCAAACTTTAACTTATATGATATTCTACGGGATTATAAAATCTATCGATTGGGTTTATAGTAAAATAAAAACTTACAATTTTATCAAGGGGGTATCATAATACAGGATATTTTTTGAAATACAAATTCCTCTGAATATGATCTTAGACATGTGAACATAATGATTGCACAACTTGCAGGAATTTAGACCCACGAAATTAGATCGCACACATAACATTCAAAGAAATAATGTATGCACATTCAAATCCTTATAGTCATGGGGATTAAGAATCTTTGAACCCTTTGCTATCGTTGTGAGAATATGCAAGTCTAATCTAGTCAGCACCTAGACTTGAGTCTCACCCTTGTCCTATTCAATACATTCCTGATGTACGAATACGATCATCTTTGGACTATCAGACTAGTTCTCGAACCATCAAACAAGTTCTCGTAGTCTAGATCAACTACTAAGATCGCATTATAAATTTTACCGTTGAGATGTCAGCTCCCATCTAGGCTATGAACAATTCAATTGAACTAGAACTAGAATTTTGATCTTCTGTTATCAGGACAAATCCAACTCACCGGAATTACTACTAAGTTTCATTGACCGAGATGCATTCTGACAAACATGATTCTTATTTGAAAATTAACCTAACACGCCTTTACTGAAAAATAAACGTCATACAAGATTTTAAAAACAAAACCCCAAAAAGAGAAAGATAACATAAGTGTGTGGTAATTATAATATCAACTACCAATTTGACTGAAAATATTTAAGTGTTTGGTATTTATAGTTTTGGAATGAGATTGAGAGGGGAAATGCATTAATTATGGTGGTTAATAGACATTAATTCCCACCTTCTCTAATGACCTACGTCGGTGACCTCTAGTGTTATGGGGCTTTGAGGCTCTGCCCATATAGCTGTGATTTAGAGCTCCACTCACCTGCAAACTTCCTATCTTAGATAGTAAAAACATTCTCTTTTTTTTATCCTTTTAAACTTGAAATTCGTAACATGTCTTGGGTAATATTTCAAGTCAATAGTGTCTAACTGAGTGAACCGATGTCCATGGACCTATTGGTTCATGTAGTTATTTATGGACTTCTTAACATGTCTGGTAAATTTGGGACTTTGTGCATGTCAATGGACTTGGTTACATGTACTTTGTCAAAAATTTCTATGATGTGGCAAACATATATGTATTAATTCCCCCTGACCCCAAATGTCACGCGATGATTTTGATCCCATGGAAATTTATTACTACGAAAACAGTGAGTGACTTCATGGAGATAGTACTTGGACATTATGAAATGAACTCTATGGTCCTCAGATAAGTATATGATTGTGTGGAATCCATAGGGTGTGTGACTTGTATTTAAAACACGAACAAGGTTTTAAAAAATTTAGTAGTAAAATAGCCATAAGACAATATGTCAGTTTAGGAAAATTTATCTAAGGACTGAGTAAAATATAGTCCGAGAAAATAGTCTAAAACGTAAAAGAAGTAGTCCCAAAATATTGTCCATGGATTGGGTAAAAAAATAGGGTCACGAAAATTTGTTCATGGACTGGTAAAAAATAGTTCGAGTATGATTCATTCATGTAAAATTAAAAAAAATAGTCCAAGGACAATTTGGAGTTAGGAGGTTAGGATTTTTTCCCATTTAAAGCCTGGAGTTTGATAAAACTATAGTCCAAGGACTATTTGGAATTAGCAGTTTGGAAAGTTTTCCCATTTGGAGTCTGAAAGTTTGATAAAAAAAGCCTAAGAACTATTAGAGGTTTTCCCATTTGGAGTCGGAGGTTTGATAAAAAAGAGTCCAGTGACTATTTGGAGTTGGGAGGTTAGGATATATTCCCATTTATAGTTTGGGGTTTTGATAAAAATAGTCTAAGGACTATTTGGAGTTGGGAGGTTGGGATATTGCCTATTTGAAGTCTGCGAGTTTAGTAAAAAAAATAGTCAAGGACTATTTGGATTCGGGAGGCTTTACAATTTGGAGTCTAGGGGTTTAATAAAATAATGTTTAAGTTATATTTGGAGTTTGGAGGATGAGAGGTTTACCCATTTGGAGTTTGGGAGTTTAATAAAAAACATCGTCTAAGTACTATTTGGACTCAAGAGGTTTTCCTACTTGGAGTTGGGGGTATTAATTACAAATAGTCGAAGGGATATTTAGACTGGGAGGTTTGGTATAAATAGTCACATTGGAAAGATAAGCGAGTGTGTTTCCACGATTTTTGAAATAAGGTCCATAGGTCTTGCAAAATTTTTATTCCTACACACAATCCCAAACTCCCTCTCACCTCTGATGATCCTTATTGATTTTGAACTGACCTTCTATCTTTATTTAAAATTTATGTCTCGTGATACAACCAACATTAAACCCATGGACTCTTTTCTTTTGGTAGAGTATTTAGTGCTCATGACGGTGTTGGGACAAATCTTGATGATGACTTCCAAAGTTTGAAATTCAATTTGACCCAACTATTATACCTTAACTACTACAAAGATGAAATAACTTTGCATGCCATGGTTCATTGGCATAGTTTGAAGAGATATTTTGGTTTGTCTTGAAATAGTGTGATTGAAATTCTGAAATGGATTAAGGGGTTACTCCCCAAAGAAAATACGCTTCCAAATAACTATCTGGGTATGAAGAATAGTTTAAAAGTTTCAGGAATGAAGTATAAATCAAATCATGCTTGCAATTATGATTGCATACTATACTGAAAGGAATGTAAAATCTTGAACATTTTTTGGTATGTGGGAAACCTAGATATGTGATAAAGCATGGTTGTAATGACAAGAGAGTCGCACTTTAAAAATTGCCTCACAAAGTATTGAAATATTTCCCAATTGGCCCCACGTTAAAGAGATTTTTCAAAATACCATGGATGGAGGGGGTAATGACTTGGCACGTTAGGGTAGCAGTAGAGGATAATCTCATGCATTAGCCTATAGACTCAACCATTTGGAAAAGCATAAATTTTAACTATCCAGATTTTTCCAATGAACAACGTAATATTCATTTGGCAATATCAACAGATAGGTTCAATCCATTTAACACTCTAAGCACTAATCAAAGTGTATAGTCGGTGATCTTAACACCCTTAAAGCTACCTTATTCGTTGTGCATGAGACCAGAATTTGTGATGTTGTCTTTATTGATACTTGGGCCAAAGGCACCAGGTGACTACATTGATGTCTACATGGAACCGTTGGTAGAAGCATTAAATGAGTTGTGGGTAGCGGGTGTGAAATCATTTGACTCTAGGAAATAGGAAGAGTTCACGTTTAAAGATATGTTGATATGGGAAATTAATGATTTCCCAACTTATGGGATATTATTGGGTTGTAATGTTCACAGTTTCTTTGGTTGTCCTATTTATGGGAGAGAATGGATCTTAACATCTCAAGAATAGTGGAAAATTATATGTCATTCTCATAGGATATTCTTGCATCCTAATCACAGGTTTAGATTTGATAAATGATCTAACTTTTTATAGGGTGGGATCAAACATAGGCTATCTCTGAGAAAGCTCTTAGGTTCAGAAATTGAAAAGTGGTCTTCGAAATGTGGAGCTAATGTGCCGAGGAAAAATCCTAAATTCAAGAATGTCAAGCATAAAAATACCCCTGTCGAGAATGAAGTCCAGAAAAGAAAGTCATGGTCTAGGAGGAAAATATTATTTGACTTGTCGTATTGGAAGGGAAACCCCATACACCATGTATTAGATATCATGCATGCCGAGATTTGCAGAGATCCATACATAATCTATAAAAGTGCAGGTCTCACAATTTCCATATGATCATGCGTCTGGTACCTTTGTTGTTTAAGCATTGTTTCTCTAAGCATAAAGATTTGCAGAGATCCACTATGGATATTAGCCTTTGCTTCACCCTTTTGTGTGCAAAAGTAGTCAACCAAAAACACACCGTGCCTGCAAAAGCAACTTGTGTGTTGGAGAAGTACTTCCTCTAGGCATTCTTCGACATACGTATTATTCACTTATTGGTTAACTTATGTGACGAGGCGATTCTTTACAGACCAGTAAGATATCGATGGATGTACCCATTTGAAAGGTTGATGGAGGTTTTCAAATAGTATGTTAAAAATATGAGGTACATTGAAGGATCCATGGCCAAGGAATACATTACTGTGGAGGCATTCGTGTTCACTAGGGAATATATGGCCAACTTTAACATTAGATAATGGAGTTGAGTTCGTAAATAAGGGTGGTCAAGTCATGGGAAAACGATTTAAAGTGACAAGCTTACAATATGAGAGCAAGTGACTTGTTATATGTTTGAAATCAATGAACATGTTAACGAATCGAGAGAGTAAGTTCGTGTTGAAATTTTACTTTATGTTGTTACCTTATATACGTGATAACCTTCTTGATAAATTTTGTCATTCAATGTAGAAAATATAATGCGTTCATGCATAACAAAAAATGAAGGACGATTTCACATTCAGATAGTGAATTTAGACTTTGGGTGTCACACGAGGTAATTATTACGTCAAATGTCCCTTATTAAATGATGAATAATTACAAGCTTTAAAACTTATCTAATCAACTTATGCAATCCATAATTTTAATTATTGAATATGGGTGATGCTACATGAAGGTTTGCTCTTCTCACCATTGGACCCAATTTAATGGCACGCGAGTATAAGAACTATCGACTGAAAGGATATGTATTCTTGTCGAAGTTTTACGAGAAAAATACATTGTCACAAAACAATGGAATTGCATATAAGGCTCTTACGTATTTCAGGGAAAGTACCAAAGACAAAAACCTCGTTGAAGCATAAATGCCGTCTATAGTGTAATTCAAAATATTTTTGAATTAGACTATATATATTCCAAAGATGTTATGCTTTACTGTGACTGGGCAAGAATTGAGGACAAAGATTCTTGTAAAGTCAATTCGAGCACCAATTTGATAATGGTAGACTTGTCCAAGATGAAGGGTAAGGAGCATATGAATGACAAGCCATTTGTTTGGGCACGTGAAAAGCTCAAGCAAGTGTTTTACTTGGAATATATCAACAAAGAATCATAGTAAGTCATCTTACACGCACGAAAGCGCCTAATCAGTAGCACGGATGACCTAGCTTCCCCTACTGAATATCAATCCATTTTGGATAACAACCCGAACATGAAATAATTTTAGATACTTTCCATAAGTAGAGTTATTTTAGTTGTAAAATGTATTGAGGATTCCAATTTGTAATTGGTACTTGTAATACCCCGTAATTCTGCATAGTTAGGAAAATACATTTTTATTTAGATTACGTGAGTAGAGTAATTTAATGTGATAAAATACATTTTATTTAAATTACGTGAGTAGAGTAATTTAACGTGATGCGTTTTAAATTAAATTACGTGAGTAGAGTAATTTAATGTGATGTGATGTTAATAAAAGTTAGACACTGATTAATATGCCTGAGTTATCACGACCGAGTGACGCGCGTAGACAAAAATTGAAGGTGAGATGAGAAACATATTTTAAGAGACTCAAAAGATAATTTAGAGTCCACAGATGATTTCAAAAGGGTTAGTCAAAATAGTGTACTCGGGGGTACTAGTTGAGTGTCGGATCATTTTTGGGCTAAACCGGGGCCATTTGAGTGCATTTTGGTCTCTTTACATTTGAGAGTGAGGAGACCTACGAATTTTGGAACCCTAAGTCAGATTAAAAGAGTTAGAGGCTAGGGTTAGAGAGAAGGGAAATACACCATAGCCATTAGAGAGAAGAGAGAGATAATTTCCTAACGCAAAAGAAGGAAGTAAGGAGAATTCAAAGGAGATTTCACTACCAACTAGTTGGGAAGGAGGATTGAAGGATAAGAATCATCAGTCATCAACAACAACCACGAAATCAGGCCCTAAAAGGCATAAGGCAAGTGGTTATTTGCAAAATAAATTGAGTTATGATACCCAAATATAAGTTTTAGGAAGAACATGATTTTTATGATATTTTTGGGAGTAAACACTTGAATATTATCCATGATTGATAGGGATTTCATGTAGAACGATTTTTATCTCCAAATAATTTGATATCATAGAAGACTTGAGGATTAAATCGAACTAATAATATGGACTTTTGATGAAAAGATGGAAAGATTGTATTTTTAGGGTTCTTGAATAATAATAAGATTTTTAGTTAATTTGGACGGAATTTGTATTGATTTTGTTGTTTTAGATCGTTAGTAATCATCCCAGAATATGTAGGAATTATTAGAAATTGTTAGTGGCGAGTATGGTGAATTATCATGAGAGATGGATAAATAAATGGTGTAAACCGCATGAAGAAGACGATTCGGGTCTGTCACTTCTTGATTGATCGATTGACCCTTGAATGTCGATCGATCGAGCAGTCGATCGATCGACCATATCCCATCGATCGATCGACCCTGGCTGTACTTTAGAGAATTTTGTGAATAAATTTATTTTCAATTATCGTCACTTAATGAGAACCTTAGTGATGACATTTTACCGTTGAAGGGACTTAATAGATACCAGTAGGTGTACCGTGATATTTCTTCATAAATGATTGAGTGTGAAATTTGGAGAAATGGACCGACGGGAAGGTAACCGATTGAGTCGTGTGTAGGGAATGTGAAAATTTAGTTACGAAAAGAGTGAGAGTCAATTCCGGAAAAATACCAGTAAGTTAGAGATAACTTAACTACTGAATCAAGGGAGGGGTAACTAGGACCCTTAGAGTTGAGTGAATACTCGAATAAATGCGATAGTGAAATAAATCGTAAATTAATGAGTACGGTGAATATAAGAAAAATATATTACGTACGGGCATGATTTGATAGGTCGGGTGTGTACCTACTAAATTATATGAATTTTTGGGTTAAGAGAATTTTACCTAAATTAATTATGTTAGGGTCGATGAGATATTCCGAACTAAAATAAAGTTATTATATGTTTGGGGTCGATGTAAAATGCCGAACCAAACCTTAGACTGGTGTCGATATGAAAGATTACCGAACCATAATATGTGTGTATATGTATATATAAATAGTTGGGGTCGATGGATCATTCCAAACCAACTCTCACCTGGGGTCGATGAATCAATTCGAACCAAGAGTCCTTTATGTGTTTCAAAAGGATATGTTAGTGGTAACTAATATTTAATACATGTTGTGTGATAAAATGTATTCCATATGTATAATCTACTGACTTAGGATAGTAGATAATGAGATGGATGAAAAATATCCTTGTAATGATTAAGTAATGTGATGTAATTATTATAAGAATAAGAATAACAAGAAGTAAGTAAGTTAACTACGTTTGTAGCATATGAAGGATGGATTATTAAAACACTACGAGTAAGTTATGGGGACTTAGTGAGGGGGTACATGCTGTGGGGTATTCTGATCTAGTTAACTGGGGTAGTACAACTAGGTGAACTAAGTACCCTCGTTAGGCATGCACTATAGAATAAAGGTGAGGAAGCTCAAGGGAGTGTGAAAAATCTTAATATGTGTAATCAATAACTCAATTGTGACAACTGCTTGCAAAATATTTTTAAATGTTTTGAGTACTAACTCTTGCTATGTAAAATTTTTTAAAACCGTTTAGGTTCCCAGCCACAGGGACACCTAGCATAATTTCATTCCAGGGATTTGGGAGATACAGTACGTGTGGATGTTGCAGAGATTGTTTAGACATTTTCTCTTTTTCAGTTCTAGGGCAGGAGCTCAGTTTTAAAATTCTTAGTTGGGACATGTTGTCCAATCTTTACTTTTACAGTTATTCTGATTTTGGATTTTGAGTTGGTTTTCTTGGTCGTGGTTTTCGGCAAGACTTTATCTGTATTCAGTTATTTATACGAATTATTTTAATATTGTTGGAATTGTATCGTTTGTATGGGTTGTTTATTCGGGTTAAGGAAGATAAAATTTGGCACTAGCTTAATTTCACTTAGGTGGTTAGTAACTTAAAAAGCTTCCATCAGTGATGTTAAGAATGAACCATTTAAGAAACATATTTAAATTAAATTAAGGCTTGATCACCCAAGGTTTAATTAGGCAGGGTGTCACAGATGGTATCACAGCATCAGGTTCTAGTAGCCATAGGATCTGTACGGCTTACTGTGTTTCAGTGTAACGTTTGGTTGTATTAGAGCCCTACTATTAGGACTGTTGATTCAATGTCCGCTTTTGCATTATCGTACATCTGCTCTTAAAATTATGTATAAACTGTGTACTTATACAATTTGATCTTATTTCAGATGCCACCGAGGAGGTAGCGAGCGGAGAGGGCTAAAGCCATAGATGAGGTGAGGGAGGCTCATCAGGAGCCACAGGTTCTGCTACCACCACCCCTACCGAGTTAATTTCCACTACTCAGGTTGCAGTGATAGTGGCTCAGGAAGTCGAGACAGCGATGAGGGCCATGATAGCCCATTTTCCTCAGCCCCAAGTACCTCCTCCCGTGGCGCCGGTAGTTCAGGCCCCAACAGGGCCATTTACTTGGCAGCGAGTCAGAGAGACATTTCAGAAAGGGCATCCACCCGAGTTCTAGGGTAGTACTGATGTAGTGGAGGCGTGCAACTGGAAGAAAAATATCCAACGCCACTTGCGCATGCTAGAGTGCACCGAGGTACAGAAACAAATGCTAGACACTTACCATCTGTCGGGAGAAGCCTTACAGTGGTGGGAGTCAGTTACCACCACTGAGGAAAGGGACAATATGGCAATTTTTTAGTTTTGGGTACGGTTTGACCACAAGTATTTTCCTCCAGCAGTAGAATCAGAGATGAGGAAGAAATTCAGCGAGGTGGTTCAGGGTGATCGCTCAGTTGTTGATTATGAGGAGGAGTTTACCCGCTTGGCTAACTTTGTGACAAATGAGGTGAGCGATGAGGAGAGGAAGAAGTCAAAATTTATGGATGGCTTGACCTGGAGAATTAGACAGCATTTGATCAGCAATTCGGCGTTGGTAACTTATACAGATGTCGTCAATGCCGCTCTACTACACCGTCAGGACCACCGCTCTCATACGAAGGGAAACAAGAGAGGTGAGCCTAGCCAACCGAGCAAAGTAGGTGGAAGTAGTGACATCATCACACCACAACAGCAAATAGTGGGCCAGCTAGGGCAAGATTCCTGATAGGGGAACTCTGCCAAGAAGTTTAAGCATATGAGGCGTCGCTTTGACAAACAGGGCCAGCAGGGCCCCTGCAGCCAGTTCCTTAGGGCCAACAGGGCCAAGGGAACCAAGGTGGAGGATAGCAAGGCCAAGTTCGACAGGGCTAATAGGGCCAAGGTCAGAGGCAGTTTCAGGGTCAGTGTTTCACTTGTGGCCAGCAGGGTCACAAGAGTAGAAATTGTCCACAGCAAGACAGGGCACAACAACAGGGGCAGCAGGCTCCGTTAGCCCCAGCAGTAGCACAAGCCCCGCAGCCAGGCCAGATGGACTACGGACGTGTGTTCAACGTTCGTGACATTCCATTTCAGCCAGCACCGCCGGCAGTCGTGGGTATGTTTCCTATTCATGGACTTGAGGGTAGTATTTTCTTTGACACGGGGGTGATGCATTCGTTTATTGCCACTAGATTTTCACGGGCAGTCGACCTCCTAGAGACAGCTGACACTCATCTTACGTGCGTAGAGTCACCGATGGGTAGTGGGTCCCTTATACATTCGATTTGTAAGGGTGTGGACATTATGGTCGGGAGATTGAGTCTAGCGGCGGACCTCCTAGTTCTGTATATAGAGGGATATGACATCATCCTAGGCATGGATTGGTTGGCGCATTATAGGGCAATGGAAGATTGCTACAAGAGGACCATTGTGTTTTCCATCCCGGGATAAGAGATGTTCCTTGTGGCAATGCCACTCCCCGAGAGAGGATCGCACACTCATTTATATTATATTGAGGAAGAGACCTCACGTGGGGTTGTCGTTTCTCTCGACTCAATTCCAGTTGTGAGGGATTTCGAGGATGTCTTTCAGGAGATACCAAGGTTACCACCCAGCAGGGAGATAGAGTTCATTATTGACCTAGCACCGGGGACAAGACCGATTGCCAGAGCACCCACTACACCAAATCTGCCCATTTGTCAAGGTCATTGACCTCGACAAATTCACCTTGTCAAGGTCAATGACCGTGACATTTCGAGGTGAGACAACTTTTTTTTGTCACGGTCGTGTCAAGGTCAATGACCGTGACATTTGTCACGGTTTATAACCGTGACAAAGCCGTGACCCTTTTTAAAAAAATTGTCACGGTCAATGACCGTGACAAGCCCATGACAAATGTTGTCAAGGACTTGTCACGGTCAATGACCGTGACAATTCTGGGCAGAATTTAAAAAAAATCTGCTGGGCAGTATGGCCACCGCCACTGCCCAGCAGTATATTTGTACCTGTTATAGCAACGTTGCACCTGTTCCAAACATCATATATCCAACACAAACTAAAGATAATGCAAATATATATTCATGACAGTATAATCCAAATCTTCAAAGTAAAAATAATATACATGACGATATAATCCAAATATAATTAAAATGGACAAACTTAAAAATAATGTTACTACATGTCTTAGATAAAACTGAGGAGGTGAGTAGGCCACACGACATACGAATTGACGCACCCACTAATATACGTCGTGCCGCCACAATAGGGAGTTCTCCTTCCCGGGTATGACATGCGTGACGAGCACCCTGGACTCCATCTCTTGAAGCACACGTCCATGGACTATTCCACCCTCGACGATGTTCGGGTCCCTCAACCCCCGCCCTATCCGCTGGCCATCAAATATGTCCAATATGAACATGCTCGGCCAACCGATTGTCGATAATGGTCTGTTGGAGGGCGTCAAATAGGGAAGTGGATCGTCGAAGTACGAACGTGTCGGTGATGAATCAGCGAGGTCCACATCCTCGTCATCCTGCGCCTCGTCCTCCCGCACCTCCTCGTCCTCCCGCACCTCCTCCTCCACCGCCGTCTCCTTCCCTTTCCCTTTACCTTTCTCTTTACGGTCTCCACCCAACGTACGCTTCATGAATGCGTACATATCTTGGACCGTCGCCTCCAAACGGGACAGCTTCGCGTCGTGTGAATCCACCGTTCGAGCCAACCCGGTGTCGCTCGTCTCCAATCCGATGATCCTAGATTTGGCCACCCGCGAGCTCACTCCCCTTGTCCTCCCCTTGCGATCAGAGCCAAGCACTTGGCTGAGTGCGTCTGTGGACAAAGATGCCTTGTCGCCATCAGACTGCGACTCATGCACTTCCTTAAGCTTTGCCTGAAACGACAAAAAGCACATGATTAGTAAAATAAGTAAACTAAAAAATTATAACGTAATTAACAATAATTAAACTGTTGGATTACTTACAATCGTGGCCACGACGCTCGGGGACACCTCCTTATCCTTCCCCTTCTTCGTCCGAAGAGCCACATAAGTATCGAGCCTATGTGGCTTACCCTCTAGCCCACTCCCTACCCCCTGAAATAAAATAAAGTAAAGTAAAATTAGTATCGGCCCCGCAAAGTAAAATAATATCCAATAATATATTTATGTAGTTATAGATAAATTAAATATTACCTTCATCCTATGCTCCACCTCAGCGTAAGAGGTCCGGCCGGAGTAGTGCACGTCCGTCTTTTTAGCCCGATTTTCCCTCCCCGATTGGCAAGATGCCAATTGTCGATTCTCGAGCTCATTGTCAATGAACTTTTGCCATTGTGCCAATGAGATCGGCTCCTTGGGCGGGACGGATCCGCGCCATTGTAAAATGGTCTCTCGTGTTTTTCCAAAGTACCATGTCCGCATATTTTTTTTCCACGTCTTGTGTTGCTCCCTCAACTGCTCCAAGACGGAATCGCGTAGCTTTGGATCCAAGTTGAATTGTTCCTGTCCAACAAATACAATGTTAGTTGCGAATAAATATAAATATAAATATAAATATAAATATAAATATAAATATAAATATAAATATAAATATAAATATAAATATAAATATAAATATAAATATAAATATAAATATAAATATAAATATAAATATAAATTGAAATTGAAATTGAAATATTCATATAAATATTACCTGTAGTGCCGCCCAAACAGCTAACTTGAGCTCATACGGCACCTCCTTCCAACTCATAAACCCCGGGCCGATGACCGTCTTTAGCAGCTCGAGGGATCTCGCTAAAAGCTCCGACTTGTTTTCGACGGTAATCCCAAATTTTCCATATTTGGGGAGCCTAGGGGCGGAGGAGCCCTCGTCGCCTCCGCTACCACCGAACCCAGACGACGACATCATCATAAACAGCATCATCATCTTCGCCCTAACATCTGAAGGAGACATTTTTGCTGTAAAAAAATGTTATTAGTACAGATAAAAAAAATGTTATTAGTACAGATAAAAAAATGTTCCGTCTATATTATAACGTATGTGTAAGTTCCGTCAATACCATTTCGTTTCAATTTTGTAATATTATATTTTTTCCAAATATTTAAAGAGTTATTAAATGGGTGCCCCACCCCTGCCCCCTCCCCCCGCCACACACACACGCACACCTACGCACACGCACACACACATATAATTTTTAGATTATGTATAGGAATTGAATTTTAATATTAATCCTTCATAAATCCGTTGAATACATGCATAAATTTGTAGAGATTGAAATTAAATTGCTTGAGATTGAATTTCTATGTTTCGGGGTCATTATTTGAAAATACTTAATTACCCTTTGAAAACCTTTCATAACACACCTATGTATTAAATATGGGTTAGACCTCTTAGCTTGCTCAACCACCCATTTACACACTTACTTTACCTTTTATTTACATTATGGATATTAATCAATTCACACGTTTTTTGTCCACTTCAACCTTTACTGAAACATTTATTAATTCATTCAAGTTAGGTAAAACCACGCAAGTATCTAATACCAAGTTTTGACGACACGGATCTCTAGAAAGAAAAACAAGCATTTCCAAATTAATATGCCCTCTTTCTTGTTTAGTGTCTCGTGAATTGATAGTATGATTTTAAAAATAGTATACAAAACTAGGTGAGATTTTAGAATTACACGTCGAAATAATACATGTTGTATAATAATAATAATACAAGTGCATGCTTTGCAATCAAAGGTATTTATCTTTATAAGGAAAAAATTATCTTAAAATGATTGGTAGGGAATGTCTATGAGGTGGATGATAATTTATTTGATATTTTATTTTATTTCTTTTGGTTAGGTTATTAAGACTTTATTTGAATTGATATCTTAGTAATTATTATTTAATATTTATTTTGAGCAATTATCTTATAGTATGATTATTATCCTAGAAACAATTCTAACATTCCATGAAGGAAAACTTTTATTGGATGGTTGAAAAGACAATAGTTCCAAATTTATTATATTCCATAACAATTTCATAGTTTCAATTCATTTTCATTTATTCTCTTAGTGCTACAACAATAATTTTCGTCCTCCACCACCCCCTCCCCACCCCCTGCCCCCCTCCACCACCCCCTCCCCCACCACACACCACCACACACACACACACACACACACCACCCCACCCCCTGCCCCACCCCTCATCCACCCCCTCCCCCACCACACACCACCACACACACACACACACACACACCCCACCCCACCCCCTCCCCCACCACACACCACCACCACACACACACACACACACACCACCCCACCCCACCCCACCCCCTCCCCCACCATACACCACCACACACACACACACACACACACACACACCACACCACCCTCCACCACCCCCTCCCCCACCCTCCCCCACCCTGCCCCACCCTGCCCCCCTCCACCACCCTGCCCCACCCCCACCCCCTGCCCCCCTCCACGCACACACATACACACATATATATATACACATACACAAATAAATATACACACAAATATATATATAAATGGAAGAGAGAGAGAGAGAGAGAGAGAGAGAGAGAGAGAGAGAGAGAGAGAGAGAGCAGCGTCGAGAGAGAGAGAGAGATGGAGGGAACGGCGTGGGAGGGAAAAAAGAAGGGGGATAGGGTTTTTGCTGCGAACATTGTCACGGTCGTGTCAAGGTCTTTGACCGTGACACGACTTGTCACGGTCATTGACCGTGACAAGTCTGTGACAAATTTACTTGCCACGGACTTGTCACGGACTTGTCACGGACTTGTCACGGTCAAAGACCATGACAAGTCGTTGTCACGGTCGTGTCAAGGTCAATGACCGTGACACAAAACGCGTGTTTTTTTGTCACGGTCAATGACCTTGACAAGGCTGGCCGGCTGAAAGGTGACAATTTGCCCATTTTGGTGTAGTGACCGTATCGCATGGCTCCTTTGGAGATGCGAGAGCTGAGAGAACAGATTAAGCAGCTCTTAGGGTAAGGCTTCATTCGACGGAGTACATCGCCATGGGGTGCGCTGATGTTATTTGTAAAGAAAAGGGATGGTTCACTTCGTCTGTGCGTAGATTACAGGGAGCTGAACAAAGTGAAGATACGTAATAAGTATCCGTTACTGAGGATTACGACTTGTTTGATCAGTTGAGAGGGGTTGCGTTCTTCTCAAAAATCGATTTGAGGTCGGGTTACCACCAATTGTGCATTCGTGAAGAGGATGTACCTAAGACCGCTTTCCTTCCATAGTACGGGTCATACGAGTTCAGGGTAATGCCGTTTTGGCTCACTAATGCGCCTGCAGTATTCATGGATCTCATGAACAGGGTATTCAGGGAGTTTTTCGATCAGTTTGTGATTGTATTCATGGACGACATTCTGATTTACTCTCGCACGGAGGAGGAACACACTGAACATTTACGAATGGTTCTACAGACATTGCGGGACCATCAGTTGTACGCCAAATTTGAGAAGCGTGGATTTTGGCTTCCGGAGGTTCAGTTCCTAGGTTATATCAAGCAGAGGCATTATTGTTGGCCCGAGTAAGGTATCGACGGTGAGGGAGTGGGGACAGCCCACGACACCTACCAAAACTCATAGTTTCTTGGGGTTGGCCGGTTATTATCGTCGCTTCATTAAGGGGTTCTCAAAAATTTTTGGACCTTTGATGAACTTGACTCGGAAGGGAGTGCCCTTGTTATGGAGTGATTGTTGTCAGTTAGCATTTGATGAGCTAAAGGACAAGTTAACATCAGCACCCGTTCTTACCTTGCTTAGTAGAGGAATGGAGTACCGAGTCTATACTGACGCATCCTCACAGGGGCTTGGGGTGTGTTACAATAGGAAGAGAAAGCTATAGCTTATGCATCCCGAAAGCTTAAGCCACATGAGAAGAATTACCCCACCCATGACCTCGAGTTGGCAGCGGTCGTTTTTGCATTGAGGATATGGAAACACTATCTTCTGGGTGAGCAGTTCACTCTATTCATGGATCATAAGTCACTTCAGTATCTTTTCACTCAGAAGGATCTAAATATGAGGCAAAGGAGGTGGCTTGAATTCGTGAAGGACTACCAGTTTGATATACAGTATCATCCTGGTAAGGCTAACGTGGTGGAAGATGCATTAAGCAGAAGACCTACCGGAGAGTTGGCGGAAATTTGGAAGGCGAAGTGGAGTGAACTTCGACACGAGGATGAGATAGCTAGAGCATACATGGCAGTTTTAGCTATCACCCCCGAGAGTGTTATGCGGGTAGTGAGGGCACAAACCGAGGACCCATTTTATCAGGACATAGTACGACAGTTACTGGCCGAAGGGGCAGAGTCCTACTCCATCAGCTCAGAGGGCGGACTACGGTTTAATGGTAAGTTGATAGTACCCGAAGATTATTATTTGAGGCATGCCGTAATGACGGAGTCGCACGGGTCAAAGTTTTTGATACATCCAAGTGGGGACAAAATGTACCAGGATATGCGACGACTATATTGGTGGTCAGGTATGAAACGAGACATTGCAAAATTTATCTCAAGGTGTGTTACATGTCAGCTTGTAAAAGTTGACCATCAGAGACCTTCAGGGATGCTACAACCACTGGAGATTCCTGTGTGGAAGTGGGAGAGTATCTCAATGGATTTTATTACTGGGTTACCAGCATCACAGAAGGGTCACGATTCCATATGGGTGATAGTGAATCGGCTGACTAAGGTAGCTCATTTCTTACCCATTCGTACGGATTATGATACGATGCGGTATGCGCAGCTATTCATTTCAGAGATCGTTAAGCTGCACGGAGTTCCCATTAATATTGTGTATGACAGAGACAAAATATTTATTCCACGTTTCTGGCAGAGCTTTCAGGAGGTCATGGGCACCGACTTACGATTGAGTACGACGTATCACCCACAGACGGACGGTCAGACTGAAAGGGTAAACCAGATGTTGGAGGATATGTTGAGGATGTGTGTCCTAGATTTTGGGGGATGATGGGAGCCATATCTTCCTTTGGTAGAGTTTGCATATAATAACTCTTACCAATTCACTATCGATATGGCTCCATTCGAGGCACTTTATGGGAGGCCTTATCGTTCGCCCGCCAGTTGGTTAGAGGTGGGGGATAACAAGCTAATAGGGCCAGAGATGATACAAGAGACTTACTCTAAAATAGAGATTATTCGAGGACGTATTCGAATAGCTCAAGATAGGCAGAGGAGTTATGATGACGCCGGTAGGAGACATGTGGAACTAGATGTGGGCGACTAGGTGTTAATTCGGATCTCTGCTATGAAAGGGATTATGAGGTTCAGCAAGAAGGGGAAGTTAGCACCAAGATATGTGGGGTCGTTTCCTATCATTGAGAGGGTGGGACTGGTAGCTTAAAGATTGGGACTCCCTGAGCATCTTCAGCGAATACACGATGAATTCTATGTGGCGTCGCTGAAGAAATACAAGAGGAGTGAGAGAGCCTCACTGGAGGAGATCGACTTGCAGCCAGATGTATCGTATAGTGAGCGCAAACTACGATCCAAGGTGGTATTCTTAGTGCGAGTACAGTGGGGACATCACAATATGGATGAGTCTACTTGGGAACGGGAGGAGGATATGCGAGAACAATATCCATAATTATTCACCGCAGGTATTTTCTAAATTTCGAGGACGAAATTCCTTTTGTAAGAGGGGAAGTATGTAATACCCCGTAATTCTTCATAATTAGGATACATTTTTATTTAAATTACGTGTGTAGACTAATTTAATGTGATAAAATACATTTTATTTAAATTACGTGAGTAGAGTAATTTAACGTGACACATTTTAAATTAAATTACATGAGTAGAGTAATTTAATGTGATGTAATGTTAATAAAAGCTAGACACTGATTAATATGCCTGAGTTATCTCGACCGAGTGTCGGGCGTAGACAAAAATTGAAGGTGAGATGAGAAACATATTTTAAGAGACTCAAAAGATAATTTAGAGTCCACAGATGATTTCGAAAGGGTCAAATTAGTCAAAATAGTGTACCCGGGGATACTTGTTGAGTGTCGGGTCATTTTTGGGCTAAACCGGGGCCATTCGAGGGCATTTTGGTCTCTTTACATTTAAGGGTGAATGAGACCTACGAATTTTGGAAACCTAAGTCAGATTAAAAGAGTTAGAAGCTAGGGTTAGAGAGAAGGGAAATACACCATAGCCATTAAAGAGAAGAGAGAGACAATTTCCTAAGGCAAAAGAAGGAATTAGGGAGAATTCAAAGGAGATTTCACTACCAACTTGTTGGGAAGGAGGATTGAAGGATAAGAATCATCAATCATCAACAACAACCACGAAATCAGACCCTAAAAAGCATAAGGCAAGTGGTTATTTGCAAAATAAATTGAGTTATAATACCCATATACAAGTTTTAGGAAGAACATGATTTTTATGATATTTTTGGGAGTAAACAGTTGAATATGATCCATGATTGATAGGGATTTCACGTAGAACGATTTTTATCTCCAAATAATTTGATATCATAGAAGACTTGAGGATTAAATCGAACTAAAAATATGGACTTTTGATGAAAAGATGGAAAGATTATATTTTTAGGATTCATGAATAATAAGAAGATTTTTAGTTAATTTGGACGGAATTTGTATTGATTTTGTTGTTTTAGATCGTTAGTAATCATCCCAGAATATGTAGGAATTATTAGAAATTGTTAGTGGCGAGTATGGTGAATTATCATGATAGATGGATAAACAAAAATGGTGTAACCCGCATGAAGAAGACGATCTGGGTCTGTCACTGCTTGATCGATCGATCGACCCTTGAATGTCAATCGATCGAGCAGTCGATCGATCGACCATATCCCATCGATCGATCGACCCTGGCTGTACTTTAGAGAATTTTGTGAATAAATTTATTTTCAATTATCGTCACTTAATGAGAACCTTAGTGATGACATTTTACCTATGAAGGGACTTAATAAATACCAGTAGGTGTACCGTGAGATTTCTTCATAAATGATTGAGTGTGAAATTTGGAGAAATGGACCGACGGGAAGGTAACCGATTGAGTCGTGTGTAGGGAATGTGAGAATTTAGTTACGGAAAGAGTGAGAGTCAATTCCGAAAAAATACCAGTAGGTTAGAGATAACTTAAATACTTAATCAAGGGAGGGGTAACTAGGACCCTTAGAGTTGAGTGAATACTCGAATAAATGCGATAGTGAAATAAATCGTAAATTAAGGAGTACGGTGAATATAAGAAAAATATATTACGTACAGGCATGATTTGATAGGTCGGGTGTGTACCTACTAAATTATATGAATTTTTGGGTTAAGAGAATTTTACTAAAATTAATTATGTTAGGGTCGATGAGATATTTCGAACTAACATAAAGTTATTATATGTTTGGGGTCGATGTAAAATGCCGAACCAAACCTTAGACTAGTGTCGCGATGAAAAAGTCCCGAACCAAAATATGTGTGTATATGTATATATAAATAGTTGGGGTCGATGGATAATTCTGAACCAACTCTTACTTGGGGCCGATGAGTCATTCCGAACCAAGAGTCCTTGATGTGTGTCAAAAGGATATGTTAGTGACAACTAATATTTAATACATGTTGTGTGATAAAATGTATTCCATATGTATAATCTACTGACTTAGGATAGTAGATAATGAGATGGATGGAAAATATCTTAGTAATGATTAAGTAACGTGATGTAATTATTATAAGAATAAGAATAACAAGAGGTAAATAAGTTATCTACGTTTATATAACATATGAAGGATGGATTATTAAAACACGGCGAGTAAGTTATGGGAACTTAGTGAGGGGGTACATGCTGCGGGGTATTCTGATCTAGTTAACTGGGGTAGTACAACTAGGTGAACTAAGTACCCTCGTTAGACATTCACTATAGAAGAGAGGTGAGGAAGCTCAAGGGAGTGTGCAAAATCTTAATATGTGTAATCAATAACTCAATTGTGATAACTGCTTGCAAAATATTTTTAAATGTTTTGAGTACTAACTCTTGCTATGTAAATTTTTTTTAAACCTTTTAGGTGCCTAGCCACAGGGACACCCAGCATGATTTCATTCTAGGGATTTGGGAGCTGCAGCACGTGTGTATGTTGCAGAGATTGTTTAGACGTTTTCTCTTTTTCAGTTCTAGTGCAGGATCTCAGTTTTAACATTCTTAGTTGGGACATGTTGTGCAATATTTACTTTTACAGTTATTCGGATTTTAGATTTTGAGTTGGTTTTCTTGGCCGTGGTTTTCGGCAAGACTTTATCTGTATTCAGTTATTTATGCGAATTGTTTTAGTATTGCTGGAGTTGTATCATTTGTATGGGTTGTTTATTCGGTTTAAGGAAGATAAAATTTGGCACTAGCTTAATTTCAATTAGGTGGTTAGTAACTTAAAAATCTTTCGGCAGTGATGCTAAGAATGAACCATTTAAGAAACCTGTTTAAATTAAATTAAGGCTTGATCACCCAAGGTTTAATTAGGCGGGGTGTCACAGTACTATGTAGTTTGAAACAATCTGAAACATGAATATGAGTATTTCCATTTGATTTTTATATCCCGATTGAGTATTTTCGTTTGATTAACTAATGAAAATAATTGGTTGGAATAGTTTTGTATTATTTAAATTCTTATATCCCGAGCTTAAGTATTTCCATTTGATTTATGTTATATATTATGCTATCAAAACCTATTTTTTTTTAAAGAATAAGACTTCATCAGGCCGTCAGACCCCGGGAAAAAGTGTTGGTGACAAGGGATCATCTAACAATAAGTCCCTCATGTTCAAAATGTATGGGAGAATTGTTGAAAACAAGACTAGTCTACAGATAAGGGAACTAGAGTTATTGAAATCAGTAATTGGTTCTGGGTATGAAGATTGGAGGATCGTTCCCATGGAGCTAAAGATGTTCATTCGGGGGGGGGGGGGGGGGGGGGGGCTTAGAGGTATGAAAATCTCAATATTTATATTAAATATTTAAATTTCATATAAGATTTTATTATTATGTTTTTTAATGTTATTTCACTAACTTTATTATATCATATGTTTGTTGGATAACAACAATCCAATTTGCCCCCATAAGCACAGGAGAGTGTATTAGCATGAGTAGGCAGGCTATGGAAGACATGGAAGAAGAACCTATGTGCCCATTATTTCGTGAAGTTTCGAGAGTCCGTGTTAAAGTGCAGGGACATCGTTCTGGAGAATGATCCAATCACATTGGCCACCTAGCAGATATTTGGGGATAACGATGTTTTTGAGAGACAATTGTCCTCATGTGGCTCGGATAGGACTAATCGATCAAAAAAGGTGGATGTGCACCACTCCAAGCGGACATCTTACGAGGAGGTGGAGCATAGGATTGTAAGTAAGTTGATTTAAATTACATTTTGTTTTGTGGTAAGTAAATTACTTTAATTTGGTCACATTTTGCTTTAATTTGCTTAGATTTTGTAGAAGTCTGGGAGTGGCTCGGGGGAAAATCCACATAGGATAGACTCCTATATAAACATGTGAATGAAGAGGGACGAGCATGTTAATCCGTAGGTCATCGAGGCCATCATATATTATAGTTAAAATTATATCGTCAATTTCAGGATATTTATTGATATTCTTTTTCAAAGTTACTAACGTGTTTTTATATTGTTTCGGGGGAGACTAAAGGCGATGCACAACACCCAAAGTAATGTTGACAAGGAATCTCTTAGTATGGTTGTACTGAGACAAGTGTTGGGCCCAGATAGAAAAGTATGTACTCGCGGTGTCAGCTCGCGAATAGTAAAGTCAAAGGTGATAGATGTTGCTTGTAGTACACTGGATTGTCCTTCAAGTTCAAGGTGTACGAATCATACAGGCTGAAAATTTAAAGCCTCCAACAAACGATAAATCACATGTCCAACAAACGATAAATTCAATATGCATTGCATTGTAGAATTGATTACATTGAAGCAGGACGAACTTGTCAGATTCAATATTCAATATTCAATATTCAATATTCAATATTCAAAAAGAGTTCTAAACAATTTTTGTAAACATTTTGCAAAAATTAAAACATTTGTTACATTTTTGTAAAAAGATGTTTTTACAGAAATGTACAAAAATATAGTTTGTATTCTTTGTACAAAATGTACAAAAAAAATGTTTTTTTACAAAAAAGTACAACATTAAAAATTTTGCAAAAATTAAAACATTTTTTTTTACATTTTTGTAATAAGATGTTTTTACAAAAAATGTACAAAAATATAGTTTGTATTCCTTGTACAAAATGTACAAATTTTTTTTACAAAAAGTACAATATTAAACATTTTGCAAAAATTAAAACATTTTTGTAAAAAGATGTTTTTACAAAAATGTACAAAAATATAGTTTGTAGTTTGTATTCTTTGTACAAAATGTACAAAAAAAATATTTTTTACAAAAACGTACAATATTAAACATTTTGTAAAAATTAAAACATTTTTTACATAAATGTTTTTTTAAATAAACTACAAAAGAACATTTTTGTAAAAAAATGTTTTTGTAAAAAAAATGTATACAAATGTTTTTTACACATGTTTTTGTACAAAAAGAATGTATACAAATGTTTTTACAAACGTTTTTTAAACATTTTTAACACCTCGGCTTGTCTTTAAAAACTAAGGAAAAAAAAATATAATGAGGCAACGTAACCCACCAGCCTAACCTAAAACATAAAACAGGGTTTCAAAACACACATCACAGCTGAAGATAGAAAGGTTTCTCCATTCTTACCTAAATACACCATCGACCGACAACAATAGGTTTCTCCCTTCAATTATTTCTGCCTTCGTCTCTTTTTGTTTGGTAAAACTTGATTATCGCGGCAAATCGGTTGTCTCGGTCGATATCGCGGTTGTCTCGGCCGATATCGCAACGAGGCATCTCGGAATCGGTTATCTCGGCCAATATCTCGGCGAGACAACACGATTCAATATTTTTTTAAGCGCCTCTCGGTATCGTATCGGTACCCTCCGATTTCGAGTTGACTCGGCCGATACCGAGTCAACTCGGCCGATACTTTGAACCATGGTTTGAGTAGTCCAAGTTGTTTACCTATTTGCCCTTTTTTAGTTAGAACTCTCACAGTGTAGCGTCGTCCTTTGAATGCTCCGACCTTTGTATAAACTAATTTAAGAATTCCCATCTCTGCATGAGAAGAACTTCGAAAAGATTAGGCAGATAGAATTAACCCAAGACGAAGCTCGTCGGGCTGAGGCCTTTCCCCTCAGACCAATCTTTCCTCCACCCTTGAAGGTCATATACTCTGCAGAGACTACTGAGCCTGCAGAGGTTCATGAACCAATGTCTGAGGATAACGCTTCTTCAGACCCAATGTCAACGTCTGAGGCACGCGAATCTGTAGACTCTTTTTAAGAGGCTATGGATTATTCTCCAAGGCAAGGTGAGGTTTCGGAGGAAGCCGAGGTTTCAAGTCGTGCCTCGTCCCACCAAGGTGCTAAAACTGCGTGTAGATCTTCCTCTGTTGAAATCTTAGGGCTCAGTGTGGCAATTCCCCCTCCTATTGATGCCATTCCTTTATCGGATGCCACTGGGGTTGAGTTTGCAACGAGGTTTCCTGGTGGTCCCCCTACAAGTGCCCAGGTCGATGTTGTTGTGGGTGATGATGATGATGAAGGGAGCGAACTTGATACCTCTGAAGCGGCAGAGTATGAGAGTACCGTGAACAAGTACGAGCTTCTTTGTTTTTGACACCTTTATTCCATAAATTCTTCAATCATCCTTAGGAAACCTATGAAGGATGAGAGGGCCTTCGTTGGCCGAGATGGAAAAATCTGTGTTTATGAGCAGATGTTTAAGTTGGGTTTTCGTCTTCCTATCCGCCCAACCATCACAGTTATACTTTCACACACAAATCTTTCCCCTTCCCAACTGTCCCCAAATGCCTGGAGGGTTATGATTGGGGCCATCATCCTTTGGAAGGCTATTCACCATTCAGACCTTCCCGTTATAGTTTTTATCGGTTGTTATGTTCCCTCGTCTACCAAAAATCACCCTAGCTACTACCACTTCTTAGCCAGAAAATCAGAAAAGAAAATGCTTTTGGTTACCCAAACTTCAAACCATAATTGAAAACCTCGGTACTTCTTTGTTTCTGGGGCATGGGAGTTTGGTTCAAATGACGCTTATGGAACATCGGTTCCAAGAACCCCTCTGAGGTGGGGGAAAGTCTCATTTGCGGCTAAAGTCGACCCTGGTCTCAGCCAAGACAATTACAAAAACGTTGAGGACCTTCGCAATCAAGGCGACAAAGGTCGTCTCGTTAAATATGAACATCTGATGACCCGCTATTACCTTTGTCATACAGGTTTGAGGGGTGGTCCCCTAGAAGATCTTCGTAAGTCTTCAGCATTTTTCTTACTAAAGTTATGTCTCGTATATTTTTTTACCTCTGACTGACTAACTCAGAGACTTGTCTTTTGCAGAGCGTTCAACAGGCATCTCAAACGACTTTTGGGAGATGTTGGCTCCTAGTCTTGTAAGGATTATAGAGAAAAGGGGTGGCAAGAATGTACCCCCACCTAACACAAAGAAGAGCGTCGGCGGATCTAAGGTCGATGCTAGCAAGAAGAGGAAGCCTTCCATTGAGCCGGTAAATACGAGACCGAGAAAGACTCAGGAAAAAGACCGAGCCATACCCATTTCTATTGATGATGCCCTGGCTGCTAGTCTATCTCAGCTCAAGATTGGAGATAACGTGATCGGCCACAGTCTGAATGCTGCCGACGCTATTGGCACCATAATGACTGAGGAAGACAAGCGTTTTCTTCGTGCCTTGGATGTCCCTCTATTGGCCGAGTTCTCTCTTCACAAATCAATCTAGGTACTAGTTTTATGCTCTCTTCACAAGTGTAACATCGACTTTTTAGAAATTACAAATCATATGTTCGTATGTCTGATCTTTTTCTATACGGTGTCTTGTCTTTTCATCGTCTTGTTGAGTGGACTTTGAATAAGATGCCCCTTATAAAAAAGGGTAAGGAAGCTAATAAGGTTGAGGCCTCTCTCAAAAGAAGAGGTTTAAAGGTTCAACGGAGTCATCAAGGAGAGGGACAACAACGTGTCTCAGTTTAAGAAGGATCATGACAAAGCTCTGAAGTCCAAAGACGATGTTCTTCAGTCGAAGGTTGATGCTGCAGCCAAAGTTGTGCTGGAAGATGCCTCAGAGAAAGCCATTGAGGACTACAAGGTCTCTGACGAGTTTGTCAGCTTTGGCTTTGAGTACCTAGAAAGGGGTATCAAAGCAACCGATAAATGGGCACCCATGAAGGAGAGTGAGTCTGGGAACCTGACTGCTGAAGACTTTATTGGTCTCGGCTTTGGAGATCCTCGATTTTCTCCGGCTTTGAAGGAGGTTGAAGAAAGTGACGCTGCTCCAGCCGAGACGGCACCTCTTTAGGTCACTGAGACAGAAGATGGTACCCATCATGACGACGGAGTTGAATTTACAAATGTCGGCCTTGACCAGACTACTGGGGCTACTAGTGGGTCGGCTCCAGTTCAGGCATAGGCTACCTTGCTGATTAACTTTTCGATGTTCATATTTGACGCGACTTAGAAAGTGTCTCTAATGTTTGTTCACTCTAGGCTCAAGTGCAAGCCTGTTGCGTTTGTAATAAACCCGGTAAGTCGGGATCGTATCCTCAGGTAAATAGGATAACAGAGTTGTGACGACGTTGGATAGATAAGGAAATCCTAACTCTGACTCTAAAGGAAAAGGAAAAATGATTTATTTTGAGAATTGGCTACAACTAGATGCAATTATGAAATTATGAAAAGGTGCAATTATACTAAATTACCTAAAATTCTAATGAAGAATGATTTAAAACTTTAAAATATACGATGAGAAAAACAGGACGGGAATACAATCCCCCGACCCTAGTGTATTGCAGGTATAATACGAATCGTAAATTTAACTGATTAATTAGACCCAGAATTTAGTACTCCCAAGCATTACGTATATGAGGTTCAAGCCCGCATCATACTTAATCTGAGGACAGGTAAATCAGTAATACGATAGTTACACTTAAATTGTATTCTAAAGTATCCCGGTTACTCAAAAGAAAACGAAATCTAAAGATCTATAATTGTCGTATTCTTACGCAATACGGTCGTAATCAATCACTAAATTCAGAGGATTAATGTTATACACATGCAACTATTACATCAGGCTGGGTTCATGCTGAAACTAATGAAAACAATGTTTGATGTGTAGAAAAACATGATTAAACTAAGGAAAATTTGTAAAAAGATGTATAAAAGAATTCGAATGAACTATTAATCTTACCAAAGCAGTATAAGCAGTAATTAAGAACACTTGCAATCACGGAATTCTGAACAATCTTCAACTTTGAAATTAAAAGAATAAACTATCTCTAAACTAGGGTTTTATGGAAAAAAGGGAAAATTATATTAATTCTCCGTACTAAAAATGATAATAAAACGGGTTTATATACCCTACAAAGTTTCAGGAGTTTTAGCTGCACTAGGACTCTCCATTAGAGAGAAATAAAAAATCAAAACTCGACAACCGGACCGGTCCGGGGATTAGGCGGATCGGTCTGCCTAAGAAGCGGACCGATTCTTTTATTTTCTTCCTTCTTCGGTTTGCTTTCGATTCGGGGTTCTCTGGAGTATGGCACTATGGACCGATCCGGGGCTACTGCGGATCGGTCTGCCTCTGTGACTTTTTTCTCCAACTTTGACTGCTCATAACTTTTATTCCGGGATTCCGATTGAGGTGCCGTTTCTTCTTCTGTGCTCATGAACTTGATGTCTTCAACTTCTCTTTAGGTGCCTCATTCGAATTCTGGGTGGAAATTACACTTTTACCCCTTTTGACTTTTCCTTCTTTTCTTTCTTGATTCTTTCGATTTCTTTCTTTCGTTATTGACACTAAATCCCTACAAAATTAGTACGAAATACCAAAAACTTGGTGTACTCGTTAGGATAAGTCAGTAGCAAGATTATGAGATAAAATCCAATCGATTACGTTGTTCGAAGTGCTAAAAGTAACTAAATTAAAGGGATAAATTTGGAAGAATTTATGCCTAATCAATATTTTTGACAGTTGTAATTTTTGATGAATTTTGTCCCTAACTCTTGTTTTTATGAACTCTGGTGGTAGCTTCTTGACACTCTGGATTGCAATTCCGGATCCTCTTTATGATGATCATTAGTAGTTTGGCTTATTCAGATTCTATTGCTTCATATGATGTTTTGTTTGAAATTTATATGTTGGTGTTTCTCTTATAATTACATATTTTGCCTCATATTTTAACCAATCTAATGATGTTCGAGGTCTGAGGTCACCAAATTATGATGTTTAAGGTCTGAGGTCACCAAATTATGGTGTTTCACCTTATAATTCAGCAAATTAAAAAAGTTCTGAGGTCACCAAATTATGATGTTTTACCTCTTATTTTTACCAAACAAAAATGTTCTGAGGTCACCAAACTATGATGTTTTTCCATTTATTTTTACCAAATAATGATGTTAAAGTTCTGAGCTCACTAAATTATGGTGTTTCACATCATATATTCACCAAACTAATGGTATTAAAGGTCAGAGGTCACCAAATCACGGTGTTTCACCTCATATTTCACCAAATTAATGATGTTTAAGTACGGAGGTTACGAAATCATGGTGTTTCACCTCATATATTTTCACCAAATAATGATGTTTAAGGTCCGAGGTCACCAAATTATGGCGTTTCACCTCATAATTCAGCAAATTAAAAAAGTCCTGAAGTCACCAAATTATGATGTTTTACCTCTTATTTTCACCAAACAAAAAAGTTCTGAGGTCACCAAACTATGATGTTTTACCTCTTATTTTCACCAAACAATGATGTTAAAGGTCCGAGGTCACCAAATTATGGTGTTTCACCTCATACATTCACCAAACTAATGATAACTCTGAGGTCACCAAATCATGGTGTTTCACCTCATATTTCACCAAATTAATGATGTTTAAGGTCGGAGGTCACCAAATCATGGTGTTTCACCTCATATATTTTCACCAAATAATGATGTTTAAAATATATTATAAAAAAAATATCAGCACAACATTGTTATCTTTTCATTAACATCCTCTGTATAAAATGATACATGTATTACAAAAAGATAAGAACAATTGCAACATCAGAAGTAATATTTCTTTAAGTGATCGACATTCCAAGGGTTGGAGAAATGTTATCCTTCAAAATTTTCTAGTCGGTAGGTACCTGGCACAACCTCATCAATGGCCCCATAAGGACCATACTAGTTGGGATGGAGCTTATTAGTTTTCTGCCACGTCTTCTTGAGGACTAGGTCTCCCACAGCTATCGGCCTTGACTTTACCCTCTGATTATAGAATCTCGCAGTTCTCTGATGATAGGTTGCCTGTCTTATCTCTACATCCTCTCTTCTTTCCTCAATCAAATTAAGATCAAGTCTTCTTTCTTCCCCATTACTCTGAGGGTAATATATATAAACTCTATGAGTGGGAAGTCCTACCTCTGTTGGGATGACAACCTCTGAGCCATGGGCTAACATAAATGGAGTTTCTCCTGTTGGTGTCCTCGTTGTTGTCCTATAGGCCCAAAGCACATCATGTACTCCTCTATACATCTTCCTTTGACCTCTTCCAGCCTCTTTTTTATCCCATAAAGGATTATTCTATTTGTGACCTCGGTCTGACCGTTTTCCTAGGGTCGTCCAGGAGAAGAGAAAAACTGCTTAATCCCTACTCTTTCGCAGTATTTTTCTAAGGAAATATTCTTGAACTGGGTTCCATTGTCTGAGATGAGGGTATTTGGAAGGCCATACCTGCATATGATATTTTTCCAGATGAACTGGAAGGTCTTCTGCTCAGTGATTATGATCATTGGCTCGGCCTCTACCCATTTGGAGAAATAATCAATTGCCACTATTAAAGAACCGATAGTTGTTTACAGCTCTTGGCAAGGGTCCTACCAAATCAATGACCCATATTGTAAATGGCTAAAGGGAGATTATTGAAGTCAGATGTTGGTGAGGCTAATGAGGGATGGTGGACAACCTCTGACACTTATCACACTTCTTTACATCCGCAGCTGCATCTTTGGCTAAGGTCGGTCACCAGTACCCCTGAGTGATTATCCTCTTATCCAACAACCTCCCTCCTATGTGACTTGAACAAGATCCCTCATGCACATCGTGCAAGATGTGTGGAACCTCTGAAGGATGGACACATGTGAGGAGAAGGAGTAGGAATCCCTTTTTATACAAGACATCTCCTATAATTGAGAATTTAGCAGCTCTGAACCTCAGCTTTCTCCTTTCTAACTTCAACTCTTGCAGCTCTCCATATCTGATGTATCTGATAAGAGGATCCATCCATGAGGCTCCCATACTCATATTTAGGCAAGGTTTAGCAACCTCTTCCTCTTTAATAGTCGGCTTGAGCATAATCTCTACTGGCACTGTTCTCCTTATGTCTGTCCTTGTGGCTGAGACTAGCCTCGCGAGTGCATCAGCTCGGCTGTTATCTAGCTGAGTTATCCTCTTCATCTTTACTTCCTTGAATCTTTCTAGCATCGATCTCACCCTCTTCAGACATATGGCCATTCTTTCATCTTTGGCTTCATATACCCCCCATATTTGATTCACGACCAATTTTGAGTCACTGTGGACTAGGAGTTAGCCGACATTAAGGGCTTTTGATAAAGAGAGACTTGTTATTAATGCCTCATACTCTGACTCGTTGTTAGAAGCTTTAAAGTTGAACCTCAGCGCATATTCAATATCTGTACCATTTGTTGCCGACACTATCAGCCCTGCTCCACTTCCACTTTCACAGGACAACTCGCCCACGAAGAGGTTCCAAATAACTTCATTTGAAGAGAAGTTTCCCTCTGATAGGGTCCCTTGCTTGAAGAGGTATCTCTCTTCCTCATTCTTAACTGCCCTTTGCTTGGCTATACTTGTCTCGGCCTCATCTGATGTTCGGCTGACGTTTCTCTCTTATGGCTCACGTGCAACCTCTTGATTAATCTCAACCTCGGCCTCATCCCAGGTAAATTCGGCCATAAAAACCGCTAGTGCTTGTCCCTTGATGGCAACCGTGGGTTAATAGACAATATCGTATTCCCCTAACTCGATTGCCCAGGTCATTAGCCTACCTGACTTCTCAGGCTTATGGAGGAACTGTCTGAGGGGGGAATCAGTTAGGATGACCATGGAATGGGCTTAGAAATATGGCTTTATTTTCCTAGAAGCATATATCAAAGCATATGCTAACTTTTCAATCCGAGGGTACTTCTTCTCAGACCCTTGGAGTGCTTTACTATTAAAGTACACTAGTCTCTACACTCCATCCTCCTCTTTTACAATTGCAACACTGATGGCTGACCCTGAGACAGCTAAATACACGTACAACTTCTCTCCCTGAATTGGCCAAGATAAGAGTAGAGGGGCTCCAAGGTGGAACTTAAGCTCTTTGAAAGCTTTGTCACATCCCTCCTTCCATTAGAAGGATTTTCTCAGGACTTTGAAAAAAGGAAGACATTTATCTATAGCTCTTGAGACAAACCTGTTAAGTGTAGCAACTCGTCCGGTTAGCCTCTGAACGTCTTTGATGGTTTTGGGTGTCTTCATTTCCAGCAAAGCCTTGATCTTCTTAGGGTTCGCCTATATTCCCCTTTGGTTGACGATGAAGCTCAAGAACATTCCTAGTCCTACCCAGAAGACACATTTGTCCAGGTTAAGCTTCATTCTGTATTTGTCCATGGTGTCAAAAGTTATTTCAAGGTCGGTCACATGAGTGTCGGCCCTCAGACTCTTTGTCAGCATGTCATCCACATAAACTTCCATGGATTTTCCTATCTAATCTTCGAACATCTTATTTACAAGACGTTGGAAGGTGTCCCCTGCATTCTTCAGGCCGAAGGGAGTGACCTTGTAGCAATAAGTCCCCCTATCTGTAATAAATGTTATCTTCTCTGAGTCTGCCGAGTCCATGAAGATCTGATTATACCCAGAATATGCATCCATGAAGCTCATGAGCTCATGTCCTGCGGTGACATCCACTATCTGATCTATATGAGGTAAGGGAAACCTGTCCTTTGGGCAAGACTTGTTTAAATTGGTGAAGTCTACACACATCCTCCACTTCCCATTAGCTTTAGGTATTATGACAACGTTAAATAACCACTCAAGTTAAATGACCTCTCTAATGAATTTGGCCTCTTCAAGCTTTCTAACCTCATCTCTGATGACATCATACTTCTCTCTTGAGTATATTCTTCTTCTCTGTTTGATGGGCCTGACATCCTCTACAACATTTAGTTTATGGCACATAATCTTAGGATCAATACCTGGGATGTCTGCATGGCTCCAGGCAAAGATACTTTGTCTCTTCCTTAACAGCTTCACTAGTTCCTCCTTAATCTCAGGCCTTAGGGCTTTGCCGACTTAGATGGTTTTTTCTGACTCGTCCTCATTGAGGACGATGGATTCTACCTCCTCCGCGACCTCTCCCTTTTTTTAGCTGTGTTTCATCTCTAGGATTGAGTGTGTCGATGTTGTACGTGATTATTTCCCTCTTATGAGCCTCTCTCTCTTCTGTAGATTTGAAGTAGCATTCTCTTGTCGACGTTTGGTCACCTTTCACTTCCCCTACTCCATAGGGAGTCAGGAATTTTAGCATTTGATGGACCGTTGAAGGCACAACCTCAAATTCCTTGAGGGCTACTCATCCCATGATGAGGTTGTAGGCTGAGAAGACATTTTTATCCATCACAAAGAAATTGATTTTTCTAGTCAACCTATTAGGCTATTCATCTCCCATTCTCACATCTATTTCATACATACCTAATGGATGAACCTTTTCACCGCTGAAGCCAATCAGGGGATGATGATAAGGGACAAGCCTAGCTCTGTGAGGCCCAAGGTCTTGAAACAGGGCCAAAACATAACGCCTATAGAACTTCCCCCATCAACAAGGATCCTCTGAACTTCACACCCATGCACCCTTGTGGTGATGACTAAAGGGTCATCGCGGGGAGCTAAGATACCCTTGAAATCTAATCGTGAGTATCCGATCACGAGGGTGTCTATATCTACCTTCTTTCTCTTATCATGTTTAACCTCTGTGGATGCCAAGTTCATAACCTCGGCTTTAGTCACTGATTTTACCTCTGCCACATGAGTCTTTCGATCAGCTACCTCTAAGTCACCCCCTTCTAGTCCTCCATAGATAGTGTTCACACTGAAAGAGATCATATTGACCCTCATTACTGGGACATTGTCATCTTTTGGTGGGAGGTCAGGGTCATCGTCATCGTCATCATTATCTGAGTCATCAGCTCTTCTGGTAGGGGCATCTTCCCGGCATTTATCATTTCTTTTCTTTTTGGGGTCATCTCTTCCTCCTTTAGGAGCTCTTCCATCCACGTACTTTATGAGCTTTCTAGACTTCAACATTTTCTCAATCTCATCCTTCAAGGCGAATCACTTGTCAGTTAGGTGGCCTTGATCTTGATGGAACTCGTACGATAGATTCTTGTTTCTCTTATGTGGAGGAGCCTTCAGCTTCTCCGGCCATCTTAGGGATCTATCATTCTTTATTTCATTGAGGATGCATTCGCAGCTCACAGTTAGAGGAGTATAGTGTGAAAACTTATCATCCGCAGTCTTCTTTCCATCCGTTTTCCTTTGAAATTTCCCACTGATACTTCCATTGTCATCCTCATACTTCGCAGCCATTGCTTCTTCTGCGTTCATGACCTTTCCAGCTGTTGCTAACAGCTCGGCCATTGACTTAGGCGGGTCTTCAGCAAGCTTTCAGAGTAGCTTTCCCTTCTGAAGTCCTCCTATAAGAGATGTCATGGCTATACTCTCTTTGTAATCTTATACCTCCAACTTTTCCTTGTTGAACCTCGCGATATAGTCTCTGAGGATTTCATTCTTCCCTTGCTTTACATAAAGCAGATGGGTAGTCTTCTTCTGAGGTCTTACCCCAAAATAAAAGCATGAATAAACCGCTCGGCCAAGCCTTTAAAACTATCAACTGAATTTTTAGGAAGAGAAGTGAACCAGATATGTGCAGTCCTAGTTAGAGTGCTTGAGAAAACTCGACACCTCATCTCATCAGAGATTGAATAAATGTCTGCTGCAAATTGATACATTTCAATATGATGGAATGGGTTAGTACTTCCATCGTACTTGGGAGACACCACTAGAGGTTTAAATTTAGTAGGGGCTGGGAAATTAACAATCCTTGCCATAAATGGCGAGCCATATGAGTACCCCCTCTGTAATGGGACTTGACTTTTTATGAGGTTCCCTATCTTCTCTTCCAGCCTTTGAATGGAATCGTTCCATGGCTTAGCAACGTCGTCTTGGCCGAGGTTGTCCCCAGCCACTTCCAAGGGGTGAACTGAGAGTTTCGCAGCTGTTGCACAACGTCGGCTGTTAACTTCCACCTGACCACGGTCTCGGCCATGTGTGTGTCGGCCATTATGGGGACGGCAATCACCTCCTTCTCGTTTGGAGCCAGCAATGCGTCTTGATCTGGACGACCTTTCCCTCAGATCATTAACCCAACCGAGACTTTCAAAGGCCGACCCTCTACTCAGGCGATCAAAGCTGATCCTCTTTAGCATGCATCATAATCTCGTCTTTCACATTAACCTCGACTCTGCTGGATAGGATGTATAATGTTGTTTGAAATCTCATACGGCTCCCAATAGTCTGAGCATCCTCTACCTTAATTTCATTGTACCTATCCTCGGAGCAAGGGTTTCCTTGCCTCCCCAGGCGTAAATGCTTAGGGTCAGCAACATCCCTCCTCCGCTGAGGAGTAGGTTGGTCCTTTCACGGTGCCTGGGGTGGTCCTTTGGCCTCATGCTATAGCTGAGTAGCTTCCGGAGTAATCATCTCCGATGAGATCCCCAGTGGTTTCATTATTATGCTCTGGCTTAACTGGGCAAATTGCTCCTGCATCACTTGCTGAGTTGTAGCTAAGGACTTCAAGGTTGCTGCCACCTCAGCTGTAACACCCCGCCCGCCCGGGGAGAGCGAACGGAGCGCTACTATCGATAAACTAAATTCAAATTCACAAATCACAAGGTATAGAGCATCTAAATCCCATAATACAATAAAAGAAACCACTAATCTCATCTTCAAATTAAATACAACAATTCTCTCGAAATAATTACAACAATCTAACTCGAAAAATACAAATATCCAATGCTCTATACATCAAAATAATACAAGTCTTCTCATTTCTTGTATTAAAATTCTTCCCAAATAATCCTCCCTAAAATAATCCCAATTGGTCCATAGCACTCAAATCCGTGCTCACCTGCCAACTAAGAAAAAGATGGGGAAGTACACAATACGACAGGAATATGCTCAACAAAGATGTTAGCGATGAATAAAACGTAACAATACGAATACGAATATTCAAATCAAATGCGAATCACATAAGCAATTATATCACTATAATTTCTCAACAACACATTAACCGGGTCACCAAGCCTCACCAACGTACCGCGCCTATGCATTTTTCTAGCATATCCAGAAAAAGGAATATTGGCGGGTGCCCAACCTCCGTGCCATATTAAAATCTTCATGACAACATGCTCAACATCAAATATAATACCACATGAATGGAAATTAGATTCCAACAAATATTTCCAGATTCCAATGAATTTAACAATTCAAATATGAGTCAATAATCACATGAAACCAAAGGGAGAAACACTCGCGAGATTAAGGAGCATATTATGTAAAACCCCATACCTCAAACCACCAAAAGAACCAACATGAATCATCACATAATTCAGCCTCAAAATCTAATCACACCATCACGTTCCTCTCACGAAAATAATCAAATCTCGTTCTAGCCCAAACTCGAGAAAACACCAAATAAGCTTTCTAATCTAATGTTGAAATCTTGAATAGGTTTGGGGCTATGGTTTGTATATGAAAGGGAGTAATTTTTGAGAGGTCTTCTGGTTGAAAAGTTTGAGAAAAAGTGATTTGAAAAGCCAAGCCACGAATTTGTTGATATATAAATGATTAAGTGTTTGATTAAGAAAAGAGTTCTAATCAGATACAAACACTAAAATTTTTATTCCAGACGATCGGACCGTTGAAATCAGTTGAAATTTTATTATGTTGTAGCGAACGGCGAGACAGGACTGCTGACAAAAATTCAGCTTGATCGGACGGTCGGTTTTCTAAAAATATTATTTTTACTAGAGAGTTTTATGTTCCGAGGACTCTTAGAGAGTTTTATGTTTTGAGGACTCTTCTAAATAATAAAAATTCAATTAAAACCCCATTTTAATTCTGATTTCGAAACCATTTGAAATTCTCACCCTTAAAAATAATAACCAACATATTTGAGTAATAAAAATAATTTTATGAAAAACTTTATTTTCCTCTATATTTTGAAAATACCCCCAAATTACGCGGGTTGTTACACTTCCCCACTAACAATGGAATTTCGCCCTCGAAATTCGCCGAATGCTTAACTCTCAAAAATCAGGCCAGCAATATCCAAAAATAAACTCGTCACCAAAAATAAATTCCTCACATCTAATCTATATTTCTAACACGAAACGATTATCTAAACATTCTATCTCCAAAAATACGCGCCATAAAAATGCAACAGACCCAAAACCCAAGCCCCGAGGATGGTCGTATACCTAAGCTCTGATACCATTCTGTAACACCCCGTCCACCCGGGGAGAGAGAACGGAGCGCTACTATCGATAAACTAAATTCAAATTCACAAATCGCAAGGTATAGAGCATCTAAATCCCATAATACAATAAAAGAAACCACTAATCTCATCTCATCTCGGATTGGGGTGGTTCCTGGCTGAAATTGGGTCCTCCAACACCAGATGGTGGAGGTTGTAACTCTGGTGCCATATGAAAAGACTTGAGAGCTCGCAATGGAAATATTAAAGAGATTGCTACCTTAAAGGGCCTCTTTCAATGGTGAAACACCTCCACACAAAGGGGGAGGACTGGTTCACCACTAGAGTCCCCGGTGAGGTCAAGCTACAAAAAGGAAGAGATATAGCTTCTCGTTCCCACAGGCGGCGCCAAAATGATGATGCTAGAAATAGCACCACCAGATAAGGTGTTGACAAGCTTAAGCTAATGATAACAATGGCAGCACAAGAGTGAATATATAGTAGAATGAGGTAAGGAAAAGAGGAGAGACACTTGTATATAAGTGGTTCAGAAAATCTGGCATACATCCACTGTGAGTGTGTGAGAATTGAACTAGATGAAGGCACTAATGGCCATAGATACAATCTTTCAAGCTTTCTCTCTCTACTGTATACAAACAGAATTTTAGCTAGGGTAACATTTATCGATCCCCCTCCAAGGTAGGAGAAGACATGTATTTATAGTGTTTGGGGGGTGTAGTGTACCCCCCAAGTATGCTATGAGAATGTGTGAGTTGAATACACTAATCATAGGTGGACACCTGGTTGTGCCACATGTAAGGAATGATGATCAAATATTCTCCCACGTGAGGGGAATAATTCGGTTATAACTGAATTGTCACGTGCTCCAAGTCTTCCATGTGTTTGCGTATTCTCAGACTTGTAATGACACTTGTTATAACCTCAGCCTGGACTAGTATGAGGCTGGAGGAATCCGGTAGTTGCTTTGTTATGTCAATCATCAGTACGTCCTCGGCCTGGGGGACTGGCCGAGGTTAGGTATGAGGTAGGCTGTAACGTAGGCTGAGGCAGAGTACGACGTTGGTATAGCTTGATCCCATGACTCTGCTGACCTCGATTGATGGCTAGCCGAGGTTGGTAAATGAGGGGCTAACCTTCCAGAAGACAACCTTTCTGATGGCTGTTATAAGCTTCTTGTCAACTCGGCTGTGAGATGGGCCGAGGTACGTGACCCTGAGTATGAGGGTGCACTTTGGGCATATCACCAAATATTTCACACACCCACGTACTCGCACCCACAGGTGTTTATTGCATTATTTTTTGCTGAAAATGATTTATGGACCTTTAGAGGTTAGTCCCTAACACTTAAAAGAGCTAGTGTGCATTCTAAGATAATTTTTTTCTTGTATGTGATGTATATGTATATATATATATATATATATATATATATATATATACACACACACACACACACACACACACACATACAATAGTGCTCTTGTGTGGACTATTCCGCATTTTAATAGTGTAGACTTGAGATGTGCCACCTGGAGTTGAGCCCAAAAAAGAGAGAGAGCGTACCTATAATTTAGCCGATAATTTCTGGACTCCCCGCCAGGAGACACATGTCCAGTCCGCACTGTTAAAATGCGGGACAGTCCGCAGAGACTATCCTGTATTTTAATAGTACGGACTGGACATGTGTCACCTGATGGTGAGCCGAGAAAAGAGAGATAGGAATCCTATAATTTATACGCTCACCGTCAGGCGACACGTGTACAGTCCGCACTGTTAAAATGCGGGACAGTCCGCACAAGAGCATTATATATATATTGATGACCATGGTGTCCGGGTTAGCTTGCACGTACTTTCCTATATAAAACAATGTGAGACTATAATATTTTAAGTGATGGAAATGGGCCATTTTTAGGGTTTTATTACATTTATTATATTTTTGTTATTTTATTTTATTTAATTATGTCATTGTATTTTCTTTTATTTTTGTATTTCAAGGTAGGAGTAGCAAAAAACAATTAAGGGCATTGTTGAAATTAAAATATTAGCTTAGAGAATACGCTACTCATCTCCTTTAAATAACCCCTTATATTCCTCATTTGAGGACACTCTCCATTTTGAATATAAGAAATCTCTTGATTCTCTCTCTAAAAGTTAGGTTTGATTTATTTTCTTGGCCATTGACGTGTAGTTTACGTCAAATTAGTATTGGAGCGGGTGTTGCTCCATATTAGTGTTTGGTGTATCGGTGTATTTTTTTATCAAATCGTACGCTACTCTCAATGGCTCTAAGAATATATGAACAACTATACGAGGAGATCCAAATACAAATGGAAGAGTTGGTACAAACACAATAACAAATCAATGCCCTCTGTCAACTCAAATTCCAAAACCCTAACCCTAGAAATCCTAACCCACAACCTCTACCCTGCCCCAACCTTTTCTCCAATACCTACCGTTGTCGGATATGCCTTATAAAGGTCCTAATTAAATATTACCAGTGGTCAGTGCAAGATTGGTTGCTTCACCTAATCATTTTTCCTCCCTTAATCATCCAATCGGGTCAAATCAAAGATAAAAACTCCCCTCCCAAGATGATTGATTGCAAGAAAGATAGAAACAATGAAATTGAGTTATGTATTGGGAATTTTTTTGATATTATTATCAAGGATGTTTGGGTGACTCGCATGCACTTTCGCAAGTCAAAAATATTTGATTTGAGTGATTTCTTCCCAATCTTTGGGCATGGGGATGACGATTTTGGTGGGGTTGAGATGGTGACTGGAGGTGATGTGATTGGTGGTGGGTTTGTGTATCCATTTTTGGTGACATTTAATATGCTCTCGGTGAATTTTTTTACGTCTTTATGATAAGGGGGCTCATCAAGGGATTCTCGAGCTGCGATTTTATAGGTCGACCATGTTTGGATTATGTTCCTATTCTCTATGGACTTGTTGCAGCCCGATACAAGGGACGTTTTCGAGAACGGCTCTTTTTCCTAGTGAGGAGCTCTTTGATGGTGGCCTTGCTTTCTTGTCATTCATATCCTACGCTCGAGGATGCGCTTTTCGAAGCAAGGGAGAGTGATTGAAATGAGCCCTTTTTAGGGTTTTATTGCATTATATTGCATTTTTGTTATTTTATTTTATTTTATTATGTCATTGTATTGTATTTTATTTTAGTATTTAAAGGTATAAATAACAAAAGGAAATTAAGGGAATTGTTGTAATTAGAATATTAGCTTAGAGCCTAAACTACTCCTCCCCATTAAATACTCCCTTGTATTCCTCATTTAAGGATACTCTCCATTTTGAATATAAGAAATCTCTTGATTCTCTCTCCAAAAGTTAGGGGTTGGTTTATTTTCTTGACCATTAACATTTAGTTTACATCATTAAATATAGAGTTATATAACTATTAATTACTATTATATTATGGATAATTTATGGTCATTTAAAAAATAGGGATCATAAACTAGAAAAGCAAAAAGATTTGAAAGTTGAACAACACAATAAACAAAACCTCTATGAGGGACCCTCTCTCTCTCTCTCTCTCTCTCTCTCTCTCTCTATATATATATATATATATATATATATATATATATATATATATTACTTGAGTGCATATTTCAATTAAACCACTTCCTCGGAGCTGATTGTTGTTTAGGTGGCAATTAATTTCTTTAACTTTTCGTATTTGAACAGTATTGTAACTTCAAACCTATAAGCACGTTCCCTACATAACAGTATAAAGTCTCTCATTAAAGTGTATTATACCAACTATATGATCAATATAAAATTTTGTATAACAAAAGCACTAAAACAAGGGAACAAAAGTAATTAGTCCCATTTGTAGAGATGTTTTTTTGTTATTGTTCCCATGTTTTTTTTGTTTGTGGTGTTGTAAAAAGATATGGTACATGTGTCATTCTTTAAAAGGCATGAAAATAATAGTTAAAAGCAGTTATAGGGCTAAGGACAATTTTAAAAACACAAGGGTGGTGCCCAATCAAAAAAAAATTAGGTGGGAATAAAGCCTAAATCTCTAATAAAACAATATGTTCAGTATTATACAACAATATTAGTTTAAAAAAAGACTGAATTTCATTATTCACTGTTCATACAAAAATAATATAAAATTACACTTTACATATTAAAATATGTACAAAACATGTAGAAAATAGAAATTTTGTGTATTCTGCTCCAATTGGAGACCTTTATATATAACTCTTACAATGTTTATAAGAAATATAGAAGCATGATTTATGCCTAAGATTAACCCTAAGATAGTCAAATCATTATATTAATGATTCCCATAAAATATGGCATGTTTTAAGGAACATGTTATAAGGAATTTTAACACTCCCCCGCAAACTCGATTGTTCTGGAGAAACGAGGTTGGACCGTAGATGTTTATGGAGTTCTTTGGTGAGAATATCTGCGAGTTGATCTAGAGGAGGGACAAAATGATCCCGATGAGTGCCGGAGAGAAGGCATTCTTGGACAAAATGGTAGTCAAGTTCAATATGCTTAATGCAAGTATTAAAAAAGGAGTTTGAGTCTATGTAGGTAGTACTGAGGTTGTCACAGAACATGATGGCAATGGGTTCCATTTTAAGAATTATGTATCATTTTTATTTTCATTTGTTATTGTATTTTCTTTATTTTACTTTAGTATTTAGAGGTAAGGAGTAGTAATGACATTTTTGTAATTAAAGCCTTAACTTAGAGCCTAAGATACTCCTCCCTTTTAAATATTCCCATGTAAGCCTCATTTGAGGGTAAACTTGAATTTTGAAATAGAAAAGAGTAGTTCTCTGTCTAAAGTGTGTGTTTAGATATTTATAGGAGCCTTTTAACGTGTAGTTTACGTCAAATTGGTATGAGAACGGGAGTCACTCCACATTGGTGTTTGGTTTATTGGAGTAATTTTTATCAAATCGTACACTACTTTTCAATGGCTCCAAATATATCAAAACAGCATAACGAAATTGAAGAGTTGAGGGGAAAAATGGAAGAGATTACCCAACAATAACGGCAAACCTTAATTCTAACTCAAGAACTCAATCAAAAGTTTGAGGCCTTCTTTCAACTCATCTCCTCCAACATTCAAAACCCTAACCCTAGCCCACCCAAAACCTTAAACCTCATCCCTTCTGGCACTGTTGTCTAGACCCCAAAAAAACCCAAACCCTAGACCTTAACCCCCTAAACCCTAACCACCACTGCCCAAATAAGAACCTCCACCTGATCGACCCACCCCACAGCCCCAAACAACAGGTCGGTCACCCTTTTTCGGACCCCGGCACCACCACGAAGCCCTTTGACCACCCAACCGATGCCAGAAAACCCCCCGGACCATCCCAACCCCATTCAAACCCACAACCACATCACTCCCACCCCTAAAACCCGCCCCTAATCCATACCCAAACCCGAAAACCCACCCCTACATACCAGCCTTAATCCACCCCCATTTTGGAGACAATCCACCTGATATTTGCCTTACCCAGCTCCAAACCCTTCTAACCACTCACAAGCCATGGTTTTTGACCTGGGTGGAAGTTTTTAGCGTTGCTTTGGGTGAAAAAAGAGGGAAGAAGAAGAAGAAATAAAGACCAAGATTAGTGGCATATGCACTCCTCATCTTTCAGAAATTAAATTTTAGCCCCCATAAATTTTTGGCATTTTTTGGCATTTCCTCACGAGTCCCTAATTTTTTTAACGCTCAAGGACGAGCTTGGTCTTAAGAGGGGGAGAGTGATGGAAATGGGTTCCATTTTAGGAATTATTTGTCATTTTTATTTTCTTTTGCTATTTTCTTATATTTTGTTATTGTATTTTTCTTTATTTTACTTTAGTATTTAGCTAAAGGGAGTAGTAATGACATTTTTGGAATTAGGGCCTTAGCTTAAAGCCTAAGGTATTCCTCCCCTTCAAATACCCCATGTAAGCCTCATTTGAGGGTAGACTTGAAATTTGAAATGAAAAAGAGTAGTTCTCTCTCTAAAGTGTTTGTTTAGATATTTATATGAGCCTTTTGACGTGTAGTTTATGTTAAAACAGGGTAATGGGTTTGGGTGGAGGGTAGCTGAGTTTGGTAAAAAGATGGAAAATCCAAGTGGTCTCGGCACAGACATGGGCAAGAGAGCGATACTCGGCTTCAGCATTGGATCGGGATACAATAGGTTGTTTCTTGGCCGTCCAAAATATGAGATTGGACCCCAAGAAGATACAAAGACCTATTGTAGAGCGACGAGAGTTGAGGCAGCCTTCCCAATCAACATCAGAGTAGGCCGTGATAGTAATGGGTGTGGGTGAGAGACGAGAGGTAAGGCCAACATTAGGAAATCCTTTTAGATAGTGAAGGATTCGTTTGACAACAATGAGGTGAGGTGAACTAGGCGTGCTCATGAATTGAGCAATATGATAGACATTATTGGTTATGTCACGACGGGTGAAGGTAAGGTACTGCCAACTAATTGTCGATACCTAGTGGCATCAGATAGGAACTCACTTATGTGAGCTGATAGTTGGGTTTTGGCACAGACTGGAGTAAATTAGGGCTTACAGTCCATCATACTGGACCATTGTAGAAGGTCAATGGTGTACATGGTTTGGTAAAGATAAAGATGGTTTAAAGAGAAGCTGGATTCTAGACCCAAAAAGTATGATAAGAGACCAAAATCAATGAACTTAAACTCTTTGCTTAGAATAGTGATGAAGGAGGTGAGCAGGGAAGGTGTGTTACCTGTCAGAATGATGTCATCAACATAGAGAAAGTTAAGCATAACTGCGGAGTCTAGTCGGTAGATGAACAAAGAGAGATCTGTCTCATTTTCAATGAAACCAAATTGTAAGAGAAAGCTATTGAGATGCTGAAACCATGCCCGAGGAGCCTGTTTGAGGCCATAAATAGCCTTCTAAAGGAGACAAACATGATGAGGTTGATTAGGGTCCGCAAAACGTGGAGGTTGGTGTAACACCCCATGTTTTAATTAATGGACTTTAATTAATTTGGAGTAAAATATAATTTTGGATTTAATGGTCTTTAAGAATTTAACTTGGTTTTATTATTATTATTTTCAATTGGAAATTAATTCGAGTCTTTTATAAAAAGGTTATAAGATTTTATTTAAACATTTAACTGGTAGGTGCGTATTTGTTTAGCTAATATATTTTTATCAGATAATGAAGTTGGATTTTTGCAGAGATTAAATTTTGAAAATTGTGGGGCTCGTTCGAACAACATGCCCTGTCGTTCGAACGACATCGCATTGTTGTTCGAATGACAGGCGTGCTCGTTCGAATGACCGTGGCGGTGGATGGATGGAAGACTCCTAATTATTTTTAACTCTTAAACCCTTTATATACTAAACAGAAACGGGGCTGGGACTTGATAAATCACTTTTCTCTCAAAACTTTCTCCATAAAGATTGTCCTAAACATATTTCTCTCATCTTCAACCCCGAGCCCATACTTTTCACAAGTTTTGAAGATTCAATTGGTGTTTTCTTAAGAGGAGTTCAACTTTCTATTCAGATTTTTCATCAAACTAATTTCAAGCATGAATACTTTATTCTTTTCCTTTAGTATTATGCGTTTTAAGTGTTGCCTAAACCTAAATTCAATGTTTGCTTAAAATCGATTAAATAGAGGAAGTGGACACATAAAGTTTGGGGCTATTTTTATGAAATCCTTTAATATGAATAATATTCATAACCTTTGGGTGCGTAGGATTTATGAGAGAATTTTGGATTTTATTGGTGTAGGTTGCATGTAGAAAAATCCTAGTTTTGAATTAAATGAATTTGGGGGCGTATAACTCATGTAACTTGTGTAGAGATGATATAATGAAATCCATATGTTATTTGATTAAAGATAACTAAATGGTATTTTTGGGTGTTTATGACGATGTGATAATTAAATTTAAGATTTAATTGAATTGGAATATCATGCGTAGTTTGGTGCATTGATTATTTGTGCTTATTTATGTGACTTGTTGGTTTTATTATATTGACCATTGTGACGACAGGTTGTTAGGTATTTTATGCTCTCCCTATATTTTTAGGATTCCTTCTAGGTATGGGACTAGTGGGTAGAACTTTTGATGATTTACGCCTTCTTGGTATGGGACTAGTGAGGGTAGATTATCGCGTGATTATCATTTTTGGGGGTGCGCTGATTTTCGTCACTTTATCGTCGTCACACTAGCCTAGGCATGAGACTAGGTCGAGGTTTGTGTTAGAAATTCATCCTATAAATAGGGTAGGACGTATTGATAACTTGGGGACCCTTATGTATGGGACTAAGGGGTATTTTTAGGATCTCACATCGATTAAAACGGTGGGGTAATTTATAAATTGTGAAATTGAGAATTAATGCCTAAGATAAAAACGGGTATTAATTGGTGGCGACATAAATTGTGGGGGATCGACAGTTTAACCGGATTCAGCTGGTGTTTTATGTTGTGTCGTGTGTGGAGCCTTTTCAAATTATGGGGGATCGACAGTTTAAACGGATTCGGCTGGCGTTTTGGCAAGGGAAAGTGTGACACTTTGGTGGATTACCACCCGGGATGGGAGGACCGTCATAATAAAAAGTGAGAACAATAATAAAATGGGCTAGTTAAATAAAAATTAGCATCGGGGAACTTGAGAATTTAAAATCATATTGGTGTGCCTTTTTAAATGGGGATCTCTACAGGTAGTTAGTGATTATAATTATCACGTTTAATTATTCCGTTTAATTTAATATATTCTATTGTGATATTTATTGCGTATAATGCTACTGCCTGGATTTAAGGATCCTATTTGAGGGGAGTAGTGTGTATTCATTCTCGGGCTCTGACCTCATGCGGTGACTAACTTTTCCAGGAAATAGTATTTGGAGAAGCTACATAGATTTATTTGGAGAATTGCTTGGAGGTTCAGTTGGAGTGGCTCTACCTTATGCATATTGATTTAGTTTAGTTTTCCATTTCTTCACATTTATTTTGAGACACAGTTTATGGTTTTGATTGGGCATTCGGTTCCAAAGTTGTATAGGTATTATTCAGTTATGTCATCATATTCAGTTGGAGATCAGTCAGTTTTATATTAATAAGAGATTAAAATTATTTTGAGTTTAACATGGAGTTGGATCTTTCATTGCTTAGTTTGATGGTTTACTTTTTGGGATTGATTATCTTTCATCTTGTGGATTAATTTTATATATCTCATATCTGTCTCATGCTAAGAATGGTATTTTATTTACTCGCACCCGACTTAATTTTGGTGGAGGCGGACGCCAGAATTAGGCGGGGTGTGACAGTTGGTTCATATAAACAGTCTCATGTAATACACTATGAATGAATCCATTATTTACATCAAGTTGACGGATACATCAACCCATGGAGACGAAAATGATGAGTGCAATATGGACCGCGGTTAGTTTTATGATGGGACTGAATGTTTAATTAGAGTCAACCCCGACTTAAAGCCTTTTGTAACAAGTCTGGCCATCTGAAGATCAATGGACCCATCTGCTCCATTTAACCACCTATTATAAAGGAGCATGAGAAATAAGAACCCAGGTAGCATTCTTCAGCAATGCATTAAACTCATTGGTCATGGTTTGGCGCCATTCAGGAACGCGTGAGGCTTGTGAGTAGCAAGTAGGTTCTCTGGTGGGGGAAAGGAGATGCGACAAAAAGTCTTTGGGAAGAGGATATCTAACAGCGTCATCTATCTGGTGAAGAGGTTTACGAGAGCCATCCTAATGTCTAATGATCATGGGGTGTTGGAAAGAGATGATGGGGGGGGGGGGTCTGTCGGATATGGAGATATGGATAGGAGAGAAGGTGGTGGGTTATTATCCGTATGGAAAGAAGGAATTGGGCGATGGGACGGTCAACACTGATAATGATAGGAAAAAGGTACCACATGGTTATGGGCTAGTGTGGGTTTAGGAACAAGAGGGTTGGGGATGTTGGGTAGAGGAATCAAGGGTGGTGGTAATGCTGGAGCTGGAGGGATGACATGAACAAATATCTAGGAGTAAGGTGTTGAAGATTGGTGTATTTTAGAAAAGAAAAAAAATTGTTCGTCAAACCGAACATGTCGAGAGACGTAGACAAGACCAGTTTTGCGATCCATAAACCAATATCCTTTGTTTTGTAAGTTGTAACCTAGAAACACACATTCCACAGTTCTTGGCAAAAGTTTATTAGTGGCATAAGAACCTAAATGGTGATAATAGGCACATCCAAACATACCTAAGGTAGAGTACTATGAAGCACGGAATCGACACGTAATACTTGTTTCGACACGACACGCGACACGTGATTCGTAATTTTTTCAAAAACTAGGACATGACACGCTGAGATAAGTTTAATATTATTTATATTTATATTTTTAACTAGATGTAAAAAAAAACATTTTTTAGTATATATTGTAAAATATTTTCATAATTTTAGTTATAAATATCTTTATAATTTTTAATTTATAAAAATATTACTTTCTAATCATTCTTTAACTTTTTAACTTTTATGTGTAGATATTATATAAATAATATTACTCAATGCAATAGTTGTGTATAGCTAACAGACATCTAGACAGCTAACAGACATCATAGACAGCTAACGGACATCATAACTTGACAGCTGGACAACTACCTACTGTGGTACACAGTTTTCCTCCTCTTTTTTTTTTACTTCTTTCCTCTTCTTTTTCTTCTCTCTGTCTTCACGCAACTTCTGTCTTCACGCAATTGTTAGTTTTCTTCTTCCCTTCTCTTCTCTTATTTTCCTTTTCTTCCTCAGCGGAAGTTGTGAACTCGAAGGAAGGTTGATATTTTCTGTTACTGCTAGTGGGAGAAGAAAGAAGAAAAGCTAGGTTTTTTTAAGGAAGAGGTAATTTTTTTTGGTACATCATAGAACTAGGGTTTTGAGTTTGACCCCATTTTAAGGTTTGAAAAACAAAAAAAAAATTACCCGAGCGCGTCCAGTATGCATGTCCTAGCGTGTCCGAGTTACAAAAATAAAATAAAAAAATAGGATACTTTGGGACAAGTTTGGGCACGCGTGTTCAGGGTGTGTACGAGCGTGTCCGAACGTGTCCCGTGTCCGACATGAGTCAAAGACGATTCGTTGCCTCTAGGAGAGTGTCTGTGCTTCATAGATAGAGTATGAGGGAGAATTACAATAGAGACGAGAGAAAGGAGAAGACATTGGAGGATAGAAGATGAAAGACGATTAATGAGATGGACAATAGTACAAACGACTTTGGGCCAGTGACAAAGAGGAACATAACTGGTGAAGAGAAGAGTATGGGCCATGTTAGCAATGTGACGATGTTTGCATTCCACAAGACCATTTTGTCCAAGAGTTTGAGGGAAAGAGAGGTGCTGGTGAATACCAAGGGAAGAATATTGATCCTTGATGGAATGGCTTTCATATTCTTAACCACCGTCGCTTTGGAATTATTTGAGAGTTACGAAGAATTGAGTGCGGATATAGGTGACAAAGTTCTGAAAATGGATGAGGACCTCATATTTTCTTTTCATGAAGAAGAGACATGAATATTGAGTGTGTAATCATCAGTGAAGAGCACATAATATTTATAATCCGAAAAAGAGAGTAGATTTCCATGCATCAGAATGAACTAAGTCAAAAGGAGAATGACTTTTTACTTCATTAGATGATTGAAAAAGGAGTTGGGTGAATTTATCCAGAGCACACCCCTGGCAAAAAGGAAGAATTATTTTTGAAAGTAGAGGATAATTTTTTATTTGAGCTTAAGCAAGAGAACCTTGGTAGATGGATGACCATGTCGTTGATGCTGGAGGGGGAAGAAACTGTGGGAGACAGTGAGATCCTAAAGGCGAGATGGAAGGGCAGAAATTTTATAAATACCATCCTTGCAAAGGCCTTGATAGAGCAAGGACCCATTTGTGAGATCAAAGATATAAAAATGTTTGGCATCAAAGGCACAAATAACTTTATTATCATGACAAAATTGCGAAATGGAGAGTAAGTTTTTACACGTGGACGGAACAACATATATATTATCGAGATGGAAAGAAAATGTACTAAGTGGAAGTGCCATGTTACCTATATAGGTATCACCATTGCCAAGTTTAACTGTGTCAGGCCAGTGTAGGGTGCATGTTAGTGGAGAAGGGCAGGATTGCCAATCATGTGGGTAGAGACACCAGTGTCAAGATACCAGCTACAGTCAGAAGATGACAATATTGGATGGGCCAACAAGAGTTTGGAGTGATATGCATGTGGAGAAGGAGAAATTTGGAGGCCATTAGATGCAGAATGCAATGATTGAGGCAACAAGAATTGAGTAAGAATGAGAGGAATTAAGAGCAATTGCGAGCATACTGTCCAAAGGCAAGTCAAAGTTGGCATTGGATCATGATGCTAGATGTTGGGTTGTGGGTATGTGGAAAAGTTACAGCTGGGGGGGGGGGGGTAGCTGTGAGGGTGGGAGAGGAAGATTATCGGTAGGGGTTCACTGAAAAAGTGATTTCCAACTGAGGGTATTATAGGTTCGGAAGGATAAAAGTGAAGAGGGGATTTTTTTTAACAGTAACTTCGACTATGAATAGTGATTCCGACTGTGAACTATATTACGGGTGATGAATAGTGGTGCCGGAGATGAACAGTGCTTATTGTAGATGGAAAGGTATAGTAGAAGAGAGAGGGGTTTGTGAGGTGAGAGGATGTGTTTTTTTATTGACAGAGGGACGTCGAAAAAAGAAAAAAATCATCGAAAAAGAAAAGTAAAGAATGTGAGGATCGAACAAATTCATGTGTGCACGCATCTTCCGAGTTGATAATGATTTCATGGACTACACAAGATGAAGACAAAGATAAAAGGGGAACAAGTTCAGTTGAAGGTAAAGTTTCATATGTCATTCCGTTTCTAGGGTTTGGGAGGACATTAGGATTCACTGTCTTAGAGGGTTTTATTGTAATTTGGTTTTCGATTTTGTTTTATACCGAAATAGCCAAAGGGGGAGATTTGTAAGAGAATTTTTTTATAATTTCTCATAGCTTAGGCTTAGCTTATAGTTTTAGCGTATCTCGTTACAAACCGGCATCTCAAACCGAACACTAGATCTGCAAGATCATTTGAAGACACATCGTCACGTTATGAAGGTATAAAATTTGTGTTTTCATGGACTTTAATAAATCATATGTTGGGATGTATAACTTTTAAATCGAGGTTTTTTATAAAAATAGTTTAAAAAAATTGGTCTCGTTCAAACGAGGTTTAGTCTCGTTCGAATGAGATATGCAGTCTCATTAGAACCACCATCAGACGACCTTCAAAAGAGATATGTATACCTTAGCAGAGGTTAGTCATTATCTCGTTAGAAGGCAGTTCGAAAGAGATTTGGCTGCCGTTAGAACAAGATGTGATATCATTTAAACGAAACCAATGTTTTTGTTCGAACAACCCCACCGCCTCGAAATTTGTGATTTTGATATAAAAAACATGTTTTGTTCGGACTTTCTCAAGAACTTTAGCGAAAACGATTTTCTAATACATTTAATTCATCTAATTTGTGATTTTCTAATACATCTAATACATCTAATTTGTGATTTTTCTATAAAAAACATGTTTTATTAAGACTTTCTCAAGAACTTTGGCGAAAACGATTTTCAAAAGTTCTCATATTTGATTTATCAAAATCACTTTTTGTTTTCCAAATCATACATCCTCATATGTGATTTGTGAGTTGGTTTATGAAACTCTAGTTTCCATACATCTTGCATAAACCCTTATAGAGTCCATCTCCACTGCTGATTTGTGGAACCGTGGTTCTACTACTGAAGAAGAAGGTTGATCGGTGGATACTGAGGGAAGAACACTTCTTGTAGATGACACTGGACTGGGCCGTATTCTTTAAATGAATTGAAGACTCTACGCATTATTCTTAGTCGTGTTAAGTCGACCGTATCTGTCAAATTCTCTATAGTGCTGAATAAAAGGTTTTGCCCTTTTAGGGACTTTTCCTTACTTCTTTGTGTAGTAACTTGTTTGCTTTAACGTATTTAATTTGGACCACATCTTTGCATGAACACTAAATTAATTCAAAGATAAAATTTGGTAAAATTTAATTAGTGTGTGGTTGAACTAATATACGAATCAATCCATAAAATCCCCGCTTTCTCACAAACAATATTATCTGCTTTGAAATATTAAATTTTATTCTTCAATCTTATAGGCACTAAAAATTTTCTGTGAATGTTTGATATTCAACATAACAGAATATAACAGTACCTCCATTTCCATTGCCATGGATCCTATACATAGCTCAGGTTTCCCTCTATAAATAAGTTGTGCCTAGAACTTTGGACACGTGATAACCCTAATTCCATAGAATTAGAATTCTAATTAAATTTCTATTGTATAAAATCATAATGGCATATAGGTATAGGTCTGTCATGTAAATACTCCTATATTTTAGTGAAAACTTCATATTCTTTATGATATTTTACATATCTCTCATATTTTACAATGGATATATTTTATGCAATCTCTAGTTTTAAAAAAATGAAAAATAGAGGCGCAGTTATTTGAAGCCCTAATTCCCATTCCACTAATGTGGGATCAGACTACACTCGTTTTTTAAGGAGACAGAGAGAGAGGCGTTTAAATAAATGAAAATAAGAATGGTTCTTTGAGAGTAAATGAGAGGAAGAAATAGTTCAACCATCATCTTTTTTTCCCATTATACATAAAATTTAGTGTACAAACTTGTATTTATAATATTTTTCTTTTTTCCATTCCATTAAAAACATCTGTCTCCTACAATTATTGATCATCTCCTAACTCCGCCACTTTGCTCATTTAAGCTTTCCAAAGCATGGAACAATATGATAAAGTGTCAGAAAACAATAAAATTTAGTAGCATTTAGGAAGGAGCAACCTCACAGTCCTACGACATTTCGATTCTCGAGTGGGCATTTTTTTCTTTAGAGCTTTTCATTTTTTTGTAAGGAAAATGATAAGATGAGCACATGTTTTGAACCTTAAAATAGCAAGTATGAAAGCTATACACGATTATTTGTGCCCTATTAATTATATGTCGATTCTGTGTCCTTACTATTTTTAGATTCTTAGTGTGTGCCCTTGGGGCACATGTTATCGTGACCCTTTTTGTAATAGTTATTTTTGTTTTACCATTCGTGCGGCATTTGGTGTCAGTAAGAATTTTTTCTTCCCCCTTTCACAAATTAAGAGTCCCTATCCTTTTTACTCTTGTTCACTAGTATAAAATTTGGCTTTTGAGTATGTCTAAAATAGAAAAGTGAACTATTAAATCCGGATATCCTTTAAAGGAATAATGAACTCTTAATTTGACACAGAAGAAATTTATATTTAAATGCTTTTTTGCTTAATTCAAGAAGTTGTACTAGTATTTTGTTGCACCGAAAAGGCATTTAAATATTTTTTCCCTCCTAAAATGCTCAAATGCATTTTTGCTCTTCAAAAAAGGTGATTCTCCAAACTAGCAAAAATATTCGGGCGTCAATCCGAATGGCGCTCAAAAGGTGAATTTTTTTTACAAAATAAAGCTGAAAAGAGCAAAAAGATAAAGAATATGTATACAGAAAGTCTCCTATAAGGATCCCTTATGATGTAAACCTCGGTACATACCATTTTTTTTAAATTAGTAAAAAAATAAATTTTTTGATGAAACTTCGTGGATATTTCCTCCACGGTGAGAAGATCATCTCCAATTTTTTTCATCAAAAAATTCAATAAAAACTGTTGCGATGGGTGATATGTAAAAAAATTGTATAAATATGCATTTTCGATCGTTAAAATTTTGAGTCGGCGCCAGCCACTTGATGAATTGAATTTTTTAATGAAACCTCTTGGATATGATCTTCTCACTGTCGAGATCCTATCCATGAAGTTTCATCAAAAAATTCAAAGAAAAAGTGGGTGAGATGATCGCCAAAATTACAACGGTCGAAAATGCATACCATTTTTTTTTAAATATCACCTCATTTCAACGTTTTTTTTTAAATTTTTTGAGGAAAAAATTGAAGATAATCTTCTTAGCGTGGAGATCATATCCATGAAGTTTCATCAAAAAAATTATTTTTTTACTATTAAGAAAAAATGTATGTACCGGAATTTGAACCATAAGAAGTCATTAGAGGAGGAGACAAATATATATATATATATAATCTCGCGTGAGCATTTTACTCCTCGTAGGGAGTCAAAATCAGTTTCATTTTGCTTTTGGTTTTTCTTTGTTTTATATTTTTTTGTCGAGACCAAAATTATTAGTTTGGTCCTTGGTTTAGAGAGTCGAATTGAAAAATGGTGGAGAAAAACAACATTTTGCAAAAACATTGCTTTATTGTTTTAAAGAGTAATTTTACGCCAAATCAAGATTTTGAAGACTATTTTTTGTGACACACTTATGTGTAATCTCTGACTTGTTCCGTGTCTAAGGTCCACTGAGTATCATTCAAAACACAATCTAATACAACACGACACGTTAGTCTATGGCATAAAATGAGCGAGAATCTTCATTTAGAAACCAAAAGTTTCATTGACCGGTGGAATGAATGTAGCAACATTAAATGTTCATCTAACATTGTAATGTCCCGAAATGAGGATAGAATCACAAAAATAATAAAATGATCAATTACTAAAAATTTCTAAAATATTTTTTAATACACATTCAGTCAAAGTCTTTTTATTTTGTTCAAAAAGTCCCTCAAACAACCATTTAATCAATATTCTCTTATGTTTAAAAGTCCGTGCTAGCGGCACCCTCGCCCTACTCCCCCCTTCCCCTCGAGCTCCGATGATCCTCATCGGAGCTTTTTTTGTTAGTGTTTTTATGTGGTAGGAGACAATTTAAACAAAATAAAAGTACTTGAATTAAACGTATATTAAAAAATATTCGAATAACTATTTATTATATGTTACAAAATAAAATGCGGCATAGCGTCAATCCTTCAAATGGCTCCATAAATATAGGAACAAACAACATAGCTATAAAAGATGGAAAAAACATCAACTAAAAGTTATCACCAACAAAATTTTAGTGGGAAATAAAACAAAACTATAGGCATAGGAACATGCATGATATTATATAGAATAATGATATGAGTACAAAAATTTACACAAATTTTTTTATAAAATTTGACGTGAATTTCACTTATTTTCTCACCTATCTATTAAATATTGTCTTGTGGTATGAGTCCTATCAAGGCACCAATAGCACTACATTTTATGAAGATTTCGTGGAGTTACTTTATACCCATAATACTACTCTATTGTATATACGAGTGTGAGAAAGAAATGAAGATGAAGAAGTACTAGTAGTGACCTCGATGAAGAAGAGAATGAGACCGCGAGTGCAAGGAACGTATCATCCAGCGAGCTGCCATGGCCTTATCAAAGTTTTTCCATGCAATGGCGTCTGATATAGGTAGAGCGAGTTGTGCAAATCTCTCTATTATTAATCTTTTCTGCACAACTCACTCTCAGTCTCTTTCTCACCCGCAAAAGCTAATGCTTTATGCACAACTCTCTCACTTGGCACCTCATTTGTACTATCTCGCCAAACACGTGGGTGTAATCAAATATATGTCGGCACCTCTCATTGTCTATTGACAGCAATTATTTGGATCGATTAACAAATAAAAAACTATATTTAAGAAAATATCTTGGTACATATGATATTAGCATGAAAGTCACGCGATGCGTCACCGAATATAAATATATTGTTATTTATGTGGATTTGTATATATAAAAAAATAGAAAAGACATCATACTTGATTTTGGGAGCTTCATCTACGAGTGTTCCAACTTAAAAACTAAAACTCAGGGAAAAAAATAACTCTCTGTCGTAAGAGATGATTTGGAAAAAAAAAAACTCCTTTACAAATGATTTATTGCTACTAAAATTATAAATTTAATTGTAAAAATGACTAAAATAATAAAAATGACAAAAAAAAAATCATAGCTATATGTAGCATCTTTACTACTAGCATATATTATATTATAGGAAAATGCTATATGGGGTATACGTACCTGTCTCGGAGAAATTGAGCAAAGGCTTTGTTTGAAATGCCGAATTTAGGAAGGAAGCTAACTGGGCCAACTCATTTTCTTGTGTGTGACTGAATTTTCTTCTTCATCTTCAACTGTGTTGGTGGTTGTGGTTGGTCGGTGGCTGAACACCTCCATTTCTTGCACTTGTAGTTGCAGTTGCACGGGAAGAAGACTCGGGGAGGAATAGTGCGTGTATGTTCTGCTGAATGGTTTTTATGGCGAGTTATATGCAGCTGTTTAGTTTTGCTCGAATCTATATTTGCATCTGTTAGTGTTCCAATAACTGATAACATTTGGTAAATTAAAGAATGTGTGCGAGTTCCAATGTGCAGAAGGCGCATGAGTCTTTGGGTGAGGCTTAAACAGAGAGAAGTGTGAAAATATTGCATTTATTAGTGTTGTCACGTGTCAATCCTCTGAGAGGAGACACAAAAATTAGTTTTAAGTGGTTTAGGATCAATTAAGGGTTTGGGAAAATGGAAAATCGAGTGGGAAGTAATGATCTCGTCTACATTCAATGGTCACTTAGGGTACTTAAAAGTTAAGTGAGAGAAGGTATTGAACAATTATTAAGTAGCGTTTATTACTGACACGTATCAGCTTCACACGATTCGGGTTTAAACTTTATTGTTTTAATTGAATTTTTAAGAATAAATAAACGTGATACAATTATAAATAATAGATATAAATTAAATTCAAAAAAAATCAAAAAATAAAATTATTTTTATATCCAAATTGAATAAAATGAAATGAATATCAAAATAATTGGTGTGTAGTTTATAGACATCAAAATGAGAAATGTCATTTCTCCTTTGGTCCTCCACCCACATTTATTGACTAATCCCCACCCCTCTCTTGACATAACACCACTATTCATGCCCTTTATTAACTGAGATGGGCTTTGTAGAATACTTGGTTCTGTTTCGTTAACACCATCTGTGTTGTTGGCCGCCATCTGTTTCGGTAATACATGTTGCTGTTGTAATGCTCTCTCATTAAAACTCCAGTGAAAAACCTCCATTTTCGCACTGTATTTTTTATCCAGGCCTCCTTCTTTATCTTTGTTCTCATAACAAAATTGCTACTGTAATTTTTTGGACATTGATATTACGTGAATCATGCAACCCCCGTGATGGTTATCAGAGACTCTATTTTTTACATAACCATGCCTGTTGAATATTTATATTGGTAAAAGTAAATAAATTGTTCCATACGAAAAGATATGGAAGGGGAATGTATTTAGTCACCTTGGGGAGAAGAGGGATAGGGAGTTAAGGAAGTGTTATTGCAGTGGAACGGGGAATTCCAATTGACATAGGTAACGAAGGAGAACTGTAGTGCTTTTTTCTTTTTACAAAAATTGGCATAACTTGCATTTATGTTGCTGCCACGTGTCATCCTCAAAAGATTTTGCATTTATGTTAAAGCTATTTGTCATCCTCAGAGTATTTGGCTCTACAATTTTTATATAGTTATGTAGATAAGTCATTTTAAATAAATATAAGAACTTTAGATATGTTTAAAGAATGATGTTGGAGAGTCTAATTGTAATAAAACGATACAAATATTATGTAAAATTATAATGATTTGTTAATAATAATACCCCCATAATTATCCGATTTTTAATTTAGTGCTTTTTACTAATTGACTTTGAGATTGTTTCACTTAATTTAACAATCATGTGTCTCGCACATGATCTATTAAAACATAAATTATTTAAAAATTTATAAAACTACGAAACTAATTATAAACATTAAAAAACAAAGAGAGAGAGAGAGAGAGAGAGAGAGAGAAAAGAAGTTTCAACCCCTGCCCTCCACACACACATAAGACACCGATGAGCACTTATGCCCCCCCCCCCCCCCCCCCCCACATATACAAACACACTAGAACCATTGATGACCATCTTTAACTAGAATCCTTAACCAGCGACTGCCACCTTCCCCGCCTCAACACTTCCTCCCCACCTTCCACAAAAAACACCCATTGTTAGCAATAACTAGCTCCCTCAATAATCCTATAGGAGGGTAGTGATATTGGGAAGTGATTTCTCTCTTTCTCTCTCTCTCTCTCTCTCTCTCTCTCTCTCTCTCTCTCTCTCTCTCTCTCTCTCATTTCTCAACTGTAGAGAATGATTAATGCAGGGGGTAGTTATATTGAGGTCTATAGAGAATGATTAATAGAGAGGCGTGATATGTATTTATGAAAGAATTTTTTAAGGCCTCGTTTGGTTGTCCCAAAATTATAAATTGACCTATTTATAAATTAGTCCATTTACAAATTGATTTATTAGTTTTGTTTGATTTCATTATTAAAATTATTCATTAATTGCTCTATTTTAGCTCATGTGTAAAATTTGAAATTGGATCATTTAAAAAAAACGTGAAATGCATCCATTTGAAATAAGAGTCACATAAAGTTGATGCTCCTCTCTTTCTCACCTTTCCTCCCTCCCTCCCCTCCTCACTCTCTCTCTCTTAATTTTTTTTCATAGAACCTTAAAAAATCAATTTTACATTACCAAACATTATGTAAAATTGAATTTAAACTCATTTCAAATCTATTCATTTTCAATTCACTAATTCAAAATGAACCAATTTACATAATCAAACAATTTGCACAACCAAACAAGGACTAAGGTAATAATAAAGAAGAACATGAAATAAATGAACCAAAAATTCATTATAATGACTTGAACTTTTACAATAAGGGAGTAACAATCATTGGAAAATAAATACAACGTTATAAATGCAACTAACACTAAATAACAATAAATACAAGAGTTTTCGCTCTTTGAGAGATGAAGTAAGCACTTCAATAATTATGAGAGATAAGTACGGGGAGAGTGTTCGTGTGTGAAGTGGGATTGTTGCAGCATAAAAACTCTTAGTTATGCAATGTCTTTTACTGTGAAGATGAGGTTATATTTATAGATATATTTAAGGGCTTATGTGTCCTCACATGCTTTAAAATATCTTGCACTTTATTTAATGCAATAAATGTTTGGGGATCCCTACCTTTGTGCGGGTGAGACACCTAAAACAATAGTGACAAAATGGTATTTTGTGGCCCATAACTTGTCGACCTGAAAAGTGTTATTGTACCTCGTAGTTTGATAATGTGTAAAGATTATATATATAGAGAGAAACCCCATTGGTCACTCGCGCAAACACACATTAACAGAGTAACCATTTAAGTCAATTCTATAAAGAAACAAACGATATAACTAGAGACCGTAGAGGTCACTCGTGTGAACATATTTAGTGCACCTAGACAAGTTAAAACTAATGAGTAATAAATCGAACCACTTGCAAAATTCATGCTTGCACAACAACTTTATATCAACTTTGATATATACATACATATATATATATATATATATATATATAAGAGTGTTATATGTATATGTGTGAAGTAAACGAATGCGTGAACATTCAAAGTATAACTACTGTAAAGTTGTGTGAATCGGTTATTGATAAAATTATAATTGAGAATTATAATGATATAGCTTATGTGATATCTCATTGCGAATCAAAGTGAAATAAAATATGTGTAGCACATTTTAGCTCGAAGTTTAGCGTGTGGGGCTAGGTTAAGTGATGGTTGGGCAAGGTTGCATAACTAGGGTGTTAAAATGCATATGTTAGGAGCGCACTATAGATGAGGGGCGAGGATAATCTCATGTGAGTGAGACACCAGTTTAAATATGAGAGATTATTACTCCATGTTCTTTATTTCATTTTTAAAAGTTGCAAAATATTTTCAAATGATTTTGGGCTCTGACCCGTATAAAAAATTATTTTTCAAAACCTTTTATGTGCTCAACCATAGGGATACTAGGATTAACTATTCTTCCGGTCAAACGATGTTGCAATAGCTATAGACGCTTGCAGGGATTGAATAGACACTTCTATCATTATTATCTAGATAGGGTGTGTACTTCAGGTTTTATTCAGGGCATGTCGCCCATTATTGGACAATCATTCTTTTGTGAAAACTTTATTTTATTTTAGTTTAATTTGGATTATTGTATTCGAATTTTTATTGAAAGTTATTCGGTTAATTTGATTATTTTATCATTCAGTATTCATTTTATTATATTGGTGAATCTGTATTTAAATTATTTGGAATGCTTTGTTATACGATCGAAAAGTTTTATTAAGGCAAGTTAATAAGTTTTAAAATTTGACCCCAAGCTTAATAGGTTATTAGTAATTAATTTGGTTCTTGACAGTGATGCTAAGAATGAGCCAGACTGATATTTCTGTTTTATTTTAGTAGAGGGTTGTCCACCCGTTATTTAAATAGGCAGGGTGTCACAGATGGTATCAGAGCATCAGGTTTTAGTGTCTTTAGGAACTGTGCGCACTTGTTATGTTTTCATCATTGCCTTTTTTTTATGGAGAGCCCTACGCTTAGGACTGTTGAGTCATATTATTATTTATGTTCTCCTGCTATTGTGTATGATTGAAGTGAATCTTATACGAGTTTGGTTTAGTTTCATATTACAAATAGGAGGGGACGACCAGCTCGGGCCGCCAGGAGGGCCACAGGAGAAGAGGCTCAGCCAGAGCTGCAGACTATTTAGGGGACAGTGATTGCAGCAGAGTTCGCCACTGTTGTTGCTCAAGCAGTTAGTGCCGCAATTACTGCCATGATGCAATAATTTATTCGCGCACCGCCATAGCAGCCAGTGGTGCCAATTCAAACTCAACTAGTTTCGACATTATGGGAGAGAGTCAGAGGACCTTTCAGAAGGGCCATCCGTCGGAGTTTCAGGGAAGTGAGGATGTTGTAGTAGCTAGCCAATGACAGAAGGACATCCGGAGGCACCTATGTATGGTGGAGTGTACTGACACTCCAAAATAAATTTTAGAAACTTTCAAGATTGTAGGAGCGGCATTGAAGTAGTGGGAGTCCATCACCACATTTGAGGAGAGAGATAACATGACTATCGAGAAATTTTGGATGCGGTTCGACCGCAAGTTCTTTCCATGTGCTATTAAAACAGAGATGTGAAGGAGGTTATTAGACTTATCATAGGAGATCCGAACAATGCCCGATGATTTGGAAAAATTCACTCGTTTAGTGAACTTCGTGCCCGACGAGGTGGATACGAAGGAGTAGGGCTATGTTTCGGCCAGATCGGATCAAAAAATGCCACCTCGAAAAAAAATCTGATTTTTTTTAAATAAAATAACTATTCCAATTTTCGATCCAATTTTTTTGGAAAATTAAAAAGAATTCCAAATTCAGAAAAATTGGAAAATAAAAAAAAATGGAAAATTCACAAAATATATGAAAATTCCAGAAATTTCAAAAATTCCAAAATTTCAAAACAATAAATTATGGATTTTAGATAACTCGAAATTCCCATTTTAAAGAAACAAAGAAGATGGCTTAACCCAACATGTACATACATGACGATTTGGCCCATTTTTTCATTTGTGTAGAAGTTAGGAGGATACTCTCCTTTTGTAGAGCATATTTTGGAGCCCTCTCCCTGTAACGCCCCGACCCGGATTTAAAGGTTAATTAAGGATTAACCCGATCCAAATAGTACGTTAATAGTTAAGTGCAATGAAACATCCTAAATAATGTTTCTAATCCATTCTTATTAGTATTTAACGTTACACTTATTAGCATGCAAGTCCAAATTACAATCACTACGTGATATGACCCAAGGGAAGTGCTCCCAAGGCCAAGTAAACAGAGCTACAAATCGTAAATGCAGATAGTTACTTACCTGTATAGAGCTCTCAAAGTACGGAATATCACACAACCTGCCGCAACAAAATAAGGGATGTGAGCCGAATGCTCAGTGGGATCATATACAAATGCAGTATAAAAACGAGCGGCAGAAAGAAGTACTCACACGCTACACTACATGCATGTGAAAATATGTATATATCAACATATATACCTTTAAAAAATACATATTCCAATGTATTTAACCATTTATTTCAAAAACATCATTTAATACCACTTAAGTCCCCTGACATTACAAAACAGTCATTTGCATTATCATGCTTAGGACTTATACGTGTTTTCCATTAACTCACACAGTTTAAACAAATGACATTTGTTTGGAAAACATTCTTCTTACATTCAAGGAGATTTACTATCCGATGTTCATCTACTCACGCCAAAGTTACTTAACAATTTCAGGATTTCCATTCAATACACACACATACCGTGTTTAGAAAAATACTCTTTTCCCTTGTAAACCTCATGTAACACACGCTTATATTTACATTAATTCAATTGTTATTAGGTAGCTTCATTTCATTAAGTCACCTTATTAAACCATCCCATGTTGCCACATGAACTTTAAACATTTAATGCGTTATTCTTGCATTAGTAAATCAATGAATTAGTGCCATTCATTTATGCCTCTTTCATGAATATTCGATTCATTACTTAACACTATTTCTCTTTGGGATTTGCCAACAAACACTCACGGACTTCGTGGCCTCACACCACCAGTCTCCGCCGCTATATACTACTGCAGTTGGTTTGGGGTCTTTCACCACTAGGGACGTCATGCCCTCCTTAATTATTTTCTCTCGGCGTCATCCGACTATCATTATCTTGTCAATTTTTTCAACATTGTCACAGTTTGTACTTCAATTTACATTCCTTTGGGCCAAAGACAAAGACTTGGACTTAACCGTCCATTTTCCCATTATACTTGGAAATCATTACTTCTCAAGTCCTTTATTTACACACGTGTTAATATTACACAAAAATGATTCACATTTGGGACTTAATTCAATTTTATCGTACTTGGATAAAAACATTCACTTACATTTTTATTTCATAAAAATGTCCCACTTTAGGTAAATTATCGATTTACCCTTCTTTTCATCAAAACTCGCAACCTTATTCTTTTTCAAGTGTTATTCACTAAAATACCCTTTTTGAGTTCCGTTCTTGACACATAGGCGTTTTCATCACTGAAACACTTATTGAGCTTCTCACTTTGTCAAAAGTACACATTTTGCATTTTAGCCTCTTTAATATATAAAATCATGCCTTTCACATATTAAAGTCCCCGCACTTGATTTTGTGAGTTTAACACTAAAACCCCATTTTAACCAACATTTACACATTTGACACTTTATAATTTCAAACTTGTTGTCACACACTTTCATCATGATTAATTGCATAAAAACCCATACTTAATCATTTCTTCCACACTTAGTTTCCTATATTCTCATTATTTACATTTTTACCCAAAGTTCTCAAAAAGACTACACTTTTACATATTTACGCTTTTAACCCCAAAACATAGTTTAAAACAAACGAAATAGTACACTTTATAAATGAAATTTTATTTGTGCACTTTATATTGATTTATCAACATAAACTCACTATATCAATCTAACAAAAAGGGTATACAAGCTTCAAATGTTCCTTTATCAAAGAAATCATTTATTCACCTTAAAACTTGAAATTTAAACATTTTACTCCATAAAATATTTTTGAATTGGGGCTGAAATTTATCTATTTTAAAAACCCATTAAAACTCTTGTTGTAAGTACCCATTTTCATAGAAAATAATAAGCATGATACTAATAAGTCTATTAGTACATTTAAACCTCATTATTATTTCATAAAAAATACTCATCTTTACACAAAATACCAATAGTGTGACTAATAAACCCATGAATTGGTTTTAACCATTTTCTCACACAATTTACACCCAAATGGTGGAAAATACTATTTTGAAATTTTGTCAAATTCAAAACCCATTTAAATCACTTCTTTGAAAACCCACTTGTCTAAGAAATAATAGAAATCCACCCAATGAACTCCATGGATGCAAATCAACACAAATCCTTCATATATTAAAACTAATATATGTAAATAGCAATATAACATTATGTTAAATAATAAACCTATACCAAGGTTAAATAATCCCACCTTTAATGCTACTAAAATGGTGTAGATGTTGTAGAAGATAAAAGATCCCCCACCTTCAAAGGTGGAGTCAAGGGGGTCTCTAAAAGCCCACCAAAGCTTGTATCCAAGGATCCATTCTCCATATATCAATCTAGCTTTCTTCAACCTCCAAGAATCCTCTTCAAACTCCATTTTCAGAACACCCAACAAACTTCAAGAATTTCATCTTCTACCTTGTACCATATGCCTAAGGTTTCTACATGGTGATGTATGGGGTTTGTAGGATTACACATGGATGGTTCATCTCCAAAAAATGGAGGTGTAACATGATGGTTTTGGCCTTATCATTTCTGGCCAGAAAACATCCTCAAGAACTTCACTTAGAGAATGAGAGAGAGAGAGGGTGGCTGCAAGAATGAGGAGATGGGTTTCCAACCCTAGCACACCCCCACTATCATTTATATACTCCCAAATGATGCCCTAGACCGAAATCATCTTGGTCTAGAGTTCATAAGAAGCTTACAAGTGGCACAAAATCAAGGGACCAAAATCAACAGCGTCTCCAATAAGGCAGACTGTCGGCAGACCTGTTCGATCGATCGATCGAGCCTCATTATCGATCGATCGACCCCTTTTTTTTTCAAACTTCTTTTTTTTTCTAATTTGACCCCATAGCCTTGTTATACTTATTTTTAGTACCCATAATTTGTGGTCAAACCATTTTTACTCCTTATGATTATTTTTCTAAAAATCACGCAAGGTTGCACTTTACACTGTCGCGCACCAACTAAATTTCCTTTATACTTCCTCACGACCGTAGGTCCTTCATTTTCTTGCTTTAATCGCATTTTATTCTAACAATATATTGATTTTGGCCATTTGAACCTAAATGTCCCTCCATGCTGCCCATGCAACGTCAAATTTTCCTTTTTATTTACATTGCCCAACTTGTCGTCTTATGTACAATTCTAGTTCAATCACTTATTTAATTGTTTCCCCAATTCCATTTCTGAATGAAATATTCGAATTATTATTTAACATATATTTTCTAAGGCGGGGTATTACATTCTTCCCTCCTTAGGAAATTTCGTCCTCGAAATTCTTAGTTTATCAACTTAGAATCCGATTGCCCATAATTAGTTTCCTATCCTAGGACATCATCGAAACTATGACCTAAGACCCAAAGATTTTATTCTCGTCACTTGCCTGTGCCAACCCTATCATGACGAACTCTAAGGTCTCGTTGCTAATTCCTCGAGCAAGCCTAACCTGACCATTACAATGAACCTCGGGATGATCGGTATTCACGAAGTGACACACTTTCCTTATTGAACTCATCGTCGAGGATCATTATTATAATAGGATTTGTAATCTATGTTTCCTTACACAATTTCGGGTTGCGCCTAGCTTAGGCTGATAGAAATTCAACGTTTGTAGTCATACCCATAAGTGATTTTCAAGACAGTCACCTCACCTTCAAAGTCTACCTGACCGTTATATCCTACGAGATCCTTATGCTAACCTAAAGTCACCTCAGGTATTATCGAACAAATATCGTGGGAGGATCATAGCATAGATAACTCATAACCAAGTGCAGCACTAGCATCTAACATCTCATCAAGCCATGATTTTCATAATATCATCAAATCGTAATAGCGAAACACACGACCAAATCGCAACCAGCTATACCGGTTAACTAACAAGACGTGTTAACTCAATAAATTACGTGATGTAAGAGAACTATTATGCAACAAAAGCGAGGCCACATGCATACACAAACTAGTGTAGAACAAAGGTATTTTCGAGGAAGAGCGCACTCGTGTACCCTGATGCATCAGCCATAGCTGTCTTGCCCACATCACTACCGAGCTTATGACGCGCCATACTCGAATCATAACCGATAATAACTTCCCATTATCGGTCTCAAAGAATACACAAGAAGATGCAACGGATCAGGCGACTGCCACGCCAGAATGAAAAATCAAATTTTTTTTTATGAAGTATCAAGCCAAACGAAGAACGAAACCACAACTTACCCTTGATGTCTGTAGTCTTATGACATACCTTGCTCGACATCATTAACCATAAATCGTCCCTCCTTAATGGACAAACGAAAACACAAATAATTTATGTGGGAGCTATGCGCTGGGCTTCCCTCCTTAGGACCAACGCCACCTATTTATCATAGGTAAGCCCAACTGAATCTAGATAAAGATGCATCTTTCGACACTTATCTTTAGTCATTGACCCCTCAAACCTAGGTTTCCATAATCTTGTTGCGCGATAACTAATCTTTTACCTTCGAGGTTACTCTAATAAAGAAACTGCTTATGCTTACACAGTTTCCATCCATTCAATTTATAGGACACTACTGCAATTCCTAACACGTCCTATACGATCCCATTCACAACTACCCTAATCGTGTCTAAAACTTCCAAGCCTTACCCATACTTAAGGTCCAATGATTTCCCTTGCTAGGGTTATACCGAACCATGTAAGTACCTTACACAAGTTCCATATACCAACACTCCATTATGAATGTTATTTCCAAAATCTAGATAAACATCATCATTTTCTAAGTCTTCCCCGTGTATTCTCTAACAACTATCGACTTGACTTCTATATCATCCACAAAAGTTATATCACAACACAAGCTTAAGAGTAAGCCATGGTACTAACCCAAAATATTGCCATAATTTGTATGACTGTACAGAACTGCAATAATTGGTATCTTATCATAGCTATGTAAACCTTAGCACAAAATACCTCCCACCCAAATCATCTCCCATGAAAATTTACATCCTAGACTAAGAGTCATCATGACATAATCTTTTAAAGTATACACCCGAATATAGTCGCTAAAATATTTCCTCACGGGCCAAACAACAATACCAACTGCTATGTATTAAACCCCATCACAACTCTTCATTCCTGAAGTCATAAGGGATCCCATAATATCAACGAGAGACATCGAGAGTACCGTACTACATGGTACAACCTTAAATTCATAATTACTAGGGAAAGCCTATCGTTTGCATCGACGCTTCATTTGCTAAGTCTTTGCAATTTCCCCCAAGGCATCACTAACACAAGTTCAACTGCCTACTTACAACACTAACGCTTATCACGCCACATCATTTAACTTCAACGAACATTCAGTCATGATAAATAACTCATCTCGCAATAAAGTCATCATACACACTTGCAAAACCACAGTTATTAGCACTAGAAAACTTTGGTAGGGTACGAGCATCGGTGCTACCTATAAAACTTTTAGGCCAATACCTTTGACTCGAAAAGGGATCTTTTTATTTTCTAAAAACCGTATCATTATCACTGATACCATACATTAGTACTACTAGAGTCTTGAGAGTACATGGGACCTCAGATTTTTCCTAAGAGGAGGCTCACCCTAAAGACACCGCGAGAGGTCCTATTCTAGAACATTACAAGGGTAGTCCTTAATACCGGATTTGCCAAGTTATCTACGTTCACTTCTATGTCATCTACAATCACTACGATTTTCTAGGCCCACTTTAAAATCAAGGTACACCAACTCCAAGTCCTTAGCCAAGGGAACCAATTTATTCTCACCTCCAGACTAGTATTTATGAGCATTATTCGGTCACCTAATCTCCATAAATGAAAATACAAAACCTTTAATGTCACGTTGTGACGAACACTACTCGATATTTCCATCAAAGTAAGTTTACTCTTGACACCAAAATTTCCACACTATGCATATTCTACTCAAAAGACTACGGTATTGCCACCATTTGTAATGCTAAGTCCCAAGGACTACATTGACTCGTTCTTAACTTATGCTGAATAAATATGATCATCCAAACCCAATAATGATCAAGTCACTTAGACATTCTAATTTTTCATAGAATTTTTCATTCACAAGTCACGTTACTTAGTCTCCCAATCTCATAGATGAAACCACATGCATACTAACTAAATTCAACTGAAATCATTAAGTCTTTCTAATCATCAAACCTCCATGAAATTTACATCGCACAAGACTAAGGCGTTACCACATAATGGTTTACACTAACCCCCGTGACTCATAACACACGAACATCCAAACGTAGCAGAATATGAACGACTCCAAACTTAATCGTTTTACTACCTCAAAGGATTTTTACATCGTTCTATCATCCTTGACATTACCGTCATAACATGAATCGAAATTGTCACTAGTTCGGTGTGATCGGTCCAAACCAACATCGACGCCAAAAGATCCACTACCAACCTCACGACGTCACACCCAAAAGGAACATGAACCTAGGGCTCTGATACTAATGATAACACCCTGACCCGGATTTAAAGGTTAATTAAGGATTAACCCAATCCAAATCGTACGTTAATAGTGAAGTGCAATGAAACATCCTAAATAATGTTTCTAATCCATTCTTATTATTAGTATTTAAAGTTACACTTATTTGCATGCAAGTCCAAATTACAATCACTACGTGATATAACCCAAGGGAAGTGCTCCCAAGGCCAAGTAAACAAAGCTAGTAATCGTAAATGCAGATAGTTACTTCATTGTATAACGCTCTCAAAGTACGGAATATCACACAACCTGCCGCAACAAAAGAAGGGATGTGAGCCGAATGCTCAGTGGGATCATATACAAATGTAGTATTAAAACGAGCGGTAGAAAGAAGTACTCACATGCTACACTACATGCATGTGAAAATATGTATATATCAACATATATACCTTGAAAAATACATATGCCAATGTATTTAACCGTTTATTTCAAAAACATCATTTAATACCACTTAACTCCCCTGACATTACAAAACAGTCATTTGCATTATCATGCTTAGGACTTATACGTGTTTTCCATTAACTCACACTGTTTAAACAAATGACATTTCTTTGGAAAACATTATTCTTACATTCAAGGAGATTTACTATCCGATGTTCATTTACTCACGCCCAAAGTTACTTAACCATTTCAGGATTTCCATTCAACACACACACATACGTTTAGAAAAATACTCTTTTACCTGGTAAACCTCATGTAACACACGCTTATATTTACTTTAATTCAATTGTTCTTAGGTAGCTTCATTTAATTAAGTCACCTTATTAAACCATCCAATATTGCCACATGAACTTTAAACATTTAATGCGTTATTCTTGCATTAGTAAATCAATGAATTAGTGCCAATCATTTATGCTTCTTTCATGAATATTCGATTCATTACTTAGCATTATTTCTCTTTGAGATTTTCCAACAAACACTCACTGAATTCGTGGCCTCACACCACCGGTTTCCGCCGCCATATACTACTGCAGTTGGTTTGGGATCTTTCACTACTAGGGACATCATGCCCTCCTTAATTATTTTCTCTTGGCATCACCCGACTATCATTATCTTGTCAATGTTTTCAATATTGTCACAGTTTGTACTTCAATTTACATTCCTTTGGGCCGAAGACAAAGACTTGGACTTAACCAACCATTTTCCCATTATACTTGGAAAATCATTACTTCTCTTTAAGTCCTTTGTTTACACACGTGTTAATATTACACAAAAATGATTCACATTTTTGGACTTAATTGAACTTTATCGTACTTGGATAAAAACATTCACTTACATTTTTATTTTATAAAAATGTCCCGTTTTAGGTAAATTATCGATTTACCCTTCTTTTCATCAAAACTTGCAACCTTATTCTTTTTCAAGTGTTATTCACCAAAACACCCTTTTTGAGTTCCGTTCTTGACACGTAGGCATTTTCGTCATTAAAACACTTATTCAACTTCTCACTTTGTCAGAAGTACACATTTTGCATTTTAGCCTCTTTAATATATAAAATCATGCCTTTCACATATTAAAGTCCCCGCACTTGATTTTATGAGTTTAACACTAAAACCCCATTTTAACCAACATTTACACATTTGACACTTTATAATTTCAAACTTGGTGTCACACACTTTCATCATGATTAATTGCATAAAAACCCATACTTAATCATTTCTTCCACACTTAGTTTCCTATATTCTCATTATTTACATTTTTACCTAAAGTTCTCAAAAAGACTACACTTTTACATATTTACGCTTTTAACCCCAAAACTTAGTTTAAAACAAACTAAATAGTAAACTTTATAAATGGAAGTTTATTTGTGAACTTTATAATGATTTGTCAACATAAACTCACTAAATCAATCTAACAAAAAGGGTACACAAGCTTCAAATGTTCCTTTATCAAAGAAATCATTTATTCACCTTAAAACTTGAAATTTAAACATTTTACTCCATAAAATGTTTGTGATTTTGGGCTGAAATTTATCTATTTTAAAAACCCATTAAAACTCTTGTTGTAAGTACCCATTTTCATAGAAAATAGTAAGCATGATACTAATAAGCCTATTAGTACATTTAAACGTCATTATTATTTCATAAAAATACTCATCTTTACAGAAAATACCAATAGTGTGACTAATAAACCCATGAATTGGTTTTAACAATTTTCTCACACAATTTACACCCAAATGATGAAAAATACTATTTTGAAATTTTGTCAAATTCAAAACCCATTTAAATCGCTTCTTTGAAAACCCACTTGTCCAAGAAATAATAGAAATCCACCCAATGAACTCCATGGATGCATATCAACACAAATCCTTCATATATTAAAACTAATATATGTAAATAGCAATATAACATTATGCTAAATAATAAACCTATACCAAGGTTAAAGAATCCCACCTCTAATGCTACCAAAATGGTGTAGATGTTGTAGAAGATGGAAGATCCCCCACCTTCAAAGGTGGACTCAAGGGAGTCTCTAAAAGCCCACCAAAAGCTTGTATCCAAGTATCAATTCTCCATCTACAAAGCTAGCTTTCTTCAACCTCCAAGAATCCTCTTCAAACTCCATTTTCAGAACACCCAACAAACTTCAAGAATTTCATCTTCTACCTTGTACCATATGCCTAAGGTTTCTACATGGTGATGTATGGGGTTTGTAGGATTACACATGGATGGTTCATCTCTAAAAAATGGAGGTGTAACATGATGGTTTTGGCCTTATCATTTCTGGCCAGAAAACATCCTCAAGAACTACACTTAGAGAATTAGAGAGAGAGGGTGGCTGGAAGAATGAGGAGAGGGTTTTCCAACCCTAACACACCCCCACTATCGTATATATACTCCCAAATGATGCCCTATCCCAAAATAATCTGGGTTTGGAGTTCATAAGAAGCTTACAAGTGGCACAAAATCAAGGGACCTAAATCAACAGCGTCTCCAATAAGGCAGACTGTCGGCAGACCTGTTCGATCGATCGATCGAGCCTCATCATCGATCGATCGACCACTTTTTTTTTCGAAATTCTTATTTTTTTCTAATTTCACCCCATAGACTTGCTAAACTTATTTTTAGTACCCTTAATTTGTGGTCAAACCATTTTTACTCCTTATGATTATTTTTCTAAAAATCACGCAAAGTTGCACTTTACACTGTCGCGCACCAACTAAATTTCCTTTATACTTCCTCACGATCGTAGGTCCTTCATTTCCTTACTTTAATCGCGTTGTATTCTAACAATATATTAATTTTGGCCATTTGAACCTACATGTCCCTCCATGCTGCCCATGCAATGTCAAATTTTCCTTTTTATTTACATTGCGCAACTTGTCGTCTTATGTACAATTCTAGTTCAATCACTTATTTAATTGTTTCCCCAATTCCATTTCTGAATGAAATATTCCAATTATTATTTCACATATATTTTCTAGGGCGGGGTATTACACTCCCTCTCCCAATCGATGTGGGATATGGGAAACTTTCAAAAAATCAGAAAAGAAATCGAAAATGGAAAAATAATTCCTAAAAAATCGAAAATAATTAAAAAAAATCGGATCGGCATATTTTCAGAAAAAACGGATAAAAAAATCAGAAAATCGAAAATTCAAAACTATTTTCGATTTTCGATCTGATTTTTTTCGAAAAAATTGAAAATCGGCAAACTAAACTTTGATTCCAAATTCGGAAAAAATCGGATCGAAAATCGGAAAAATCGAAAAGTTCGAAAAAAAAACACAACTCTACGAAGGAGAATAGGGTCCTTAAGTTTATTGACGGACTCACATGGAGGATTCTCCAGCACTTGTTGGGAAATTCAACATTGATGACTTATGTTGATGTCGTTAATGCCGCACTTTTTCACTATAAAGATCATCACATCCATATAAAGGGATCAAAGAGAGTTGTAGAGTCTAGCCAGTAAGGCCAGGCTGGATATAATAGTGCTAGTGGGGCAACATAGGGGGATACTAGCAGGGTGATCCACATAAGAAATTCATATTAAGGGATTCCGACTGACTGACGGTGGATCCAAGCAAGGGCATCAGTGTGTTCCATAGGACCAATAGGGCCAAGGGAACAACGATCGAGGCCGCCAGGGCTAGAGAGAGGGGAAGCGCTGACATGGCCAACAAGGCCAGAGACAGGGGAATTTTATAGGTAGGTATTTTATATGTGGAGAACAGGGCCACATGCATCGAGCTTGTCTGCAGTGAGCTAGGGGACAGGATCAGGGTGCCCAACAGGGGCAATAGTTGAAACAGTTTTTGGGTCAGTTCGGATGTGAGTATTACGTCCAAGAACTGCTTGAGTAGCCAATGCCATTGGCAATTAAAGGTATGTTTTATATCCATGGATAAATGGGATAAGTTTTGTGTGACACGAGTGCGTCACAATACTTTTTTAGCATTAGATTCGCGTGTGAGACGGGTTTAGTCGATGTAGCATTAGCATTACTATTGTGTATATATTTACCATTAGGTAGCAAGACTCTATTTAGTCCTATCTGGGTGTCGACACTAAGGTGATATGTTTTTGTTGATATATTGTTTTAGAGAGATATGTTATTCGAGTATGATGTTATTCTGGCTATGGACTGATTAGCGACGATTTGAGCGATAGTAGACTATTATAGTAAGGCTATCGCGTTCGTTGTTTGAGGGTAGGATTGTGTTGTTTTTGTGATGTTTCATCCCGAAAGAGGGTCGAGCCCTCATTTATATTATAGAGAAGACTTCAGAGAGTATATTTGTCTCATTATATTCGATCCCTGTGCGTAAGGACTTTACTGATGCGATTCAGGGGATATTGGGGTTATTATCGAGCTGAGAGATTTAGCTTCTTGTTGATTTAGCGTTGGGGACTTAGTGATAGTGAGAGCGTCGTATTGTATGACTTCTTTAAAGATATGGGAGTTGAGGGTTAGACTTAGTACTCTTGGGGACAATATTTTGAGTGCCAAGATTATGTACTTTGGGCCTACAAGTCTCGATGATCGACAATGCTAGGTAGTAGTGTATTGGGGGTTCCTTGTTTGGATTTCTCTTGCGAGACGTCCCATCTATGAACCTTAGTAAGCGTCGAGAGTATGGAGACATGTTGGGCGCTAGGTAATTGGTTTATTACTTTAGTTATTACACGTGTATGTAGATAACACTTTGAGGTAAGAGCTATTATACGATTTAAGGCTAGTGGAGCACGGTAGTGTTGTGTACGAAGCACTGGGGAATGATTGCGCCTCTAGTTTATAGGTGGGGTAATCTTGAGAAGAATTGAGTCACAATTAGTGGGATAATCAAGTATACTTTTACTATATAGTTATGTTGAGAAGGTTAGACTGATAACGTTTATGATATTTGTGCAGATGTGCACGGGGTAAAGGGTGTCTAGGTGCCTTGATTAGTTCAATTTTCAGTATCATCTGGGATAGTGGAACATGGAAATAAATTTGTTGATACGTATGCCTATAGAGCAGTTAGAAGCAGAATCAGAATAGTAAGATGGACTAAACTTCCTTAAAGGAATAAGATAGTCCAGGCATATACAACAAGTAAGAGATACCACACTCGAGATGGGTTAAAATATTATGAAGACACATGCAAAGGATCTCTATTGCCATGGGATAATCCAATAGTTTTGTGAAGTGTAGCGGAGTCATACTAAGTCAAATTTTAGGGCGGCTTACGTATAAATAGGATGTTGATTTTACCACATAAGAAGGACCCTAGAAGGACACAATTTTGGAGCAGACATATGGGTCACGATTTTTGGTATATCCAGGAGGGGGAGTAAGATATACCACAAATGTGGGATACAAGACATATGGGTTAGTTTCGAGCGAGATATAGCGAATTTTTTCTACAGTTGCACCACTCGTTAGATGGAAAGACGTTGGTCCTAGGTGATCAACTAGAGTTTTGCAATAGTTAGTGATTCCAGTGTTGGAATGGATTTATAGACCGATGGAGGTTATATTTGGGTTACCAACGTCATGAAGAGGTTAAGATTTCCTTTGGGTTTTCGGGATCGGTTGATCAAAATGGAGCAATTATTACTAATTTGGGTGAGTTACACTATCCGCCAGTGTGCCCAAAATTTCATTAAACGAAGGGATTGAGCTAGCATGACGTGCCGCCCAACATGGTCATGGATCAAAATAAGGTATCCCACCTCTGGTAGGGTATCATGAGTCAATAGGGATGGGTTTGCGTTTGAGTAAGGCGTATCACTCGTAGACCGATGGGAAGATGAGGGGTGACTAGTGTTATAAGATATGTGAGGGATGTGTGTTCTGGATTTTTAGGGTAATTGGGATGAGTAATTACCGTTGGTAGAGTTATGTGTAATAAACCCAACCAATTTATTATTGGCTTGGAACCTTTTGAGGCTTTGTACGGGGACCTTATCGTCCACCCTTTGGTTAGTTAGAGGTGGGGGATAACAAGCTTCTCAGGCTAGACATGATTTAGGGTCCGTCGATAAGGATTGAGGTAATCAGGAGTTATATTCAAGTAGTTCAGGAGCATCGTAGGAGTTATTTTATCGCAAATGGAAGAATTGTTGAAGTCAAGCATGAGTGGTCGAGTGTTACTACGGGTGTATCCTATGAAGGTATTTATGCGGTCTGGGAAGAAGGAAGGTTGTTACCTAGGGATGACAGAGTCAGTGATATATGGGCTCGTCTTACTATAGCATCTATAGAAGGTTCACGGTGTGTTTTGGGTTTCATCATCAAGGAGAGACCTTAAGAATGATGTAGTATATTGGTCTAAATTGCTTATAAAAGACTTGTCACTATTTGGGGCCGTAGGGAGTAGGAGTTCGACTAGGATGGTACCGATAGTGTGTGTATAGTGGGGGAACCACAATGTTATCATGAGTTGATTTGGGAGCGTGAGGATGTTTTGTGAGAAAAGTATCCGGAGCTCTTAGTAGTAGGTATATCCAAATTTTGGGGACGAAATTCCGTTATAATGGGGGAGTATGTAACGGCCCGTATTTTTAGAGTATTTTAAATCACTTGTGTGCTCGTAATTTAATTCATTTGAGAAATAAAGTGAATTGAATATATTTTAATTAGTGAATATATGGATTAATATTTATGTGTTAATATATTTTCTTGTGTGATAAGTAAATGACAACGTGTTTATTTACATCATGTCGTAAGTGAGTAAAATCGACGAATTTGACGGTATCTCATGCGGGATGCGCATTTGGGTCCTGTTGGGAATGGGATGGAAAAATTATATTAGGTGACTCAGATGTTGATTTTCAGTGCACCAATTATTTAGAATGGGTCGAGATAGTCAGAATTAGGTATCCGGGGGCTGTAATCGGGTTCCAAGAACCTTTTAGGCTAAATGGGACACGTATATGGGAGTTCGGGTCATTTTGCACATAACATTTAACCTAATTTTGGGATAGAGGTTATATGTAGGGAAGGTGGATGGAGTGGGCATACATTCCACCATCCCAAAAGACTTAGAGTTGAGGGATAAGGGAAAAGATAAGGAAGAACCAAAGAGAAAGAGAGGAAGATCATCCAAGAAGAGGATTGAGGAAATTCGAGGAGTAGAACTATTGTGCAAAGAAGATTCAAAGAGGAGAAATCAAAATCCCTACAATCTAAAGGCAAGTGTTTATCTTGCTTTGATGTTTTATGTTGTTTCAATATTTCATATCAAAGTTAGTGTAATTTTGAATGGAATATGAATTTTGGGGTGGGATTCACATGTAAAATGGGCTTTGGGGAATGAAATTATAGATAAATAATTTGGTAATAATACCATAGTAAATCTGAGATGATTCATGTTAAAAAGATTTAATATTTAATAGTTAAGGTGGGAATTGACGTAATCTTGAATTAGAATTAAGAAGTGAATTGATTCTTGATAAATTATGTTGAATCTTACGTATTTGTAAGGACAAAAAATTCCAATTGAGTCTTAATGTAGTGATGGCTCAATTCCGGACAAAAACAGTTGTGTCATAGGATAGTATTGAGTGAGTATACTCCAAGCCTATGACATGCAAGAGTTGAAGACGTAGCGGCCAAGACTTATAAAGCTTAATTATTTGCCAAGTTTCAAGTGCCATGTTTCTACGTCATCAACTTCATATTCCATAGTCTATAAAAGGTATTAATGGATTTCTATATAAATATAGGGAAACTTGGAATAATTTTATATTGGGTTTACTTTTTTCTTAAACTGAGGCTTATTTTCAGAAGGTTTCTTTAAAACTTTAAAATAGAGTTTCTGGGCTAAAAATCGTATTTTAAGCTTTCTATCACTTCGTTCGAACGATTTTTCGTTCGAACAACAATTTTGTTCGAACAAGGTTTGTCAACGACTTGCCACTGGAACTTCGTTAGATAGTTCGTCGAACGAGATTTCGGCGGGAACCGTTTTTGGCTGTTTTTTGGCACTTTTCCACTACTTTGTCCCACTATTCTTTCACAGAATTTAATGACTTCGGGACCAGAATTTTTCTGAGAACTTTTTCCAACTCCTAGAGAGTGTTTGAGAGCTTAATTCTTTCATAAAAAGTTCCCTTGGTGTTTGTTATTCAAATTGTTTTATTCAAAGGACAAAACCAAGTTTACACCTAATTGTCCGTTTTAATCTAAGTTTCTATCTATATATATATATATATATACATCTTGCTTGGAGAGTTTGTTTGGCACCAGATTCATATCTACCATAAAAGAGAGTTTGGGTTTGCTTCTACATACCATAAAGAAGAAGCTTGTTTACTGTAACATACCCACTTGAAGAAAGGTTCCTTGTTTGGGTGACGGTGACGAGAAAAAGTTCGATCGGTGGATTCCGAGACCGCGGTGGAGTTCCGTGGTTATTTTCTAGGCAGAGGTGTGTACAAGATGGAGCGTCGGGGCTTGGACAGAGTCAATTCGAGTGTTATAAGTCTTAATGTCTTGTATTTGTAAAACCGTACTTAGTGGATTTGAGGCTAGGGTTGTCCGAGGTTTTTTCCCGTTGTGGGTTTTTCCCCGTACATCGTGGCGTAGTGGTTTGTTTATTTTATCTTTCGTAAAATTCACCTTAGATGTATGCTTAGGTAAAAAGATAAAATTTGGTGTAAATCACTACTTGTTTAATTTGGTGCTAACTAATGTTTTGGGTAAGATTGATATTAATTTAATTCAAGTTATTATTTTACAGGATAAAATTTGGTTTGGCCTAATTTGTAAAATTGGATTAATTATTTGTTAGGAAAATTTCTAGGACTTGGGTTAAATTACTTTTGGTCTATAAGTTAATTATTCACAAGTTTGTTTTCAAGAGCAATTCTAATTTTGAGAAAATTAAAATCGTGTTTAGTTTAATTTTAATTTTGGAAGAATTAAAATTGTGATATTTTAATTGTGAATCTTGCATTTTTTAGTCCCTTTTTTTAAACCATCCGAATTCCACATCTTTAAAAGTAAATTACTTTTTAATAAGATATTAAAATTGGGGGCCTAGTGTTCTAATATATTGATATGTTATCGGATAAATTCTTACTTAAAAACAGGTATCATTACTTGTAGAATTGATAGGGAGATGTTATCTTGTATTTGAATGAGGATTGCTATTCATATGGTGTAAAGGGAACTGAGGAATTCCATCATAAATGAACTAGAACTCTTCCCAGAATCGAACCGATTCGCCACTGCGGGGCGAATTAATTTGCAGGATGAATTGATTCGAGTCAGGGAGGCGAAGCGATCCGGTCGAGCTGTTTGGCCTCCTTTGGTTGTTTGGGTTGTTCATGGACTGTTTAGGATTTGGATCGATTTAAGGAGTTCAATTTATGACTTAGGACTTTTGAAAAAATATAGGAGTAATTATAATTACCTTGGGTTAGTAAGGAATAGGCTCTGGGTATGGGAATAGGGGTGTTTTAGGTTAAATGACACTCAGGATATTATTTATGAAATCAGTTTGGGATTTCAAAAAGACTTAGGCTACGGTATGGAGTAGAATAACTTAGTGTACAAAATTGTGATACTTATGAAATTCTATTAAGTAAGTGAGTACTTTCAAATTCACGAGTCGGGGATAGACTCGAAAATTTGTAGGTAGTGCTACCAGTGATTTATGCACGTTTAGCATGTTGTGTATATATATATATATATATATATATGTGTGTGTGTGTGTGTATGTGTGTGTGTGTGTGTGTGTGTGTGTGTGTGTGTGTGTGTGTGTGTGTGTGATTGATTTATGCGAACATAATTACTCTATAAATTCTATCGTTGGAGGTTAGGCATAGCGGGTGACCCACCCTAGCCTGGACCAATAGGCGTTGGGTCGATTCCCCAGGTCATAGAACTGTTGTATGACCACTATATGTGAGTTTAGAGTCTAGTGGGGTAATGTGGTATGGTTATAATTCATGGATGTATGTCTATGACCACCTCCAATCATGTGTTGATGATTTGATTTCGGTGGTAAGATTCCGACCCGGTGGCCTAGGAGTGTTACGTGATGTACCAGGAGCCTGATAGCATGATAGGGAATGCATTCGCGAGGTCTCAACTTTAGGGATGCAGTTATACGTATATAGAGAGTGTTATATATGTATGTGTACGAGATGTGATATGTATATGCATATATAAGAGTGTTATATGTATATGTATGAAGTAAACGAATGCGTGAACATTCAAAATATAACTAGTGTAAAGTTATGTAAATCAGTTAATGATAATATTATAATTGAGAATTATAATGATATAGCTTATGTGATATCTCATTGAGAATCAAAGCGAATTAAATATGTGTAGCACAATTTAGCTAGAAGTTTAGCATGTGGGGATAGGTTAAGTGATGGTACTAGTTAGGCATGATAGCATAACTAGGGTGTTAAAATGCATACGCTAGGTGCACACTATATATTAAAGGAGAGGATTATCTTATGTGAGTGTAACACCAGTTTAAATATGAGAGATTATTATTGCATGTTCATTATTTCATTTTAAACACTTGCAAAATATTTGAAATGGTTTTGGGCTCTAACCTGTATAAAAAATCCTTTTTCAAAACCTTTTAGGTGCTCATTCACGGGGACGCCATGCTTAGATTTCCGTCCAGTCAGACGATGATGCAACAATTATGGATGCCTGCAGGGATTGAATAGATGCTTCTATATATGTTATCTAGATAGGGTGTGTACTTCAGGTTTTATTCAGGGCATGTTGCCCATTATTAGAGAGTCTTTCTTTCATGTAGACTTTATTTTATTTCAGTTTTCAGTTAGATTATTGTATTGGTATTTTTATCGAGAGTTATTCGGTTAATTTGATTATTTCAACATCCAATATTCATTTTATTATTGTGGTGAATGCGTATTTATTTGGAATGGTTTGTTGTATGATGAAAAAGTTTTATTAAGGCAAGTTAATAAGTTTTAAAATTTGACACCGGGCTTAATAGGTTATTAGTAAATAATTTGGTTTTCGACAGTGATGCTAAGAATGAGCCACATTGATCTTCCTATTTAATTTTAGTAGAGGGATGGCCACCTGTTATTTAAATAGATGGGGTGTCACAATTCGATTGTGATTAGTGTGTACGTGTTTGAAATTTTTTAAGGATATGCGTGAAAGGTCGTGGCTTTATGATATTCAGATATTTTGTTTAAGTTAGAATGGGACAATGGATTAGATATGAGAGATGATGCATCTTTGTGGAGACAATATATCATGAGACGTATTGTTAAAGCTTATGGTCATGGGATGAACTCATTATTGTGCCTATGTACTCGTGTAGCCATGAGACCAAAGCCTATATAGTTTAGTTGGTGAGTAATGTATATGTGTTTGAATTCTTGAATGGATGTGCACGAGTGGATGTTACTTGAGATCTGTGTTCTAAAAGGCGCGCCTAGGCTTGAGGCTCGAGGCTTGAGAGAAATGCCTTGTCTACGCCTTATTACGCCTTATATTGAAAGGTGAAAAATATATTTCTTATATTGAATCATTTATTGATTATTGATTATAGAATGATTATTGATATTGATTATTGAATTATGAAAAATGCATTTTGTATATTGCTCATTAAATATTGATAAATACATTTTATATATTGATTATGGAGCATGAATATGAGAAAGATGGCTACCAAACATACGAATATATTTTCAAAATTCAAGGTATGTATTATTTTATTATATTACTAGCCTTAGAATAATTAAAATAAAAAAGGGAAAAATGCCTTTTTATTCCTAGACTTTGCCTAGGCTCCTAAGGCTTGAGGCTTGACCTCTACGCCTCGACCACGCCTCGCGCCTTTTAGAACGTTGCTTGAGATAATTTGATATCACAGTTGAAATATGTGAGAGAGATGATATAAGATATGGGAGATGGGAGCATCTCCATGGGGACAATACTTCAAGATATGTATTGTTAAGAATTATGCTCATGAGAAGGACTCGATATTGCTCCTACGTACCCATGTAGACAAGAGATAAAAGTCTATGTAGCTTGGTTATACATGTATTCCAACATTATGTGTGTTCAAATGTAGGACTTGGCTTAAGAGGAGGAGAATCTATCTGTAGGACATATGCTAGCTTTAGTGGAGGTTCAGAGTGGGAGTGTGACCGAAGATTGTCGATATTGGCATATCATATTATGATCATTGGGTGATCATTAGTAGGAAGGTATTGTCCTTCAGGCTAGTTTGGAGGTTTAGAGGGGAAGCAGTGTAAAAGATGTAATGTTTTATGGTTAATAAACCAATAAACACCACAACTTAGATTTGGAGTAGACCAGAAGCCACCGACAGAGATCTATGTATCCCTTATCGACATAGGTAAAATCTCGGAGGTGTCAAAGTCCTCAGGCTAGTTTGAGGTGATAGCGAAAGGGTGTTTGGACTAGAGATGGAGGCATACCTAAGAAATAATATGCCGAAAGACTTAAAATGAGGCTTGGTCTTCACGAGTTTAGATCAATATTGCTCCTACATACCCAAGGAGACTTGGGATAAAAGCCAACGTAGTTCCAACAAATAAAACATATTTCAAAGGGATGTCGGATACACAATATAAAACATTACGATATTTATGTTACCTAGTCCTTAATATAACATTTTATTTTAGTATATTGATATATTTATATGTTAAAAATACATTAATCAAAGGTCGGTGTTTAACAAGTATTTGCAAGAAAACACATATTCGGGTTTGTCATCCGTGTGATGAGCATCGTTTGCTTAGAAAAGCGGTAAGATTAGTCCTATTTTAGACTTTGGCTTTAGCAAATTTTTGGAATGAATCGGCTCACTGACACTTTCTTGAGAACGATTTTGAAAAGTATGTTTTCATGTCTGTATTTAGTTATGGCATTTGATTAACATTTATTTAACACATGGTCATGTCATTGCAATAAACAAAGGTGTTGGGTTAAAAATCAGGCTTTAAAATATAAACGTTGTAAAATGCATACCCGATCCCCTAAATGGGGGCCGAAATAAATGAGATAAATAAATATGGACCGTTTATCATTATATATATATAGATAGATAGATAGATAGAGAGAGAGAGAGAGAGAGAGAGAGAGGAAGGCTCACCTACATCATGTACTATACATCACACCATACATCACATCTAATTCTAGGTCCTAGAAAACTTTTTTCTCAAATTTTACATTTTCCCCTTGAAATTAACCTTCCAATCAACCCAGATGCAAAAAATTAGGTCAAAATACGTTTTTTAGCTATTTTTAAAAAATCCACAAAAAACTGATGGCGTAGACCCTTATAAATAAGGTATTTTTAGCATTTTTTGTGGATTTTTTAAAAATAGTTACAAAATGTATTTTGATATAATTTTTTGCATATGGGTTGATTGGAAGGTTAATTTCAAGGAGAAAATATAAAATTTGAAAAAAAAAAATTAGGGCCTAGAATTAGGCGTGATGCATGGGTGATGTATAGAGCATGATGTACTATAGCCTGACTATATATATATATATATGATGTATAAAATCGAATTCTATAGATTTTCTTTACCCTTATGGTGTGAACCAAATTTTTTTCGAGGGATTGTCTCATTTAGAGGGGCCTTGTTAGGAAAAGCTCCGTCTAAAACACCAGTTTTCGCGAGATGCGCAAAGACGTTCGCCTTTGTTTTTAGGAGGAAGTGAATTTTCAGAAGTACAAAATTCATTAGAGGGAAGCAAGTTTTCATCAGTATGAACTTCTTTCAGAGGAAGAGGCTTTTATTAAGTATGGACTTCTCCTGGGACTTTTCTGATTGAGCTCGAGTTTCTCAGGCACTTAGGATTGAAGTAGCTAGAAAACTGAATCGATGTTGGGTTTTGGGGTTCTTTTTAAGGTTAATCGGGACGTACTTTTCTAGGGGTCGATTGGTCTTCTTTGATCGTTCGCTCATCCATGTCCTTTGATTGTTCAGTCATCCACGGAGACGTGTGTATGGAGGATAAGGGTGGGGAAGACACGAGTTTAATGCCTACTTAACTTCTCACTCCAACAAAATACCACTCCTTTCTTTGTTAACTCATTCATTGGCTTAGCTATCTTTGAGAAACCACAAATGAATATCTAGTAATACCCGGACAAACATAAAAAGCTGCAAACCTCAGGTTGTCCCCAATCTAACATGACTTAATCCTTACTTGGGTCCACATAAAGTCCCTTTTATGACACAATGTGTCCCCAAAACTTCACTTCTCACTTCCAAAACTCATATTTAATAAGTTTACATAAATTTTATGCTCTTGCAACGTGTGTAGTGCATTTCGTAAATGCTGATCATACTTGTCCTCGGTGTGTGAATAGATCAAAATGTCATCAATAAAGACTATGATGAGCTGGTCCAGATACGATTGGAACACCTGATTCATTAAGTCCATGAATACATCATGGGCATTAGTTAACCCAAATGTCATCACTCGATCTCATAAGACTGATAACGAGTCAAGAAGGTTATCTTTAGCACATCCTCCTATTACACCCTCAAATGCTGATAGTTGAATCGCAAATCAATTCTTAAAAATTATAAAGCTCCCTCTAAGTGGTAGAAAAAATGATTGATCCTCGGTAGTGGGTACTTATTCTTTATCGTCGCCTTAATTAACTCGCGATAGTCGATACACAACTGTAAAGACCCATCCTTCTTCTTTACGAACAAAACCATTGCCCACCAAGGTGAAATGCTACGTCTAATGAAGACCTATACAAGCAATTATTTAGTATGATATTTAAGCTCCTTGATCTCTATAGACGCCATGTGATACGGTACTCTAGCTTTCAGCTTTGTGTCTAATGCTAATTCTGTCACAAAATCAATCTCTCAACTAGAAGGTAGACCCGAAATCTCATCGAACACATCAGTGAACCCCTAAACTACTGGAATCAATATCTAGTGACATTATAGTTTCCTCTTAGGTATCTTAATCTATAAAGTACAAGTGGGTAGTAGCCACACCCTAATATCTAGGCATAGTCGCTAAGTACATATCCTGACCTGGTATAGCAAACACAATGGCTCCACCTACGCAATCTATCTGAACTCGATACGTACATAGCCAATCCATTCATAATATAACTTTATATGTGTGAGTATCTAAAATAAACAAGTTAGATACAAAATTTAGCCTACCAATATCAATGCCTAACCCATCACAAGTCTTAGTAATAAGAGTAGATACGCCTAAGGGATCATTTATGGAAAAAACTCTAGAACAAGGAGTTATAATCATCCGTGATATTCCCATAAAGTGTCGTGCAATAAATGAGTGTGTGGATATCAAATAAAACTCCGAATAAGGTGCCATGGACGTAAAACATACCATCCAACTCCTGAATCGGCGTCGGGTCATCCTTGGGTCCTACTTGATAGACCTGACCATACTATACTTGAGGTTGAGGTGCTACGACGGGTGCTGGTGGTGGAAGTACAATTGGATGCCTCGGGACGGGAAGAACATGCATCTTCTATTGCTATTTCTTTGGGTGATAGGTGGGCCTAAAGCCCTATTGTCCATGTCTATACTGTTTATGGCCCTGTTGGCCATGAAGAAAGTGGCCCTATTGGCCCCCAAACTATCCCTTCCTTTAGCCTTATCGTTGGACTTATCCCTGTTGTGTATATTAGACAACCATGTCACTAGAACATGCATTGGCCCCATGTCTTATACTCTACACCTGAAGTAAACTGCCTTGAATGAATTATGAGAGGTCCCCACCTCTCACTACTAGTGGTGATGTTGTTATTGCCCACAAGTTCCTTGAGGGGGACCTTGTTATTGGGGTCTATACTGATTGGGTCAAAATTTCTTCCTCTTCCCGTGGTTCATCTGTCCCTCGCCTTCCCTTCTACCCCCACCTTCTCCTCCATTAGTTTTGGTCCCATTAGCATGGCCCACCTTGTCAAACTTCTTCTTATTTTCAGTGCGGTCTCAACAAAGAGTGAGTTCCACACCCACTATCTCTATATATCTAACATATGTTGGATTCACTATTAGAAGATGGAGAATAGAGTGAATAAGACCCCTAATGAGACAAGAAATCTTTTTCTTCTCGGTGTTCAAGGACTCGAGGAGACCAATTGGTAAATTCTTTCTCGTACTCGAAAACAGTATGATTTTCCTTCTAAAGTGATATAAACTTCATATGCTTCTGCGTACGTATGGATTTTGAAAAATACTTATCATTAAACTTCGTAATGAAATCTTCATACCCCATATGATCTCTATGTCGGGATCTAGTCACACTCTTCCACCAATGAAGAACATCATCTGTCAAATAAAAGGTAGCCAAAACTTGTTTCTGCACCTCGGTGCAGGGTAGAAGCCTCAAGTGATGCCTGATATCCCTACGCCAATGTAGTGCCACCAACGGATTTATAGACCCCAAAAATATTGGTGGGATATTCTTTATAAACTCCCATATAACCTTTTCCCACTCGATTGTGGGAGCTCATACCGCTGGCTATAGGCCCTCAGGTGGCCTCTCTTGTCTCCCCCAGCTAGCCTTTCCTGAATGGCCAACGAAATCAAATATGAGAGTTAACCGGCTCTGAATTGTAACTGTCCCTATGTTTCTGGTGATGCGACTGCTGATATGGGTTGGACCGATGCTCTTGGTGGTGCAGGTGGCATGGGTGCTACAGGTTGTGGTTGTGCAATGCATGCAGCAGAACACGTCTTCCTCTTTGGTTCCCTCTGAGATATGACATGAAACACTTATTAGTGTTATGCATCTTACGGTATAAGTACAAAGAGAATAATGTATCTAAAAATGCTACGCGGATGACTAAGATGGACCTATGGAACCTACGTTGCCTAGGATCATTCTCTGATACCAATCGTGACAATCCATAATTTTTAATAATTAGATTGATCAAATATATTTATTAAATAAAATAGTTTATCAATTCAATTTAAATATCATCCTTAGCATGAAACAAGAGTCAATGAATAAGGATATATCAAAGTAGAGAACGACATAAGAAAATCCTCAACGATGATATAATATGGATAGAATCGATCACCACCACTAGGTAAAATAAAAACTGTCTGACAAGAACTAGTACGTGCCAAATCTGTTAAAATCATATTGTCTATAAATCTGACTACAAATGTTAGCATTATGATAAATCATGCATTCCTCAACTCTGTAAAAGAAATAAAAATAAAAGTTGGGTCAACACCTACATCTCCAAAACTCGGTGGAGACTAGAATGAAAGATTACATACTCGAGTGGGAAACTTGACCGGGTATGTCAGAGTACCTGAAACAATGCGACGGGTCAAGCCCCCGGCAACAAAACAATATCTACGCACTCAAGTAGTAAAACTATAAATCATGAGTATAAATAATAATTTTACACTTGTTAACTATTATACATCACTCTTACTGGTGTAATTTTCTTTAAATTGTGCATTCAACAACAATATTTAAAATCCTCCTAGTTATCATATTAGAAGAGAAAACTAGAGAATATAATTTCCATTATATCAATAAACGTGATGTATCACACACACACACACACACACACACAAACACACACACACACACACACACACACACACACACACACACACACACACACATATATATATATATATATATATATATATATATATATATATATATATATATAGTTTGGGGGGCTCACATGCGGCCTTTTATGTTTTTTTTTGTTCTAAAAATTTCAGGGTACCCCTAAAAAAATCAGGCCAAAATGATTTATTTTGGTATTTTAAAAAAATGGGTCAATATTTGAAAGTTTAAAGAGTTGCCTTGAATTACTTAAAAATTGTCAAATATTGGCCCATTTTTTAAAATACCAAAATAAATCATTTTGGCCTGATTTTTTTAGGGGTACCCTTAAAATGTTTAGAACCTATTTTTTTTAAAATAAAGATCCCGTAAATTTCCCTTATTTCAGGCTCCCTTATGATAGCCCGACTCTCTCTCTCTCTCTCTCTCTCTCTCTCTCTCTCTCTATATATATATATATATATATATATATATATATATATATATATATATATATATATATATATATATATATAATCCATTTAAATACTTTATTTATAAACAAGGCCCGTGAGCGTATCTACCACCTCACGCATGTGAAATAAAATGCAATTCATAAAATAAACAAATTTTCATCATAAATACAAATACAAGCTTACTTTATTTGCCCCAAACTCTACCTATAATAAAATCATCATAATCGTGTGTGGCCTCAGTTCCCTTTGTGGTCACCAAACCCTATGATATGGTACTAATCTTATCCACCCAACATATTCATAATAACAATATAACAAAAGTATAGTACCATACATAGGATCATCAACATAAAAGTAGTATTTACGCACTCTCAATATGATTTCACAATTCAAATTCCACAGGTCACTAATGTATTCCAATGCCGTTTATACTTTATCTTTATGTTTTCGAATTCCTTTCAATTACTTCTAAATGTTATACTATTTTTAAAAGGGAGGGGGTGAGGCATACATACTCCACAAAAATAAGAAAAAGAAGAATTTTAATCCATTCACATCACATCACATAATATATATATTAGTCATATTTTCCAATGACCACAGATTAGGATGTACTCATTTAGGATATTATGCTGTAAGAATAATAATTTGTTAATATGAGCCCTTATAATCAGATTTTGGGAAAGATTAAAATACGAAAGTTGTAGAGAATGCGATTTCCTACAAAAATGCGCGAAGCGTCTCAATTTACGCCTTTTATATGAGTTAAAGGTTCACTTTTCTATAACGTTACTATACGTCGACTAAATCTTCAGGTTCTAAATGACCATTTTAGGATTTCATTAAAATGCAAAACTTTTAGAATTTTACATTTTACATAAGACTACAAGGTTTCATAATTTTCTAAGCATAGTTACTATTTTTAAAAGATTAGAGACTATTCGAGATCTTTAACATCATTCATAAACCCAAATTGAAGAAGTTAACATTTACTAGAACCCCAATTACCAAAAATATGAATTCTATATAAAATTCTTTATAAGACATGAATTTAATCTACGATCATGATTTTCAACACATATAATTCATTTAATGTTAGATTTTAAATTGAAATTATACTAAAAAAGAACAATTCATAATCCAATTCAATAATAATAACTTAGAATAATTTCATGAATTCGAATCATTAATTTATTCACCAAAAATCAAAATTTATAAAGGTGTGATCAAAACAAGATAAACTTTAATTATCTCTACAGAAATTTTAGAATTTATAAAAAAATCTTTACGTATAAAATATCTGATGAGAGGAGAGGGTTGAGTTGTCTTGGCTTAATGTAAGAATCCATAAAAAAAATATTACAATAATTCTAGGAGAAGTCCTTCCAAAAGTGGTCCTCGATTGTACCAATAATTGAATTATGTTTCAACAAAATGTATTCTAGAAAATTATAAGATTATTGCTAAATTAAGGAATATAATTTTTTTGAATATAATGGTGTAATTTGAGTGGAAAATGGATTAGGTTTTTGAGTTAAGTTGTGTAATGTAAATAGAAATTCAGTAGTCATTTTGTAGTGGTTATTGAGAAAAATGAAGAAGAATGAGGTGAAGATCATTCTTAAGACAGATGTGCCAATTAGAAATTCTATAATGGAAAATCCACTAATTAAAAATGTTATAATGGATAAGCCACTAACAATTATAAATTCTATAATGGTTAAACCATCAAAGAAATCTTCATGATATAAGGCACTAACGTTATTGCATGATGACTTCCCTATCATTTTATTATTTTTATTTTTTACTTTTACTAATATTTTTTAAAACTTGAATAGTATTGAGAGTTCGCTATCGGGATCTTAATGGATTGTTTATATAATTAAATGTCCAACACGCACAATATCCAAATTTTATCTTTTTTTCCTAAACATGCATCTAGGTGATAACGCATATAAATTAAAGAATGCACTCAACAAAGACAATTTGAGAAAAAATTCATTGCGGGCAATACCTTTTATTTTCAGCACTTTAGAGAGTGTACAAGACTATTAACTCACAGACTACTTGATCCTAGCCACATGTATAATGTGTAGTGTCTTCGTATAACCTCTAAAGAATACTACTCGATGAGTAGCAGTCCACACGCGACCTTCCATGCTCGGTATCCACTAATCAACCCTTGTTTTCAGCAATGATCCCCTCAAGAATCACAATGTCAGCCATGCAGAAACTCTCTCCACAAGAGTTATATATGAAAGGATACAAACTAACGCAAATATATTTTGGGAATGAATTTTGTGAATAAAAAATGTTTTCTAAACTCAAAAGGTTGAAAACTTTTGCCAAATGCGTGCAGAAATAATTTTGGCAAAAGTCTTAAATATTCTTAACATGAAATACTTATTTATATGGAGTTCAAAAATTTTGAGGCGGCGGCTCATTCGAATGATAATAAGGCTCATTCGAATTAGAATAGAAGTTCGTTATAACGAAATAGGATCTCTTTCGAACAAAATAGCTATCTCGTTTGAACCAACTTCAAATGACCTAAAGCAATATGCCCTTGTTCGATGTTCGATCGATGTAAACATCAAACGGGAGTTCAAAAGAAAAAGAGATCTCGTTAGAACAAGAATCCCATCTCGTTTGAATGAGATGCGCGAACTATGAAATTCTTTAAATATAGAAAATAACCTCGAATTTTTAAGAAAAAAATTTTGTTTCAGATTTAATAAAAAATAAAAACATCCCAAAATATATTTAATGAATAATTTAAACTCTTAATAGCATTATACCTTCATAATGTGGAGATCCTTGAAACTTGGAGATGTTGGATATTCGAATGTTCATGACGACTCGAGTTGAAGTGTAACTGGATACGCCAAAATCTATGTAATCCTAATCTATTGAGCAATGACAGAAAATATGATCTTACAAATATTACTATTCACCTAAATGAATAAAAATGTACTATCCACATTTTTTTAGTTATTTCAAATGTCAATTTCTAATTAAATAATCAAATATATTTCTCAAATTTAATATTTAACTATTAATAAATATCACTAAATTATGGAGTATTACAATGTTATCCACGTTGACTTCCACTTCCTTGCGTATGAGGTCATGTCAGATGACTGTGGTCGCTCTTTGGTAAGTGGCACTGGAATTCTTGAGACCGAAGGTCATACGTGTATAAAAATATGTCCCCCATGGGGTAATAAACCCAATTTTCTCCTAGATATCGGTGTGTATTTTCATCTGGTTATAGATAACGAATCCTCCTGCAGAAGACTTACACACGTTACTAGTTGTTCTCTCTACCAAAAAGTCGATATGAGGTAGAGGGAAATCATCCTTTAGGTACGCCCAATTGAGATCCTTGTAATCAATGCACATTCACTTTATCGTTGGATTTAGGTATGAGTATGATGTTGGCTAACCAAATTGGATATTCTACCACTCGAATGAACCCAAGGCTGAGTTGTTTTTATATTCCCTCCTTAACTTCTAAGGAACACTTGGGTATTAGTTAGTGAAGTCTCTATTTTATGGGTATTACGTTACTGAGAGTGTGTATCTTGTGCATGATAAAGGTTGGGTCAATTACGGGCATATTGGTGTAAGACCAAGAGAATAAATCTATGAAGATATCGAGGAGATCTGTGAGCTCGTTTTATTTATTATCATCTAGGGAGTACCCTATTTGTAAATGTTTGACATTTTGGGGAGTGCCCATGTTTATGGTTATTGTGTCATCCTCATTAGGAGACATGCATTTATTTTGACCTTGGTAAAGTATTTATAAGTGTTTTAAGTATTTTAGATTCGCAGAGTCCTCATTATTAGGTATGAGTTCTAATGCATCTTTAGATTAAAAATCATCACATGAAATACACAGGAAAATACTGGAAATAACTACGTATTATGCCATCAAAGGGAGGAAGGACAACATTGATAATAACAAAAAAGTTTTCTTTATAAAAAAACACATTAGGAGAGGGGATGAGGGGGCACTATGTTACTAACATGACATATTCAAAGGGTTTTTGAATGATGGGCCGTAAGATGCATCTGATAGAAGTCCAATTATCCACATCTCTAGGCTTGACCGAAAGAAGTGTCTTAGGGGGTGAGGCATTTGAGTATAGTACACGGAGGTAGAGGTTGATTTCAAAGATGCTGACTAATCGTTCCGTTTTAGTAATGACACCGCAGGCAGTAAAGGTAGTGTACTAGTCATGGAATCATTCTTTGGGGCTTAATTCCAAGGACCCCAAAATGACTACTAGGGAAGCTTCATCCAGGAATAGTACGGTAATCCCAATTTAGGCTCAGTCTCTGGTATTTTTTTGTCCTCCTGAGTAACTCGTGACATGTTGATCTCGTTCTGATTGACCTTGTGGATTTTCCCATCATCTACATACAGTCCTTCCTTGTAGAGGATCTCTATCTCGGGTTGATAGGATTTCCTTCCTTCATCCGACCATAGTTTAAGATGTACATGATAAGGGAATCCTTCGCCTTGAAGATGAAAATGACCAATCCACCCTTATTGGGGGTCTTTTGGTTTGGATATGGAGCTTTATTGTTGGGGGTATACCGAAGACCGGTCTTTCCCTTATGTTCTGTGGTAGGAATGGATTCGAGAGTTCCTTGTTGATTCCTTACAAGTATAATCCTGAAAGGTACCCCATTTTGTGGATGATTTAAGTAGCTACATTGTGAATAAGAGACTCTTCCTCTATCATATAAGCAAGTGGGATAAATCAGAATCCACTGAGGCATATGTTGCTACTCTCGTGGTGGGTATCCCAGGAGGATAATGTAATACCCCGCAATTTTATGATATTAAATAATTATGAGATTAATTATTATTTTTGGATTAATTAAATTAAAAAGGTCATGAAATTTAATTGTTAATTAATACAAAATTAAAATAATTATTAACTAGCGTGCCAAGGGTTAATACATATTGATGGAAATCATTGATTATTACTGTGGGTAAAAGTCATATGGAATTATATATTTTTATAAATTATCGGAGTGCGAAATACGATAGTTTGGTATTTTAAGTCAGGACGCACGCGTGAGCCGTGTCGGGACTAATTATATGGGATAAAAAGATAAATTATTTTTATATAACTCATATGGTAATTTTGAGTGCGCCATTGAGTCTGGAAGGGTCGAGATAGTTGGAAAACTTTACCCGGGCATTTTATTTGGACTCCGGGGTAATTTTAGGCCGAACCGGCACCCCGTAGGGGGTAGTTTTGTCATTTGGATTTTTGGGGAGTTAAAATGGACGAAAATTAGATAATTATTATATCAATTAAGGGAATTACATTAGGTTTAAGTAACATAGAAATCAAGAGAGAACCACAGAGGGTGGGGAGAGCAAATCCCAAAGGAGGAAGGCCAATTAACACCACCTTGCACAACCACCACCACCATCGTGTAGATCGAAAAGTGAGGAACGCATCCATACCAACATCACCAACAAATAAGACATTCAAATTTGAAGCACGTGTTTATTACTTTCTTACTCATGGTCATGTTAGTACATGAATGAAACACCTAGGTATTGTTAATAAAAGTGATGAAAATTGGAGATTTGATATCTATGAATTGAATCTGAGATTAATTTAGGTTGAACCATTTATGTAAGTAGATTAGAAATCACGTATAGATGGTTTTCTGTGATGAGAAAATCTGGAAAGTTTTGTTCTTGGATAATAATTGGAAGAACTAGGGTTTTATTAAATTTATTCCAGATTACATCGATGATTAGAAATAAATTAATGATGTTATATTAGTGGAAATCATACATACATGATAGGAAATTGATTTAGTATGATTGATCGGTGTTTGTGGAATGATTCATAGAGGTTATAGTTGTTAAATTGGTGAAGAGAACGTTTCAGGATTAATTTGCGTCGAAAAAGGTAGCGGTCCAGACCGCCTTCCATAAAAGGTCTGTACCGTTTTTCAGAAAAAAGGTTCGGATCATTTTATTTAAAAAGGTTCAGATCGTTTGTTTTTAAAAAGGGTCCGGATCGCTTCCCTAGTGGGTCCGGACCGCCCTGCAAAATTTTCCCGAATTGATTTGTAGACCCTTAAGACACCTTTTGGGACTTGTAAATGCGAGAATCCTAATGTAGTACAATGAGGTTTGAAGTAATGTTATATTAAACAAGTGTGATTTAAGACCTGGGCATAAGTGAGATGAACGACCCTTAGAAGATTAGGAGGTGGATCATAATCATAATTATTAACACATCGAGAGTATTAAGTGAAACTAATACTACGAATAAGACATGATACTTAATTGTGTGAATACCTAGATAATATAATAGGTTGGGTGTATACATATGTATTGATTTATTATGTGTATAACATACCTACGCTGCTTGATATCGAAAGGAGATTTCGCGCAATGGACACTCTTATCCTGGGTGACCCGATGGGGGGATAATGACTTGTACCCTGAGCATAGGAACTTGGATACGTGCTAACTGTTACGTAGGATAGTTTCGACGGTTGAATGGGAGCGTAGGTATGTGCGTGACCCATTTAGCTAGTGAGTATGCCCGCCTCCAATATTTGGGATATGATATTTACGATTCTTGAGAGATGCCGAACCAATTGTCCTTTATGCAGCGAGTGATGCACCAGGATACGATAGCAGAGTATGAATTGAGCCAAGTGGTCCTAACCAAGGGGCTCAGGTTATATATATATATATATATATATATATATATATATATATATAGAAATATACTTAAGAATGAATGATTCTAATGTGTGAAATTAGAAAATGTATAAATATGGATAAGTAAAGTAATTCTAGAGGATAAATGACTTCGTATCAAAATAGTGAATATAAAATGGGTAACTGGCATGAAAGAATATTATTAGCTTATTGTATGGACGAAACGGGTTATGCCCTTGAGATATATTTAGGAGTTCATGTTAGTAACCTAGTTGGGAATATTATAGATGACTGTAGACGTACGGTAGGTGTGCACATTAGTGGAGCGGTGAGAATCTCAAGTGAGAGTTCGGAACTAACATGTGCATAATAATTTCATCTTTGCAGTTTTAAATACTTGCTAAAATAAATACTTTTACAAATCGGGCTATGACCCATTTCTTGTATTTCTCTTCTCTTTTGCTATATATATATTATACCAGGTGTCCAGCCCCAGGGTCACCGCCAGACTTAGGCACGTGGATCATTCGATGAGTTGCAGCTATTGTGGAAGCTGTAGGTTATTGATATTAGACGATGCTATCTCTTCATTCTATCCCTAGTTCAGATCTTTCATTTAGGGCATGTGTCACCCGTGTCCAGATTAACTATTTTGAGGAATTTTATTTTTATTAGTATTTCCTTACTATTGGATTTTGTATTATGATATTTTGGTTGTAGAGTTTGAACTGGAATGTTTTATCCAATATCATTTATTTTAGTGTTTGATTCATGTTCAGTATTTATTCTTGTGGAATGGATTTGGATTATATATTAAGGTATGGAATTTATTAATGGATTAATTGGGTATAATTAATTTGAGAAAATGTTTTAACAATTAGCTTAATTAATTATCAGGTGATTAATAATGAAAATTGTTTTTGACAGTGATGCTAAGAATGAACCAAACGGACACTTTGATTTTAATTTAATAAAGGACTGATCACCCGGTATTTAATTAGGCGGGGTGTCAGAGATAATGGTATTAGTGTTGGAAATTATGGCCTATCAATCGTCCCCTTGGATTATGATAACCTTCGTATCGAACGGGAACCTAGCTTTCATGTGAAGTAATGATGGTATGCCCCTATGGGGTGTATCCAAGCCCTTACAAGAAAAAGGTTTAAATTGAATGGGACATCAAGTACTTAAAACTTCACATCACACTTGATGATGGGCCTTACTATAAGAGTGAGGGTCATGGCTCACATGACTTTTCGACGGGTGTTATCATAGGCTCTGATGTCCATAGAAGATTGTGTAAAATCCAACGTGTTTTATCCCATAATGGTAGTGGTGCGAAAGGTGCAGGCTCTTATATTGGATCGGTTTTCTAGAAGTACTAAGGGCATGATATGTTTATAGGCCTCAGTGGAGAGTCGACCTAACCTGGTGAGGAAGTCTATCTGTTTGTCTGGAGAGAGTACAGGTTCTGCCCAGGCTTCCTATTTATCTACCTATAGATAGAGGAGAAGTTCAGTAAAGGATGTGGGTCTAGGAAAGGTGGTGTTAGTTTTGGGGCCGTTACTTTGGTTCAATTAAGGTAGAGGGAATGCTTGTGCTTTTAGGAGACTTTTTTTAAGTTTTGTAAGAAGTTCGAGATATGGAGTCATTTATCCATCGTATAGACATGCCTGAGTTCAAGGTGGGGTTAGGGATTTTTACTAAATAGGGGTCTTTGGGGGTGATTATGTAGACATGGATGCTCATTAGAGGCGGTCTCTTAGGTGTCTTCATGGTCACCATCCTAAGAAGGTTCTTGGATCTCATTATTGTCATCATCAGAGGTGGGTTCTCAGATTTTGTCATCGGTGGTATTCCTAGGTTCCTTCGAGGTTATGACTTTGATAATACTGGCGCCCTCACAATAGATGTCCCCATAATAGTACACATTTTCTACATATTTCAGTCTCCAAGGTGAAATTCCCTTAACAAATTTGGCTTCTGCTAGGGCGACCACTATGTACTGGAGGTTTTTGAAGTGCCCTTGAGTGTGATCGTGGAGAGATGGGTTGACCATATCTATCCATATATTATAGGAGTATCTTCTAGTGGGGGGCCCTTGATGTGGAGCATGGCCCAAAAGTGTCATTTTTTCTCATTACTCGATGATGCCAATGATGTGAGAAAAATTTAAATATATTGCTATATTTACATCCCAAATTAGTGTAGTGTGGTGGGTTCATGGTGATACCTTTACTATGAATAAGTCGAAGGAAAACTGTATTATGAGTAAGTAAAACTCGTTGTGGGGACTGATGTAGTTCCGCGTGAGGTGTCTTTCTGGATGGGGGACAACTTCTAGCGAGTTAGGGTCTACTTCTAAAGCCTCACATATGGTTTCCAGTATCTCCACCGATAGGTCATTCCACATGATAGATCGAATCCTTTGGTATATATTGACACTAGGGTGCCTGGGTTCTCCCTTGCTATTAAAAAATTAGACGGGTGGTCATTCATAGGAGAAGTTCGGATTTAAATTATCTGCAGTGTAGCCTTTATTTTACATACGATAGGTACAGTGTTTGTGTTGTTCAAGTAGATCGAGCTCCATAGTGGTAGCTCTATATCAAATCTCAAAATTACAATCCCGGATGCTGGGAGGCTCAAAAGATGCATGCCTTTTCTTGTAATGTCCTAGCCCTTTCCCTAGGGAATAGTCCCATTGTGTCATCATAGCCCAGACCCAGGGTTAAGGATAGATTCATCTCCGAGTCCTGAGGATGTGTTCCTCTCGGTGATTAACTGATGGTCAAAATAATCTGTAATTCCCTATATGGCAGGTGAGTGTAAGGTGAGTGTAGTATATCTATTTGGGTTCGATAGATTTAGGTCTTGGAGTAGGTTTCGATTTGCTGTAGGTGTTTTTTTACACTACACCAAAAAGGCTAAATTGACACCCTTTAGCCGGCCAGCCTTGTCACAGTCATTGACCGTAAAAAAAACACGCATTTTGTGTCACGATCATTGACTGTGACAAGACCTTGACAAAGACTTATCATGGTCAATGACCGTGACAAGACCGTGACAACTTTACTTGTCACGATCATTAATCGTGACAATCCTTATAATATTGTCACGGTCAAGGACCGTGACACGTTCGTGAAAATTTTTTCAGTAAAAAAACCCTACGCTTTCTTTTTTTCCCACCATTTTGGTTTTCCCTCTCTTTCTCTCTCTAAGCGATTTTGAGCTCTCTCTCTCTCTCTCTCTCTCTCTCTCTCTCTAAGGTACGTTTCTTTCCTCTCTTTCTCTTTCATTTCTATATGTGTGTGAATGTGTGTGGTGGTGTGTGGTGGGGGGAGGGTGGGAGGGGGTGGTGGGGTGGGGTGGGGTGTGTGTGCATGTGTGTGTGGTGAGGGGAGGGACAGGGGGCTAGGGAGGGGAGGGATAGGGGATTGGGTGGGGGAAGGAGTGGTGGTGGTCGTGTGTGTGTGTGTAGGTGTGTGCTTGTGTGTGTAGTGGGGTGAGGGGGGAAGGGGGTGGTGGGGTGTATGTGTGTGTGTGTGTGCAGGTGTGTGCGTGTGTGTGTGGTGCGGGGAGGGGGTAGGGGTGGTGTGGTGTGTGTGCGTGTACGTGTACGTGTGTGTGTGTGTGTGTGGTTGGGGAGGGGGTGGTGGTGGGGGTGGGGTGGGGTGGGGCAATCTCAAAAATTGAAACGGAAAAATTGATTAATAAAATATGTATTGCCCATTTCATATGCAAGTAGGATTGCCCCTCATTAACAGATAATTGTTGAGATTTGAAATAACTTTAATTGTATAGTTTTAATAAAATAAATTGTATAGCTCTAATTGTATCTTTAATTGTATAGTTTTATATGAAAGTAAATTAATAATTAGTGCCCATTTAATATGAAAGTAGGATTGCCCCTCATTGTAAATTAGTAAATTAATAATTGTATACTTTAATTGTTAGTTTAATTCATGAAATGAATTAATTGAGTAGATGAATTAGAAGGAGTACGGGATACACATTTGTTGTTGAGATTGGATTATAGTGGATCGATGTTGGGTTGGTTAATTTTAGAAGTGGTATGACCACTGGATTAATGTCCATATGGGGGTGGGATTTTTCAACTTTTTTTAAAATTACTTTGTATCACGAACAATATATATATATATATATATATATATATATATATATATATATATATAGTATGATTATTAAATGAAACATACTTGAAATTACATATAGTGCGCATAGATACTAGCCTTCTAGTTCTTATGCGTACGCATTCAATAGCCCTTAGACCCGTTCGAGAGTCATTACCCATGTAATGAGATCTCTCGAATTGTCCCGTTTGGATAGTTTGGGACTGCATAATTTTTGTATAATATTTTTAGTGGCTTAAAGTTGTTACTTTTGGAGGAAGTTCTGTAGTCGTATCCTAATGTTCTCTGGGTACATATTAGATTGACAAGTGTGACTGTTATTTCAATTGATCAATTGAAATAACACTCACACTTGCCAATCTACGTCGTGTACTTGGAGAACTACGGGGATATGCTGCCGATTTTTTTTCAAATTATAACAATGCGCATGAGCTGTTAAGTATATTACAGAAAAATGCGGTCTTGAATGGGATAGAACCACTCACCCTTTAGAGGAGATGGAGGAAATAGAAATTTATATTCTAAATTGAATTTGATTATAAATAGGACATAATTAAATGAAACATACTATAAATCTAAGTTTTGTTTATACTAATCCATGAATATACGCTTCGTACCTTTAATAGGTGATTAGTTGTGGTAGCTATGATGGGATATCCGAAATACAAAGAGTGGATATGTGAGATAAATAGAATGGGGGATGTGTTTCGCATAGGTGCTAACGAATTTGTGAAATAGGCAAAGAGATGTCATAATGATGAAGAGTGTCCATGTCCGTGTGCTAGGTGTAAGAATGGTAAGGTGTTTGAGTGGAAAATAGTTGAACTACATTTGTTAAGATCGGGTATGCAAGATAGTTATCGATTTTGGGGTTTTCACGTTGAATTGAAAGTTCCTTTTGTACCCGACCAACCTTCACAACAACAATCAACAAGTAGGATAGATGTAGAAGGGGACGACGTAGATCATAATATGTTAGAGGATTTAGTTGATGATGCGTACGGAGTTTATGAAGCAGAGGAGAATGAGGTTACTGATGATGTAGAAGGTTTAAATACTCGTGAAGATATCATGATAAAACTTGACGATGACTACCAAAGTTTAAAATTTAAGGCGACCCAATCGTTATACTCTGGTTGTGAGAAAGATCAAACAACTTTACATGCCATGGTTGGTTTGCACAGTTTGAAGACGCAGTACGGTTTGTCTGGCAATAGCATGACAGGAATTATGAAATGGGTGAAAGGCTTATTACCCAAGGAGAATACACTTCCAAATAGCTATCCTGTTATGAAGAACAGTTTGAAAGGTTTGGTAATGAAGTATAAATCGATTCATGCTTGTGTGTATGACTGCATACTATACCGAAAGGAGTATGAAAATCTTGATCGTTGTTCGGTATGCGATGAACCTAGATATGTCCAATCTACTAGTAAGGAAGGAACAAGCTCAAAAGTGCCTAACAAAAGTATCGAAATATTTTCCCGTTAGGCCTAGATTAAAGCAATTTTTCACAGTACCATGGATAACAGAGGCAATGACTTGGCATGCTAAGGCAGAAGTAGGGGGCGATATGATGCATCATCCTATTGATTCTATTGCCTGGAGGAGGATGAATTATGAGTATCCCGATTTTGCTCGAGAACAACGCAATATTTGTTTATCTATATCAACAAATGGTTTCAGTCCATTTGTAAATCTAATCACCAATCAGAGTGTATGGCCAGTTATCTTAGCCCCATTCAATCTCCCTCCTTCACAGTGTGTGAGACCTGAATTTTTGATGATGGATTTGTTGATACCTGAGCCAAAGGCACCAAGTGATGACATCGACGTTTACCTGGCTCCTTTGGTAGAAGAATTAAATGAGTTGTGGGAAGATGGTGTGTAATCATTTGACTCTTTTAGAAAAGAAGAGTTTACACTGAAAGCTATGTTGATGAGGGAAATTCATGATTTTCCAGCTTATGGGACATTATCCGGTTATGTAGTACAAATTTATTTGGGGTGTCCTATTTGTGGAGAGGATACTGAATCTCTTCGTCTATCCTTTACCTAAAAAAATGTATACCATTGCCACATGAGGTTTTTAGCCCCGGCTCATAGCTTCAGATCTAAGAAGGGTTCCAATTTTTTATTGGGCGGGGTTGAACATAGGCTACTGTCGAGACAACTTTCGGGTTCAGAAATTTAAAGTAAATCTTCTGAATACGACCCTAATATGCCAGGTAAAAATCCCAAATTTAAGAATGTCAGTCATAAGAAGACCCCATCTGAGAATAGAACTGAGACAAGAAAGGCATGGTCTAGGAGGTCACTTTTATTTGTCTTGCCTTATTGGAAGAATAACCCGGTGCACCATGTATTGGATGTGATGCATACAGAGAAGAACTTCGTTGAACATATTGTGGGCACTTGCCTTAGGGGGAGTCAGTTGAAGGATGGAGAAAATGCACGAAAGGACCTTAAATCGTTGAAACTTAAGCCACAACTATGGTTGAAAGAAGATAGTAGGGGAAGGACAGTAATTCCCCTTGGTGTAGTTACTTTGACGAGTGGGGAAAGGAAGGTGATTTTAGACACAAGATATAATTTGAAGGGCCCATCTACTTTTTCGTCCAACTTGCAAAGGATTGTGAATTATGCTACTCATGATTTATATAAGTGTAAGTCCCACGATTGGCATGTGATCTTGCAATTGGTTCCTCTATTGTTTAAGCACTGTTTCTCCAAGAACAAGGATTTGCGGAGGGCTATTGTACAAATTAGTATTACCTTCTTACTCTTGTGTGAGAAGGTAGTCAATCGAGAACACATAGTGGCCACAAAATTGGCAGTGACCGAAGCGATTTGTGTGTTGGAGAAGTACTTTCCCCAAATATTCTTTGACATAAGTGTTCACTTGTTGGTACACCTATGTGACGAGGAACTTCTTTGTGGTCCAGTTAGATATCAGTGGATGTATCCGTTTGAAAGATTAATGAAAGCTTTTAAAGATTACATCAAGAATACGTGATACATTGTAGGATCAATTGCAAAGGAATACATCACCGTGGAGTCATCAATTTATACTCGGGAATATATGCCTGACTCGACTAGCATTAATGACACTGATGAGTTCGTCAATGATGGTGGTTATGTGATGGGAAAACGAGTGAAATTAACGAGTTTGCGACATGAACAAGTAGCTCGTTATCTATTTGACACACATGAAGATGTCAAAGAATGGAAAAAGTAATTTTCAATTATTATAATGTTTAACATTATTTTAGATTATTTTATACATGATTAAGTTTGTAATATGCAGAAAATATGAAGTCTGTGAGAACAATAAAAGATGAAAAATAATGGTACAATCAGACAGCGAATTTAGGTTGTGGTTGACACAAGAGGTAATTATAATGAAAATGGACGTTATATAACGTTACATTGCACTCAAATTTTACAACTAATATGTGACACCCCGACTAATTAAATACCGGGTAGCTACTCCTTTATAAAATTAATTCAAAATGCCAAGTTGGCTCAGTTAATAGCATCACTGTCGAAAACATTTTATTGTATCTAACCACCTAGTATTTAAAAAGCAAGTTGCCAAATTTTAATTTAAGTCTGATTAACATGCAAGAAATAAAATGAAGAAATAGATAACACCATTCACCATGCTGAAATGAAATGAATAACCATCACAATAGAGTAAATAAAGTCTGGAGGAAACCCCTCACTACAATCCCATAACTGAAATGAACAACTGAAACAAATACATGCTAAAGTCTGAAAACTGAAATGTAAAAGATGCTCTAAGTGGAAATGGGCAACATGCCCTACAACTGATAGATAGTGACTCTGGAATCCAAAGAATAGAAGCGTCTATGAGCAAATCCCTGTAGCTTCCACAAACAGCTACAGCTCGTCACCTGAATGAGTACCTATGCTTGGTGTCCTTGTGGCTGGGCACCTAAAATGGTTTTACAAGAAAATATATTTGAAAGCAAATGGGTCAGAGCCCGAAAGTGGAAATCATTTTAAAAACCTGCAAGTGCTTTAAAAACATTTAAAACATTAAATTCAAAGTACATGTTAGGACGTGCACTCACATTAAATTCTCACCTCTCGACTAACTGTGCACTCCTAACGTAAGTACCCATCTATAACTACCCTTTCCACTAGCTAAGTGACAACGTAACTAGCTAGACTACCAAAGGTTCTACCCATTTTACTCGGTTAATTTAACATAACAACGCTCGTAATTTAATAGAGGTTTAACGTAAACTCAGTTACTAACTATGCCATTTATATAACTATCAGCTAACTCATTATATATCTCGAAACAATACCGTAGTATTTTTACAACATTAACATGAGGATTTCCATTAATTTAAAGTATATTATTCACATCATAAATATACGATACGAGCACCCCGCAATCTAAGCTATGGTGCACACATACTCTGCTATCCATCCCGGTGCATCACGTACATAAGGATCACCTATTCCGAATCTCTCAGGAATAGTTTAGATAACACAATTCACAAATAGTGGAGGCGAACACAGTCACCATCACATGGGTCACGCACATACCTACGCTCCCATGGTCAGCGGACTTATTAATATCACAATAAGTCTTTCTATGACCTATGTTCATCAAGGTACCAGTCTATATCCCCCCCGTAGGCACACAAGGAATAGAGGGTCCTAAGCGAACGCAACCTCCCGTGATAGCAAGTATGGTAGGTATGTCATACACACAATCCATATACTAATACTAAGTAAACACACATCTTAGTAATACCGTATTTTAATCGTAGTACATATTGCATACTCGTACTAGCTTATACTTATCATGATTCATACTATTCCGGTTTGTAATTATACGCGCCATGATTCATCCTCACATCGTAGTAGACACTCACGTCTCAACCCAAATGGTTCAATGAATATAACTCTAGTATATGATTTACTCATCTCAATCACCCAAAAGTCCCAAATCAATCACTATATCCTCAAAGGGATGCTAACTCTACCCTTGAACCAGTTCCCGGAACTCCAAAAGTCAAAACAGTCCAAAGAGGGTCAAACTGTCAACTCGTTAGAAGTCTCGTTCGAACAAGGCTTCGAACGAGTTTGGACTGTCAGGTCGTTAGAAGTCTCGTTCGAACCAGGATGTTCGAACGAGGTCCCAGTTCGTTCGAACGAACTGACCCTTCTAACGATATCTCGTTCGAACGAGATATCGAACGAAAATCCTTACTCATTAATAACGACTGGTCAACTCGTTAGAAGCTCGTTCGAACGAGCTCGTTCGAACGACCTGGGGGCTGCTTCTAACGAGTGGCCAGTTTCGGCCCAGATTTTTCCCCAATTCGTTTTTCACCATTTTTTTCTCCTCAAACCTTTTCTAAAATTCGTTCCAACAATATATTGAGTTCTCTAATCATCCTCAAACATGTTAAGGGGCTATACTAACATCATTAAAGGGTTTAATATCTTCTAAACATCATTAAATCATAATTTCTACAGTAATTCCCAATTTTCTTCAAGAACATAAACCCTAGGTTCTTCTCCTCAAAATTTCCCAGATTTTAATCCGTTAAAACATCACATAGATATGAAATCTCTGAATTTAAATCTTCAAACAAGGGTTCTACATGCAAACCTATCCCAAAATTTAATAACAATCTTCCAATTTCATGGGTTTTCTTTTAACTCTTATATAAGATTGATTCACAAGGTTTCTAACATGGAAAAAGCATTCACTGCATAAGAAATGTAATTTAAATCACTTGCCTTGGTTTGATTCCGGATTTGGTGTTGGTTTGATGAAGTTTCTGCAGAGTTTCCTCTCTCTCTCTCTCCTTCTCCAAGCTTTCTTCTCCAAAAGGCTATGGTGGCTAGGGTTTGCTTGGGGAAACTTATGAAAACCTAATTTAATAAACCTCCGTAGCTTGTTGGGTTAATAAGGGTTGGTTGGGGTCAATCCTTATCAGATTACAACTCTCAATTTTCGTCACTTTTAATTACCCAAAAATACCAAATTACTAAAATACCCTTTAAGTTACCGGTATGGCCTAAAAATACCCCGGGACCCAAACTATACCCCCGGCTAGTGTTTTCTAACTATCTCGACCCTTCCGGACGCGTTGGCGCACTCAAAACGACCATACGGATTATAGATTTTAAATTCACTTTTATTAATAAAATAATATACCGTGACGCGGCGGTCCCACGCGTCTCAACAAAATTTCCAAATTGCCGTATATAAATCCCACGATAAATTTTATAATACCAAGTACATATATAATCATATATGCACATAATCAAATACCAATTCGCATCATATTAGTATTTATAACCCGGATTAATTTCCAATTAATACGCATTTAATTAATTAATCCCAAAAATAAATATAGCCAAAAGTACGGGGTATTACATACTTCCCCCCTAATAACTGAATTTCGTCTCGAAATTCGAAACTAGAAAGTACCTGCTAAAAACAGCTCTGGATAACGCTCGCGCATCTCATCCTCGCGCTCCCATGTGGACTCCTCGACATTGTGATGTCGCCACTGAACACGCACTAACGGGACTATCTTTGACCGCAGTTTCCTCTCGCTTCGGTCCAAAATAGCCATCGGCCCCTCCTCATAAGAGCTATCCGGCTGGAGATCGATGTCCTCCACAGCAATGTGAGAATGAGCCAAATTATCTCTAAGGTATTTCCTCAGCGAGGAAATATGGAACACATCGTGAATCCGATGCAATTGCTCCGGTAGTCCAAGTCTATACGCAACGGGTCCGATCCGCTCAATAATAGGAAACGGTCCCACATACCTCGGTGCCAACTTCCCCTTCTTCCCGAATCGCATAATCCCCTTCATCGGAGATACCCTGAGCAAAACCTGGTCCCCCACTTGGAACTCCCTGAAAAATCTCTTCGCATCAGCATAACTCTTCTGCCTGTCTTGAGCTACCCGTATGCGACTCCGAATCAATTCAATCCTTGCCGAAGTATCCTGAATCACTTCCGGCCCAAGTAGTTTGTTGTCCCCCACCTCCAACCAACATGCTGGGGAACGACAAGGCCTACCGTATAATGCCTCGAACGGAGCCATGCCAATCGTGAACTGATAGGAGTTGTTGTAAGCAAACTCCACCAGTGGAAGGTACTGCTCCCATCCACCCCCGAAGTCAATAATGCACATGCGTAGCATGTCCTCCAACATCTGGTTGGTGCGCTCTGTCTGTCCATCGGTCTGCGGATGATAAGCCGTACTCAACCGCAATTCCGTGCCCATGGCCTCCTGGAAACTTTCCCAAAACCTCGAAACAAATATCTTGTCTCTGTCAGACACGATATTCAGGGGCACACCGTGAAGTCTCACAATCTCTGAAATGAATAGTTGGGCATACTGACCCGCGGTGTAATCAGTCCTAACGGGTAAAAAGTGAGCGACCTTGGACAACCTGTCCAAAATTACCCAAACGGAGTCGTGGCCCCTCTGCGACGTAGGCAACCCCGTGATAAAGTCCATGGATATGCTCTCCCACATCCACACCGGAACCTCCAATGACTGTAGCAATCCTGCCGGTCTCTGATGATCCACTTTTACGAGCTGACAAGTGGCGCATTTCGAGACAAACTCAGCGATATCTCTCTTCATACCGCTCCACCAATACTGCCGTCTCATGTCTTGGTACATTTTGTCCCCTCCGGGATGTACTGCGAACCGTGAGCCGTGCGACTCTGCCATCACATCGTGCCGTAATTCTTCCCCTTCCGGAACTACCAACCTCCCATTGAAGTGTAATCCCCCGTCTGAGCTAACGGTATAGGACTCGGCTCCCTCTGCTAGCAATCGAACTATCTGCTCCTGACAGAACGAGTCATTAGCCTGTGCCCGTACTACCTTCGTAATAATCTGCGGTGTAACGGTCATCACAGACATGAAAGATCGGGCCACTGCATCCTGGTGTCCCAATTCCTTCCACTTTGCCTTCCACACCTCTGCCACCTCATCTACTGGTCTACGGCTCAACGCGTCTGCTACCACGTTAGCCTTACCCGGGTGGTACTGGATGTCGAACTGGTAGTCCTTCACAAATTCAAGCCACCTACGCTGCCGCATATTCAATTCCTTTTGCGTGAACAGGTACTGTAGTGACTTGTGGTTCGTGAACAACTGAAACTTCTCCCCCAAAAGATAGTGCCTCCAAATCCGTAAGGCAAATACCACTGCCGCCAACTCCAAATCATGTGTGGAGTAATTCTTCTCATGAGGCTTAAGCTTACAGGAAGCATAAGCTATGGCCTGTCTCTCCTGCTGCAATACACCTCCAAGTCCTTGCAAAGACGCGTCGGTGTAAACCAGATACTCAACTCCCGGTCTCGGCAATGCTAACACAGGTGCTGAGGTCAATTTTTCCTTCAATTCATCGAATGCCAACTGACAGGCATCACTCCAGATGTATGGCACACCCTTACGAGTAAGATGTGTCAAAGGACCTGCTATCTCCGAGAAACCCCGAATAAACCTCCTGTAGTATCCTGCTAAACCCAAGAAACTACGAATCTCCGTTGGTGTCGTGGGCTGTCCCCACTCCCTCACCGCTGACACCTTTCCCGGATCAACTGATATTCCCTGGTCGGAAATAATGTGACCCAAGAACTGGACTTCCTTCAACCAAAACCCGCACTTCTCATATTTTTCATACAACTCGTTCTGACGAAGTGTCTGCAAAACCTGCCTCAAATGCTCGGCGTGCTCCTCCTCTGTCTGAGAGTAAACCAGAATGTCATCAATGAAGACAATGACAAACTGATCTAGGAAATCTCTGAACACCCTGTTCATCAAGTCCATAAACACTGCTGGAGCGTTGGTCAAGCCGAAAGGCATAACCCGAAACTCGTAAGAACCATATCTCGACAAGAACGCAGTCTTCGAGATATCCTCCTCCCTGATACGCAACTGATGGTATCCCGACCTCAAGTCAATCTTCGAGAAGAAAGAAGCTCCTCTCAACTGGTCGAATAAGTCATCGATTCGAGGCAACGGATACTTATTCAGTATCGTGACCTTATTCAACTCTCGGTAGTCCACGCACAATCTCAGTGAACCATCCCTCTTCTTCACAAACAAAACTGGAGCGCCCCAAGGTGAGGTACTCCTGCGAATAAAGCCCTGCCCTAACAGCTGCTCTATCTGATCCCGTAACTCTCGCATTTCAGCTGGAGCCATACGGTACGGTGCACGTGCTATAGGTCTCGTACCCGGTAGCAAATCAATAACGAAATCTATCTCCCGACTGGGTGGTAAGCCTGGTATCTCCTGAAACACATCTGAATACTCTCTGACAACCGGGATCGAATCCAAAGGAATCACAACCTCCTTAGAGGTATCCTCCTCTATGTAATACAGATGAGCGGTCGATCCTCCCTCTGGGCGAGGCATCGCCACTATAAACATCTCTTGCCCCGGAATGGCAAAAACAATGCTCCCGCTGAAGCAATCAATCATGGCCCTATATGATACGAGCCAATCCATACCGATGATCACATCGTGAACATGCATGTCTAACACTAACATGTCCGCAGGCAATACCAAACCACCAATCTCTACCCCCACTCCCCGGCATATAAAGAAAATAAGTGACCCACTCCCTAATGGTGAGTCGACACACGTCACTGTGCTCTCTGCCGTAGCTAACAATCCTAAAGCCTTCGCGAAGTGTGTAGCTATAAAACAGTGTGTAGCACCCGTATCAAATAACACCCGACCCATAGTGCCATGGATAGGAAACGTACCCTCGATCGCGGGCGGTGCCTGTGGAACTGCAGCCTGGTGAACGTTGTAGACACGTCCGTACTGTAGCTGCCCCTGCTGAGCTGGGACTGCTGGAATGGGTGGCAAAGCTGCCATTTGTGGCGGTGCAGGAAGAGCGGCGGGAAACATAGGCCTCTGTGGCTCCTGGCGAGCACCCTGCTGCTGATGCTGTGGGGCCCTGCCCCTATCAGGACAATCCTGCTTCTTATGGCCAGTCTTGCCACAAGTAAAGCACTTCCCTGGGAAGTTCCCTCCCCTCTGCCCCTACTGTCCCCGGCCCTGGTGGCCGTTACCAATCCTCCCTTGGCCCTGTTGGCCCTGATGAAACTGCTGCCCATTCTGTCCCTGTTGGCCCTGATGGCCGTTTGGACCCTGATGGCCCTAGCGGAAACCTCCCTGACCCTTCTAGTTCCCTGACCGGAACCTCTTATTATCCCCCTGCTGGGAGCCCTGCTCACTCTGCCTCTGCCCCTGACCCGATTGTGCCCCGCTGGCACTATGTCCTCCAGTCCTGCCCTGATGGCTAGACTCCCCCGACCGCTTGCCCTCGGCCATATGAAAACGGTGGTCCTGGAAGTGCAACAATGCAACGTTAACCACATCAGAATATGTGGCCAACGATTGGTTCCCTAGTAGATGCTGACGGATCCTCCAATTCAACCCGTCGGTGAACTTCTCAATCTTCTTCTTCTCTGTTGGAATCTCGTCTGGGACGATATTCAACAGGTTAGTGAACTCGGCCTCATACTCGGCCACTGTCTTGCCCTCTTTCTTCAAACTCATCAGCTTCCTCCTCATCTCTGTATGAACTGCGGACGGAAAGTATTTGTGGTCGAACCGCACCCAGAACGCCTGAATCGTGAGGGTATCCCTTTCCTCCGCGGTGGTAATGGACTCCCACCACTGTAATGCAGATCCCACTAGCTTGAAAGTAGCTAGTACCTGTTTCTGAACATCTGTGCACTCATGCATCCTCAAATGCCTCTGTATGTCCTTCCTCCATTGGCTCGAGACTACCACGTCTGAGCTACCTGCAAACTCCGGCGGATGCGCTTTCTGAAAAGCGTCACGTACACGCTCCCAAGCAGACGGGAATGCATTAACCTGTATTGGTGCGGCAACCGGCGCCGGTGGTGGTGCCTGCTGAATAACGGCAATCGCGGTATTTACCGCTTGAGCCACTATAGCTGCAACCTCAGCGGCGTTCAACATGCCCTGAACTGGAGCGGGATGGGGTTCGGGCACTGCATTCCTGGGAACTCGTCGTGCACGTCGTGGAGGCATCTGAAATAAGAATGAAGTTTATAAGTTCACGGTTTATAAACTTAAAATAGCTGAAGAACGAAGCATACACAAAAAGAATACAACAGTCCTAAAATATAGGGCTCTATATCAAAGAAACGTAGCGGAAACATAATAGCCGTACATATCCCAAAGGACACTAGAACCTGATGCTCTGATACCACCTGTGACACCCCGACTAATTAAATACCGGGTAGCTACTCCTTTATAAAATTAATTCAAAATGCCAAGTTGGCTCAGTTAATAGCATCACTGTCGAAAACATTTTATTGTATCTAACCACCTAGTATTTAAAAATCAAGTTGCCAAATTTTAATTTAAGTCTGATTAACATGCAAGAAATAAAATGAAGAAATAGATAACACCATTCACCATGCTGAAATGAAATGAATAACCATCACAATAGAGTAAATAAAGTCTGGAGGAAACCCCTCACTACAATCCCATAACTGAAATGAACAACTGAAACAAATACATGCTAAAGTCTGAAAACTGAAATGTAAAAGATGCTCTAAGTGGAAATGGGCAACATGCCCTACAACTGATAGATAGTGACTCTGGAATCCAAAGAATAGAAGCGTCTATGAGCAAATCCCTGTAGCTTCCACAAACAGCTACAACTCGTCACCTGAATGAGTACCTATGCTTGGTGTCCTTGTGGTTGGGCACCTAAAATGGTTTTACAAGAAAATATATTTGAAAGCAAATGGGTCAGAGCCCGAAAGTGGAAATCATTTTAAAAACCTGCAAGTGCTTTAAAAACATTTAAAACATTAAATTCAAAGTACATGTTAGGACGTGCACTCACATTAAATTCTCACCTCTCGACTAACTGTGCACTCCTAACGTAAGTACCCATCTATAACTACCCTTTCAACTAGCTAAGTGACAACGTAACTAGCTAGACTACCAAAGGTTCTACCCATTTTACTCGGTTAATTTAACATAACAACGCTCGTAATTTAATAGAGGTTTAACGTAAACTCAGTTACTAACTATGCCATTTATATAACTATCAGCTAACTTATTATATATCTCGAAACAATACCGTAGTATTTTTACAACATTAACATGAGGATTTCCATTAATTTAAAGTATATTATTCACATCATAAATATACGATACGAGCACCCCGCAATCTAAGCTATGGTGCACACATACTCTGCTATCCATCCCGGTACATCACGTACATAAGGATCACCTATTCCGAATCTCTCAGGAATAGTTTAGATAACACAATTCACAAATAGTGGAGGCGAACACAGTCACCATCACATGGGTCACGCACATACCTACGCTCCCATGGTCAGCGGACTTATTAATATCACAATAAGTCTTTCTATGACCTATGTTCATCAAGGTACCAGTCTATATCCCCCCCCGTAGGCACACAAGGAATAGAGGGTCCTAAGCGAACGCAACCTCCCGTGATAGCAAGTATGGTAGGTATGTCATACACACAATCCATATACTAATACTAAGTAAACACACATCTTAGTAATACCGTATTTTAATCGTAGTACATATTGCATACTCGTACTAGCTTATACTTATCATGATTCATACTATTCCGGTTTGTAATTATACGCGCCATGATTCATCCTCACATCGTAGTAGACACTCACGTCTCAACCCAAATGGTTCAATGAATATAACTCTAGTATATGATTTACTCATCTCAATCACCCAAAAGTCCCAAATCAATCACTATATCCTCAAAGGGATGCTAACTCTACCCTTGAACCAGTTCCCGGAACTCCAAAAGTCAAAACAGTCCAAAGAGGGTCAAACTGTCAACTCGTTAGAAGTCTCGTTCGAACGAGGCTTCGAACGAGTTTGGACTGTCAGGTCGTTAGAAGTCTCGTTCGAACGAGGTCCCAGTTCGTTCGAACGAACTGACCCTTCTAACGATATCTCGTTCGAACGAGATATCGAAGGAAAATACTTACTCGTTAATAATGACTGGTCAACTCGTTAGAAGCTCGTTCGAACGAGCTCGTTCGAACGACCTGGGGGCTGCTTCTAACGAGTGGCAAGTTTCGGCCCAGATTTTTCCCCAATTCGTTTTTCACCATTTTTTTCTCCTCAAACCTTTTCTAAAATTAGTTCCAACAATATATTGAGTTCTCTAATCATCCTCAAACATGTTAAGGGGCTATACTAACATCATTAAAGGGTTTAATATCTTCTAAACATCATTAAATCACAATTTCTACAGTAATTCCCAATTTTCTTCAAGAACATAAACCCTAGGTTCTTCTCCTCAAAATTTCCCAGATTTTAATCCGTTAAAACATCACATAGATATGAAATCTCTGAATTTAAATCTTCAAACAAGGGTTCTACATGCAAACCTATCCCAGAATTTAATAACAATCTTCCAATTTCATGGGTTTTCTTTTAACTCTTATATAAGATTGATTCACAAGGTTTCTAACATGGAAAAAGCATTCACTGCATAAGAAATGTAATTTAAATCACTTGCCTTGGTTTGATTCCGGATTTGGTGTTGGTTTGATGAAGTTTTTGCAGAGTTTCCTCTCTCTCTCTCTCTCCTTCTCCAAGCTTTCTTCTCCAAAAGGCTATGGTGGCTAGGGTTTGCTTGGGGAAACTTATGAAAACCTAATTTAATAAACCTCCGTAGCTTGTTGGGTTAATAAGGGTTGGTTGGGGTCAATCCTTATCAGATTACAACTCTCAATTTTCGTCACTTTTAATTACCCAAAAATACCAAATTACTAAAATACCCTTTAAGTTACCGGTATGGCCTAAAAATACCCCGGGACCCAAACTATACCCCCGGCTAGTGTTTTCTGACTATCTCGACCCTTCCGGACGCGTTGGCGCACTCAAAACGACCATACGGATTATAGATTTTAAATTCACTTTTATTAACAAAATAATATACCGTGACGCGACGGTCCCACGCGTCTCAACAAAATTTCCAAATTGCCGTATATAAATCCCACGACAAATTTTATAATACCAAGTACATATATAATCATATATGCACATAATCAAATACCAATTCGCATCATATTAGTATTTATAACCCGGATTAATTTCCAATTAATACGCATTTAATTAATTAATCCCAAAAATAAATATAGCCAAAAGTACGGGGTATTACATAATATAATTAATTTATCTATATTCTCAGCTCTTAAAGACGGGTGATGCGACATCAAGGCTTGCTCGTCTAGCCACTGGACCCTTGTTTGTGGCACAAGAGTAGAAAAAGTATCGATTGAACGGTTACATTTTTTGCGCTAAAGTGTACGAGGAAAGTACAAATGTACAGAACTCAGGAATTTCATACATGGCTCTTACTTTCTTTCGAGCAAGCGCAAAAGATAAAAACCTCGTTGAAGCTGAAATGACTTACTGTGGTGTAATCCGAAATATATTTGAATTGGATTATATAAGCTCCAAAGAGGTTGTATTTTACTGTGAATGGGTAAGAGTTGAGGATAAAAATGCTTGTAAAGTTGATCCTGTCACCAATTTGATCATGGTTGACTTGTCCAAGTTGAAGAGCAACGACCACGTGAGCGATGAGCCATTTGTTTGTTCATTTAAAAAGGTTAACCAAGTGTTTCACTCAGATTATATCAACAGCGAGCCGTGGTCAATTATCCAACACGCGCCAAAGCGTCTAAATAGTAGTGTGGATGACTTGACTGCTCCTACCGAATATCAATCCATTTTTTATGATAACTCAAATTTTAAACAATTTTTCAATTTGTAATAAATATTCCAATTTGTACCGAAACATCCATTTTTAATGCTTTTAATTGATTTGCACTTTATCATTTTCACTCTTGTGTAGTGTTCATGTGTGTGAGCAGTAGGGGTGGGGTGGGGATGTTTCACTCTTGTACATATTATGAGCTAGATGTTGTTGTTTTGGAATTCAGAATTGAGGTGTTTAACTGTAACAATTCATTTTTATTTGTTGTAATTGTACATATTTGCATGTCTTCTTTTAATTCATTTTGATATGTACTAATAATATTTTTTTACAGCAAATGTCTCCTTCAGGTATTAAGTCGAGGATGATGATACTGGTTATGATGATGTCGTCTGGGCTCGGTGGTAGCGGAGGCGACGAGGGCTCCTCGGCCCCTAGTCTCCCTAAATATGGAAAATTGGGGATGGCCATCGAGAATAAGTCGGGGCTATTAGCGAGATCTCTCGAGCTGATAAAGATGATCATCGGCCCGGGGTATATTAGTTGGAAGGAGGTGCCATATGAGCTCAAGTTAGCTGTTTGTGTGGCACTACAGGTAATGTATTTATATTTATATGGAGATTTTAATTTCAATTTCAATTTCAATTTCATTTTATATTTATATTTATATTTATTTGCAACTAACATTGTATTTGTTAGATAGGAACAATTCAACCTGGATCCAAAGCTACGCGATTTCGTCTTGGAGCAGTTGACGGAGCAATACAAGATGTGGAAGAAAAATATGCGGACCCGGCAGTTTCAGAAGACACGAGAGTTCATTATCTAAAGGCATGAATCCGTCCCACCGAAGGAGCCAATCTCATTGGCACAATGGCAAAGGTTCATTGACCATGAGATCGGGGAGCGAAAATTGGCATCTCGCCAATCGGGAAGGCAAAACTGGGCAAAAAAGACGGACGTGCACTACTCCGGCCGGACGTCTTATGCCGAGATGGAGCATAGGATGATGGTAAGATTTAATTTTTCTATAAGTACATAAAATATATTATCCTGCGTTATTTTACTTTGCGGGGCCGATACTAATTTTACTTTATTTTATTTTAGGGGACAGGGAGTGGCTCTCGGGGTAGGCCACATAGCCTCGATACTTATATGGCTCTTCAGACGAAGAAGGGGAAGGATAAGGAGTTGTTCCCAAGCGTCGCGGTCACGATTGTAAGTAATCCGATAGTTTACTTTTTGTTAATTACGTTATAATTTTTTAATTTACATATTTTACTAATCATGTGTGCTTTTTGTTGTTTCAGGCAAAGCTTAAGGAAGTGCAAAAGTCATAGTCTGATACCGAAAAGGCATCTTTATCCATAGAAGCACTCAACCAAGTGCTCGGCTCTGATCACAAGGGGAGGACAAGGGGGTGAGCTCACGGGTGGCCAAATCTAGGATCATCGAATTAGAGATGAGCGACATCGGGTTGGCTCGAACGGTGGATTCACATGATGCGAAGCTATCCCATTTGGAGGCGACGGTCCAGGATATGTTCTCATTCGTGAAGCGTTTGTTGGGCAGAAAGCGTAAGGGGAAAGTGAAAGAGAAGGATAAGGCGGTGGTGGAGGAGGTGTGGGAGGACGAGGATAAGGATGTGGACCTCGCTTCTTCATCGGTGACACGTGCGGAATTTGATGATCCACTTCCCTATTTGGCTCCCTTCAATAGACCGATGTCGACACTTGGTTGGCCGAGCGTGTTTATGATGGACATATTTGGTGGCCAACGGATAGGGCGAGGGTTGAGGGACCCAAATATCGTTCAGGGTGCACTAGTTCATGGATGTGAGCTTCAAGACATCGAGTCCAAGGTGCTCATCACGCATGTGATGCTCGGGAAGGAGAACTCCCCATTATGGTTGCGCGAACAATGTGTCATGGTGTATATTAATGGGTGTGTTAATTCATATATCGTGTGGCCTACTCACCTCCTCAGAGTTAACCATACCCCAGACATTTAGTGACATTGTTTTAAGTTTGAATTGAATTGTTTTAAGGTTGAATTGAATTGTTTTAAGTTGTTATATTTGAATTTTATGGTGATGCATATTCTCTCTATTTTGAATGTATATTTGAATTATCTCTATTTTATTTGGATATATGATGTTTGAACAGGTACAACATTGCTATAACATGTATAAATATATTGCTGGGCAGTGGCAGTGGCCATACTGTCCAGCATAATTTTTTTCAATTCTGCCTAGAATTATCACGGCCAATGACCGTGACAAGTCCTTGACAAAGAAAGTTGTCACGGGCTTGTCACGGTCATTAACCGTGATAATTTTTATAAAATGTCACGGTCTTATCACGGTCCTTAACCGTGACAACACTTGTCGCGATCAAGGATCGTGACACGACCGTGACAATTCTAATGAACTTGTCACGGTCATCGAACGTGACCCGTCCGTGATAAATAAAGTTATCTCTCCCATAATTGTCACGGTCTTTGACCTTGGCAAGTTGAACTTGTCAAGGTCAATGACCGTGATAATTCGCCAGAATTGGTGTAGTGTTATGGCGGTGTTTATCTTAGGTTTCAAACCTACTAAGCGATATGGATCAACCCTACCCATGGAGTCCGTTTATATCATGTGGATGATGGCAAGAGGAGGGGTCGAGCGATCATCCTGTGTTGATGGTCATTTTCGGATTGGAATATTTTCTAGGTGACCTGACCCTTTGATTCTTATGGAGAAAGTTCCATCTCTCTCTCAGAAGACTCATATGCGTGACATATGGTTTTGGATCGTGGTTAGCTCTTAGCTCAAATTCTTAGGCACGTGACCCTTTGAGCAATGTGGGTTCTCATTCTCTCTCCCTTATCTTACAATAGTTGATGGTTAACTAAATATTTCCAGGTAATATGATCATCCACCCCTAGTTATCGATCGCTCTCACTTATCTATATATGGGGCTCAAATATCGAGGAGTATAAATCAGGGTTATTATGTCTGGTGACTGGAAGATGTGGGGCTCCCACTATTTCCTGAAGTGTTGGTCAAGAACGTGTTCGTAGTGAGTGAGTAGGTGCCATTGCTAGTTCCTGAATCCATGATGGCAAATATATTTGTTTCAGAGGTAAACCCTCCCCATATTATGGATTGGATTGGTACTACGAGTATGACATGCTCGATTACTTATAAGGACTCATTGTACATCTCTTCACATTCGATCGAGTGATCTGTTTCCTCTAAGTAAGGAGAAAGCATCCCTAGCTCTTTGAGAGCATGAAATTTGTGACCAGGACTAAGTCTAGGATATAGTGGTTTATTTGCCAGAAGTGTATGGACATGATGAAGATTGTCATATGGTCGATGGTAGGCTTGGTCTCTACAATGATATTTAGGTAGGGAAATGCCATACCCATAGGTTGAATGTTTGGAAGTGTGAATGTATCCTCATCATTGTTTTGTGATTAATGAGGACTATCATGGTGGAAGGGTTAGTGTTTGGGATGGGTGTGTCTGATAAGGCACTATGCAGGAGTTGGGATGATATGATTGGGCGTTGTTAGTAACATTAGGCTTTATTAGGATAAGACTCAAGACGTCAATGAGGTCTTGAATGGCATATCTTAAGGCCCAATAGTTATCCTTAATGTAACTGAGCCCTTAATGGAATTCCTAATGTGATTCGGCATGACAATTCTTATCTCTGATAGTGGGGTGTGGTCTGCGGTTGAGATGTTTTCGGCGACCATCCAACTTCAATGTGATGAAGAATCAAATGAGGGGGGCTTAAAGATATGTAAAATTCCTTGTAGAGGAGCAGAACTCTTTGGGAGGAGGCATAACTTGATAGTTTTTTAGAGTGGGTCCCAATTAAAAGGGCATAACAGTGGCTGCCATAGCTTCAAAAGCGTTAGTAATCGAGTTGGTCTAGTTGTGGACTAACCACAAAAGTAATGATGTGACATGTGGAAGCTCCGAGCGAGTTCTTATGTGAAGAGAACTAAAATGCAACTCAACAAGGTTCCTCGAAAAATATGGTACCTTTGGCAGCCAAATTTCCTCAATCTTACACCCTAGGTGGCTAAGGGTGTTAAAATTCGGGATCCAAATTAGCCCGAGTTCATTCTTTACCTCCCTTGGGATGTTATTATTCACGATCTCTATCTGATCATTTTTTAAAGAATGATTAACTATCTGACCAACTTTCTCTCTCCAGTAAGTGATGAAAGTGTCGATTGCCTCTCCTTACTCTTGCTTCAGCAATTTAAATCTTTACGTGTAACATAAAACTCTTTATTGTATTCATACTACTTAAAAAAATAATGGCATAAATCATCCCACATTTTGGTAGTTGTAGACACCCCATTCTAATACCCCCTAACCTCTCCTTAGGTCCCTAGCACCCCCTTCATCTTTGCAAACCCAAGTCATACCCTAGGTACTGACCTAAAGGCCATCGGGCACTCCCAGGCTCCGTTTGACCAAAAATCAAACTCTTCAGCTCGAATGAGATTGAATGAATCTTCGAAAGGCACTGAATCCCCTTTCTAACGGTTCATCCCGTGCACAATTTTGACTTACGGTGCAAATGAACGGCCCGTTTCCCCCCGAAACTCGATTAGGAGGTCACCAGACGCTCCCAGGCTCCATTTGAACAAAGTCAAATCTTTATCTAGATCGATACTAAATGAATCTTTTAATGTAATTGAAACCCCTTTCCAACCGTCTGCCCCGTGCGTGATTCTGACTTACGATACGGACGAACGATCCGTTTTACTCCAAAAGGTCACCGAACGCGTCCATGCCCCAATTGACCAAAGACAACTCCCCAAACTGAGTCAATCTCTTTGAAATATCAAAGTACATTTCCTAACCTTTCCAACGGTCCTCCCCGTGCACGATTCTGACTTACCATGCGGACGAACGATCCGTTTGCGTCCGAAGTTTTCCCGTCCAAAAGACCGATGAACGCTTCCGAGCCACATTTGATCCAAAGTCAACTCTCGAACCCTGGAGTAGTCCAAGGAATTTCGAAGGTCTCTGAAATACCTTTCAAACAATTTGCCCCATGCGCGATTCGAATAAACGGTTCGCGCTCTACGACTGATTTTCAAAAGGAACCTGAAAGAGACTGTCAAACAGCAGGTTCCAAACCCCGCCTATCGGCAGTGTGCCTAAACACTCGTGCCGATTGACAGGACTAGGGATATTCCGATCATAAATTCCCTGGGCCCATAAAAGGAGGGCCTAACCTCATTCGAAAAAAGGAAGAAAATCAGAGATCCATTACTCTCAGCAACCTCAGAAAACCCCTCACGAAGTCAATGTTATTTCCACATCCAAATACCTTTCCAACCTTCACCTTTCATCACTTCTTTCCTCAAATTTGGTTAATTAATTATCCTCTATCATCACCCAAGTACAAGGGTTGATCTCTAACATCCAAGATTAAGCTCAAGATCTTCAAGAAGGTCCAACTTTCTCAACTCTCTCTTTAAATTCCCCTAAATTCACATTAACTTGTTTTTATTACTTAGCACTTTTATTCTCTCATCTCACATATCTTAATATAGTTTTTATGTAGTATTATTGCACATCTCTTATTTTCATATAAATAGAACCCAAAAAACAAGAAAAAAGGGGTTTGCTTATAAATTCCTAATGAGAATTCTCATACTTTTCTCACAACTAAAACACTTTTTTACACACGCACATACAAGAGAAGTCCCCGATTGGATTTATGGGATAAACCCCACCCCTTATTTTGCATACGAACTACGTGGACTTTGATGCCTCTATAGTCTACGTAGGCGTCTCGGGGTAAAACCCGTGACTCGAGTCCTATTCCTACTTTTCTCTCATTTTTTATTTTTCTATGTTCTTTAAACTTAACTCTCTTAAATTATATATATTTACATATACATACATTTGTTCTTAGTGGCGTATTATATCATGTGCGTTATCGTTCCGTTATAACGATCAACGCGAGAATAATCGCATAAATCCTATTTTCAAATATTATTTTTTAAGAACATTCCTACGGGGGGCTCGCTTTATCTCTTCCATGAAACAAGTCGATGATTCCTATCTCCACTACGTAGACACATGCACACATATCACGGGGAAATAAAGGAAAATAACAACAACCCATGAGACACTGTAAGGGTGGAATGGGTGCCTAACACCTTCCCATTTCGTAACTTAGCCTCAAGACCCTTTTCGAATCATTTTGGTTTCATATGTATCAGTATGTATTTGGATGTTGTCCTTCGAGATGACTCCCTTTTCTTTTGTCTATTTTGAGTAAAATAGACTGGCGACTCCATCTGTTTACATTTTTCACCTCATCAACGACGCTAGCCGAAGCACTCCCGAGATGGACACGTGAGACTAAAAGGGATTCTCTCCCTCCGTGAGGATCCGGGATGGCCACAGTGGCGACTCCGCTGGGGATTTTCATTTTGAGGGCTAGACTCTATTTACATGAGTGTTTTATTTTCTTATATATCCCCCTATTTTCATGTTCCCCTTTACTATTCATGTGTACCTCATGCTTATGCTTCTATTCACACACTTGTAGAAAATTCTCCGTGTGCACTTCACACCACGTTCACCTAGGATCACATATATCCCCATGTTGCACACATCACCTATACTTGGCATACCATTGGTGATTGTACTTTTCTCCTTGTTGGGCATGATCAATAAAGATACTCTCATCATAAGATACTAATAAGAGAATCATGCATGATTCACACAATATCACCAAAGTGCATTGTGATTGACCAAATTTTGTCCAGTAACTGGAGGGTCACTTCGTGATGGGCGCTGGTCCGGCAGGGCGCAATTAACTTAAGCGATATGACTCTCACCTTCTAGTGTCCATGTACCTTCGACGTATATCGAACGGTTCCTCCGCATTGTACCGCTTGACCGAAGTCATGACGGGAGGTATATCGCAGGTAACTCATTCACGTACGCCGAGTATATCAAATTTTCTCTCACACGTACCGTCCCCACGAGGTATATAATGAGGTAATTCACGTACACTCAGGTATATCAAAATGGCTTGTCCACACGTACTGATTTCCCTCAAAAAGTAAAACATATATTGTGGAAGCCACGCCGAAGAGGGGAACCCTTTCCGATTCACCCAACCAACTGCATACCCGCATATAGGTGTCAAGCCTAGGACACACATATTAGATTGCCAGTTTTAACCCAAAACTCTGCCAAAATTTTGGGTTGGCCTGCCGCCCAAATTTTTGTGCATTTTTAAAGTGGGACCCTACCCGTAAGCCTTGTTACAAGTCTAGCCATAGATTTGCATATGTTACAAACCCAACTTTAAAGGCACGGGTCCCGTACGGCATTTCATTTTGCATTTAGGAGAATTTAATACAAGTGAGAACATAATAATAATAATAATAATAATAATAATAATAATAATAATAATAATAATAATAATAATAATAATAATCATGCTGAGACTCGTCTTCCCAAAAAAATTCTCCCTTCTTTATCAAAAATCCAAAAATATTTCTCCTTTCTTTACCAAAAATCCAAAAATATTTTGTCTTCCAATCTCAAAAAGAAAAAAAAATGTCAAAAATATTTTCATCCTTTTTTTGTTAAAAATAAATCCCATTTTATGCCTTCTCAGGTCGATCGCACATCCTTGGCCTGGCTCCTTATTGGCTTCGATCTTCAGTCAAATCAACCCGAAGTTCCGATCATCCCCCTACTACCTCTTTCGAGTCCGGTATCCATCCGCTTTGCATGGAGAACACAGATCAAGTACGAGTTGCGCAGCCAGATCTGACGATAGTTTTAGCTCAGCTCGTGTCCAAGATTGACAACCTTCAGATTGAGGTCCGAGAGATGCAACGAAACCAGGTTCCTGTTCTTCAAGAGCCTGAGGCCCTATTCCCTCGTGCTATGGGTCCACTCTAGCCTATCTGGGTCCCGAAGAATATCAGCACGCCCCACGTGCCCCTCCTGTTAATGGGCCGTCGTTTGCCCAGCTTCCTATGCCAAACCTTGCCCAGCCCGGGGCTAACTTGCCTGTGATCGTTGATCCGAAAAAGGAAAAATTAAACAAGGTCAAAGAAAATATCAAGATGTTAACTAAGAAGTTTGACCAAGTCCGAATCTATGGAAATTACATGGACTACACACACATGTCTCCTTATCCTAAGGCAAGGTTACCCGAGAGTTCAAGATGCCGAATATAGAGAAATTCGGATGAAGTGGACCACAAATTGTCCATCTTCGCAGTTATCACCGTGCTATGATTCTCCTAGGGGCTTCTGAAGAAGTGATGGCCTAATTTTTTTAGCAAACTTTGAAGGATAGCACTCTCCGATGGTTTTTGTCTCTCAAGGAGTCCAGAATCTGTAGCTGGGAGGATGTAGCCCAAGAATTCATGTCGCAGTATAAATATAACGAAGTGCTTGAGGTCACCCGCGATGATTTAGAGCTGCTCAAATAGAATTCTGTAGAATTAGTCAGTTACTTCATAGCTCGATGGAGGGAAAAGGTAGCCACTATGACCAATCGGCCATCTGAGGAAGAACAAGTCAACATAGTGAAGAAGAACTTCTTGCCTTATGTCCGAGTAACCATGGGAGGATAATACTATCCCCACTTTCGAGCTCTTAGAGAAGCAGGAGTAGAAATCGAGGAAGGTATTGCTAAAACAGAGGTTGAGCTAAAGAAAGTGTCCAGATAGTTAACCCCCAGAAAGTATGACAAACCTGTCAGTGCTGCAGTCTCAACCATCAATAACACATCCCAACCGACCACATCATGGGGACCAAAAAGCTGCCATGTCCCAGTGTGAAAGGAATACATTGAGCTCCATGCTCCCCTCTCTAAATTTTATCAAGCCCTGTTTAGCCGAAACCTCATCAAAACCTTAGATCCCCATCCATTGCCCAATCCACTACCAAGAAACTTCAAGGAAGATGCCCATTGCGCCTTTAACCAAATCGCTGGTCATACCACCGACCAATGCTTTCGCCTTCGAAACGTAATCCAAGTTTTAATTTATTGGGGTACCATTGCCCTACCAGCCAATCCTACGCCAAACACTACTCACAACCCACTCCCAAATCATACCAATGCTATCTTCCTAGAAATGAACCCAGAATTTGATCCCTCAACTCAAATCACACCCATACACTCTCCCAAACCTCTCTGAACTTGCCCATATTTCCTCCTACACCCTGTTAGCCTCACTGATCAGGCGCCGTCACTCCTTACCAGAGCATGCATCGTTGTCCGTACCCATTTTGAAAATAGAGGTATAGAATTATCAGAAGTGTTAAACCAACTACTAGAGTTCAGCGTGAAATTACCCTCACAGATGATCATTGATTACGAGAGGTTCAGAACGCTGTTCTTGGAAGCACGAAAATTGGCCCGAGACAGTTGGGTGGTATTAACCGATGAAGTCTTCTTAGATGATGCCGTCCAGATCATGACAACATTATTCAGGAAAACCAACAACATTTGCAATATGACCGAGTTACTTAATACTCTGAAATTACAAGGGCGCCTGGTCCCTTCACCCTTACATATCCCCACAGAAGGGGAAGAATTATATGAAGAAGCCATTGATGTTATGGAATTCATTGATTTTATATGGAAATACATAATTATTGCCACCGGATGGGAAGAAGAATTCAAAGATTCGAATGAAGAAAAAGATTTTGAGAAAATTGGCCTGGTAGCCGACATGTGTGGGATGATATCATTTGAGGAGATCCTCGGAGAAATAAACAAAGTGGCAGAACAACCCGATATTGACGAAGAAATAGGGTTCATATTCTTCCCTTCTTCAGTAAACCACATGACCAGATCTGGGAGGCATTATCAGATTCTAAGCTCACTACCAGCCAATGACAAAGGGAAGGGCGTTAAAAACCTTCCTATGGCAGAAATGACGCTCGAGGAGAGAAAGATCCTTGATCAACTGAAGAAAACTCAAGCTAACATCACTCTATGGGTACTTTTCATGTCTTCCCAGCTACAAAGAAATGCTTTGATCAAGTTGCTCACTGCACCCACAATTCCTCATTCTACCACACCAGAAGAAGTGATAAATTTAGTTAGATCCTTGACCTCTACCCTAGTGCTATCCTTCTCCGAAGAAGAAATCCCAGAATTGGGCCAAACCACAATCATGCACTCAACATCTCCGTCAAAGTTATGGGGAATATCGTACCACTCTCTCTTATCGATAATGGATCCGCCTTGAATGTCTACCCATTGAGAACCTTCAAATGGTTAGGACTGAAGGAAAGTGACCTCGCTCCAACCTCCACTGCTGTACGTGCCTATGATAATACTCATCGTGAAGTGATGGGATCTATAAAACTTTTAATAAGGGCTGGCCCTATAAACCCTGTCATTAATATCCCAGCTTATTTCAAGTTATTGCTCGGATGACCTTGGCTCCATAATTTTAAGGGTGTGTCTTCCTCACTCCAACATAAATTGAAGTTCTTCACCGACGAACGAGTCATCAACATTTTGGGCGACGACGATAATGCCGAGGGTGCGGGTACCTGTAGTCTGATCCTTGAGATACAACATGGGTTAAATGATATGCTCCTATCAGGATTCCGAGTTGAACCACTCCTACTCCCGGTAGGGGACGATTTCAAAGAAAGGGTTTGTCCCGAATATGACCCTCATGGAAATATTAATGTGATTTAGATGTTCAAAAACATTCACTTCATGCCCGGACTGGGTCTTAGACAAAGATAAAAAGGGATACTAGAGCCCATTGAACTGAAGAAAGCTTTCCCTCCTTGGGGTTTGGGGTATCAACCATCAGAACAAGAGCTCAGAATGATCCGCCAATATCGACCAAAAATAAGACTAGACTGCATCTAGACTATCCCAAGTGACTCCTTGAATGGACAATTCATCAAAGAAGGCGAGGACTTTCCCTTTTACTGCTTTTCGGAACCATGGTATGACTATACAGATAAGAAGTTGAAACTCGAAATGGATATGTTTTTCCAAGACAACTACCCATGGGTTAAAAGTTCCCAACACCATGTACAACCGTTCATCAAAGATACCGAAGATACTGAGAAAAGTGACTCAGAGGACTCGTTAAACTTGTAAACACTGGGGCTGGAACTCTGCATGGTTCATTCAAGCACTACATCACTGGATCCATCCCACTTGATTAAAGCTGCTGATACACCTCTCCTCAACTGGCATGTTGCGCCGGTTCTAACTGTTGAAATCCCACCTAACCCCAATATTTACCCCATGTCTTGTTCTGTTATCTATCCTTGCTGAAATGCAATCGAGACGTCCTTTGATGAGGTTCTCAATGATGCTTTTTCAATCAATGAAATAAACGAAGATTTTGAGTATCTTGTTGTGCCTTACATTAATTATTTAGATTCTAATCAAACTTTTGATGATGATGATTTTGCAAATAAACAATTCTTAATTGATCTAAATAAGGTTAATAACAAACAACATAACCACATTCAAGTTAATGAAGAAAAGACTCTTATTATTAAGCTAGATTCAAATAGCCAACTTCGCGAGATTAGGATAGGGGCTACCCTTGAGGAGCATGAGTGCGCACAACTCAAAGAATTATTAAAGGAATTCGTGGATGTCTTCGCATGGTCCTATGACAATATGCCCGACATTGATCCTGAAATAGCTCAGCATGAGATCCCCACTCTTCCAGATTACAAGCCAGTTAAACAAAAACTAAGAAAGCTCCGCACCGAATGGTCGCTCAAAGTCAAAGAAGAGGTGGTCAAACAGCTGAATGTGGGTTTCATTCATGTGATCGAATATCCCACATGGCTAGACAATATAGTGCCTGTGCCAAAATCAGGAGGGAATGTTCGAATGTGCATAGACTATCGGGACTTGAACAAAGCTTCTCGAAAGGATGATTACCCGCTACACAATATCAACATGATCGTGGACAACACATCCAATCATGCTCTCAAGTCATTCATCGACGAGTTTGTCGGATACAACCAAATTAAAATGCACCCAGATCATCAAGAAAAAACTGCGTTCATCACCCCATGGGGAAACTTTTGCTACACTGTTATGCCATTTGGTCTCAAGAATGTCGGGGCTACCTACTAGAGGGCTGCCACAACCATACTGCACGATCTGATTCACAAAGAAGTTGAGGTCTATGTGGATGATATGATTATCAAATCCAAAAATAGAGAAGGTTATGTTCCTTCTCTCTGAAAGTTTTTCGAACGACTGCGATGATATCAGATGAGACTCAATCCACAGAAATGTGTCTTTGGCGTTACAAAGGGAAAACTCCTGGGATTAATGGTCAGTGAGAAAGGGATAGAAGAAGATCCTTCCAAGATAAAATCCATACTTGAGATGCCACCTCCTTTAATGGAGAAAGAAGTCCATGGTTTCCTTGGGAAATTATAATACATCAACCGATTCATCAGCCAGCTCACCTCCATTTGTGAAGTAATTTTTAAACTCCTCCGAAAGGATTCAACCAAAGTTTGGAACGAGGTCTGCCAAGAAGCCTTCGACCGAATCCAACAATATCTGACTCAACCTTCGATACTCATTCCACCACAGCCCGGTCTTCCCTTGATCTTATACCTAACCATAACCGACACTGTAGCTAGGGCTTTGCTAGCCTAATACCATGAAATTTCTCGTAAAGAAAGTGACATCTATTACGCCAGTGGTAAATTATCCAGGTACGAAGTCAACTACACTGCTTTGGAAAAAGCATACGTCGCGCTTGTTCGGGTCACCTAAAAATTACAACATTATATGCTCGCCTTCCCCATTAAGCTTGTATCCCGAATAGACCCAATCAAGTACCTGCTTGAGAAACCCACCTTATCCAGCCGAATGACCCAATAGTTGATGCTCTTAGCCAAGTTTGATATCGTGTACATCACATAAAAATCTATGAAAGGAAGATCGATCTCTGACTACCTCGCTGACTACCCCAGGGAAGAAGCTGATGTCTTGATCTCTGGATTTCTAGATGAAAACATCCTCTGCGCTACTCAATATGACCTTTGATGGTAAATGTTCTTTGATGGCGCATCCAACAAAAAGGGATATGTCGTTGGGATATTTTTTATCGCCCCAGATGACTCCCACACTCCCATCGCCATCAAATTAGGTTTCCCCTGCACCAATAACATGATTGAATATGAGGCGTGTACGGTAGACCTCAAAGTTGCTCTTAAGAAAGGTATTCAATGCCTAGATGTCTACGGGGATTCTGACCTCATCATTGGTCAAGTGCTCAGAAAATGGAAAGTTAAGGATGAGAAACTTCAACCCTTCCATGCCCACTTAGAAGAACTAACCTCCCAATTCCAAGACATCACCTTCTACTACTTACGTCGAGTAAAGAATAAATTAGCCAATGCCCTTGCTACCTTGGCCTCCATTGTCGACATGCCCAAAGGAATAATAATGTCCCCCTTCCTGGTCCAAAAGTAAGATACACCAACCCACTGCTACCATATTGAGCTCATAACCAAAGAAGATCCCGAGCTAGCCAATTGCTGGTATTATAATATCTGGCACCTTATCAAGCATGGTAAGTATCTCGAGGGTTCTAACAAGAAAGACTGAGAAACCCTCCAAAGACTGGCTGCCCAATACATGATCTATCATAAAGCACTATTCAGGAGAAACTTCAATGGAACCCATCTACACTGCATCGCGGGGGCTGATATTGAAGTGGTAATGGAAAGAATCCACAATAGGGAATATGGACCCCACATGAATGGTCATAAGCTTGCCAAGATGACCATACGATAAGGTTACTAATGGACCACCATGATCCAGGTTTGTACCGCCTATGTACGGAGATGCCTCAAATGGCAACAGTTCTCCAACCTTCAACACCTGCCTTTGTGTGGATTATACAACATGACTTCTCCTTGGCCGTTTTCCACCCGGGGCATCAACATTATAGGAAAGGTTACACCCAAGGCCTCTAACAGACATGAGTTCATCCTGGTTTCCATTGATTACTTCACCAAATGGGTCAAAACCGAGTCATACGCAGTTCTGAATGCCAAGAAAGTGGCCAAATCCATCAAGAAAAACATTATTTGCCGATATGGGGTCCCGAACGAGCCAGTGTGAGATAATGGGTTGCATTTCGAGGCAGAAGTCATGGAAGTGGTCAATGAGTATGGGATTCAAAGACACAAATCTTCTCCCTATCATCCTTAGACCAATAGTACAGTTGAAGCCGTTAATAAGAACCTCAAAGCCATTATCAGCAAGATGATAAAAAATTATTAAGATTGGGCCGACCGAATTGCATATGCCCTCTGGGGCTACCGAACCTCAATCCGAACCTCTATTGGGGCTACCCCTTACTCTCTAGTATACGGAATGGAAGCGTTCCTACCCGTGGAGCTAGAAATACCCTCGTTATGCATCATGCTTGAAAGTAAGGTCAGTGAGGATGACTGGCATCAAAGCCGCCTCGACGAGCTGTCACTCCTGGATGAAAAGAGACTGAAGGCGTTATATCACATATAAGGGTACCATCGCCGAATAGCGCATTCATTCAATAAGAGAGTCAATGACCGCGGTGTCTGAGAAGGGGATTTAGCCCTCAAAGAAATATTAGAGCCCATCTGGGACCCCAGAGGGAAATTCAATCCCAATTGGTGCGACCCATACATTGTGAAGAAGATCTTGGCCGACGGTGCCGCCATGCTCACCGACTTAGATAGAGAAAATATGGCTCGTCCCAACCTGGACCATCTCAAGAAATTTCACCCCTAGTCCTAAATCTCGTCATGCTACGACTCTTCTCATCTCCCTTATATTCTAAATAAAAAAATCTCTTCATTTCCCTTTACCCAGAACTACGTGGGCCCGATCCTCTGCAAAAATCATTCCCCCCAAAATTGAAAATTTTCAAAAAACCCCAGAGGTACGTAGGCAACTCATACATCTCACATGAGCACGGCCCTTTCTTTTTCACAAAAAACTATTCTTTTCTTACCTCCGAGAACGACAGTCCATTCTAACATATATTTGAACAAAAGGATTATGCATGCCTTAGCGATCGGTATAGATAATTCAAAATACAAATTTCATCAAAAGGCACAACTGGATGATCAAAAACTTGTTTATTTCATTAGTAAGAAATTATAGTACAATTACATAAAGGAACGGATAACTCCTTTCCCCCTACCTTCAGAAAAAAGCCAAATAAATTCCCAAATTTATTTCCCAAAACAAAATAAACTCTCCAAGAGTCCTACCCACAGCTACCAAAGGAGCCCGCTTCATCATTATTATCTACGTCCTGGGGTCCCCAAGATTCCCTCACCTTAATAGAGTTCCACAGACACTCAATGGACTGATAAGCTCGAACCAGCCTCAAAAAATCTATCACACCTCCCTCTATGGTATCGAATGAGGCAAGCCACCTTTGTCTAGTCTCCACTTCCAACATCTTACTGACCACTCTCCTCCACAACCACTTCATATAATCCCCATGGATGTGCCAAACTCTCCCAGTAGACTGAGAGGGACAGGACGATGGACGACGAATCTCCCACAAAGAGCCAAGCCGCATGCGCAGACACTCTATCAAATCTTCTACCAGAAAGAAGTCTAGTGTTCGAGGTGGCACGACATGCTCCCAGCCAAATTGGTGCAGAAAATGCTAAGGGGAAGAGGTATGTATAAGACCCACCAACATGACATACGGGTATTCTCCCAGTTCCAGAATAGGTAATAGCTGTCCCCACCAAGGTACTGACCAGTACAGATTTAGAGCCCCATGCTCTATGAACCAGTTCTCCTAGCTCTTAATATCCAGGCCAACACTAATGAAATGGCGTGAAAAAAGTTAGGTACATCCGATAAAGGATATTCCGGAGGAGTCACCTGGCGGAATATTTCAGACAACCACATGAATAACATCATAGGGCTACCCCTCAGTGTGTCAAAACGACCTTCTTGCCGGGCATCTAAGCCATTCAATATCCCCGCCAGTATCACTGCCATAGGATTGCGATGGTAGGACATCCATGAAGTAATAGTTACAAGTTGTGGGTCCACCAGCATCTCCCCGGTCACCAGTAATAATTTTGAAACTAAGCCTAAAATGACAAATTCGGCATATCCAGCATCACCAACCTCCTGCAAATGCACAGACCGCAATACCACCGAAAAGGAGATCATACGTCCAGCCACCAGTGGTCTAGCCACCGAGTGCGAAATATAAAGAAGTCCGGCCACAAACTCTCGGGGAGAATGGAAAAACTCAGGCAGAATCTCAGCAATGCCAGGATTTATCCCCGATATGGTAGAAAATTCCTCATAAGTTCGACAGACTTCTTCCAAGCCATAGCGGGATACAAGTTTTTGAGGTACCAACATTGTATTGCCTCCATCAGCATGTTCCACTTTATGGGCCGATTACGCCATAAAGAAACTCGACGCATGTTGTATGCATCATAGTCAACGTTATATGAGTACATCGCCTCCAAAGTCTCGAGGTAGTTGGCAAACTCAACACTACCAGGGAGAGCCATCTCACAGAACAATAAAGTAGGAATGTGAAGGTGTGCGGAAAACACTCCACTCTTACCCCTCTTTTATACTTGAAAACCTCCACAAAAGCATAACCTCTACAGAAATCAGAAGAAATCCTGTCCCACAAGGTACCAAAGGCTGAACAGGGTACTAATCAAAGATTTGAATTAATGGGACTGGACTGACTCATCGATAGGCAGGACAAGGTGCTTGCCGATCGGCAACCTCCCACTTTTGGAAATTTTCCTTTTCCCTCTTTTGTCAAAATTTAAAAAACTCAAAATAAATTGATATTCTCAACAGAATTTCAAAAATCCCCTTTTCATCTTTATATAAATTCACATTTTGAATTAAAATTTCTTTCAAAATCCCAAAAATATTTCTTTTTACGGTCTCAGTAGCAAAATAAAAAGCGCATGTGCATTCATTCATTCATCATTAACAAAAGATAATAAAAAAAACTTCATTTCATTGCATAGATATTTGTTTGTGTTACATAAATCTTGCAGGAAAATAAAGAAAAAAAAACGAGACTCGGCCCGAACCCACACTCTCTCTCTCACTCACTTGCACTTTCCCCTCTCTCTCCTAAGAGCCTGAACCGCTGCGATGCGCTCTCTTTCCCCTGCAATGAGATGACATACCAACGCTACCCGAACCAAAATCCTCCCCGGACGAGGCAGACGGCACCAAGCAAGAAGGAATAGGAACCGCGTCCCAAATATGGGCAGTCACCAAAGATATTCAGTCCCTAATATCCCTTAGCCAAGTGGTGGACACCCGAACATGCTGCAAAAAAGGCAGAATCAGTGTCAAGCAGAAAAGATCAAAAGAAACCAAAGGAAAAGAACAGAGAAGAAAAGATATACCTCAGGGCAAAGAACCTCCTCTGTCAAGCCTAACTCTTCTGGGTCCATCGCATGAGGACGATGCATCATAGGCACCATCCCTCCATCAGCCCGTCGAATACTGTATGAAGGAGTATGCAGCCGTACAAAGGGGACCTCTGAGGTTGCAACCACCGCAGATGTTGAAATATCGCCACCAGTGTGGGAGGACCCCACTGGCCGACTTGAACTCGTAGGAGGGAAAGACAGTGCATCATATATGCTGGGAGCCATCAGCCAGCTCGTCATAAAGTCCATATAATCATACGACACAGCTGTATCGATGTATAACAGGTAGGACTCGCTAAACATCGCCGCGATCATCGCATCCTCTGGCAGTATTCGCTTCCGCCTCATAGACATAGGAGGCCTCGTAGGTGGCACCACCACCTCTCCCTCAACAATCTGTCGGACCACCCTTCCCCGAGATACCAAGAGTGTCCAAACTTATGTGCCAGCAAATGCCTCATCTGCGCATTTATTCAAGTCAACCCCGTGTCCTGAACGGTCGTCCCTAAAGGGTAAAAGGTCACCTGAAAAATCCCCAGTAAAATATAAGGAAACATAGAATCAGAGCACACAAAGGTCTTAGACTTAAGAAGACAAAAAGTCTTACCCTATCACTGGTCAGGCCATTCAAGACCTAACGCACCTCCTCTAGAGAGAGAGACCTTCTCGACTGTCGATTGGACTTGCGCTATCAATGCAACCGATAAAAATCCCCAACGGTCTCGTCCTTCAAAGCAATCAGCTGGGTATTACACCCGATCACCTCATAGAACCACGTCTACCAAAGAAAAGAATTCGCAATCAAAAGAGGTGCATAAGGAAAATGAGAATGCATGAAAGAAAAAGGCGCAAATTAAAGAATACCTTAAGAAGATACATGGATCCATTGAAACTCTGCCGGCAGCACCGGCTGAATGCATCCAAGGAAAAATAAAGGGTCGCTAAAGTCAGGCTCCCCCAGTCATATAGGGGGATGTTCAAAGACATTGTCAAGTATGGTAAAAAACATAAGTGGACAACGCCACCGCTCGACGCCACTAGAAATACCCCCAACACCAGCAAAATAAACAACTGAGCCATCTGCCTCACTAGCAGCCCGTCCTCCACATCGATCACTCAGCCCAATAAAACATCCTTCAACAGTGACATATGGATGGAGTACCTAGACACTATCCAGCCCACATCACCAAGCGCCGAACACACCGCCTCTGTCCTCACCCGCAAAGAGCGATCAACCTCTATCTTTTCTCCATCATAATCTAGCCCTAGCAGCTGCTGCACATATATGAGAGTCACAGTCATCTCCCCAAAATCAAAATGAAAGGTGTGGGTAGTGTCCTACCACCTCTCCCCCAGAGCGCATGAGACAGCCGTAGAACGAGGCATCTCATCTAGCACAAACACTAACCTCCCAAAGCCTGCTGAGGATGCCACCCAATGAACCATAGGTGGGAGATGCTCCCAGACATCCCTAAGCCCCCTCGTCCCGCAGGCACGCATATTCGATAAGGAAACATCAGACTGCCAAAAAAGAAAAACCTTGTCCAAATTCATGAAAAGAGGAAAATCACCAAAAAAAATAAAGCCAAAAGTCATTTTACTTACATAACCACCAGGGTTCACCACCCTCGAAGTGCGATGGCACGATAGCTCCCGCAGCAAGGTCCGCTCATCCACAATCGAATCGAATGCGTTAAAAGAGTTCTCGCTCCACAAAGAAAGAGGTGCCCTGGACCTCCACTCCATATTTTCATAGTCATCAATAACCAACCATTCCCGGTGTACTGCAGTACTCATAAAATTCGCCATTTTTTTAGATTGCGAAATGCTAGGACGATTCGCAGAAGAAAAACACAGAAAGAGAGAAGGCAAGAAGTTGTGAAAAATGAGGGGAATTCGCACCTTTATATAGGATGCCAAGGGTCATGCCGATCGGCACTGACCCCAAACCTACTGATCGACACTGACCCTTTACCTTCTCTAGGCAGCCCAAAAGTTCGTGCCACTACTAAATGGCACCCTCCATACCATGCCGAACTGCACCCCCTTAAATTTTCATACAAAAATTCCCAAAAAATACCAGAAAACCCTAAAAAATCCTCAGAAAATTCCTAAAAATCCCTGAAAGGATTTAGAACATTTTCACCAAGAAAATTTTCCACTTCCTCAAGTAGAACCCCTATTTACCCAGCGGAACTCTCAAAAGATACGCGAATCTCTCCCCGGTAATGTCCCCAGAGGACCTCGAAAATATCCATAACTTCAGGATTATCTCCTATTCCCCAAAGGTCTCAATTTTCCCCGAGAAATGCATCCAAACTCGAGACCACTTAATCATTTCCCCATCACTCGGCTCCCCAGCTCAAATCAAAATCATGAGGTAATTTCCCCGGCAGAGTTCCCCGAGAATATCTCAAACTTAAGTCTGCAGCATTAGCTTCGACCCACATAATTGGTCATTTCAAACTCAAGCCCTCAAAATTGGCTTCGACCCCCAGAATTGGTCATCCCCAACTTAAGCACTCAGAATTGGCTTCGACCCCCAGAATTGGTCATCTCACCTTAAGCCCGCAGAATTGGCTTCGACCCGCAAAATTCGTTATCTCACCTTAAGCCCGCAGAATTGGCTTCGATCGCAGAAACTCGCAGAATTGGTCATTTTAACTTTAGCCCATAGAATTGGCTTCGACCTGCAGAATTGATCATCTCAACTTAAGCCCTCAGAATTGGATTCGACCCACAGAATTGGTCATCTCAACTCAAAGCCTGCAGAATTGGCTTCGACCCACAGAATCGGTCATCACAACTTAAACCCTCAGAATTAGCTTCGACCTGCAAAATTAGTCACCCCCATCATTGCTGTAGGTCCTCGAAATTGACCAAAATATTTTCTTTATGACCATCCACATCATGCCCCTTTAAGTCCTTAGAATTGGATTCGACCTAAAGAATCGGTCACCCTCATCTCCAAGCCCTTTGAATCGGCTTTGACTCGCAGAATCGGTCACCCTCATCTCTAAGCCTTCAGAATTGGCTTCGACCCACATAATCGGTCACCCTCATCTCTAAGACCTCAGAATTTGCTTTGACCCGCATAATCGGTCATCCTCATCTCCAAGCCCTCAGAATTGGCTTTGACTCATTGAATCGGTCACCCTCATCTTCAAGCCCTCAAAATTAGCTTTGACCCACATAATCGATTATCCTCATCCTTAGGTCCTTAGAATCGACCTCGACCCTCCGATCATCCTCTTTCAAAGGCATCATGCGGTGTCTATTCTACGGCTATCATTTGTTCTAAACTCACCCTTCGAGGAGCTCTGTAGACACCTCATTCTAATACCCTCTAACCTCTCCTTAGGTCCCTAGCACCTCCCTTCATCACTGCTAACCCAAGTCATACCCCGGGTATTGACCTAAAGGCCATCGAGCACTCCCAGGCTCCATTTGACCAAAAGTTAAACTCTTCATCTCAAATAAGACTAAATGAATCTTCGAAGGTCACTGAATCCCCTTTCCAATAGTCCGTCCCATGCACAATTTTGACTTACGGTGCAGATGAACGACCCATTTTCCCCCAAAACTCGATAAAGAGGTCACTAGATGCTCCCAGGCTCCATTTGACCAAAGTCAACTCTTTAGCTCGACCGAAACTGAATGAATCTTTGAATGGCAGTGAAACCCCTTTCCAACGGTCCGCCCTGTGCACAATTCTGACTTACGATAAGGACGAACGATCCGTTTTACTTCAAAAGATCACCGAATGCTTTCAGACCCAGGTTGACCGAAGTCAACTCCCCAAACCGAGTCAAGCTCTTTGAAATACTTAATTATATCTCCTAACCTTTCCAACGGTCCACCCCATGCATGATTCTGACTTACCATGTTGACGAACGATCCGTTTGCGTAAGACGTTTCCCCATCCAAAAGACCAATGAGCGCTTTCGAGCCACATTTAACCCAAAGTCAACTCCCAAACCTGGTAGAAGTCCAAAGTACTTTCTAATGTCTTTGAAATACCTTTCTAATGGTTTTCCCCGTGTGTGGTTCGGTTAAACGGTTCACGCTCTACGATCGATTTTTCGAAGGAACCTGAAAGAGACTGCCAAACGACAGGTTCCAAACTCTGCCTATCGAAAGTGTGCCTAAACACACCTGTCGATTGGCAGGACGAGGGCTATACCGATCGAAAATTCCCTCATCCCATAAAAAGGAGGGCCTAACCTCATTCCAAAAAGGAAGAAAATCAAAGATCAATTACTCTCAGCAAGCTCAGAAAACCCCTCTCGAAGTTTGCGTGATTTCCACATCCAAATACCTTTCCAACCTTCACCTTTCATCACCTCTTTCCTCAAATTTGGTGAATTAAGTATCCTCCATCATCACCCAAGTACAAGGGCTTCTCTCCAACATCTAAGATCAAGCTTAAGATCTTCATGAAGGTCCAAATTTCTCAACTCTCTTTTTAAATTCCCCTAAATTCGCATTAACTTGTTTTATTACTTAGCACTTGTATTCTCTCATCTCACATATCTTAATATAATTTTTATCTAGTATTATTGCACATCTCTTATTTTCATATAAATAAAACCCCAACAAATAAGAAAAAGAGGGTTTGCTCATAAATTCCAGACGGGAATTCTCACACTTTTCTCATACTTTTCTCACAACTAAAACACTTTTTTACATACACACACATATAAGAGAAGTCCCTGATTGAATTTATGGGATAAAACCCATCCCTCATTTTTCATACAAACTACGTGGACTTTGATGCCTTTATAGGCTACGTAGGCGTCTCGGGGTAAACCCCGTGACTCGAGTCCTATACCTACTCTTCTGTCATTTTCTATTTTTCTATGTTCTTTAAACTTAACTCTCTTAAATTATATATATATATATATTTACATATACATATATTTGTTCTTAGTGGAGTATTATTTCACGTGCGTTATCGTTCCGTTAAAATGATCAACGCGAGAATAATCGCATAAATCCTATTTTCTAATATTATTTTTTTAGGAACATTCCTACGGATGAGTCGCTTTATCTCTTCCATGATACAAGTCAATGATTCCTATCTCCACTAAGTATACACATGAACACATATCACGGGGAAATAAAGTAAAATTGCAACAACCCATGAGAGACCGTAAGGGAGAAATGGGTGCCTAACACCTTCCCATTTCGGAACATAGGCTCTGGACCCTCTTCGAATCATTTTGGTTTCGTATGTATGAGTATGTCTTTGGATACTGTCCTTCGGGATGGATCCATTTTCTTTTGTCTGTTTTGAGTAAAATAGACTGGAAACTCCATCTATCTACATTTTTTACCTCATCAATGATGCCGACCGAAGCGCTCCCGAGAGGCACAAGCGGGATCAAAAGGGATCCTCTCCCGCCGCAAGGATCAGGGATGGCCACAATAGTCCCCTCACTTTTTAGACCCATATACTAGGTAGGGGCTCTTCCAGATAGAGTGGAGGAGAACATCCTCTCTAATACTCCTATGTTTAGGTTTTAGACCTGCATTTGAAGGTGGTAGTTGGATAAATGGGCAAATGGGCAGCCCAGTCCTTTATATGATTTGAAGATTGGCATCTTTAATTTGTTCAAAAATCGGTCTTTAGGATGGAGATACATCTTCTTGATGTTTATAGGATCATCAGTAGTTTGCATATTGTTTATGGCTTTCTAGAGGAGGTGCGATTCAAATTGAACTTGCGTTATCTCCTGGTTTGGAAATAGGGTAGTGACTGTTGATACCAAATTTAGTCTACTAACATGGATCAATAAAGTGAAGACACGTGGAAGTCTACCTGGAAACAACAAACACTTCTGAGGAACTCACCCGCTCCGAGGAACCATACTACAATGAGGAACACTGTTTCCCCGAGGAACTCATACACTCCGAGGAACAAGAACTCTCCGAGGAACTCTTGAGCACCAAGAAAGCTTAAGCAGTTCGAGCAACTCAGGCGGTCCGAGCAGCACCTCGAACAAAGCATTAATAGTGGGATAACCAACAGTTTGACTGTTCATTAAATGCTTATCATTCAGACGCATACGCTTAAAGAGCATTGAATGTATCACCCTTTCATATGTACATCATTTAATGTATTACCCATTCACATTACAGCCCCATGGCTATAAATACATTGTAGAATCCTCATTGTAAGGGGACCGGAATTTCTTGAGATAACATGTAATCAATAATTCCAATACAATCAGCAATACCATAACAGTGGACGTAGGCCATTCTTATAAGGCTGAACCACTTTAAAAATTCTTTGTCTCATTTATTTATCTGTGATTTAATAATTAGATATGATCTAATTTTTTACATCAGCAGATTGGCGCCGTATGTGGGAAACGACTGGTAATATCGTTTTTCACCAAAAATAATCCATTACGAATGGCTGACATTCCAGAATCCAGCAATCAAAATGCTGGGAGTCCTCCAAATCCATCTGCTCCGCCAAATATTCCAGATCTGGCTGAAATAATGATGAATTTGGCTTAGGGGCAGACCGTCATGTAAGAAATAATGCGACAACTCATACAAACCCTCCATGGCGGTGCACCAACCCATTCAAGACCACGAAGTATTCAAAGAAATACCCGTACATCTTCTTCACGTACTAGGCGTACCAATTCATATTGCAATGAGGAGTCTGAATATTTTTCTTATCAAACTGGATGAACTTCGTCAGTGCGAGCCACAGATACTAAACAACGTATCACTCTCTCCCCAGAAAGGGCCAGTGCGCTAGAAAGATTAAGTAGAGTATCTCCTTTCGATCGATTAGGTCCTAGGAGGAGCAAAAGTCCTCCTAGAGCCCCATCGAGGAGTTTTCGACGACCATCATACTTAAGGGAAGGATCTACCCAGTCGCGACCAGTTGCTCGTCAAGATAGATCCCAGGAAGCCACTTCAACGCGATCACCTGCTCGAACCAACAGGCCCGAGGAAGGAAATGATGCATGGAAAGGCTCTATTCAAAGGCTGGAGGATAGATTGGGGGAAATGGTTAAAGCTAAGAACCCCCTACAATGAACCTTTGTTCGAGGAACACCCTTTGTCCAGGCCATTGTAGATTTTCCAACACCATCAAAATTCAAAGCACCTATTGTGACCCCCAAATATGATGGAAAGACTGACCCTGTCCTTCATATAGAACAATACCAAGCTGCAGCCGACATCTATGTTGTTCCAGATGAGATGAGATGTAGGGCGTTCTCAGGAACTCTTACTAGATCTGCTCAAATATGGTATAATAATCTTCCTCGGGGTAAGATCTCAACTTTTCTTCAACTGGCCAAGTTATTTATTGGGAATTTCTGTTTTGGGGAAAATCCAGTTAAACGAGTAGCACATTTGTTAAGTGTTAGACAAAAAGCTGGTGAGAGTACCATAGATTATATAACTCGTTTTAATAACGAGAAACTTGAAGTCATTGATTATGAGGAGAAGACAGCGATTACCGCTTTGATGAGTGGACTACTGCCTAACAAGTTGTACTATACTTTGGCCAAAGATCCACCTAGAACCATGTCAGACCTGATGGGAAAGGCATCCAAGATTATGAATGCCGAGGAGGCTATGGATGCGAAGAAGAACATGGATGCTAAAGAAACCAAGGTGGAAGGTGATAAAGCTAAGAAGAAAGAGCATAAGAACAATGGTAATGACGAACATTCAAAAAACAGGTCGGTATGGGACGTGATGAAGAAATATGATAATTATACTCCTTTGAAGAAGGATATCAACCATATTCTAGATGAAATCAAGAACAACGAGGAACTAAACTGGCCAGAGAAAATGAAGGCAGACCCTGACAAGAGGAATAAGGCGAAGTATTGTGAGTTTCATAAAGATCATGGCCATATGACCAGAAATTGCATAGCTCTTCAGAATGAGATTGAAACACTCATCAGACGAGGAAAACTGTCAAAGTATGTTGATCGTGGAAGCGAAAGAAAGAACAATGACCGAACAAGAGAGAGGTCTAGATCTCCTTGTCGAGAAGAGGAGAACAAGAAGAGAAACCATGAAGTTGATCCTGAGGATGACCCCGATCTTCCCAAGAGACCAAGGTAGCCAGAACGAGAGGTATTTCAATACGCTTTGGGTCATTTGATTGTAATGTTATAACAAGTGTAGATGCATGAGGAGGAGACCTTACTTCCGAGAGAAAAGCTTATCTCTCTGAGGCTCAAGATTGCTTGTACATTCAACGAATAAATCTAGCTGAGGAGGATCGCCCGAGAAAGGTGAATAAAGAGAAATTAGTCATTGGTTTCTCAAAGAATGACCTTGCAGGTGTTCTATATCCTCATGATGACCCACTGGTGATCAAGATGAGAATGAAGGAGGTTATAATTTCAAGAGTACTGGTCGACAATGGTAGCTCGGCAGACATCATGTTCTACTCGTGATTCAATAGTTTAAATCTAAAGCTATCTCAATTGGAGCCTTATCATAGACCCCTCATCGGTTTTGCTGGCGAGAAAGTATTTCCACTTGGGACGATCAAGTTGGATATATTCATTGGTACGTGGCCTGCTTGTCGAACAGAAAGAATACGCTTCTTCGTGATGGATAAGAATGTTCAATCATCATACAATATCATCATGGGAAGAGTAGGATTGAAGAAGTTCGAAGCTGTACCATCTACAGTGCATCAATGCCTGAAATTTCCAACAAATTTTGGAGTAGTAGTTGTTAAAGGTGATCAGAAAGTAGCTCGGGAATGTTATTATTAATCCGCCGAGCAAGAGGAACTGGAGGAATCAAGGAAAAAGACTGCTACTTATCAAGTGGAAGAAGGGGCAGAAATTCAAACATTACACTACACCAAAATGGCCAAAATGTCACCTTTCAGTCGGCCGCCCTTGTCAAGGTCATTGACCGTGACAAAAAATACGCGTTTTATATCACGGTCATTGACCTTGACACGACCGTGACAAGCCCGTGACAAATTTACTTGTCACGGTCATTGACCGTGACAATTCTTTAAATAATTGTCAAGGTCAATGACCGTGACACGACCGTGAAATTGTTTGCAGCAAAAACCCTTTCCCCCTTCTTTTTTCCCTCCCGCCGTTCCCTCCCTCTCTCTCTCTCGACGCTGCTCTCTCTCTCTCTCGACGTTGCTCTCTCTCTCTACTTTCAGGTTTAATTCTCTCTCTCTCTCTCTCTTCCATATATATATATGTTTGTGTGTATATATATGTGTGTATGTGTGTATATATGTGCGTGTGTGTATGCGTGTGTGGGGGGTGGGGCAGGGTGGGGGGTAGGGGGTTAAAAATGTAAATAAATAAGTAATTTTCTATAAATTTCCAAAAATAATATCCAAAAATGTAAACGTAAATAATATCCAAAAATAATATCCAAAAATGTAAATGTAAATAATATCCAAAAATATTGGATAACAATTTATTTTCATTCAAAATAAATAAGTAATTTTCTACAAATTTCATAAAAAAATGAAGGCTGGCTTAATATGTGATTTAAGTGTGAAATAATCGCTATATACTTATACTAATGGAGAAAAAAAAACATATATGGCGTTTTTTGTTGACTTTATATGGTGAAATAATAACATGACTTTATATCCATCAAATAAAAGCATGAAAACTAAAAAACTACAGTAAGTTTAATAAAATAGGAGTTATAGAAAGAAAAGTGGGGTTTCCATAATCTTACTTTGTCACAATTAATTTATATGCCTCAAAGTTATTTTATCACTCTTAGTTTATATTTGTGATAATACTTTATTAAAGATTTTTATGGGAACTTGTTATACTAGAACTTAGATGAACACTAAGTGCTGAAAATAGTCCTTAAAATTGAAAATTAAATAAAGTTTATAAAAGTAAAGATGCTGGTAATACATCAAAGATAAATTAATAAGGACTAAATAACAAAACGTGTTCAAGTGTATAACAAGAAAGAAAATGTGGTATTTAGATTGGGTAAGATTCTTAAAGTAATGTTAAGGGACTAAAAGACCCAAGACAACTGGCCAGTAAGTCACGGACCGAAAAATTTATGACGGGTGATGAAAGCCCGTAAACATGTTGGGGTGGGGGTGGGGTGGGGTATGATTTATAAAAAGCACAAAACAATAGTAGAAATTCAATACCTGAAATTAACATTGAGATTATTTTAAATAGACAATCACTACTGTGTGTGTGTTTAAATTGAAAGAAGATATGAGAATTTTATTAAAGATTTTTATGTGTGTGTGTGTAATTCTCACTTTATTAATGCCAAACCCAACTCTCTTATAAGATATGCATATTGTGATAATATTATATTTGTACTAATAACATTTTTTTACAGCAAATGTTTCCTTCAGATATTAAGGCGAAGATGATTATGCTGTTTATGATGATGTCGTCTGGGGTCGGTGGTAGTGGAGGCGACGAGGGCTCTTCCGCCCCTAGGCTCCCCAAATATGGGAAATATGGGATTACCGTCGAGAACAAATCAGAGATATTAGAGAGATCCCTCGTTCTGCTAAAGACGGTCATCGGCCCGGGGTTTATGAGTTGGAAGAAGGTGCCATATGAGCTCAAGTTAGCTGTTTGGGTGGCACTACAAGTAATATATTTATATTTATATTTCAATTTCAATTTCGATTTCATATTTATATTTATATTTATTCGCAACTAACATTGTATTTGCTGGACAGGAACAATTCAACTTGGATCCAAAGCTACGTGATCCCGTGTTGGAGCAGATTAGGGAGCAACTCAAGTCGTGGAAAAAAAAATATGCGGGCACGGTACTTTGGGAAAACACGAGAGTCGATTATCCAATGGCGTGAATCCGTCCCCTCAAGGAGCCGATCTCATTGGCACAATGGAAGAAGTTCATTGACAATGAGATCGAGGATCGACAATTGGCATCTCGCTAATCTGGGAGGGAAAATCGGGCAAAAAAGGCGGACGTGCACTACTCCGGCCGGACCTCTTACGCTGAGGTGGAGCATAGGATGTAGGTAAGATTTAATTTTTTTATAACTGCAGAAATATATTATTCTTCATTATTTTACTTTGCGGGGCCGATACTAATTTTACTTTACTTTATTTTATTTCAGGGGCTAGGGAGTGGGCCAGGGGGTAAGCCACATAGGCTTGATACTTATGTGGCTCTTCGGACGAAGAAGGGGAAGGACAAGGAGGTGTCCCCGAGCATCGCGGCCACGATTGTAAGTAATCCGACAGTTTAATTTTTGTTAATTACATTATAATTTTCTATTTTACTTATTTTACTAATCATGTGCTTTTTTTCGTTTCAGGAAAAGCTTAAGGAAGTGCATGAGTCGCAGTCTGATGCCGACAAGGCATCTTTGTCCACAGATTCACTGAGCTAAGTGCTTGGCTCTGATCGCAAGGGGAGGACAAGGGGGGGTGAGCTCGCGGGTGGCCAAATCTGGGATCATCGGATTGGAGACGAGCGACACCTGGTTGGCTCGAACAGTGGATTCACATGACGCGAAGCTGTCCCGTTTGGAGGCGACGGTCGAAGATATATATGCATTCATGAAGCGTACGTTGGGCAGAGACCGTAAAGGGAAATGGAAAGGGAAGGAGAAGGCGGTGGAGGAGGAGGTGCGGGAGGATGAGGCGCAGGATGGCGAGGATGTGGACCTCGCTGCTTCATCACCGACACGTTCATACTTCGATGATCCACTTCCCTATTTGGCACCCTTCAACAGACCAATGTCGACACTTGGTTGGCCGAGCGTGTTCATATTAGACGTATTTGATAGCCAGCGGATAGGGCGGGGGTTGAGGGACCCGAATATCGTCCAGGGTGGAATAGTTCATGGACGTTCGCTTCAAGAGATGGAGTCCAGGGTGCTCGTCACGCATGTCATACCCGGGAAGGAGAACTCCCTATTGTGGTTGCGCGAACAATGCGGCATGCCGTATATTAGTTGGTGCGTCAATTCGTATGTCGTGTGGCCTACTCACCTCCTCAGTTTTAACAATACACGAGACATGTAGTGACATTGTTTTAAGTTTGAATTGAATTGTTATAAGTTTGAATTGAATTGTTTTAAGTTGTTACATTTGAATTGTATCGTGATGCATATTGTCTCTATTTGAATATATATTTGCATTATCTTTAGTATGTTTGGATATATGATGTTTGGAACAGGTACAACGTTGCTATAACAGGTACAAATATACTGCTGGGCAGTGGCAGTGGTCATACTGCCCAGGAGATTTTTTTTAAATTCTACCCAGAATTGTCACGGTCATTGACCGTGACAAGTCCATGACAAAAAGTTGTCACGAACGTGTCACGGTCATAGAACGCGACATTTTTTTTAAAAAGGGTCACGGCTTTGTCACAGTTATAAACCATGACAAACGTGTCATGGTCATTGACCGCGACACGACCGTGACACAACCGTGGCAAAAAAAATTATCTCGCCTCTAAATGTCACGGTCATTGACCTTGAAAAGTTGGATTTGTCAGGGTCAATGACCTTGACAATAGTGCATATTTGGTGTAGTGTTAGATCCCAGAGATGAGTCACAACTCGTGAAGGGTAAAGTGGTGGAAGCTACTGAAAACATCATTCTGGACGACGAGCACCCTGCGCGAACTACTCAAGTAGGTTCGTCGTTGGAAACCTCACTAAAACAGGAATTGATAACTTTCCTTAGAAGCAAAAAGCAAACTTTTGCGTGGAGTCATGAGGAAATGCCAGGAATAGATCCAAATTTCTTATGTCACGAGCTCAATGTGAATAAGGAGATCAAGCCAGTGAAGCAGAGAAGAAGAGTATTCAGTCCCGAGAAGAATCAAGCTATACAAAAGGAAGTCGAGAAGCTCCAGAAGGCTTGTTTTATTGAAGATGTTAAATATCCAGACTGGTTAGCCAATGTGGTGATGGTAAAGAAGAAGAACAACAAATGGAGGATGTGTGTAGACTTCACCGACCTCAACAAAGCATGCCCAAAGGATCACTTTCCACTGCCCCGAATTGATCAACTAGTCGATGCTACCTCGGGAAATGAGCTACTGAGTTTCATGGATGCTTATTCTGGCTACAATCAGATTAAAATGAAACCTGAAGACAGGGAGAGTACTTCTTTCATTACCCCTAGGGGAACTTCTTTTTATAATGTTATGCCTTTTGGTTTAAAAAATGCAGGTGCGACATATCAGAGGCTGATGAATAAAGTCTTTCCTGAACAAATCAGTTGCAATATGGAAGTCTATGTTGATGATATGCTGACGAAGAGCAAAAGAGCTGCTGATCATCTAGTTGACTTAAGTCAGACTTTTGATCAACTAGATAAATATCAAATGAAACTGAACCCGACGAAGTGCATATTTGGAGTACGAGAAGGCATGTTCCTCGGGTACATTGTTAATCAATGAGGCATTGAAGTAAATCCTGAAAAGATCAAAGCTCTATAAGGGCTGCGATCTCCAACGACGAAGAAGGAAGTACAAAGTCTCACAGGACGAGTAGCAGCACTCAACAGATTTATGTCACGAGCAACTGATAGATGTCTCCCATTCTTCAATACACTCAGAAAGACTTTTGAGTGGAATGATGAATGTGAGAAGGCTTTTCAAGACTTGAAGAAATACTTGGGAACACCTCCACTGTTGTCCACGCCGGTGATGGGAGAAAAATTGTATTTGTACCTTGTAGTGTCCGAGAATGCAGTTAGCTCGGCGTTGATCAGAGTGGAGAATGGAGTGCAAAAACCAATTTACTACACAAGTAAAGCCTTCCGAGGAGCAGAGATCAGATATCCAAGGCGGGAAAAAATTGCACTAGCGCTGATTGAGGCGAGTAGGAGAATGAGGCCATACTTCCAGGCTCATACCATAGTAGTATATACTGATATGCCATTGAGGCAAGCCTTTCATAAACCAGAAAAATTAGGGAGATTGATGTACTGGGAAATAGAGCTCGGTGAATATGATATAGTTTATGAACCCAGATCATCATTAAAAGGGCAGACTATAGCAGATTTTATAGCAGAGTTCACCTATCTTGATACCCTCGAGGAGCAAAAGTTGCTCGCCGATTAACCTGTGGATGTTACAGGATCAACAAACACAAGCTCAGACCAACTCCGGTTGGTAAAAGGGCAAGTGAATGTTACAAGATCATCAAATTCGAGCTCAGACCAATTCCGATTGGTAAAAGAGAAAGAAGAGATGATCGACGAAGAGCAAGAAATATTCGGGGAGGACGAAAGGATGCAACAAATATTTCACCGAGGAACTCTGACTGATCAGAAATTTGAAGACGAGTTACCTATATGGAGGCTATATGTAAATGGCTCATCTTGCACTAAAGTCAATGGGTCAGGGATAGTTTTGAGCACTCCGGACGAGGTCGACATGGAATACGCCCTACGTTTCCAATTCAAAGATTCCAACAATGAGGATGAGTATGAGGCCATGATTGCAGGACTTAATTTAGCGAAAATTATGGAGGCACAACAAGTTATTGTTTTCAGTGATTCTCAATTAATTGTAAATCAAATGTTGGGAGTATATGCAGTTAGAGGAGAATTAATGATCAGATATCATGAAAAAGCAAAGGAGCTGGTGTCAGAATTTGCCGCTATTCAGCTGGTCAGAATACCAAGAATGGAGAATGCGAGAGCAGACACCCTAGCTCGACTAGTATCAGCTACTCGCACCGAGCTACGACGAACAATCCCAATTGAAGTGTTGGCTAGTCGGAGTATAGATGAAGATCTGACGATGAACTTTATTACCCTTGATTTAGGACCATCTTGGATGGATCCCATCAGGGCATATATTGAACAGGGAGAATTACCAATTGACAAGCTCGCAGCCAAGAAATTGAAGTTTAAAGCTGCTCGGTATGTATTGACTAACGGTATTCTGTATAGACGAGGAATTATGGCAGGTTTGCAGAGATGTGTACATCCATCTGAGGTGAAAGATTTAATTGAAGAGATCCATGAAGGGTCCTATGGAGCACATGTAGCAGGTCAGAAGCTTTTGTATAGGATGATGATGCAAGGATATTACTGGCCGACGATGAGGGCTGATTATCTAGCCTATGTTAAGAAATGTGACAAGTGCCAGCGCTTTTCCTCCATCCGAAGAAATCCACAAGAATTATTGACACCCATCACTTCCCCTTGGCCATTTTCCATGTGGGGAATAGATTTGGTTGGACCACTGCCAACGACTAGAGGAAGGTTCAAATACCTCGTCGTCACAGTGGATTATTTTACTAAGTGGGTGGAAGCTGAGCCTCTCATTGATATGACGTACGAGAAGGTGTACCAATTTATTTGGAAGAACATCATTTGCCGATATGGTCTTCCTCATGCTTTCATCACAGACCATGGAACACAATTTGATAACGAGGAGTTCGCTTCCTATTGCCATCAGTCAAACATTTTGAAGGTCCACTTAGCACCAGGCCACCCTCAAAGCAATGGGAAAACTGAAGTAACAAACAGAACACTGCTGAATGGTTTGAAGAAAAGACTGGATGATGCAAAAGCAAACTGGATCAACGAGTTACAGTCAGTACTGTGGGCTTACTGAACTACTCCCCGAGTAGCAACTAGAGAATCACCTTATATGCTGGCGTTTGGAAGTGAAACTCTTATACCTGCCGAGTTGGGTCTCCCAACACACATGGTACTGAATTTTAATTCCCCTGTCAGCGACTTAATGAGAAGATTGGATTTAGACATGCTCGAGGAAGTTAGAGAAGAAGCAGCCATTAGAAATGCTGCTTACCAGCAGCGAACAACTTTGTTCTACAATAAGAGAGTGAAGAAGTGCGACCTGAAAGAGGGAGACTATGTGCTGAAGAAAGTAATTCAAAAGCACAATAAGATGGAGGCAAACTGGCATGGACCATACCGAGTTACAAAAGTTGTTCGACCAGGAACTTACCGAATAGCAACTCTAGAAGGGGAGGAGTTTAAGAATGCATGGAACGCAGAGCACCTGCGCAAATATTATCAGTGATGAATAAAATGAAGATATTCTGACGAATTCTTTCTTTTTATTGAAAGTTTTTCGGGGAATACTAATTCTACACACTACTCGGCAAAGCTCAGGCTACTCAAATTTTTTCTCGAAAATGCCAACTTCGGTTGGTCGAGATACCTATATTCCTCCGGGAAGTAAAGCTACCAATATTCCTCCGGGAAGTAAAGGTACCTATATTCCTCCGGGAAGTAAAGCTACTTATATTCCTCCAAGAAGTAATGCTACCAATATTCCTCCGGGAAGTAAAGCTACCAATATTCCTCCGGGAAGTAAAGCTACCTGTATTCCTCCGGGAAGTAAAGCTACCTGTATTCCTCCGGGAAGTAAAACTACTTGTATTCCTCCGGGAAGTAAAATTTGTATTCCTAAGAGAAATAAAACTATATGTTTCTCGTGAAATAAAAGTATTCCTAAAAATGCCAACTTATGTCGGTTAGGAAGTAAATATATTCTCGAAAATGCCAACTTGAGTTGGTCGGGAGGTAAAATTATTTCAAAAAGACTAACTATGGCTGGTCGGGGATAGAAACCCAGCAACTGTAGTTGGTCGACAAGGAAAATTTACCGACCTTGGTTGGTCGAAAACATTTAAGAGAAAAATCTACCAACTATGGCTGGTCGGGGATAAAAACCCACTAACTGTAGTAGGTCGACAAGTAAAATTTAAAGTGATCGAGCAACATTTTTTATACTCGTAACTTTTTAATTGTTACTAAGTTGGTCGAGAAACAAAATATTATTTTTGCCAAATGACTACCACAAGTTCAAACTACTCGACAATAAGTTGATCTACAAACCACACAATATTGTTATCTTTTTAACAGATACACATGCACAAATATAAAGTGTTTTACAAGACAATAGCAGTTAAAATTGCGAACAAAAATGAAAGTCTTTCATTAAATCCAAAAACAAATTACATTGATAATGAAATGAAAGTTACATTGATAATTGAAATGTATACTAACTATTACATCAAAATTCCTACTCTACTGGTTTTTTCCCTCTGCTTTTGACACAGGTTCCTCGCCAGCAGGCGGATCATTTAAAGTCAGGGGAGAATTTATGAAGTTGAGATCCTTTAACATCCTGATATTCATCACGGATGGTCGATCTAGAAGGTGCTCGGGACGAGATACTTTAACAATTGAATGGAGATTATAGTCACCGAGATATTTGGAAATCAAGCTCCGAGGAATGGCCCAAGCAGGGATCCAACTCATGTCCAGTTTGAATAGTGGCACGGGTAAGTCGAGCAGCCCAGGATCATGATAGTCCCACAGGTAATGACCCTGTTCGAGTTGCAGCACACCTAAGGCATTCAACCAGCCTTGCTTGTAGCCCTCATTATTGGCATTCTGGATACGATCGTCCAAGTGAAAGAGAGCTTCGTTGTATCCAGCCATTCAGAACTCCCTGGGCTATTTGTGGAATTGATATGTTAATCTATCCAGCTGTTCGTGGAGATTTTTGATGAAGATCTCTTTATTCTCCAAGGTAGACTTCTGGGTGGAAAGCTGTTCTTCCAGGTCCCTGATCTTCTTTGGTATTTTAGACAAAGCCTGGTTCTTCGCCATTAATTGGAAGGCCTGGTTTTCTAAGGTAGACTGAGTCCTCTATTCCTCGATAGGAATTCGAACTGCTCTTGCTCGTCCACGAGGAGCTCTTGCTCGACCACGAGAAGATGTAGATGGGCCAGACCTCTTCAAGGTTTCCAACTCGTCCCTCAAATTGGCGTTCTCGACTTCTAAGAACGAAAATCCCTCATCAGTCACTGGGATTAAGTCTTTTGAAGTGGAAGCCGCAGACTTTAACTGTGACAGCTCCCTTTGCAGGTTGTTGTTTTCTTGCTCCAGCAACTCGGCTATTTGTCTGCATTCCTCAACTTCGCCCCTCAGAGTTCTCTCCCTCACCTCGTAGCTAGCAAAACGCTTCTCGTACCCCTTATCAGCATTGAGTTGCTGGTACTTCTTCTAGTACCCCTCATGCAACAGGGCAGTGGATTATTTGTATTGTATCTGAAGGTCCTCGAGGGTGCCTTGGAGATCCTCGATCATATCATAATAGGCCACATTATTGGCCACTGCTTGATCAAGTAGACACTTCAGATATTGATATGCTTCAACTGCCTGTTCTGAAGCATCTTGGCTGATGATGTCGACGATTTGTGCTGCACTCAGGTCTGTGTGACCAGCCTTAAAGTATTCATTACATTATCGCAACAGCTTTGTATCATGGGCAGATAGTAATTCCATCCTGGCCAGAAACTAACAGAGAAAGAAAAACCAATAATCAATAAGAAGTACAAGCAGTGTATGAATAGAAAATAGACAACAGTATGCAAAAAAGTCCAAGTTTTATTAGATCATAAAGTTCAGAGTTACATGTGCTGGGTTACAATTGACAAAAGAAAAATATAAAGATAAACCCGAACAATTCTACACCTTTTCCTTGTCTCTCAAAACCTTCTCAGGAGGCTGGGACGAGGAAGTAGGTTGCTCGGAGGGAGTAGAGAGTTGCTCGGGGAGTGCCAGCAGTTGCTCGAAAGAAGTAACGATTTGCTGAAGTTCCTCGAAAGCAGGCTGAATGGCTGGGGGATGATCGCCCATTACAATGGAAGACTCTTCGGAGGCAGCTTCGTCCTCTTCTAAGTCTTCAGGAGTTGGAGGGGGACCAGGGATGTGTTGCTGAAAGAGCTCAAAATTTTCATCCACTTTTATCTCCTGAAGAGCAGTAACCCATCCATCCCTAAAGTATTTGAGGCTTCCGTAGTCCACTTGCGACACCATGGCAGCCAATCCCTTGTTCCACCCCTTGTCCCAGCCAGCGCTGAAGGACTTCTTCACAGCCAGTCTCCTTTTTAACTTTTCTGAGGAAAGCTTCTCGGACAGCAGGTCATCAGCAGCTTTCAGTTTTTTCTCAACCTCCTCCTTCTGCTGATTTACCTCCCGAAGTTGAGACAACTCCTCTTCAGCAATCCTGAGCTTATCCTCAAGCTCCCCAGCAGTTTTGAGCTTTTCTTCAAGCTCTTTATTCTTCTTCTCAGACTATTCACTTTTTTCTCCAACTCCTTGGTGACATCAATAGCTCGAGCTTTTTCCTGCTCGGTGGAGGCAAGCTTCTTCTCCCAAACAGCCTTTTTAGTGGCATATTTTTGGTGAGAATAGTCCAAAGACTTGATAGCCTCTTCCAGAGCTCCCTCCACACTGGACGAGGAGCATGAAGCTTTAATTGTTTCATCCTTCTTCAGAATTATATTAAAGCAGCTCGTCAACTGTGAAAGTAAAAAGAAAGCAAGTCAAAAACAGAAATGACAAGGGAAATATGAAAAATTCAAAGTATGAAGACTTACAGAAGCAGGGTGGTGAGCAGCTAACGAAGTGACCATGTCCTGAGTAAGGTTTTATTCAGTACCTTGGACCTCGAGAATGATCCAGGACTTTACCGAGCTCATGGCAGAGCTCGGGGGAACAAAAGTTGGAACCCCAGTTCCAGTAGCTGGAGGCTGAGTGATGGTGTCAGCCAAATTGACCGAGGAGCTCTTCTTCAGCCTCCTCAGGGGAACAGGAACAGATTCAACCAAGGAAGAACCCTTGGTCAGTGATATTACAATCACCTCTTCAAGAGCAGCAGACCTGCTCGGAACCACCACGGGCTTCTCGGCAACCTTCACAACAGCAGCCGAGGAAGGTGCATCATTTTTCTTTGTCCCCTCCCCTGGGAAATCAACTTTACTTCTTTTTGCCTCTCCAGAACCAGAGGCAGGATTCTCGAAGAGAGTGGGAGGTCTTCTCTTCTTCATTATTTCACTCAAAGGGATGTGAGATTCAGGCAAGGAGCTGGTGGAATCTGGTACTGGCTCTGATTCACTTATTACTAGACAAGCAGTAAAAGAGGTGGTGTAGCTCTTGTATTGCAGCAGATATGAAGCCGACCTAATATGCTCGTCGACAACAGATTGATGCAGACTCCAGATAAGTTTCAAATGCCTTATATTAACATCTGCTTCTTTTGGGCACTTTCTTTTGCTATCAACTGCAAATAAATAAACATTGCCATCAGTGACACATTTTATCAAACATAAAGGAAGCATAATTTCAAAATAAATAAAATGAAATAAGAATAACCTATCCCATTGCCATAGGGAGGGCATCTGGGACCCTGATAAACTTCATCTCCCGATAAAGGAGCATGTTGCCAATTTTTTATGACAACCCCATGCTCAAAATAATCCATATTGGCATCAGGGAGATTGACTACTAAGGCCCTATTTAACATTGTAGTTTTTAAATAAAAGGTGTTATCACGAACTGCCCATCTATAGAAAAACATGATTTCTGGAATCCCTATACGAGTTCCATGGATTTGATTTAACCTATGCACCCCATTAACTATTCTCCATGTGTTGGGGGCTATTCTTGCAGGAACAACGTCAAAGTATTGACAAAATTCCAGACATAAGAGATTGGGTGGAAAAGAAAATCCACACTCAGCAATAAAAAGACTGGGGAACCATTGTCCCTCAGCCAAGCGAAAATAATCAGAAGGCTCAGAAAGCTCTTCCAGAACAACCCAAGAGGGAATAGAAAAATCAGAACGAAACTTATCAAGAGATTCAACAGGGTAAACCATGATGAATAAAAGAAATGAAGAAGAAGGAAGAAAATCTTACATAAAAAGAGTGGATCTGATGACAACGGACGATGGAAGAGATGAATACACAGTAGAGAAAGAGACGATGGAAAACTCGAAAATACAAATTTGAAAAGGTAGAAGACGATGGGAGTATCTGTGAAGTTTAAATACCTTACCTTGGGAAATGGTAAAGTAATGATTACAAAAAGAAACAATTATGCTACCGGAGGCTAGGGAAACAAAAAGGGTGCGGCAATCGAAGCGAGAAGAAATGATTACGCTATCAGGGGCTAAAAGGACAAAAAGTATGCAGAGATCGAGGCGGTTGTGAAAATTCAAAAAACCTGATTCTACGAATTTGGAAAGAGAAATAAATACAAGGGAAACACTCCTAAAAATCAGGAGGACAATTTAAAGATATCATATTCCGAGAAAGAATGTTCCATACTCCTCAAATTTGGAACTATGAAATATTGGGGGCTTCTGTTGATACCAAATTTAGTCTGCTGACATGGATCAATAAAGTGAAGACACGTGGCAGTCTACTGGCAACAACAAACACTTCCGAGGAACTCACCCGCCCCGAGGAACCATACTACAATGAGGAACACTGTTTCCCCGAGAAACTCATACGCTCCGAGGAACGAGAACTCTCCAAGGAACTCTTGAGCACCGAGAAAGCTTAAGCGGTCCGAGCAACTCAGGCGGCCCGAGCTGAACCTCGAACAAAGTATTAATAGTGGGATAAACAACTGTTTGACTGTTCATTAAATGCTTATCATTCAGACGCATACGCTTAAGGAGCATTGGATGTATCACCCTTTCATATGTACATCATGTAATGTATTACCCTTTCACACTATATCCCCATGGCTATAAATACATTGTACAATCCTCATTGTAAGGGGACCGGAATTTCTTGAGATAACTTGTAATCGAGAATTCCAATACAATCAGCAATAGCATAATAGTGGACGTAGGCCATTCTTATAAGGCTGAACCACTTTAAAAATTCTTTGTTTCATTTATTTTTCTGTGATTGAATAATTAGATATGATCTAATTTTTTACATCAACAGTGACCTTGTTGACTGGTGGAGGAGTTACAAATTCAGCTCATGGGGCCCTTGAAAGGTGGTGTTCAAGTGCTCATGGTACTTATGGTATGGTTCAAAGTATCCATGCGGGACAAATGTTACTTGGAAATGGGGGGCACCTATGTTAGCTGGGGGAATCGATACTGGAACGAGCGTGGGAGAATCCTATGAGATAGTAGGTACTGCTTCGATATCTGCCTCAAGTGGTGTACTAGTGTTAGGGTTGGGGGATGGAGAGCGTTCTTTCCTATTCCATCTGTAGTAGTCCTCTTGTATGTGGGCTTATGCTCGACCCAATGCCCTGGTTTTGGAGTGCATGGTATTCTGAGAGGCGGTGATGTTTTCAAGATGTCTCAAGACCTCATCCATCACAAATGAAGCCAGATATTTTTTAGTACACATAGAGCGTATCGTGTAGAAAACTTGGCAGTCATTGTTGGGGATGCCGTTGATGAAAATTAAACGGCTACATGGAGTGAAAACTCGGGTTTTTAGGGTAAGAACTTAGTGAAAATTCTTTACTGATAATGACAACTGGAGAAACAATTGTGTCACTTTCATTTAATATTTTTTTAGACAGAAGGACAATACGCAAGGGGAGAAGGAACCACATATATATTATTTTTCCGATGCAATTCTTTTGTCTATTTTAACCGTATGTGGGAGGTATTTATGTTCTTTTGTATTTTCTTTTTTTAGTATTCACTAAATATTGGATTGGATGGATAATTTACTTTATTTAAAAAGGGAAGAATTGAACATAGTCCAGTTGGATTAGAGTAATAGGGTGAGCTCTCATTTTTTGTGCGAGGAATGAGAAAATAATAGGCTGAAGGGGAATCCAATGTAAAGGAATTTTGTTTGTACGATGAGTTGAGGATTCATACTGTTAGTCGTCCTTAAAAATAGGAAAACATTCAGCCTTGAATCTGACGGGTTTGATCCAGCCTCCGATTGTCTAACAATTTTTTAAATATATTTTTAAGGTAATTGGCTCGTAACTATCGGTTCTTTTTGTGCAATAGGATGTGTACTTAGAGATTTTTTCTACATCAAAAAAGTGATACGACCTAGTGATTAGTGGATCAATTTTCATTGCCATGGATCAAGATATACCGTGTTGCTTAGACCAAACAAACATTAAGGTATGTGAGACCACTTTACCCTAGTACTGAATTTGTATGGAAGCCTATTCGATATACCCCAGCACTGGGAATACTCCAAATCTTCCCCATCACTAAGAATTTGGGATCGAAAGAGAAGCTACCTAATATACCAGACGGGTGGGCAAAAATAGTGAGAATATTAATTGGCGACTAGACTTTTGGCTAACATTTTTTGGCCTCGAGGGTATAGGTATTAAACAATATGAAAATCAATACCATGCAGTGCGTGATGCAAAACCGGTAATCATAATTTTTACATACTTTGATGTTTCTTTTATCGCGAGGTCCTTAACGCATACCTATACATTTAGAAAGTTGTACAATGTTGTACAAGGGGAATGAAGTGTGTATCTAAGTTTGGAGGGACTCTAAAACTAAGACCACTAAATAGTTTTAAAAATTACATAAAGTAGTCATGCGGTGGAGGGATATTAAGTATAGTAGAAAGGATGCATAAGGATAGTTTGGTTCTCTTGATTTATCCTCAGTAGATTCACCACTATGGTGTTTTAGTCATTAGATGGGGGAGAAAGTGGGAGGCGATGGGAAGTGCTTTTCGGTGATTCATCATGATCCCTACATGGATGAGGGAGTACTTGCCTTTGGGTCCTTTATTTCTCCCCGAGATCGGGTTTATCGATTCATTTGGTTCAATGATTTCCCTTGGAAACTATAAGAAACCATATTGTAACACCCTGCACTATTAGGGATAATTAAATTTCATAAGTGGGCAAAATTTGGAGATTAGGGGAAATTATGTGAATAGTAATTTTGGGATTTATGAACATTTGATTATTACCGATGTGTGTTACATTTACTTTTGAGACCAAGTAAATGAGTTGGATTATTTTAATTACATGTCGTAGTTTGGTAAAGCGACAGAGGATAATATTTTAATTGGAAAACCCCTATTGAAATTTGGGTTTAATTAGTAAATCGTAGTTAAGTGACTCAGATTGAGATTTTGAGTGTAAGGTTGGTTCCTGAATGGCCGAGATAGTCAGAATACAGTATCCGGGGGGTAGTGTTCAGGTTCCGAGAATTTTTGGACTAATAGGGACTCTCAATTAAGTACACGAGTCATTTTTGGGTTTTAAAGGGGTAAACCCTCATTTCTCTCTTATATAAGGCACGAGAGAGGGAAAGAGAAGGAAATAAAAGAGAGAAAAGAAATAGGAGGAGAAAGTAAGGAAGAAAGGGAGAGGAAAAAGGAGATTCCGGACGAACTCCGCAGGATTCGAGTCGAGGTCGTCGGATTTTATCCACGAGGTAAGTGTTTACTTGCTTTATACTTTTGAATGCATATCTCATATCATAATTGGTGTGGAAAACAACAAATATTTTCGAGATGGGTTGTCGTGAATTAAAGCGGGTTTTTCGAAAGTTTGACGGTTAAACCCCGAATAATGCTTCTATTCAAGGAACTTAGAAATTTATCAAAATTAATTATTGATTCTTGGTTCTAGGATGATTAGAACCAACTTCCCTTAAACAAAATTAGTTGGCTGTGGTTAAATAAGGTTAGGAGAAGGAGTAAAAATCTTGAGGGTATTTTAATGGCCGAAACAGAGTCTCGGAGAAGAAGACTCCCTGATCAATCGATGACCAGAGGTCCATCGATCGACCCTTCAGAAAATTTGACAATTTCGGCTTGTTTTATTTAATTGGGATAAATTCCAAATTTAATTATTTCCAGCTTATTTAATTGAGGAAATAAATATCCATTTAGGGAATTAACATCTAACCATTTGAGGAATTTATGGGGGGCTAGGAGGGTGCTATAATCGCGTGGCACTGCAAGTATATTTTTGAGGAAAATAAATATAAATTGAGGAATTAGATATTTGGGGTTCCCAAAAATAGAGTGGGTACCTCTAAATTATTATTTGAACGAAATGTAGACCTTGGGTTCGTGGAAAATGAAATCCACGACTTATTTAATTAAGGGTGCTTAGGACGAATAACACTCCGGATAGTAATTCGGCTGGTGATTATTTATAAATAGATGCCTGTAGAAGATGTAATTATGTGCCGATTATGGTTGAGTAAATCCTACGAGGCGACTAGGATGGAAAGTTAGGATATCGGCTAAAGATAAATTGATAGTATACTTACCTAGTTAGTACGAATTGGTATATTCGAAGGGTATATAAATCCATAAAAGTGAGTAAGGTAAGAGTTATATGTGAAGTGAGGGAATACTTATGGGTTTAGTATTTTAAGTGTGTAAATAATTATACTATATCAAATGGGAGCTTTTGGGTTCGGCCATTGCTATATGTGTTGGCAATTATAGCCACATATACATTTGAGGAGTGATATAAATTATATATATATATATATATATATGATGTGATTACAGTGTATATATTATGATACAAATACATATACATCTGCGTGTGATTGGTATATTTATATCTTAGAGGCTGGTTCCACGAGCTTTCCTTTGGCGTAGGGTTGGAACAACCAGATTATATATATTTCTCTAGTGCGATCCGAAGAGGTTGTGCGATGTGTATGAATCCCCTGGAATTGAGGACCATGGAGAGTATATCCCCAGGTCATCTCGTCCCGCGTTCGAGTGCGATATATGTGTATCCACTTGCAGAGGTAATATGACCGCCTCCACCGTTGTTTTTTTTTTACCATGATTATGAGAGAGTCTGGCTTGGTACCATGGCATAGTGAGTAAACTCGGATTCGGATAGACACTATGAGACTACATCCTCGAGTTATAGCTCGGTGGGATGGTTATTATGCTTGCGATTGTAATAAATATAATTATATTCGTTTAGATATTATATGTAAGGTGAAAAGAATGATGGTATTATTCCCTTTTCGCTAGTTATATATATTCGAATTTATATGAATCATAGGTTCTATTGAGAACTAAATATATTTATATTTATATATATATGAGTTATATATATACGTTGTGTGCTGAGGGCCTAATTGATCTCGATGAACAACATTGCCAGGTAGTAGTGTATCGGGGGGTTCCTTGTTTGGATTTCTCTCCGCGAGACACCCCACACACGAACGTAGAGCAGCGTTGGGAATGGGGAGAAGTTTAGCCCTTAATACTCAGGTTAATTAGTATTTTCGAAGATTTGGTGTAACGGATTAGTTAGGCAGGGTATCTTAACTAGGTTATGTAATAGGTATGCAATAGGTTTTCACTATTAGAATAGGGGTGAGGGGTATATCATGAGAGTGCGATACCAATTTAAATATGAGGTAAAGCATATTTTTAAAAATATAACATTTATGCACTTGCAAAATATTTTCACAACTCAGGCTGTGACCCGTTTCTCTATTTTCCTCTCTTGCTATATATGTATATATATATAGGTGTCCAGACACAGGGACGCCTGGATGATGATTCCTTCGAATCAGACGTTGGCTGTGGCAGCTGTGGATGCATGCATGTTTCTTTTAGACGATTCTATTCTTGTGATTTAGATAGGAAGCATTGTCGTATCACTCGGGCCGAAAGCCCAATTGTATTTATTTATTCTTTTACTGCCTTTTAGTGCGGCTTTCGATTTGATTGTATTATGTTAAACTGAGTGTTCGGTTATTTTATTTCATTTTAGCCTGTTATATTTAAACTGTATTGATACTTTAATTTGAATGGTTTGTTTGAAAAGATTAGTAAATTATAATTTTGACGCTAGCCTAATAGGTTATTAGTAATTAATTTGGTTTTCGACAGTGATGTTAATAACGAACCATATGAGACCCATGTTTTAATTTGGTACAAGATTCATCGCCCGATATTTTATTAGGCGGGGCGTCACACATATCCAGTTTTAGTCGCACACCCCAGTTTAAGTCTAGGCCTAAATATTCCATGCAAGGGGTTATCAGTTGTTCAAAGTTGCCAGTTTTTTTATAAAAAATAAACAAAAGGTTCGTGTTAACCCTTTTGGGATAATCCTAAGGAGGGTTTAGGCTTGCGATTGGTTCAGAGATTCTTGTTGTGGGGTTTGAGAATCGATTTATTATTGGGAAAGGTATTAGGCACACTACTTATTATTTATACTTCCATAATTATATGTTTATTATAGCTCTTTACATTATGTGATTACTTTTTAGTCTCTTTTAGAACATGTTTAGAGACCTTAGTTTGAGAATCCCTTAAAATGTAGATACGTGCTTAGGTATAAAATAATATTAGTGAGAGGTGTAGGAACATAACTAGTGTGGGTACACAGGAGTGCTTGTGAATGATCGTGTATTCGGGGTAATGATTGTCCATTAGTATGTATGCAAGTATGAGAGAAAGCTGGCCTTAAATAACGGGTGGCCGTCAATGTTTATGTAAATGCGGCTAAGAAGTCGCGGGTTTGAGATACTCTAATATCTCATTAGAGGTTTTAGGAGAGATAAAAAGGTGATGTGAGAGATGGATGTTTCACTATTATGACAACATATCGAGAGATATATTATCGTGGCTTGTGCTCATGATAAGGACTCGATGTTGTGCTTATGTACCCGTGTAGCCATGAGATAAAAGCCTATATAGTTCGGATGTTATTAATGTGTATGTGTTTGAATATTTGTATCTATGTGTATGAAAGGTTGCAATTTTAATATATTTGGATAGCTAATTTGAGTGAGAAATGGATAATGGATGAGAGAGGAGAGATGGATAAATCTTTGTGGATACAATATATCATGGGATATATTTTTTAGGCTTACGCTCACAAGATGGACTTGGTATTTCTCATACGTACTCATGTATCCGTGATATCAAAGCCCGCATAGTTCAGTTGGTGAGTAATGTATATGTGTTTGGGCGCTTGTACAAATTTTCACGAATAGTCATGGTTTGAGATAGTTCGATATCTCGATTGTATTACATGAGAGAGATGATATAAGATATAAGATATAAGATATGGTATAATCTCCTTGGGTGCAATACATCAAGATATATATTTTTAAGAATTCTGCACACGATAAGGACTCAGTGTTGTGCCTGTGTACCTATGTAGGCCTGTGATTAAAGCCTATGTAGTTTGGTTGTACATGTGTTCCAAAGTAATGTGTATACAAGTGTAGGACTTGGCTTAAGATGGGTATAAACTATCTGTAGGACAAAGGTTATCTTTGATGGAGGTTTAGAATTGAAGTGGGCTCAAAGATCACCGATATTGGCATATCACATTATGATCTTCGGGTGATCATAAGGAGGAAGATATTTTCCTTCGTGTTAGTTTGGTGGTGTAGAAGTGAAGATGTGTAAAAGATGCAATGTTTTACGGCTAAGAAACCAAGTAAAAAACTATAATTTGGATTTAGAGTGGACTAAAAGACACCGATAGAGATGTATGTATCCCTTATCGACATAGATAAAATTCCAAAGGTATTTTAGTCCTCGGGCTGGTTTGAGGTAATGGACAAAGCGGGTTTGAACAAGATATGGAGGCATCCCTAAGAAATAATACGCCGAGAGATGTATTATGAGTCTTGTCCTTCATGAGTTTCGTTAGGTATAGAACCTACGTACCGAAGAAGACTTGGGATCAAAAGCAACATAGTTTTAGTGTACTGGACATATTTATAGGTGTAGGAGAAGAGATACTGGGTATGTAATATACAACATTACGGTATAAATGGAGCCTAACCCTTAATATATCATTTTCATCTTCTTGGATTGATATATTTATATATTAAAGGTTGGTTCTTGACAAGTATTAACAAGAAAACACATATTCGGGGATGCCGTCAGAGAGATGGGATTTATTCACTCGAAGAAGAGGTGAGAGTAGTCCAATTTTAGACTTTGTATTTATCAAAGTTTCACAATGATTCGGATGATTGACACTTTCCTGAGAACGGTTTATTCAAGTGGGTTTTCATGTTTGTTTTTAGTTATGGCATTTAATTAACATTTATTTAAGATATGAGTATTTCATTCAATAAAAATAGGTGTATGGTTAAAAACTAAGCATAAAAATATAAATGCTGTTTAGATCTTACCCTCTCCCCTAAATGGGGGCCGAGATAAATGATATAAATGAATATGGACAGTTTATCACAATATATATGGGGTATAGACCTGAATTATGCAAAATTTCTTTACCTTTGTAGCGTGACCCAAAGTTTTCTACAGGGAGTGTCCCCTTTTGAGGTGCCTTGTTGGGAAAAGTTCTATCTTGAAGCGTCGATCTTTTGCTGGATGTGCACATGTGTTTGCCTCTATTTTTCAAAGGAAACGAGTTTTTCAGAAGTACGAACTTCACTTGGGGGAAGGGACATTTCATAAGTATGAACTAATTTTGGAGGAAGTAACTTTTCCAAAGTATGATCTTCACTCGGTATTTTTCAGAATAAGGTCGAGTTTCTCGAGAAATTTGGAAAACTGAATCAATGTTAGGTTTTTGGGGACCTCCTTTTATAGGGGCAAATTGGATTTCTTTGACGGTTCGATAATCCATGTCCTTTGAGTATTCATTCATCCACGGAGTCACGTATATGATGGATAAGTGTGGGAAGACACATGTATGGCTGGGGTGATATCTGTATAGATTTGGAAATCGTTACCTATGGGGAATAATCGTTCAGTTAAACGTCATGGTTAACTATTCAGTTATCTAATACGGGGGTCTTTAACTGTTCGGACAAAGGACCCCCGTGGAAGGTTTGGGGTTTGGGCAGGTTTTTGAATTTTTACATTAGCCCCTCAAAGTTATATCCTCATGGTATTGATTTTTTATTTTTTATTTTAGGTTAATTTTCCACTTTTTCCCTTGGGATATTCTCCGGGTTTGGTTTTAGGGTGTTCTACTGAAGGGGATAAAATGACCCACACTTCGATTGTAAATAGGGATGTCCACATCAGTGCATAAGACACCCTCTAGATTCATCTCCATGTGAATCAAATTATAGTGTTACAAAACTTACGGGAATAAGTTGATATGCTATGCAATTTAAATAGGTAGTTATAAAATAGACAGCGTATCCAAAAACACAAATAGAACACACATATATACGTGGTTTAGTAAGATTTCCTACGTCCACAGTAGGGTATGTAAATCTCAATAAACCTTTTTGTTTATAGTTTTCCAAAGTTTTTTGGATCCCCCAAACTAACGCAGTTAATATAAAATTTATAATAGTTTGGTATAGTTCCCCTTCAAAGAAGGACTCTCCCCTTATTACTTATCAGTTGGTTATGCTAAGTAGATATTTCTAACATTTATTGATTAATATTTTTAACATTTATATGGCATATCTTTTAGAGAAGCTATCAAGTAATATGCAAGTGTTCCTTATGTGACATGTCTCAAGCAATTCATTAACTTGAATTATATATCCCCAAATTACCCCAAGGCTTTTTAGCCCATGAGGCGTAAATACCTACTATATCCAGAGGGCATGAATTTTATTTAACCCATTATTTGAAAAGATATCCATTTCTAAACATGTGAGCCTTAATTAATGATATGCACCAAATGAAGGAAATTCTAGTGGAAGGCATTTTATAAATTTTTTCTCCCAAAACCCTTAGTGATCTATGGAAAACTATTTACTTCCCATTTCATGGGTATTCAAACAACCATTGAGAGATCTTCACAACCATTATTTTTTCCATTTCTCTCTAAGTGATTCTTATACGTTCACTTCTTCTTCCTTGAGATAGTTATTTTTTTTACAAATATTATGTAATACCCCGTAATTTTAATGACTTTTAATATGAGATTAATTAAAAGTTAATGGGCTATTTAAATGGGAATTAATTGGAATTAATTATGAAAAATTAATTGGGATCAATCCGAATTTAATATTTCTAGAGATAAAAGTAATATGTGAAAATAATAATTATTGCTGGGAGCTACAAATATGACAATAATGGAAATTAAGTCGGGACGCGCTTATGAGTCGTGTCAGGACTAAAGTTAGAAAATCAAATGCGATTTATTTTTAAGTCATTCAGATGATCATTTCGAGTGCACCGTTGAGTCCGAAAGGGTCGAAATTGGCAGAAAAGTCTACCCGGGGGTTTGTTTTGGGGCTCGAGTCAATTAGAAGATGAAAAGAAAGCCCGAAGGGGCATTTTAGTCATTTGTCTTGGGAGATGAATAGTATACACGTTTTTTTGTCTTTTAGCTAGCCTTGGAGACTTGTTATAAATGTGATTTTAGACTCTACGTAATGTTCATTTCATCACATCACTTGTGAGGACTTTTGAGAGAGAGAGTGAAAAGTCATTTAGAGAAAGTGAAAGGGTTTTTGTGGAGAGGAAGAGTCATCTGGTGGAAACGAAGGGACAACCACCATCTCTACACCTTGCACCATCACTAGAGAGTCGCTGGAAAGTTTTCGAAAAAAGGGAAGAGGAGGTTCTGACATTATCTTCTCCAAAGGTTCAAACCTACACTAAGAGGCAAGTGTAATTCTTGCTCTATTTGGTGCTTATATTATCCATGTTATATTTGGATTTATAAACATCCATGAAACTTATGTAAGTAGGTTTGAAAATTGATTGATAAATCAAATGAAATGGATAGGTATTGCATGTAGAACAGATATACACATGTAGAAGATACAGAAATGATGATTTGTATATTAAATTAATAACTAAATTCTTGGTTAATTTTGAATATCAATGGAGAATTTAAAGTTGGTGATATTAAGAGGGTTTAATTGATTTAAATTGAATCTTTTAAATGAGAGTGATGTAGGATTAATCTTTTATTGAAGATATATTTTAATCCACTAAATTTGAATCATTTGATGAAGAAATTCTGAGTTTATATGTTATTCTAGGAGAAAATGATAAAATATGAATTTCTGGAATTTAATGGAATTAACATGTTTCAATCCAACCTTCTTGACGATTTTAGGTTGTTTTATTAGTAGAGATCATTTATATATCATGTCATAACGTTTGGGTTGAATAATGAGGAGATTGGGATCGATGGATGATGGTTTTGATGTGTTAAAATGTTCAAACCCGTAGCTAAACATATGTAGAATCATGGGAGAAAACTGACCGATCGATCGACTCAAGAAGGTCTATTGATAGATCGACCAAAAATAGCCGATCGATCGACTTCCCCTGGAAAAGTGATTTATTCCCTTTTTAATTTGTGATTAAATCCCATTGGTTAGAAATATTTATGATGATTATTAGAACATAATGGGACTTAGAGTAGGGCAATAAGATATACCTAAGACCCAAAATGCGATATTATGTATGGGATTAAATGAGGAAAATTAACGAACGGTAATTGAATAAATTAAGGTGGGTAATTATATTTGAACATTTTTGGTACACTAACAAGGAGTGAGAGACTTGGGTTAATGTTAGAAATTATATGAAAGTGAGGAAGACATTATGTGAGTGATAAATAGATAATAAAAATACGATGATAATCGTTATTTACAAGTACATGTAGTATTCGAGAAATACGACGGGTAATTGGGATAGGATGAAATCCTAATATGCTATTGGTCGAGTGCTTACCAAATTTTATATAGGTTGATGTGTATATCTATTGCTTGTTTAATTTATGTGTATGACATACCTAGGCCACTTGCTATCGACGGAACATTTACGCGTTGAGGGCAGTCATATCCTGATGAGCCTTAAGGGGGATCTTTGACTTATTGCCTCAAAACATAGGACTTAGGTTGGATTGCCATTAGTGAGAAAAATGGTATTGAACAGTATTTTGGGTGCGTAGGTTTGTGTGTATCCTAAAGGCTTAGGACTATATTCGCCTCCATTACAAGTGTTTTGTATTTATGGTTTGAGGGATCTTTACTAAACATATAGTCCCCTATACAGTGACGAGATGTATTGGGACATGATAATAGAGTACGAATGCATCGTAGCTGAGACTCGGGGTGCAGTTTAGTATATATATAATAGAGTGTGTAAGGACACAAGTCTCCGATTGAGTCTTAATGTTGTGTTGTCTCAATTTCGGACAAAAAAATTTGAGTCATTGGATAGTGTTCAAATGTATCCATCCAAGCCTATGACGTGTTAGTTGAAGACGTAGCGGGCAAATATATAAAGCTTCATCATATGTCGAGTTTAGTGTACCTCGTTTCTACGTCTACAACATTATTCCAATGCTCCTAAGGTATGAATGCATTTTTTATATATATAGGAGCTTGGAAATTTATTGGGTCTATTTTATATATTTTTTTATAAATTATTTTATCAACCTTGTTTTTCTCAGAAATATTTTTTAGAACTTTTCATAAAAGTTTTGGACTTAAAATCAATATTTTATTTGTTTCTTCCACGTCGTTAGATGCCACTGGAATCTCGTTTGAACGAGATTGCCAGGTCGTTCGAACGAGACTTCTAACAAATTTTCTTTTTCCCTTCTGGAACCTCGTTAGTAAAGTTCCTTAATATATATACTTTGCTTGGAGTTTTGGCACCGATTTCATCTCTACCATTTGAAGAGTGTTTGGGTTTACTTCCACATCCCAAAAAGAAGAAGACGTGTTTGTTTCTGTGGCATTCTCATACGGTGAAAGGAACCGTGTGTGGTTGACGGTGGTTCCTACATCTTCATTGGTAGATTCCAAGGTTCTGATGGAGTCTAAGATTATCCGCTAGGTAGAGGTAGTTACAAGAAGATGCATCGGGGATTGAAGGAGTCGAGTCGAGTGTTGTAAGTTATCTTGCTTGTAATTGTAAATTCCGTACTTAGTGGACTTAAGGCTAGGGCCGTCCGAGGTTTTTTTTTCCGTTGTGGATTTTTTCCTCGTACATCGCGGTGTAGTGATTTATTTATTTTATCTTTCGCAAAATTCACCTTAGATGCATGCTTAGGTAAAACGATAAATTTTGGTTTAAATCTCTACTTGCTTAATTTGGTGCTAAATAATATTTTGGGTAAAATTTATATTAAGTCATCAGTTAATTTGTTGAAATTGGTCTTGCCAATCTTGGTAATATTGAAAATATGGTTTAGGCAAATTCTAGGACTTGAGTTAAATTAATTACGTTTAAGTGAAAATTTCGTGCTGTCTAATTTAAAATTCACTTTGTATTTTGTTTATTTTAATTTGAAAGAAATTAAAATTTGTTGGTTGTAAATTTTGTTGAGCCATCTTTATTCCTCATGTCTAAAAGGAAATTGAAATTACTTTTTGTTAAGATTTTAAAAATTGGGGGTCAACAATCCCAACAAGTGGTATCAGAGAGGGATCGCTAAATTATTGCGTTTAAGATCCTTTTAATTATTTTTGACAAAAATGGATTTTTACTCATTTTCAAAATTTCCTATTTTCGATGGTTCTAACTACGCATATTGGAAAGCGCACATGAAATCGACACTTAGGTCTATCGATGAGAGAGTTTGGTTGTCAGTCGTTAATGGGTGGTCCCCACCTACACATTTAGTAGATAATGAGTGTGTTCCCAAACCTACCGATAGATGGAGTGAGAATGAATTTAAACTTGCAAATTTTAATTCTCGTGGTTTAAATGCCTTGTTTAGCGCGGTCACACCAGATGAATTCTGATGCATTATGACGTGTGAAACCGCTAAAGAAGCTTGGGATATTTTATAACTCACTCATGAAGGAACTAGTGTCATTAAGGCTTCGAAACTCCAAAACCTCACCACTCAATTTGAAACCATCAAAATGAATGAAAAATAAACTTTTGATGAATTTTATGCTAGACTTTCTGATATAGTTAATTCATCTTTTAATTTGGGAGAGAAAATACCCGACAACTGAGTAGTAAAGAAAATTTTAAGGTCCCTACCCAATATATTTATTCCTAAGGTGACCGTGTTAAATTCTTTACCCACTTTATGCTCTACGAAATTAGAAGAGCTCGTAGGTGATTTACAAACCTATGAACTAGACATGTTTCCCTCTAAAATTGAAAAGAAAATAGATAAGGGCATTTATTTGAAAGATCGAAAGGAGGAAAAATAAGTAATAGAGAGTGAAAGTGAGAGTGCCTCGGAATATATGGCTATGTTTGCTAGGAAGTTTCGAAAATTTCTTAAATTTAACAAACATAAATTTAAAAATGATTTTAAGAAATTTGAAAAATGTAGGCATGACAAAGTCGAGAAGATCCTTAAAATTTTTAATGAAAATTTAAATAGGGACGAATTAAATAGGTGTTATGGTTGTGAAGGGTATGTCCATAGGGCAAAAGAGTGCCCCACTAAACTAAGGACAGAGGGTAAGAAACTAATTTCTTTTAATGCAAGCCTTAGTGATAGTGATAATGAAGAGGGACCCGATTCCCCCACTAAGCCCAACTATGTGGCTTTTATGGCTAGTCATGTGACTGATAGTGAGCACTCTTCTATTGGTGAAATTTTAACACATGACACTTCCAAGGTCAAAGTTTATGATTCCCTTGTCTTTGATGGTAGTGAGAGTGGACAAGAAATAGAGAGTGAAAGTGAAAATGAGGTTGATGTGAGTGAACTTCAAATTGCGTTTCAAGAATTATTTGAAGAATCTATTAAATTAAAAAGAACAAATTTGAAGTTAAAAGCTAGTTTAAGGGAGCGTGTTAAGGTCATTGATGAGAGTACGTTAGTGGAAGACCTTAGAACTCATGAGAGAGCTCTTCGTGAGAAGCTTGAATATGTATAATGCGAGTGAGATAACCTTAAAGGTTTAATGGAATCCTTGAAAAAGGAGATTCTTACGTTTGAAGAGCGCAATGTTTTATTATAGTCTAACATTTTAGAATTAGAAAATAAATTAAAAGACTCTAGTAAAGTCAAATTTGATTTGGAGTGTCATTCGGAGAAATTAGAAAAAATATTAGGAACGGTCCAAATTAAAAATGACACTTGTGGTTTAGGCTTCGATACTTGTAATGAGTCAACTCATAAAGCCAAAACCAAAGTTTTAGGAGAGTCTTCTAGGATCAATGTTATAGATCATTCCTTAGGTAATTATTTTCGCCGAGTCTTTAGGTGCTCTCATTGTGGTCGAAAAGGTCATCTTAGTAAATTTTGTTTTGATCTGAAACGAGGTCCTAGAAAATCATATCGTAAGGCAACCAAGATTCCTACACCCCGAGATAGTCATTCGTCATTAGTTTGGGTTAGGAGATCCAACTTGGTACCTTTACAAGATAGAATTTTTTATTCTCATTTACTTTCACACGATACCTCCCTTGCTAAATCTAAAGGTTAAATGTGTTAGTTGTTTGCATACTTTAGCTGTTGTGCTTCATGCTATACTATCATATTCATTGTATGCTTCTTAATAATTTCTAGTCATTACTTTATTACATATCACATGCTAGAATTATGATTTTTGTTTATCTTTTGTATTAGACTTCTTCCATTTTAGTTTGCATTAAATGAAAAATACAAAAAGATTTTTGTTTATCATTTGTGTTTTACCTTGTTAGTAATTTAGGCTTTATGAAAAATACAAATGATTTTGTTTGTCTTTTGAGTAAATATTTTTATTTTTGGTTAAAAATTTCAAAAACTCAAAAATATTTTTTTTGTGTGTATTTTAGTTTGACACACTCTATGTGGCATACACTTGTGTTATAATTCCTTCTTTTTTGCTTCCATGTGGCTAAAACTTTTGGTTTAGATTGTCAATCCTTATTATGTTCTTTACCATGCTTACATGGAGTAGTTGGATTTTGTATTGTTATAATGGATTCTATTTTTATATGTCTCAAGTCACACATACACGAGCTCACTTGAAATTTTAACTTCATATGTATATTTGAGCTTTGTGAGGAGTTGTCCTACCAATCTTGTCATCTACATGTTATGTGACCTAGGAGGACTAGTGCATGTTAAAACCCGTTGCACGTGAGATTTGTGTGAGTCATATATATATGTATAATTGTGCACGAGAAAGGGCTCCGAAAGGAAAAATATTATCCTTTGCGAGTAACCCACCGTTTGAATTGGACCTAAAATAAATACGCGGTCCAAAGGCCTAAAAGAAAATATGGCATTAAAAGAAAAAAAATTGCCAAGGCCTAATTTGTTTAGTTGATTTATTCATTAAAAAGATTAAATTAATATGCTTATATTGAGGGAGTTTGTATGCTATATCAACGGTTTGCACAATGTCCGTTTATCCAAGTTGTACTTTCAATGTCATGACTCTATTGGTTTGTAGAATCATCAAAATTCTAGGCTTGTATGACTTGTGTATGTTTGTTCATTGAGTTCAATTTATATTGTAACATGAGGTTATATTCAAATATGATGAAGTTTGTAATCAATTCAGAACTCCGTGAACATATTTTAAGTGATTGGGCCTAAATTTAATTGTTACTAGTTCACACCCCTACACTTCTGTTTCCATATGACACATTTTTGCCATACGAGTGTGAAAAGCTTATTTTACTTTGTGTCATGTGTGGTATTTATACCTCATATATGTGAGTGTGCGTTAATGATATTTTTCATATACGAGGTATTCTATTTGTCTTTGCCTTGCTTTCTAGTCCATCTATGCTTCTATTTCATGATTGGTATTTATCTTGTTCTATTCTTTGTTGATATTACATGCTTAATACTTTTTGTATCATATTGGTATCCTTTTCTTGCATCTTAGTTGGAATCCTTTGTTCTATGTATGGATTAGTTATGCTTTTGTTGCCTATTTGCTTTCATATTCTATGCTTTGTATGCACTCTTGTTTTATTAATTCTATCTCCTTTGTCTATTCCTGAACAAAAAGGGGGAGAATCATAGGGGGAGAAATGGTATCTAATCCTATTGTAATTGTATCTTAGTTTGGGAGAATTAACTTAGGGGTAGTCGCAACCTTCTTAGGTAGATCATAGTTGATAAAGGGGGTAGAATTAATTTAGGGGGAGTAATCATTTTAATTGCATTTAATATTTTGATATTACCTATGCATTTGATAGTTTGATTAAGTGTGCAGGAATTATTCTAAATGGCAACTTTCATCGGCAAAGATATTGATCCTTGGGTCTTGAGTCAAGTTTGGGTGGGATGTTTGAGTCTAGTAGAGCTTGACGGCCCTTTAGGATTTTTGTTTGGTTTTTATTTCGGAATAGCCAATGGTGGAGATTTGTAAGGATACAAGTCTTCGATTGAGTCTTAATGTAGTGTTGGCTCAATTTCGGACAAAAACATTTAAGTCATTGGATAGTGTTCAAGTGTAACCATCCAAGCCTATAACGTGTTAGTTGAAGATGTAGCAGCCAAGTCTATAAAGCTTCATCATATGCTGAGTTTAGTGTGCCTTGTTTCTATGTCAACACCCTTATTCCAAAGCTCCCAAGGTATGATGAAGCTCCCAAGGTATATATATATATAGGAGCTTGGAAATTTATTGGGTGTATTTTATATATTTTTTTATAAATTGTTTTATCGGCCTTATTTTTCTCAAAAAATATTTTTTAGATTTTTTCATAAAAGTTTTGGACTTAAAATGAATATTTTTTTTGGCACATCGTTCGATGGCACTGGAATCTCGTTCGAACGAGATTACCATGTCGTTTGAACGAACTGGTATCTCGTTCGAACGAGATTTCCAGGTCGTTCGAACGAGATTTATAACGAATTTCCTTTTTCCCTTCTAGAACCTCGTTAGTAAAGTCGTTCGAACGAAAATTTGCTCAAACGAGATTTGGCGGGAACAGTTATTTTGGCAATTTTTGGCAGAATTACTTAGTGCGGGAACCAACTATTTTGAGCCAACTTTTTCACATTCCTCCATCTCCTAGAGAGAGTTTTGATTTTTTCAATTCCAAATGAAAAGGTTCAAGTTTTAAGTGTTTGGTTTTCAAGAAAAATCCAAAAACACTTTTTTTTATACCCATTTGTTAAGTTTATCCAAGTTCCTTAATATATATACTTTGCATGGAGTTTTGGCACTGGTTTTATCTCTACCGTTCGAAGAGTGTTTGCATTTACTTCAACATCCCAAAAAGAAGAAGACATGTTTGTTGCTGTGGCATTCTCATACGGTGAAAGGAACCGTGTGTGGTTGACGGTGGTTCCTACATCTTCATTGGTAGATTCCAAGGTTCTGATGGAGTCTAAGATTATCCGCTAGGTAGAGGTAGTTACAAGAAGATGCATCGGGGATTGAAGGAGTCGAGTCGAGTGTTGTAAGTTATCTTGCTTGTAATTGTAAATTCCGTACTTAGTGGACTTAAGGCTAGGGCCGTCCGAGGTTTTTTTTTCCGTTGTGGATTTTTTCCTCGTACATCGCGGTGTAGTGATTTATTTATTTTATCTTTCGCAAAATTCACCTTAGATGCATGCTTAGGTAAAAAGATAAAATTTGGTTTAAATCTCTACTTGCTTAATTTGGTGCTAAATAATATTTTGGGTAAAATTGATATTAAGTCATCAGTTAATTTGTTGAAATTGGTTTGGCCTATCTTGGTAATATTGAAAATATGGTTTAGGCAAATTCTAGGACTTGAGTTAAATTAATTACGTTTAAGTGAAAATTTCGTGCTGTCTAATTTAAAATTCACTTTGTATTTTGTTTATTTTAATTTGAAAGAAATTAAAATTTGTTGGTTGTAAATTTTGTTGAGCCATCTTTATTTCGCATGTCTAAAAAGAAATTGAAATTACTTTTTGTTAAGATTTTAAAAATTGGGGGTCAAAATTCCCAACAGAGTGAATATATATACTTGTGATAGTGTTTACTGCGTGAATTAAGTAGACACAAAAGATAATAAAATCTGAAATGAATTATGTAGGAGAATACTTAATTATATTGAATAAAGGATTATCCATATCATAGAGAAATTGGATATATATGTGTTACCTGTATTGCGAGAGAAATACGTGGGAAATATTTGGGTTATGGTTAGTTGGCACTGACATGGACTAGTTAGAATGGGAATAGTTACGTTAGGTGTATACCCTAGATGAGAGGTGAGGATCTCAAGAGAGAGTCCGATAATTTAACATGTATATAATAATTGCTGAATATAGCATTTATTCACTTGCTATTTTCTAAACTATTTTTACATCGGGCTCTGACCCGTTTTCTTGCTTATTCTCTTCTCTCTTGCATCTCTATATCAGGTGTCCAACCATCGGGATGCCAACCATAGAGGATTGAGATTTTGACGAGCTATGGATGCTATGGAGTCATGGACTTTGTTTAGATTCTTTCATATTCATTGATTCATACTCTGTACTTGATCTTTCATTTAGGGCATGTCGCTCAAGAGGATTCTAGTTATTTCTTTCCTATCATAGACAGATGAAGTTCTTATGTTACTTTTGTTACAACTAATATTTGATCGGTTTATTTTATTGAGATATTTAAACTGGAGAGTTTTATTCCAGTTGCATTTAATTTAGTTTTGATATTACTCAGTTATTATTCATTATGTGAATGGATTGTGTTACATGGTTTATGTTTTAAAAGTGGGAATTTTATTTATATTAAAATTTGAAAAGTTTGACACCTGCTTAGTTGGATATTAGGTGATTAATAAATAGATATATGTTTTTCGACAGTGATGCTAAGAATGAGCCAACTATTAATTATGTTTTAATTAGGTATAGGACTGATCACCCGGTATTTAATTAAGCGGGGTGTTACAGTCAACGTAGCTTTAGCCGTTGTTCAACAGGCACCAACTGTGCCACCCATAACAGGGAAGGTGTTTCTTACTGCTTGGGAACATGTTAAAGATGCTTTTCATAAGGCGCATCCACCCGAGTTTCAGGGAGGTTCTGATGTCGTGACTGCTAGCCAATGGAAGAAAGACATCCATAGGCACTTGAGAATATTCGAATGCACGAAGGTTCAATGCCAGATACTATCTACATTTAAGCTAGTAGGGGAAGCTCTATAGTGGTGGGAATCTATTACCACCGTCGAGGAGAGAGATACTATGACTATCCAGGACTTTTGGGTGCAGTTTGACCGTAAATACTTTCCCTCCGCCGTTCAGACCGAGATGAGGCAAAAACTACTCGACTTAACCCAGGAAGGGAGGAAAATGGCAGAATATGAGGAGGAATTTACTCGGGTGACTAATTTGGTGCCAAGAGAGGTTCCTACGGAAGAAAATAGAATTAAGATGTTCACTGATGGCCTGAATTGGAAGATTTGCCAGCACTTTTTGGGCGATCTTTCATTGTATACTTACGCAGATGCTCTTAATGCTACGATGCTTCACTGCTAGGATAACTGCTTACATGCTAAGGGTGGCACGCTATGGATTGAGTTGAGCCAACAGGGCAAGACTGGTAGGGTCAGTTCTAGCAGTACACAACCAGGATAGAGTCAGCATTGCGAGGGTGAGCAGGGTTCCCAATCAGGGGACTATGCTAAACGTTTACGATTTGAAGGATTTTGTTTTGGGAAAGGGGGTAACAGGCAGGACCAACAGGGCCAAGGGATAAGTGGCAACGATCGGCAGGGCAGGGAACAACATAGACAAAATAGGGGAAAGTTTACTGGAAGATGTTTCGTGTGTGGAAAGACTGGCCACAAGAGACATGATTATCCTGATAAGGGAAAATTTCCTCAGCAACGAGCTCGCCAGGAGCCACAGAGACCAGTATTTCCACCATCCACTCTCCCAGCACCAGCTCAGGTGCCAGCATTACCTTCCATTCTAGCTTCTCCTGCATAGCAAGGACAATACGGGCGTGTGTACAATGTCCATCAGGCAGCGGTTCAACAGCCACCACCCACGATTAAGGGTATGTATTCTATTTATGGGGTTATGGGGAGCATTCTATTTGACATGGGGGGCTCACATTCATTTTTAGCCACTAGATTTTCACGGGCTGTAGGGTTACTAGACTTGGCCGACCGCACTGTTACTTATATAGACTCACCGATGGGTAGTGGGACACCTATTTTCTTTATATGTCGTATTGGGAGTATAGAGATTGGGAGTCTGATTTTACCGATAGATTTATTTATTTTGGACATGTCCGAGTATGATGTGACTATCGATATGGATTGTCTTGTTGCATATAGGTCCATGACTGATTGTTATAGCTGATGTATTATTTTTTTTATTTCCGGACATAAGATTTTCCTAGTGGTGATGCCTCATTTTGAGGGAGGGTCGTCTACTCATTTGTATTATATAGAGGAGGAAACCTCCACGGGAGTATTAATACCCCTTAATTCTATACCGGTAGTTTGTGAGTTTGCGGATGTATTCCAGGAGATACCGGGATTACCTCCCAACAGGGAGATTTAGTTTGTGATCGATTTAGCGGTGGACACTCAGCCTATTACTCGTACGCCTTATCGTATGGATCAAGCTGAGATGAGGGAGCTATGGGACCAAATAGAACAACTTTTGGGGCAAGGGTTTATCCATAGGAGTACGTCACCTTAGGGTGCCCCGGTGTTATTTGTAAAAAAGTGAGATGGTTCTTTACGGCTGTGCATAGATTATCAGGATCCTAACAAAGTCACGATACGGAATAAGTATCCGTTGCATAGATTTGATGACTTGTTTGATCAGCTGAGAGGAGCAGTCTACTTCTAGAAGATAGACTTAACGTCCGGTTATCATCAGCTGCGTATCGGGGAGCATGATGTTTCAAAGACTGCCCTCTTGGCCAGACATGGATCGTATGAGTTTCGGGTTATGCCGTTTGGGCTGACTAATGCTACGAAAGTATTCATGGACTTTATGAATAGGGTGTTCAGAGATTTCTTAGACCATTTTGTTATTATTTTTATACATGACATCCCAATTTATTCTCATATTGTGGAGGCGCATGCCGAGCATTTGCGATGGGTCCTACAAACACTATATGAGCATTAGTTGTATACGAAATATGAGAAGTATGGGCTTTGTCTGCGGGAAGTTTAGTTTCTGGGGCATATTGTGTCTGAATTGGGAATATCGGTGGATCCTAGCAAGGTATCAGCGGTGAGAGAATGGGGATAAACCACGATGCCGACAGAGGTGCGCAGTTTCTTGGGATTGGCCGATTATTACAAACATTTTATCTGAGGTTTATTAAAGATTACAGATATGATGATAAATCTAACCAATAAGGGCATACCATTTGTTTGGGACGATGTGTGTCAGTTGGCATTTGACGAGCTGAAAGATGAGTTGACTTCAGCACCCGTACTTGCACTGCCCAAGCCAGGAGTGGAGTACTTGGTTTACACTGACGCATCATTACAGGGTCTCGTTGGAGTATTATAATAGGAAGAGAAGGTTATAGCTTATGCCTCGAGAAAGGTTAATCCTTATGAGAAGAATTATCCCACCCACGACTTGGAGCTTGCAGCAGTCATGTTTGCTTTTCGGATATGGAGATATTATTTTTTGGGGGATAAATTTTACTTATTCACTGATCATAAGTCACTTCAGTATTGGTTCACTTAGCGGGAGTTGAACATGCATCAGTGCAGGTGGCTTGAGTTCATGAAGGATTATCAGTTCAAGATACAGTACCACTCGGGGAAGGCTAACGTGGTAGCAGACGCGTTGAGCCAAAGGTCGGTAGGGGAGTTGGCCGCGATGTGGAAGGCAAAATGGAAGGAACTGGGACATCAGGATGCAGTTGCCCGATCATTTATGTAAGTCATGACTGTTACACCTTAGATTGTGACAAGGGTAGTTCAGGCTCAGGCAACAAATCCGTTTTGTTAGGAGAAAATTCGATAACTTTTAGTCGGGGAAGCAGAGTATTACTCTGTGAGTTCAGATGGGGGCTTGCGCTTCAACGATAGACTGATTGTTCCAGAAGGTGTGGATTTGCAACATGCAGTGATGATAGAGTTGCACTGATCCAGATTTGCAGTATATCCCGGTGGGGATAAGATGTACCAAGATATGCGACGATAATATTTGTGGAGAGGGATGAAAATAGACATTGCTGAGTTCGTCTCTAAGTGTGCCACTTATCAGTTAGTGAAAGTGGACCATCATAAGCCTGTTGGGTTTCTTCAGCCATTATAAATCCCGATATGGAAATGGGAGAGAATTTCCATGGACTTCATCATCGAGTTACCTACTTATCAGAGGGTTCACGATTCCATATGGATAATTGTGGATCGATTGACTAAGCTAGCTCACTTTTTGCCAGTTCAGACTGATTTTTCTATTGGACAGTATACCCATATTTTATAGCCGATATAGTGGGCTTACACAGGGTACCGCTTAATATCGTGTCCGATCGGGACAATATTTTTGTATCTCGATTTTGGGAGAGTTTTCACTAGGAAATGGGTACCGAGGTGCATTTGAGTATGGCGTATCACCCGCTGATAGATGGGAAAACAAAATGTACAAATCAAATGATAGAAAATATGCTACGTATGTGTATCCAGGACTTTGGGGGAGGTTGGGTGCAGTACCTTCCACTAGTGGAGTTTGCATATAATAACTCCTATCAGTTCACCATCGGTATGGCTCCATTGGATGAGCTTTATAGTAGACCTTGTCATTCGCCTCCATGTTGGTTAGAGGTGGGGGAAGATAAGTTACTTGGGCCAAAGGTAATTAATGACACGTCTGCAAGGATTGAGATAATTCGGAGTCATATTTGGGTAGCCCGAGATAGAAAGAAAAGCTAAGACGATGCCAAGCGATTCTTTCGGGAATTCAGTGTGTGGCACCGGTGTTATTGCGGGTATCTCCTATGAAGGGGATCATGAGATTTGGAAAGAAAGGGAAATTGGCTCCCATATACGTAGGACCATTTCCTATAATTGAGAGAGTTGGAGCGGTTGCTTATAGATTCGGGTTGTCGGAGCACTTGCAAGGATACATAATGTGTTCCATATTTCTTCGCTGAGGCGATATCTCCGAGATGAGTTGGCTCACACTCACGTTGCATTAGAGGAGATTGACTTACAGCCAGATAGTTCTTATGAAGAGAGACCGACAACGATCTTGGACCATAGCGAGAGACAGTTGAGATCAAAAGTAGTTCTGTTGGTGCGTGTCCAGTGGCAGCACCATAACATTGAGGAGTCTACTTGGGAGCGAGAGGATGAGATGCGCGACAAATACCCAGAGTTTTTTTTTACCAGATATGCTTTTAATTTCTGAATTTCGGGACAAAATTCTATTTTAAGGGGGAAGTTTGTAATACCCCGTAATTTTAATGACTTTTAATAAGAGATTGATTAAAAGTTAATGGGATAATTAAATGGGGATTAATTGGAATTAATTATGAAAAATTAATTGGGATTAATCCGAATTTAATATTTCTAGAGATAAAAGTAATATGTGAAAATAATAATTATTTTCAGGAGCTACAAATATGACAATAATGGAAATTAGGTCGGGACGCGCTTATGAGTCATGTCGGGACTAAAGTTGGGAAATCAAACGCGATTTATTTTGAAGTCATTCGGATGATCACTTCGAGTGCGCCGTTGAGTCCAAACGGGTCGAAATAAGCAGAAAAGTCTACCCGGGGGTTTATTTTGGGTCTCGGGTCAATTGAAAGATGAAAAGACACCCCGAAGGGGAATTTTAGTCATTTGACTTGGGAGATGAATAATATACAAGTTTTTTTGTCTTTTAGCTAGCCTTGGAGACTTGTTATATATGTGGATTTAGACTCTATGTAAAGTTCATTTCATCACATCACTTGTGAGGACTTTTGAGAGAGAGTGAAAAGTCATCTACAGAAAGTGAAAAGGGTTTTATGGAGAAGAAGAGTCATCTAGTCGAAACCAAGGGACAACCACCAGCTCTACACCTTTCACCACCACCAGTGAGTCGCCAAAAAGTTGTCGAAAAAATGGAAGAGGAGGTTCTAACATTATATTCTCCAAAGGTTCAGACCTACACTAAGAGGCAAGTGTAATTGTTGCTCTATTTGGTGCTTATATTATACATGTTAGATTATGATTTATGAACATCCATGAAACATATGTAATTGGGTTTGAAAATTGATTAATAAATTAAATGAAATGGATAGGTATTGCATGTAGAAGAGATATACACATGTAGAAGATATAGAAATGATGATTTGTAGATTAAATCAAGAACTAAATTTTGGGTTCATTTTGAATATCAATGGAGAATTTAATATTGGTGATATTAAGAGGGTGTAATTGATTTTAATTGAATCTTTGAAATGAGAGTGATGTAGGATTAATCTTTTGTTGAAGATATATTTTAATCCACGAAATTGGAATCATTTGGTGAAGAAATTCTGAGTTTATATGTTATTCTGGGAGAAAATGATAAAATATGAATTTCTGGAATTTAAGGGAATTAACATGTTTGAATCCAACCTTCTTGATGATTTTAGTTTGTATGATTAGTAGAGATCATTTATATATCGTGTTATAACATTTGGGTTGAATAATTAGGAGATTGGGATTGATTGATGATGGTTTTGATGTGTTAAAATATTCAAACCCGTAACTAAACATTTGCAGAATCAGGGCAGAAAACTGATCGATCGATCGATCGACTCAAGAAGGTCTATTGATAGATCGACCAAAAATAGTCGATCGATCGACTTCCCCTGGAAAAGTGATTTATTCCCTTTTTAATTTGTGATTAAATCCCATTGGTTAGAAATTTTTATGATGATTATTAGAACATAATGGGACTTAGAGTAGGGCAATAAGATATACCTAAGACCCAAAATGTGATATTATGTATGGGATTAAATGAGGGAAATTAACGAACGTTAATTAAATAAATTACGGTGGGGAATTATATTTGAATAATTTTGGTACATTAACAAGGAGTGAGAGATTTGGGTTAATGTTGGAAATTATATAAAAGTGAGGAAGGCATTATGTGAGTGATAAATACATAATAAAAATACGACGATAATCGTGATTTACAAGTACGGGTAGTATTCAAAAAATACGACGGGTAAATGGGTTAGGATGAAATCCTAATATGGTATTGGTCGAGTGCGTACCAAATTTTATATAGGCTGATGTGTATATGTATTGCTTGTTTAATTTATGTGTATGATATACCTAGCCTACTTGCTATCGATGGGAGGTTTACACGTTGAGGGAAGTCATATCCGGATGAGCCTTAAGGGGGATATTTGACTTGTTGCCTTAGAACATATGACTTGGGTCGGATTGCCATTACTGAGAACAATGGTATTGAACGGTATTTTGGGTGTGTAGGTATGTGCGTATCCCAAAGGCTTAGGACTATGTTCGCCTCCATTACTTGTGTTTGATATTTATGGTTCGAGGTATCTTTACCGAACCTATAATCCCCTATACAGTGACGAGATGTACTGGGACATGATAGCATAGTACGCATGCACCGCAGTTGAGCCTCGGGGTGCAGGTTAGTATATATATAATAGAGTGAATATATATATATATATATATATATATATATATATATATATATATATATATATATATATATATATATATACTTGTGATAGTGTTTACAGTGTGAATTAAGTAGACATAAAGGATAATAAAATCTGAAATGAATTAAGTAGGTGAATACTTAATTATATTGAATTAAGGATTATCCATATCATAGAGAAATTGGATATATATATATATATATATATGTTACCTGTATTGCGAGAGAAATGTGTGGGAAAGATATGGGCTATGGTTTGTTGGCACTGACATGGACTAGTTAGCATGGGAATAGTAACTAGTATGATTTTAAGGTATGTTAGGTGTACACCCGAGATGAGAGGTGAGCATCTCAAGAGAGAGTTCGATAATCTAACATGTATATAATAATTGCTGAATATAGCATTTATTCACTTGATATTTTCTAAACTAGTTTTACATCGGGCTCTTTCCCATTTTCTTGCATATTCTCTTCTCTCTTGTATCTCCTATATCAGGTGCCCATCCGTAGGGACGCCGACCATATAGGATTGAGATTTTTATGAGTTATGGATGCTATGGAGTCATGGACTATATTTAGATGCTTTCAAATTTATTAACTCGTACTCTGTAGTTGAGCTTTCATTTAGGGCATGTCGCCCAAGAGGATTCTAGTTATTTCTTTCCTATCATAGACAGATGAAGTTCTTAGGTTACTTTTGTTACAACTAATATTTGATCGGTTTATTTTATTGAGATATTTAAACTGGAGAGTTTTATTCCAGTTGCATTTAATTTAGTTTTGATATTACTCAGTTATTATTCATTATGTGAATGGATTGTGTTACATGGTTTATGTTTTAAAAGTGGGAATTTTATTTATATTAAAATTTGAAAAGTTTGACACCTGCTTAGTTGGATATTAGGTGATTAATAAATAGAAAAATGTTTTGCGACAGTGATGCTAAGAATGAGCCAACTATTAATTATGTTTTAATTAGGTATAGGACTGATCACCCGATATTTAATTAAGCGGGGTGTTACATATTGTAATGTTATCAATGAATCTACCATTGAGGAGTTTAAAAGAAGTTATATTGAAGCACTCTATATCTTTCACTTACTTGAGTCTATATTTTATAGTTGCTCATCTAGTTTGGAAATAGTGACAAAATTTGAGTCTCTTCATTGTTTTCCAAAGAACCTCACACTATACACTTGATTCCTTTACAAGTTACATAAAGGTAGTATACCAATACCACACACTAGGACTGCATACATACATTATCTCATGATATATTTTGTTGGGTGTGAGTTAAATCCCTTAAAATTAACTTTCTAATATTTTTAGGATGTGCTAAATAATTTCTATGATTTTTAAATGATTTTTTAGAAATTAAATTTAGTTGTATATAAACATTAGGGGCTGTTGTGCAATTTCTTTTTATCTCTTAAAGTTGGCTTGGGTAGAAACCAAAAGCTCTAGAGACTTCAGGGGTGAGAATTTCATTAATTTGGTACGCATTTTGCCTCATGTATTGTTCCAACACGTGCTAGTATATTATTGGTGGATTTTGTGTTTTTCCCTCTCACAGACTTGTGTTTCTTTTAGAACCGTTGAATGATTCTTATCAAAGATCTCCATGTGTTTAGACTTAATCCAAGTGAATCCTTTTTTACCAATCAACATTGGCTATTTGCACCACTTTATTTTAACCATTAGATTGATAGTCAAATGGTAAAAATTAATCCAAGCCATTGGATTGCCTAAGACTCAGCCATTTGAGACTTTTGCCTTCGTCCAAACCAAAGAGAAAATAAGAGTTAGAGAGAGAAATAAAACCCTAAACCTAACTCAGCCCAAATCTCACCAGAAAATCCTTTTTTGAGAGTAAATCAGTTTGAGATTTGAGAAATTTATCCTCTATAGTTTTTTTTATCTCTTTCCCAACTTAATCACGTTGGTTAAATCTCTGTTTCTTTTCATAGAATCTTGAGATTAAGCCTCTGTGATACAGTTCACTTAGATAGATCTTCATCTATGTTTCTTATTTTGAGAAATCTTGTTTTTGTTGGTTATTTTTAAACTGTTATGTTGATTTTAAACCTAAACCAACAAAATATTTTCTAAATTCATTTTACTCAAATATTCAGTCTTAGATCTAGTTTAGATATTGATTGGGAATTCACCTTCAAATATTTCACATTTTGTGAAATAAGTGCATGTTTTAAAATAAGGAAAGTGCATAGGATCTTGGTTAGTTTTTATAGAAAGATTCCCTTTTGATCTGAGAATATCTTAAAGATCCAAAGTCTAATTACTTTGATTAGATTGATTTTGAAAATCTTGTATATTAAGTGATCTGTTTGTAATTTGGTACTCATATTGTCTGTAATTAAGTGTGTGTGAGTTGCATACATGTGATTTAGAGCACATCACCACTTACACCTTCACATTACTACACTGAAAAGTGTTGGTATTGAGATATTTGACTTTAGAGTCGACGTAAAGCTAAAAGGAATAGAGTTACGAAGCTAGGAGAACATTAGCAACATCAGAACCTTGGGAGAAGTCAGAAAATGCAAGAGGAGTTGGTACAAATTCTGAACGTAGTTTAGGTTTGATTGTGTGTCTTGATTGTTATATAGTTTGTAACTTCTTATTCTTATTTAGTAGATTTTTCTTTTTATGACCTAGAGGTCACCGTGGATGTTTTCCCAATTGGGTGGTATTTTACCACGTTAAAATTTCTTGTATATACTTCCTCTTCCTTTCATCACTTTCTTAAGGCTATGTTTGTTTAATTTTCCTAAGTTTTGCTTTTCAAAACTGGTAAACCTATAACTGAAATTACTCGTTCATACTATTTTACACATCTTGTGTTTAAAATTTTTTTTAAGAAAAGAGTTTCTCGAACAAACTGTTCGGAGCTATTTAGATAGTTTACTCTTGAATTAAATGACTTAAGTGGTACTTTTTCAATTGGTATCAGAGTAGTGGTTTTTCAAAAAAAAATTCTTTAGATCTTGAATTTCTGGCCCCCACTCTTTGATGGAACCAACTTTCCTTACTGGAAGGTAAGGATGGTTGCATTCATCCAAGGGACATTGGGAGTTGATGTCTGTGTTTTTATTGAAAATGGTTACACTTTTCCTACAAATCCAGTCGCTGAAGGAAGTACTGTGAGGATTAGAAATTTACCAAATGAATTCACTAAAGAAGAGAAATATGTTTCACTTAATAACAATAAGGGAAAAAAATTACATATTCATGTTTATTAATGAACACGAATTTAAGAGGATATCATTCTGTTCTAGTTCTGAAGAAGCATGGGACACCCTAGTGGCTGCACATGAGGGTGATACCAGAGTTAAAGATGCTAAAACACAAATATTAATTCAGCAGTATAACTCCTTGATCATGACTGAGACTGAGTCATTTGATTACTTCTATATTAAATTGACAGAAATTGTGACCAAACTGCATGCTAATGGGATTGTTTATGATATAAAGAAAATTGTCTCTAAAATACTAAGATCACTTCCACAAAAATTTGATAATATGAGATATGAAATTGAGGAGATGGATGATCAAAATCTTACACCTGAACTCCTCAGTAGAAAATTGAGAAATGTGGAAATGGAATTAGAATTTATGAAATAATTAACCCAGTCCCAAAAGAGGTAGTCTACCACCAATTTTATTTTTTCATCTAAATTGACCACACCTGAATTTAGCATACCTAACATTGACTTAGACTCTGATGAGAACCGTAATTTAGATACTTTCGATAATGAGATTGCCTTAATTTCTAAACAGTTTAAGAAAATTGTGAACTTTCGAAATAAAATATCAAAAAGACAAGGTAAACCTACTTATCCAAATCAATCAAACAACACTACACCAAAATGGGCAAATTGTCATCTTTCAGCCGGCCAGCCTTGTCAAGGTCATTGACCGTGACAAAAAAACACGCGTTTTGTGTCACGGTCATTGACCTTGACACGACCGTGACAACGACTTGTCACGATCTTTGACCGTGACAAGTCCGTGGCAAGTAAATTTGTCACAAACTTGTCACGGTCAATGACCGTGACAAGTCGTGTCACGGTCAAAGACCTTGACACGACCGTGACAATGTTCGCAGCAAAAATCCTATCCCCCTTCTTTTTTCCCTCCAGCGCCGTTCCCTCCATCTCTCTCTCTCTCTCGACGCTGCTCTCTCTCTCTCTCTACTTTCAGGTCCATTTTCTCTCTCTCTCTCTCTTCCATTTATATATATATTTGTGTGTATATTTATGTGTGTATGTGTATATATATATGTGTGTATGTGTGTGCGTGGAGGGGGGAAGGGGGTGGGGGTGGGGCAGGGTGGTGGAGGGGGGCAGGGGGTGGGGCAGGGTGGGGCGGGGTGGGGGAGGGGGTGGTGGAGGGTGGGGTGGGGTGTGTGTGTGTGTGTGTGTGTGGTGGTGTGTGGTGGGGGAGAGGGTGGGGTGGGGTGGGGTGTGTGTGTGTGTGTGTGTGTGTGGTGGTGTGTGGTGGGGGAGGGGGTGGATGAGGGGTGGGGTGGGGCAGGGGATGTGTGTGTGTGGTGGTGGTGTGGGGTGGGGCAGGGGGTGGGGTGGGGTGGGGTGTGTGTGTGTGTGTGTGGTGGTGTGTGGTGGTGGAGGGGGGCAGGGGGTGGGGAGGGGGTGGTGGAGGACGAAAATTATTGTTGTAGCACTAAGAGAATAAATGAAAATGAATTGAAACTATGAAATTGTTATGGAATATAATAAATTTGGAACTATTGTCTTTTCAACCATCCAATAAAAGTTTTCCTTCATGGAATGTTAGAATTGTTTCTAGGATAATAATCATACTATAAGATAATTGCTCAAAATAAATATTAAATAATAATTACTAAGATATCAATTCAAATAAAGTCTTAATAACCTAACCAAAAGAAATAAAATAAAATATCAAATAAATTATCATCCACCTCATAGACATTCCCTACCAATCATTTTAAGATAATTTTTTCCTTATAAAGATAAATACCTTTTATTGCAAAGCATGCACTTGTATTATTATTATTATACAACATGTATTATTTCGACGTGTAATTCTAAAATCTCACCTAGTTTTGTATACTATTTTTAAAATCATACTATCAATTCACGAGACACTAAACAAGAAAGAGGGCATATTAATTTGGAAATGCTTGTTTTTCTTTCTAGATATCCGTGTCGTCAAAACTTGGTATTAGATACTTGCGTGGTTTTACCTAACTTGAATGAATTAATAAATGTTTCAGTAAAGGTTGAAGTGGACAAAAAACGTGTGAATTGATTAATATCCATAATGTAAATAAAAGGTAAAGTAAGTGTGTAAATGGGTGGTTGAGCAAGCTAAGAGGTCTAACCCATATTTAATACATAGGTGTGTTATGAAAGGTTTTCAAAGGGTAATTAAGTATTTTCAAATAATGACCCCGAAACATAGAAATTCAATCTCAAGCAATTTAATTTCAATCTCTACAAATTTATGCATGTATTCAACGGATTTATGAAGGATTAATATTAAAATTCAATTCCTATAAATAATCTAAAAATTATATGTGTGTGTACGTGTGCGTAGGTGTACGTGTGTGTGTGGCAGGGGGAGGGGGCAGGGGTGGGGCACCCATTTAATAACTCTTTAAATATTTGGAAAAAATATAATATTACAAAATTGAAACGAAATGGTATTGACGGAACTTACACATACGTTATAATATAGACGAGACATTTTTTTATCTGTACTAATAACATTTTTTTTATCTGTACTACTAACATTTTTTTTACAGCAAAAATGTCTCCTTCAGATGTTAGGGCGAAGATGATGATGCTGTTTATGATGATGTCGTCGTCTGGGTTCGGTGGTAGCGGAGGCGACGAGGGCTCCTCCGCCCCTAGGCTCCCCGAATATGGAAAATTTGGGATTACCGTCGAAAACAAGTCGGAGCTTTTAGCGAGATCCCTCGAGCTGCTAAAGACGGTCATCGGCCCGGGGTTTATGAGTTGGAAGGAGGTGCCGTATGAGCTCAAGTTAGCTGTTTGGGCGGCACTACAGGTAATAATTACATGAATATTTCAATTTCAATTTATATTTATATTTATATTTATATTTATTCGCAACTAACATTGTATTTGTTGGACAGGAACAATTCAACTTGGATCCAAAGCTACGCGATTCCGTCTTGGAGCAGTTGAGGGAGCAACACAAGACGTGGAAAAAAAATATGCGGACACGGTACTTTGGAAAAACACGAGAGACCATTTTACAATGGCGCGGATCCGTCCCGACCAAGGAGCCGATCTCATTGGCACAATGGCAAAAGTTCATTGACAATGAGCTCAAGGATCGACAATTGGCATCTCGCCAATCGGGGAGGGAAAATCGGGCTAAAAAGACGGACGTGCACTACTCCGGCCGGACCTCTTACGCTGAGGTGGAGCATAGGATGTAGGTAATATTTAATTTATCTATAACTACAGAAATATATTATTGGATATTATTTTACTTTGCGGGGCCGATACTAATTTTACTTTACTTTATTTTATTTCAGGGGGTAGGGAGTGGGCCAGGGGGTAAGCCACATAGGCTCGATACTTATGTGGCTCTTCGGACGAAGAAGGGGAAGGACAAGGAGGTGTCCCCGAGTGTCGCGGCCACGATTGTAAGTAATGCGATAGTTTAATTATTGTTAATTACGTTATAATTTTTTAGTTTACTTATTTTACTAATCATGTGCTTTTTGTCGCTTCAGGCAAAGCTTAAGGAAGTGCATGAGTCGCAGTCTGATGCCGACAAGGCATCTTTGTCCACAGACGCACTCAGCCAAGTGCTTGGCTCTGATCGCAAGGGGAGGACAAGGGGAGTGAGCTCGCGGGTGGCCAAATCTAGGATCATCGGATTGGAGACGAGCGACACCGGGTTGGCTCGAACGGTGGATTCACACGACGCGAAGTTGTCCCGTTTGGAGGCGACGGTCCAAGATATGTACGCATTCATGAAGTGTACGTTGGGTGGAGACCGTAAAGAGAAAGGTAAAGGGAAAGGGAAGGAGAAGGCGGTGGAGGAGGAGGTGCGGGAGGACGAGGAGGTGCGGGAGGACGAGGCGCAGGATGGCGAGGATGTGGACCTCGCTGCTTCATCACCGACACGTTCGTACTTCGACGATCCACTTCCCTATTTGACGCCCTCCAACAGACCATTATCGACAATTGGTTGGCCGAGAGTGTTCATATTGGACATATTTGATGGCCAGCGGATAGGGCGGGGGTTGAGGGACCCGAACATCGTCGAGGGTGTAATAGTCCATGGACGTGTGCTTCAAGAGATGGAGTCCAGGGTGCTCGTCACGCATGTCATACCCGGGAAGGAGAACTCCCTATTGTGGTTGCGCGAACAATGCGGCACGACGTATATTAGTGGGTGCGTCAATTCGTATGTCGTGTGGCCTACTCACCTCCTCAGTTTTATCTAAGACATGTAGTAACATTATTTTTAAGTTTGTCCATTTTAATTATATTTGGATTATATCGCCATGTATATTATTTTTACTTTGAAGATTTGGATTATACTGTCATGAATATATATTTGCATTATCTTTAGTTTGTGTTGGATATATGATGTTTGGAACAGGTACAACGTTGCTATAACAGGTACAAATATACTGCTGGGCAGTGGCGGTGGCCATACTGCCCAGCAGATTTTTTTTAAATTCTGCCCAGAATTGTCACGGTCATTGACCGTGACAATTTTTTTAAAAAGGGTCACGGCTTTGTCACGGTTATAAACCGTGACAAACGTGTCACGGTCATTGACCTTGACACGACCGTGACACAAAATGCGAGTTTTGTGTCAAGGTCAATGACCGTGACACGACCGTGACAAAAAAAGTTGTATTGCCTCGAAATGTCACGGTCATTGACCTTGACAAGGTGAATTTGTCAAGGTCAATGACCTTGACAAATGGGCAGATTTGGTGTAGTGCAATAGGCCTCATGAGAGAAGAGAAGACAAATACCAGTCTGATAATCATAAGAGACCTGAGAAAGACCTTAAAAATATTGAATGCTATAGATGTGGAAAGTCAGGACACATGGTTAGTGACTGTTGAGTTAACTTAGGCAAAATTCACAAACATAATAGGGCTCATTTAAGCAAGACTTTGGATGACTCAAGTGACTCCGAAAATGATGAACCTGAGTCATCTAACATATTTGACCCTTGTATGTCATTCTTTACTAAGGTAATCTACATTGATGATGAGGAATCCGATCATACTATGATTGATATTGCGCCTACTAGTTTATCTGCCTTGTTGCTTGAGAAAGTTGATAATACTTCAAACACCATGTGTGTGAGTCAAAAGGAACGCTCTAGTGTTGATGTCAATGGGTGTGTGAGTCCTAAAAATGAATCTCTAGGGGACACTGCACACTGCACACTTAGCGACTCTGAAAACGATGACCTTCCTGTCATTCACACACTGTACAAAAAAATCTCAAGAAAAGCACTAGGCTTGAAAAGATAGTCAATGATCTTACCCAGAAGATATAAACCGTAAGTCTAATGATCAAACAAAATGCTAAAGAGTATACTAGTCAATGTCTAACTCAAGAAAATGAAACCAAAAACTTTGAACAAAAATTGAAAAAGTTATCTAACTCTAATGAAATTCTCGAAAAGAAATACAAAAGAACGTTGTTAGAATTGGAACAAACAAAAGAAAAGACATCCAAAGTCTTCAAAAAGTTTGAAAAATTTGAAAATAATTCTAAATGTTTTGAAGATTGTGTTGCTGAAAGCACAACCAATTCTGAGGACGGAACTGAAATAGGATTTTGTCCCAACTCTAAGACACAAACTAAAAACGTTGAAACTATAAAGTTCGTGTGTTGTGGCAAAAGACCTACTGAAAATTTTCCAAAATTTCAAGGTTTAAAAAATGATTTTGATAAAAAACAACTGAAGTTAAGCATTAGTGAATCAAGCAACTCTAAGCATAATGTTGAACATAAGACTCAATACGTCTGCCCCCTATTCGACAAGTAGATTCGACGTTTCATCCTCTCCCGCCTAGGAACAAGACTAGAGCTCAAAACTTAGATAAATCTTTGAATAATAACTTCCCTAAGGTTATGAGTTCAACATGACATCTTTACTGCTCATATTGTGATGTCTATGGACATTCCCTTTATGGTTTATGTTAACGTCTATGTAATCCAGTCTATACCTCTCCCGTTTACCATATTCTAGGAGAAGCCGAAACTATTATGTCCTTCCTAGACAGCCAGACAAGAATTCTAACAATCGTAATAGAAGGAAAATGACTAATACTAATAGACAATCTACAAGAAGGAATCCTAGATTCTATTCTAGACCAATTGCTCCAACCATTGATAACAACAATAAAATTGCGCAAAAATATTTTAAAAAAAAAAGACAGAAGCTCACAAGTTTTATCAAATACGAGCTAATAAGCGCAAATTGAAAACTAGAGCAATTTGGGTTAGAAAAGATGATATATTACCCCAGTTAAAATGCAACCTAGTGATCAGTGCTTTTAGAACTGAACATACTACAACTGGATGATATTTAGGCTCCGGTTGTTCCAAACATATGACCAGGGATGATTCCAAGCTTTCAAACAAAACTAACTTCTCCGGAGGAAAAGTCTTGTTTGGAGATGGTGTATCATCCCAAATCATTGGTAAAGGAACACTCCATGAAGAAGGATTACCCATTCCTGAAGATTTTCTCTTGGTAAAAGCACTTAAAGCCAATTTACTTAGTATATCATAGTTTTGTGACTGAAACCATACTATCACTTTCTTAAAGAACAATTGAAAAATTTTAAATGAAAAAGGTGATTGCATTATTACAGGACTCCGTACTCCAGATAACTGTTACATAATTAATCTAGGTACAGGGGTTTGTAACATTGTCAGAATGGATGACAAGGAGATATGGCATAATAGGTTGGGTCACATTAATTATGATAGTCTTGGCAAAATTATTATCCTAAGAGATAGTTAGAGGTCTTCCTAAAATCAAACCAATTTCAAATATTGTTTGTGGTACATGTCAGGAAGGGAAAATTGTTAAGGCTCCCCGTAAGAAAGTTAAGGAAGTTCTTTCCACTAAACCTCTAGAACTCATCCATATGGACCTAATGGGTACCTCTCGTACTGTTAGTCTTTGTGGAAAAAGATAATCCTTATTATGGTTGATGATTTCACTCTATTTCACTGGGTTTCCTTCTTAAAACATAAATCAGAAACCTTTCGTAAGTTTTTGAAGATCTTGGTTCCTATAGAAAATGAAAAGGACACCCAAGTAGATAAAAGTCGTAGTGATAGAGGAGGAGAATTTATAGATTCAGGGGTCATAGAATATTGTGACTATAATGGTTTCAAACATGAATTTAGTGCTCCTAAGACACCTTAACAAAATGTTATTGTTGAGTATAAAAATTGCACTCTTCAAGAAATGGCCCGTGTGATGATTTATGCAAAAAACCTACCAAAATATTTTTGGGTAGAATCCATTTGTACTGCCTGTCATATAATCAATCGAGTCTACTTAAGGAATAATACCAAACAAACATCCTATGAGCTTTGGTATGGGAAGAAATCGAACCTAAAATACTTTAGAACCATTGGTAGTACCTGTTATGTATGTAAGGACAAAGAACATCTGTGTAAATTTGAAACCAAAGGAGATAAAGTTACCTTTTTAGGATATTCTTCAAATAGTAGATCATATCGTGACTACAATCTTCGTACCAAAACCATGATGGAATCCATTAATGTGGTTGTAAGTGACACTAATGTGGAAAGTAAGACCAAAGAACCAATTATTGTGGATGAGTCCGAAAATATTTTAAATTATGACTCTCCAGAAATAGTTGAATGTTTACCAACTGAGACCCCTGAAGTACCTAGCTGGGTTTCCAAAGATCATCCTTTAGATAGTGTAGTTGGTAATCCTACTGAGCCTGTTCGCACAAGATCTCAACTTCATAGCATTGCTCATTTTGCATGTTTTGTGTCTCTTATTGAGCCAAAAACTGTAAATGATGCCTTGAATGACACTTTGTGGATAAGTGCTATGCAAGAAGAACTTATTCAATTTATTATTCATGATATTTGGTATCTTGTACCCAGTCCTGAATATAAAAGGGTTATTGGCACACGTTGGATTTTTAAAAATAAGACTGATGAATCTGGGTTGATTATTCGAAATAAAGCTAGATTAGTTGCCCAGGGCTACTCTCAGATTGAAGGAATAGATTTCGAGGAAAATTTTGCTTATGTCACTCGCCTCGAATCTGTTCGCTTACTTTTTGCATAACCTATCATTTGCATTTCACACTGTATCAAATGGATGTTAAGTCAGCCTTCCTTAACAACCCAAAGGGTTTATTGACCCTCATCGTCCAAATTATGTTTATCATCTTAAAAAAGATCTTTATGGGTTAAAGCAAGCTCCTAGAGCTTGGTATGAGTGTCTATCCACTTTTCCTTAAAACAATGGATTTAGGAGAGGAGGGAATGACCAAACTTTGTTTGTCAAACATTTCGACAACGACATTACTATTTCTCAAGTTTATGTTGACGATATCATTTTTGGATCCACCTCCCCTTTAGAAGTTAAGACCTTCTCCGATATTATGCACAAAGAATTTCGAAGGTCACTTATGGGGGAGTTAGAATTCTTCTTAGGACGCCAAGTTAAACAGAATTCAGAAGGATTATTTATATCGCAATCTAAATACGCTTTAGAGATTGTTAATAAGTTTGGCCTAAAAGCTGCTAAAGAAGCTAGGACTCCTATAAGTACTTATGTCAAACTTTCCAAAGATGAGAATGGGAAATCTATTGATACCACCTTGTACCGTAGTATGATAGGAAGCTTACTTTATCTTACTACCTCCCGTCCTGACATCATGTACTTTGTCTGCGTGTGTGCCCGATATCAAAATAATCGTAAAGAGAGCCAACTATTGTGCCTTAAAAGAATTATCAAGTACATCAAAGGCACTCTAAATTTAGGGCTTTGGTACTCTAGATACACTTCTAGTACTATAGTAGGTTACACCAATGCTGACTGTGCTAGTTGTATCGATCATAGTAAGAGTACTTCAGGAGCGTGTTACTACATTGGTAAAAACTTGGTTGGATGGAGTAGTAAGAAACAAAACTTCACTTCCTTATCTCCTACCAAATCCGAATATATTGCAGCAGGAAGCTGTTGTTTTCAATTACTTTGCCTAAAAAAAATTCTAAAAGATTACGGTATACATGAAGATAAGTTACATCTCTATTGTGACAATCAAAGCACGATTAATATTTCTAAAAATCCTGTTTAGCACTCTCGTACCAAACATTAAAATCAGATATCATTTCATACGCGAGTTATAGAAATAAATTACCTTCCTACTGAATTGCAATTAGCTAATATATTTACCAAACCTTTAGACTTTCTTCGATTTGAATCTCTACGCATTCTATTGGTATGATGATGGCAGAACATTGAATTATTATTTCTTCTAGTTTTCTTTGCCATTTGTCCATTTGATACAAAATGGGCGAGAAATTTGAGTCCTCTTGAACATTTTGGTGTATTCTCAACTGAAAAGCTTAATCTTAGTTATCTTCTTTTCGAGAATCAGTACCGTCAGAATTTTTATAGGGTATTGGTTTATATCTAGTTGAGTTATGTAGTTCTTTTCTTTCTAGGGTATTAGGTAGATAGAATTTTTGTATATGAATAGGATATTCTTATTTCTTTTGTATCCCTACGAGTCCTCGTTGACTCAACAGAGATTTTATCTCATATTTCCAAAGGGGGAGATTGAAACACCCTATATCTTTGACTTACTTGAGTCTATATTATATAGGTGCTCATAAAGTTTGGAAATAGTGATAAAATTTGAGTCTCTTCATTGTTTTCCAAAGAACCTCAGACGCTACACATGATTCCTCTACAAGTTGCTAATGGTAGTATACCAACGCCACATACTAGGACTGCATACATACATTATTTTATGCTATATTTTGTCGTGTGTGAGTTAAATCCCTTAAAATTAACTTTCAACTATTTTTGGGATGTGTTAAATAATTTCTAAGATTTTTAAATGATTTTTTATAAATTAAATTCGGTTGTATATAAACCTTAGGGGCTATTGTGCAATTTCTTTTTATGGCTTAAAGTTGGCTTAGGTAGAAAACAAAGGCGCTAGAGACTTCAGGGGTGAGAATTTAATTAACTTGGTACTCGTTTTGCAGCATGTATTGTTCCAACACGTTCTGGTATATTATTGGTGGATTTTGAGTTTTTTCCCTCTCACAGACTTGTGTTTCTTTGAGAACCCTTGGATCAATGTTATCAACGATCTGCATGTGTTTAGACTTAATCCAAGTGAATCCTTTTTGACCAATCAACGTTGGATATTTTCACCACTTTATTTTAACCATTAGATTGATAGTCAAATGGTCAAAACTAATCCTAGCCATTGGATTGCCTTTGAGTTTCTCGATCCTTCCTCATGCACTATATAAGCGACCTAAGACTCAACCATATGAGACTTTTGCATTCGTCCAAAACAGAGAGAAAATAAGTGTTAGAGAGAGAAATAAAACCCTAAATCTAACTTAGCCCAAATCTCACCAGAAAATCCTTTTCTGAGAGTAAATCTGTTTGAAATTTGAGAAGTTTATCCTCGATGGTTTTTTATCTCTTTCCCAACTTAATCATGTTGGTTAAATCTCTATTTATTTTCAAAGAATCTTGAGATTAAGCCTCTGTGATACAGTTCACTTAGATAGATCTTCGTCTATGTTTCTTATTTCGAGAAATCTTATTTTTGTCGGTTATTTTCAAACTGTTATGTTGATTTCAAACCCTAAACCAACAAAATCTTTTCTAAATTCATCTTACTGAAATATTCAGACTTAGATCTAGTTGGGTTCTTGATTGGGGATTCACTTTCAAATATTTCACATTTTGTGAAATAAGTACATGTTTTCAAATAAGGAAAGTGCATAGGATCTTGGCTAGTTTTTATAGCAAGATTCCCTCTTAATATACGGATATCTTAAAGATCCAAAGTCTGATTACTTTGACTAGATTGATTTTGGAAATCTTGCATATTAAGTGACCTGTTTGTAATTTTTTACTCATAATGTCTGTAATTAAGTGTGTGTGAGTTGCATGCATGTGATTTAGATCACATCAGCACTTACACCTTCACATTACTACACTGAAAAGTGTAGGTATTGAGATATTTGACTTTAGAGTCGACGTAAAGCTAAATGAAATAGAGTTACAAAGCTGGGAGAACATCAGCAACATCAGAACCTTGGGAGAAGTCAAAAAATGCCATAAGAGTTGGTACAAATTCTGAACTTAATTTAAGTTTTATTATGTGTCTTGATTGTTATATAGCTTGTAACTTGTTATTCTTATTTAGTGGATTTTTATTTTTGTGACTTAGAGATACCCGTGGATGTTTCCCCAATTAGGTTGGATTTTACCACGTTAAAATTGCGTGTGTATACTTCCTCTTCCTCTCATCCCTTTGTTAAGGCCGTGTTGGTTTAATTTTCCTAAGTTTTGCTTTTCAAAACTGGTAAACCTATAATCGAAATTACTCATTGGTACTGTTTTACACATCTTGTGTTTAAAATTTGTTTTAAGAAAAGAGTTTCTCCAACAAACTATTCAGAGCCATTTAGATAGTTTAATCTTGAATTAAACGACTTAAGTGGTGCTTTTTCATATATATCCAAATTGGTTACTATAGAGTTACCCACAAAGGGAATTGATTATTACCACTATTATGATGGAGATTATTTTTGTCAATCATGATTGTCGAGCTTCGGATATAATTTTCTCCCAACTCCCTCTTATTGAGGTTATCGAGTAATTTAGGGTAATGTCGTCTTAGTGCTTCATTAATGTCTAGAGGGTCATTAACGACATTTACTTCCTTAATGAGTTATATGGCACTAACTTAGGTATATTGGAGATAAGTGAGTGCTATCAATGGGTGTTGATGAGAGATGACGTGTAATTTTGTGAAATATTAATTACCGCAAGGGCACGAGCTGTATATAGTAGAGCCGATTCAAGTATATATATCGAACCCACGAGGATTTGTTTAATAATTTAAACTAAATATTTTCTAACTAGAGGAATATTTTGTTTTGGAATCAAGATGTAATGATAAAATAAACTAAGCAGAAATAAAAAAAAAAGTATAACACAAGATATGTAACTAATATGGGAGAAATTACTAGGATTTCAGATTCATTTACCATTTCTATTAGATTTTGAGAAATTAGTTTAATTCAAAATTTCCATTTTATAACTCAAAATTTATCGAATCTCGTTGCATAAATTCCAAGAGATGAAACATTAAAGTTTGTTTCAAAAATATTTTGTCTCTTTTTAGATGGAAAATCCCTATTCTCTTGAAAATATCACTTCTAAGCATTTTATATCAAATATAAGCGTAGACTATCAAATAATTTAACATAAGCATAATTCATCAAACGTAAGCACATAAAATCAATGAATATGAAAAGAAAAATTATTTTAGAAAATTAAAATATCATTCTCATATAATTTTTATTGAATAACGAATTTCTAATATTTTTAAAACATGTAGGGAAGTTATATGAATTAAACTAATTGAACATGCACTAATAAAATATGGGTAAACTTCAGCTAATCCTCGCAATTAATTTATTCTAGAAACATGATTAAAACTAAGATATTTCAAGATGAATCAATACTTCTCATTAAAATAATGAATCTAAAAAGTAAGTCTCAATCCTTGGATTCCAATACACAAAAGTATCCCCAATTTGCACATACTTTGCCTTACAAAAAAACTCTAGAGTAAAATTATGAAATAACTGGTTTTCGTGATCCTAAAAATTCCCCTCACAAAAAATTCATCCTTAGTGCTTACCCAATAGTCCTTTTTATAGGAAAAGGATGGGAATTTTATTTTTAAAACGTGAGTTTTTCTAAATCAATGCTCTGATACCAATTTGAAAATGTAGGACCCCCAATTTAAAAATTTTCAAATATATTTTCCTTTAAATGCGGAATAAAGATGGTTCAACTAAACAACACGCGCACAACAAATTTTTATTACTTCAAATTAAAATTAAAATTAAACTAAACTTAAAGTGAAATTAAATTAAACAAGATATACATTTTTCAGTTAAAACTACTTGCTTAGGTTAAAAAGATAAAATTGGTATATTTAATTTGTATTTGGGTAAAAATTAGTTTAATAAAAGTCATTAATTTTATTGGATAAAATTTGGTTTGGCCTAAATTGCATAAATGAATTAATTATTTGTGATAGGCAAATTTCTAGGACTTGGGTTAAATTAATTTGGTTTAAGTGAAAAATATTTTTCTTGTTTAATTTAATTTCACTTTGAGTTTAGTTTAATTTTAATTTGAAGTAATTAAAATTTGTTGTGTGCGTGTTGTTTAGTTGAACCATCTCTATTCCGCATTTAAAGGAAAATATATTTGAAAATTTTAACTTGGGGGTCCTATCGTTTTCAAATTGGTATCAAAACATTGATTTAGAAAAACTCAAGTTTTTCAACACTTTTTATGAAAAGTTTTAAAAAATATTTTCTGAGTAAAACAAAGTCGTTAAAAGCATTTATAAAAAATTTATAAAATACACCCAATAAATTTCCAAGCTCCTATATATATATATATAAAATGCATTCATACCTTAGGAGCATTGGAACAATGTTGTTGACGTAGAAACAAGGCACACTAAACCCGGCATATGACGATGATTTATAATCTTGGCCGCTACGTCTTCAACTAACACATCATAGGCTTGGATGGATACACTTGAACACTATCCTATGACTCAAATGTTTTTATCCGAAATTGAGCCAACACTACATTAAGAATCAATCGGAGACTTGTGTCCTTACAAATCTCCCCCTTTGGCTATTTCAGGACAAAAACCAACCAAAAATCCCAAAGGGTCGTCAAGTTCTACTAGACTTAAAAAAATGTCCCACCCAAATTAAAAAATACATAGCTTGACTCAAAAACCCAAGGATCAATATCTTTGCCGATGAAAGTTGCCATTTATAAGAATTCGTGCACACTTAAGAAAACTATCAAACGCATAGGGAATATCAAGAATATTAAATGCATGTAAAATAAATACTCCCCCTAAATTAATTCTCCCCTTTATCAAATGAATGACCTACTTAGAAAGACGTATCCCCCTAAGATAAATCTCCCAAACTAAGATACGATGATAATAGGAATAGATACCATTTCCCCCTATCATTCTCCCCTTTAGTTCAGTAATAAATAAAGGAGAAAAACTAATTTACACATGATGAAGCGTAGAGTGATAAGAACATGAAAGCATAGGGTTAATTTCGGACAAAAATATTTGAGTCATAGGATAGTGTTCAAGTATATCCACCCAAGCCTATGACATGTTAGTTAAAGACGTAGCGGCCAAGATTATAAACCATCATCATATGCTAGGTTTAGTGTGCCTCGTTTCTACATCAACAACGTTGTTCCAATGATCCTAAGGTATGAATGCATTTTATATATTTATAGGAGCTTGGAAATTTATTGGGTGTATTTTATAAATTTTTTATAAATGGTTTTAATGAATTTGTTTTAATCAGAAAATATTTTTTAGAACTTTTCATAAAAAGTTTTGGACTTAAAATGTATATTTTATATTTTGTCATGTCGTTCGATCGAACTGACATCTCGTTCGAACGAGATTGCCACATCGTTCGAAAGAACTGGCATCTCGTTCAAATGAGATTGCCAGGTCGTTCGAACGAGATTTCTTTTTTCGCACTGGAACATCGTTAGTAAAGTCATTCGAACGAAAAAGTCGTTCGAACGACTTTGGCGGAAACAGTTTTTTGGCAGTTTTTTTTGCAGTTTTCTCCATGTTCCCACTATGTTTTTGCCACTACTGTTTGACTGAACTATGAAGTGGGGAAACCAACCTTTTGGAACTAACTTTTTCACATTCTAAGATTTTTTAGATATAGCAAATTTTCCAAGAAAAAGTTCCATGTTTTGTGTTTTGATTTTTATGGATTAAATTCACCAAAACACATACACACCCAATAGTTTTGTTTATTCCAAGTTCCTTAATATATATCATTTCTTGGAGTGTTTGGCACCGGGTTTTTTCTCTATACCTCCAAGAAGAGAAGTTTGGGTTTTCTTCTACATCCCATAAAGAAGAAGTTTGTTTGCTGTGACATACCCTCTTGGAGAAAGGCTCCTTGTTCGGGTGGCGATGACCAGAAAAAGTCCTATATGTGGATTCAAAGACCGCGGTGGACCTCCGTGGTTATTCTCTAGGCATAGGTGTGTACAAGAAGAAGCGTCGGGGGGTTGGACGGAGTGTTATAAGTCTTTTTTGTCTTGTACTTATAAAACCGTACTTAGTGGATTTGAGACTAGGGTCGTCCGAGATTTTTCCCGTTGTGGGTTTTTCCTCGTACATCGCGGCATAGTGGTTAGTTGTTTATTTTATCTTTTACAAATTCACAATTGATGCATTCTTAGGTAAAAAGATAAAATTGGTTTATTCAATTTGGTGCTAATTTAATTTGGGAAAAAATTAATTTAATTCAAGTCATTACTTTAATTTGATAAAACTTGATTTGGCCTAAATTTGCAAATTGAATTAATTATTTTGTAGGAAAATTTTAGGACTTGGATTGAATTAAGTTGTTTAAGTGAAACTTAATTTGTTGTTTAATTTAATGTCACTTTGAGTTTAGTTTAATTTTAATTTGATAGAAATTTAAATTTGTTGATTGTGTGTGTCTTGTGTTGAGCCATCTTTATTCCACATCTAAAACGAAATTACTTTTTGTAAAATTTAAAATTGGGGGTCCTATCGTTTTTCAAATTGGTATCAGAGCATTGATTTAGAAAAACTTACGTTTTCATATTTAGGTCAAAACTCTATTTTCATTGGTTAAAACAAAGTTAATAATGACAACCCAAAAATAATATAAATATTAGGTTGACCCGACATTGGGTATTTGCAAAATATGGGATGTTTTCTATGGGGTAACATTTAAATTTGTTGTTATGTTAATGGATTTGCCACTCATATATACCTTGGGGAACCTAAGGAGGCTTGGTCAGTTAGTTGGAGATGTGCCATGTAACGTCCCAACCCGAATTCATGGGTCAATCGGTCCAACCCGAACGTTAGGTATGAAGTGCAATGAGATAACCTAAAGAATGTTGCTAGCCCCATTTTATTTAAGTAACTTTTAAATAATTTAACATGCGATTTCGATTCATATCAAGATATGCGTGGGACCCATGGTAAGCGTCCAAAGAGTCTGAGAATTCCGAGCTACTAACGTAAAACAAATAGATACTTACCTATACAACGCTCTCAAAATACGGAACCACACACAACCTGCTGTAATAAAGAAGAGGGAATGAGCCGAATGCCCAGTGCGAAATACAACAATGCAATATAGAATCAAATGAAAAAAAAGAGACTCTAACACATTATACCAACATGCACATGGAACTATCACATATATCTATACATATACATATATTAATGCATGAAACTATTTTTATTCCAAACCGTTACTTGCTTAGATTAAATCATATTAACCCTATGAAGAGATCCTTTTTGCATAACTTATAAATTTTCCCTATTTAACGCACTCGATTAAATACTTAAACCAAATACCATTTGTTTAGAGAAAATATTTATTTTATCAAAATTATCTATTTACTCACACCGAATTTACCTTAGTATTTTCCTTGAAAATAGCCCTTCAACACACGAACGCACTATATCAGAATTACTTGTTTTTCATTGAAATGATTTCGCAAATACACACTTGTGTTAATTATGGGTTAAAACCTCTGTAGGTTGCTTAATTACCCATTAAATCGCTTCACTCTACCATTCCTTAACCTGACGTGGACATTAGCCAATTTCTCATATTACTTGTCCATATTGTCTTTCAACCAAAACATTAATCAATTTCATTCAAGTTAGGTTGTATTTTCTTATATTCACAACACAACCCATTTCTTAACCATGTTCCATTATCCTTCTTCTCAAAATCCTCCAAATAAACGTGTACTTAAACGGGCTCCACACCACCGTCTATGCTACCATATGCTCTGGCGAGTATTTTGGGTCTTTCATCCTAGGACTACAATACCTTCTTAATTATTTTTCGGTATCATTAGAGTCCATGTTAACGTGTTTTAATAATTTTCAAATACCCATATTATTCCACTTTCACTGATCGAATCCAAAATCCGAGGATTTCGCCCCGCCTTGTGTTACACTTTGAAAATTACCATTTCTTGTCCATTACACATTTGCATTGATTTTATGACAAAGGTCACTTTCATTTAGGATCATTTGTGTAACATATTTACAAATATTTTTATTTTATAAAAATGATCCACTTTACGTAAAATTACCATTTTATCCCTTTATTTTCAAACTTGTCTTTTCCTCCATTTTCACGAGCGTCGATTTCCCAAACATTATTACGTTATACACACTAACTTCTTGAATGTTTTTACTCATTAACACTATGGAACTCTTTGGAGTTAACATGATTTTCAAGTTAAAAATCTCTTTATTTCATTACTTTCTTTACTAAGGAAACCATTTGACATTTTGAAGAGTAGTTCACAAGAAAACACCATTTTCCCTTTATTTTCACATATAGTCTTGAAATACCCACTTTTCAAATTTTCCACACTTGTTCATATACTTTAAGGAATGAAATTTATATTTTCTTTATTCATGTCAAAGTCCTTTAAAACCTTTATTAAACTTTTCTATATGCTCATTATCAAATTACAACAAGTTCATATACAGGGAGAGGGATTTTAAGTCCAAAAATCCATTAAATGAGTTTAACACATGGTTCATTCTAGAAATTTTATAATATTTGCAAAAACATGCTTTTCAAGACAAAAGATATTTTTTTCTTCAAAATTTGAATAAATGTCTATCTTTAGAAAAAATATCCAAATTTTTACTAGAAACTTTGATACATTTGTTCATAAAGTATCTTCAAAAAGATAAATATTATTTTAAATATTTTATTCCATAAAATGTTTAGATACCAAGTTTTCTTGAAATATTTCATTTGCAAGACAATTTACATAAATCCATAAGAAATAACCCTCTTAAATCATATATGAATTATACTCTTACAAACCCTAACTATAAGACTAAAATTAGGGAAAATAGAGTTTTTAAGCTAAACAGTAGAGTTTCCCACCTCAAACAAGCTACAATAATGGTAGGATGAATGTAAAAGAAGATGGCAACATCCCACCTCCTAAGGTGGCCTGAAAGAGGTTGCCTATATTCACTAAGCTTGATCCTTGAAAGCTCCATGAAAACCCCCTTTAAACTCCATAATTTATTCTTCATCTTCTCTCCAAAATCCCCCAATAACATCTTCTAAAATCCGTAACTTTTCCTAACAATGGTGTAGATGGGTTTTACTACCTTAAGTATGGTGGAAAAGGGTTAGACTATGGTGGTTTTAGGTGGAGGGATAGTGGTGGTTGGTGGAGGAGGAGCTTTAAGATCTAGAGAGAGGTAAAGTCTAATTAGGTTGCTCAAATGAACCAAGACCCACTTTAAATACCCCCCAAATCCTAAGGGTTAAATCCCAAAATTCCCCTAAACTCAATACTTTTATCCTTTGGTCCATTAAGCCTTTTACCCACATTTTGATCTGAGTCGCTGAGAGCTCGACGGGTGATCCAATTCGACGATCCACAGTGCGACAGCACATTAAAATGTGTTGAAATTTTTTAATTTCTTTCCAATCATTCGAACGAATTTGAACCTCGTTCGAACAAGATGTCCTCTCATTCGAACAAGAGTTCTAAGGAGAGTCCAACATAGGCCATAAATGGGTAAAACACCAGTTCGTTCGAACAAGAAGCTACCCCTCATTCAAAAAACAACGCACTTCGTTCGAACGAGGGCGTCCTAACGAGATTCCAAACAATGATGGAAATCGTTCAGGTCCTTATCATTAGATGGTTATTCGAATCTTGTTCGAACGATGGGACTTTCCTCATTTGAACGATGTGTCCATTCATTTGAACGAGCCGTAATTCTGAATAACAACTTTGAGCCATAGAATTCTAGTTTAATCAAGACAAAGCCACTACATTACCCAAATTTGACCAAAGATCCATCTTACCAAGTCTAAAGTCCAAATGGGTCATACCAAATTACCAAATCACATAGGTATGGTCGAAATCGCAGGGGAATGTGTTATATTCTTCCCTCCTTAGGGAATTTCTTCCTTAAAATTTTCAATCCATTAATTCCTTAAATTCCCAGGGTTATCGATGCTTACTCTAAATCATAGGGATCCTCAAGTGCTAGGTTATCAAAATCCTAAAAAACTAGGAGATCATCATACTTCGTTTCACAAGGGCGATCACCAAAGGACTCAACATGAAGTAGGTCATATTGCTCATCTGTAGGCTCGCCATCAAATTGCATAATAGTCCTCGAGTCTTTATTTGTCCGGTGGTCATAATCAATCAAGTTATAAGGCTTCCTTGCTAACACCCAAGTCATACCTGACACATGTATCAGAGCATCACTATCTGGTGATTGACACTCACCCAAGAGAAAAACGACATGCGTCTAACACCCACTCCATCATCATAAGGTATCCCGATGCTTGGGACTACATGTCCTGAGAGTCCTCGAGTTCTCGAGTCATCCTGACCACAAAGTTCATTCAAACTAAACATTCACCTTCCATAATTGTTCGCTCACCCCGAGGAGCGACGTATCAGCTAAGTCACAAATCGTTCGTCCAATCGATACTATCATATGGCTCTTCTATAAACTAAGGACTACTCTAGATGTCCTAACCATGGAGTTGTATTCGAGTCTTATGCTAACTCACTTACACTCATAGGGATAGAATAATACCACATGTCAAGTTTCCTCAAGTTCTAATGCCTATGACATTATCAAATCATAACCTTGCTCTTACAACTAGAGCCACTAACCGCTACACCGGCTACCTCATCACCTAGTCCTTATAACTAGAGCCACTAATTGCCATATTGGTTAACTTATAAAACTGTTAATCTAAGGAAAATATACACTAAGAGCAAATCATGCGGCAGAATGGGCAGCCACACGTACACGAAACTTGTGTATAACAAGGGTATATTTCCCACAAGAGCGCACTCAATTATCGAGCTTCAATGACCATATTAAATCCATCTTCACTCATATTGAGTTAAGCCACGCCATAATCAAAATAACAATATGAAATAATTATAGGCTACCATAATCGAGGGAACATAATCCTCGAGCATCGAAACCTAGAGAACACAACGAGTAAAAATGGACGAACGAATGTTTCATGTGAATCCCATCTGTATATAACAAATTATGGTTGACGAAAGGCGAACCTATACCTTATGCTTTGAAGCCTATAACTCCTCCTATACATTCCCATAAGATACTAGCCTAGCCATACAACTTGGATTGGGACACCAACCATGATAATTAGATCACGAACCATTCACCTCTAGGAGATGAAAGCAACATATAGACCTATTATCCTTTGGGAAGTCAATGCTGGACTTCCTTCCTTAGGAGTGATGTTTCCCCTTTCTTTGAAAAACACGAATTGCTTCGATCGATGAGTGACAAACACCCTTGCTAATGCCGACCATGTCTATCTTTATAGTAAACCAAGATGTAGAGAAATAAATTTTCATTTCACAAACATCTTGGAATAAACAGTTCATGTCCCAACTGTTATGGTCCCAGCTGAAATATTTTCGGCTAGGCTGAGGTCAACTTGTCATGGGATATCAGCAGCGGCAGGTAAGGCTGGAGCTATGGTGGGGGATTTGGGGTTTTGCAAACATCCAAGAACATCTAAATGTAATGGTAAACTAATGAAGTAGTCATAGGAGGGGGAAAAATCAATGATGCTTGCAAAATATATAGATATAAGGTGATTTTGGATAAGATAAGAACATGGCACCCCCAACCTATTAATCTTTACAAATAACAAATGTCACAAATAACTTTTATCTCTATCCTTGTACCCAAGCAATTATAACGCCGCAAAACGTGTACACTCAAATAAAGACACTAAAATTTCACATAAAAGTTTACTGTTCCATGGTGCATTATATAGCTAAAAGAAACAAACTAAGAATAAAAATAAACGTTCCTCAGAAGTGTACACCTTCCACTCGAAGAGACCGTGTAGTAGAAGGATGGTTTTGGAGGGAGAGAGGTGGAGAGTGGAAGAGGGGCAGTATCGTATTTTCCTGTTATGCTAGATTGAATTGTTGTATTGTGCTTTGAGGGGACTATTGTAATGGGAAACTCTGACCTTCTATATGCATAGTTGAAGAACTAAAAGATGAAGCTGCAGACATCTGAAGCAGCCATCACTTTAGTTTCTAGCTTGGATATCATCTCATTCTCCTTCACATGCAGCTCCTTGCCTTTGAAATCTTCAGTACCATGAAATACTTTTCGACCACAATCAACCTCTTTTATCAAAGTCTATACTCCCCAGATCTTTTCACAACCCATAAAAACATCCTTAACGAACCCAAACATCTTCGAAGCATGACCATACCCGATGCAGTGAAATTGCATCTCAGTTGTGTTAGTTCTGAAAAAATTTCCTTAGGAAATGAAGTGCATCCGAAGCATGACTCGCAACAATCTCTCGTGATGGACAACACTGCGCTCGCAGAATCAAAAGTTTTACAGACCAAGTTGTATGAATTCTGAAAAGATAATATCCTGGAATATCCAAAACCGCTACACGTCAAAACACGCAATTAGTGAGTTAAAATTATATAAAATAACAACAAATATTCGAATAATTAGCAAAAACTTTTAAGGGTTGTTTTATGAGGTTGGAAAATCTTAATGAAAAGCATAATTAAAGAACATCATCAAATCCAATAAATATAATTAGGAAATTCATTATAGTTAAAGTAATCCATTATCTTTATGATAAAAAGATGCCAGAGATATGATCTAATCTAAATGGGCACGGACGCATAGAACATAGGAACACCATTTATGCATCTTTTTTTTCCTTTTTTCAAACTCTCAAACAAAAAAAATAGTTAAAGAAACTAAACATGATTAGATCTCATCTCAACAACATCAATAAGCCTACTCTAAAGACAGTCCAGTCATCTTTTTTCATTTCCCCTATTTGGCTTTATTTAAACATAAATTTTTAACATTTTTTTTTCTCATTTTTTTTTCAGAGTACTGATGAAGGTATCATAGATTGTGTTGACTTGGAAAAAGATAGCATTTGATCATCCACAATTGAAAGGGCAAAAACCATTGGTATCTAGCTTATACTTTTAATAGCATTGGTATCTAGATTCAGTGATAAAAGCTTTAAAGCTTCTGTTTTGGTCCTAATAGCATAAAAGCATAAAGCTCCCAATAGCTCTGTTTCGGTCCTAATAGAATATCAGTTAAATATCTGAAAAAATTTCCTTAGAAAATAAAGTGCATCTGAAGCATGACTCGCAACAATCTCTCGTGATGGACAACACTGCCATCACAGCATCAAAAGTTCTACTGACCAAGTTGTATGAATTCTGCAAAGATATTATCCTGGAATATCCGGAACCCTTACACATCAAAACATGCAATTAGCGAGTTAAAATTATATAAAATAACAACCAATATTCGAATAATTAGCAAAAACTTTTAAGGGTTGTTTTATGAGGTTGGAAAATCTTAATGAAAAGCATAATTAAAGAACAACATCAAATCCAATAAATATAATTAGGAAATTCATTATAATTAAAGCAATCCATTATCTGTATGATAAAAAGATGTCAGAGATAAGATCTAATCTAAATGGGCCTGGGCGCATAGAACATAGGAACACCATTAATGCATCTTTTTTTTTCCTTTTTTCAAACTCTCAAACAAAAAAAAAAGAGTTAAAGAAACTAAACATGATTAGATATCATCTCAACAACATCAATAAGCCTGCTCTAAAGACAGTCCAGGCATCTTTTTTCATTTCCCCTATTTGGCTCTATTTAAACATAAAATTTTAACATTTTGTTTTCTCATTTTTGGTTCAGAGTACTGATGGTGGTATCATAGATTGTGTTGACTCGGCTAAAGATAGCATTTGATCATCCACAATTGAAAGGGCAAAAACCATTGGTATCTAGCTTATACTTTTAAAAGCACTGGTATCTAGATTCATTGATAAAAGCTTTAAAGCTTCTTTTTTGGTCCTAATAGCATAAAAGCATAAAGCTCCCAATAGCCCTGTTTTAGTCCTAATAGCATATCAGTTAAATAAAAATGCTCTATTTTGGTCCTGAATCATATCAGTTAAATAAAAGATTTAGCTGCTATTAAAGGCAGTTTCTTTTAATAGCTTTAATGCTTCATATATCTAGCTTAGTTTTTGGTGCAGAGTACTGATTATTAAAGGCATATATATATGTTCATAACTTTTATTAAAGGCAGTTGCTTTTAAATAAAAGCTTTAACTGCTATTGAAGGCAGTTGATTATTTTTTAACCATGATTTTGTTTGTGTAGGAACCACCAGATAAACCAAAGGGCCACAATCCAACATGGATGGAAACAAAAGATTATCAACCGTGGTTCATTTGGTCATGATCCTATCACCATTGAAGATGGTTGGCATGTATATATATTCTCTTATTGAACGTGTACAAAAAGATATGGACATGTTTATCTCAAAGTAAAGCCTGACATAAACATGGACAGTGCAATATCTTCTTATTGGTTTCCATGACGAAAAGAGATGGACATGTTTATCTCAAAGTATACTATTGCGAATCACGACATCGATGTTTCTTCTTCGTAAGTGTATATGGTATAAGAATTAGACATATGACTATTAGATAGACTTAAATAGACTTCCATTACCAACAAAGTGGAGGTTTAAAAAACTTTCTCCTTTGTTAATTGCTAAACTATTCAATGAACCATTTACCAATTAAACTAATAGAACTATTCTGATTTACCAATTATACCTTAACAGGGCTGTGAAGAGTTAGATCTTCAAAATGACTCAATCCCTGCAAAAAAATGTAATAACACATGAGCCCCAAAGTTTAGATGTCTTGAAAAATAAATAACAATAAAATAATTCAGATTTATTAAAGCCTAAAACTTGAGATCTATTAATGCCTAAAATCTGAGATCTGCTGTAAATATCTAAAAATATACCAATTACACAAACAAAAAGGCCTAAAATTTTTACAAACTAAGCTTGCACCTAACATTGTTAATTAATTGGAAACATAAAATACAGACATCATACAATATAGGTTGGCTTACCTCTTATTTAACTTTTAATCAGTCAAAATCAAAAGGTAATATGGGCAGAAAAATTGTAAGAAATACATAAAAACATATACTGAAAAAATTTAAATCTATGCATCTTTAAATCTATATACATAAACACATATATGCAACTTAATACGACGAATAAAATGAGGGTACATAACCCCTATCAGGTCAAAACCTTCTACACAACCCCCATTCAACAAATCCCGGACTACCCCCTTCTGGTCAAAACCAACCATCTCTGACCTCAACAGCGCTTGCCAACAGTTTCGACCATAAATCTCAACCCCGCTTGCCAACAACTCCGGCCACAAAGCTCAGCGATTTCCAAATCTCAGCGTCGACAAAGCAACGATTACAAATCTCAACATACCAAACATCTCGAACTCAATCTCAACGAACCACAAAACCGAAAAAATCCTTCTCAAATTTCAGTTTGAAGAAATGAAAATAGAAACCCCGATGGATAAACCAAATTAAGAAAATAAAAGGACAAAAAACCCAAAGTAATAAGTGTTTCAGAGAGAGGGGTCTCGTACCTGTTTCGCTTGGTGTTGGCTATGTTAATTAAAGACCACAAAGAGAGAAGAGTTGATGGTCTCAGCTCTGACCAAGAGAGAGGCGAAGCTGAAAATTAAGTAGGCGATGTTCTTGATGGTCATTTCAAAAAGAGAGTGCAAAGGAAGCTGAAAATTTAAGGGGATGTCAGCTAAAAATTGATCCTTTTCTTTAGCACCATTAAATATAAAATGTTTCCAACGATTAACAATAGTATGTTTTGAGAGAGAGAAGTACCTCCAGTTCTGAAATCGTTAACACGTTGAGAGAGAGGTAGAGAGATGTTGCATTGTGTAAATAGAAAAATAGGGTTTGGCGTGTATGAATGGTTGGATCATTATTGTTTATCGTTGCCAAAGGGAGGGAGAGGGTAAAGTGAAAGGGAGAGGATAAGGTCGGGGATGTTTTGGTAATGATAAGGAGAGAATCAGTGGAAATACAATTATACCCTTCATTTTGAATTTTGAAGGGGAGGGGGAATAAATAATAGTGTATCAAAAGAGAGGGAAATCAATTATTTCAAGGGTAAAAGAGGTAGTACAGAAAAAACTTATAAAGATGACATCATCATTTGATCTTATGACATACATAACTTTTATACTTTATTATATATATATATATATATATATATATATCAATTGAAAATTACTAAAGCACTCGTCTTTAATGGTAGTATCCTATTAACTAAGTCCTGAGTACACATCCTCAAGTAATGACCAACGTGGGTCTATATTCCTACTAACTTGTTAAATACTTATGGTATGACACTACCGAAGAATTAAGTTCGTCTAATTGCATCATCACTATTATCTAACCATGAGTTCCTAACTAAGGAACCTAATGCATCCTTATGGAGTAAATATTTCTTAGACATGCCATTGTAGTCACCTAGTCTCCACGGTTGACTTTAAAAAATCTTCATATATAAGCAATGGATGAAATTTATCTTTATTGAACCTCAAAAGGCTTTTCACATCATAAAAAGTTGACACAAGTGCATCTCACACTAAAGACCACGGTGTTGCTACTAAAGGTTTCATAGACACTCGTAAGTTACAAACATGTCTAAATCAGATGCACTGAGAGAGATTAATCGCAACTAACTTGTCCAATTGTTACTTAGCAATAACTTGCTCTTCGTGCTAATCTCCTTAACTCCATCGTTGAGAACAAGAATATAAACCATCAACTGTCTGGAGTGACCAACCCAAAACTAGCACTGACATCAAAAGACACTCTCTCGACCTCAACACATCACTCTCGAAAGGAACCTTTGTTTTATTTTTAATCCCCCGATCTGGATTTATGGGTTACTCGCAGGTCAACCCGGTTCGGCACGAACGTTTGGTGTGAAGTGCAATAAGACAACCTAAATAATTTTTCTAGTCTTGTTTTATTTAATTAACTTTTTACTTGTTTAGTATTCAATTTCGATTCATATCAAGCTATGTGGGGGACCCATGGGAAGCATCCCAAGAGTCCGAGCATTCAGATATAGTAACGTAAAATAAAAGGATACATACCAATAAAACACTCTCAAAATACGAAACCCCACACAACCTGTCGTAACGAAGAAGGGGGAATAAGCCGAATGCCTAGTGGAAAATAAAACAATGCAATATAAAATCGAACGACAGAAAGGAGACTCTAACACGTTATACCTACGTGCACATGCAATTACCACATATATCTGTAAATATACATACATCAATGCATGAAACCGTTTTTATTCCAAAATGGTACTTGTTCCGATTAAATCACATTAACCCTATATAGAGACCCTTTTTGCTTAACTTACTAATTTTCCCTATTTAACGCACCCGGTTAAATACCTGAACAAAGTACCATATTGTTAGAGAGAATACTTCTTTTACCGAAATCATCCATTTACTCACACTGAATTTACCTTAGTATTTTCCTTAAAAATAACCATTTAACACACGCACGCACAGTATTAGAAAATACCTATTTTCCATTGAAAGCCTTTCATAAATACACACTTGTGTTAGTTTTGGATTAAAACCTCATTAGGTTGCTTAATTACCCATTTAATCGCTTCACTTTACCATTTCTTCATATTACGTGGACATTATTCAGTTTATCATATTACTTGTCCACATTATCTTTTAACTAGAACATTTATCAATTTCATTCAAGTTAGGTTGTGTTTTATTATATTCACAACACAACCCATTTCTTTACCATGTTCTATTATCGTTTTTCTCAGAATTCTCCAAATAATCGTGTGCTTTAACGGGCTTCACACCGCCAGCTACGCTATTATAGGCTCTAGTCAGTGTTTTGGGTATTTCATCCTATGGCTCTGAGACCATATTAATTATTTTTCGATCTCATAGAAGTTCATGTTAGTTTGTTTTAACATTTTTGAAATGTACACATTATTCCACTTTTATAGGCCGAAGCCAAAATTTGGGAATTTCACCCCTACTTGTGTTAACACCTTGAAAATCTCCATCCTTTACTCATTTGCATTGAATTTACCCCCAAAACAACTTTCATTTAGGACCATTTGCGTAACAAATTTTCGAATATTATTATTTCATAAAAATGTTCCACTTTACATAAAATCATCATTTTACCCCTTTATTTCCAAACTCATCTTTTCCTCCATTTGCACGAGTGTCGATTTCCCAAACATTATTAAGTCATACACACCAACTTATTGAATGTTTTTACTCATTAACACTATAATACTCTTTGGAGTTAACACACTTTTCAAGTTGAAAATATCTTTATTTCATTACTTTCTTTACTAAGGAAACCATTTGACACTTTGAAGACTACTTTGTAAGAAAACACCATTTTCCCTTTATTTTCACATGTAGTCTTAAAATACTCACTTATCACATTTTTCACACTTATTCACATACTTCAAAGACTGAAATTTCAATTTTCTTTATTCTTGTCAAAACCCTTTAGACCCATTATTAAACTTGTCTATATGCTCATTATCAAATTACAACAAGTTCATATACATAGGGAGAGGGATTTTAAGTCCCAAAATCCCATTAAATGGGTTTAACACATGGTTCATCCTAGAAATTTTACAATATTTATAAACATATGACTTTCAAGATAAAATGAATCTTGTTTCTTCAAAACTTGAATAAATGTCTATTTTTAGAAAAAAAAAATTTACAAGAAAACTTTGAGACATTTGTTCATAAAGTATCTTTAGCATGGTAAATGCCATTTTAAACATTTTATTTCATAAAATGTTTAAATACCAAATTTTCTTGAAATATATCCTTTATAAACCATTTTAAACAAATCAATATGAAATAACCCTCTTAAATCGTATATGCATTCTACTCTTACAAACTCTAACTACAAGACCAATATTATGGAAATTAGAGTTTTTAAGCTAAATAGTAGAATTTTCCACCTCAAAGAAGCTCCAATAATTGTAGGATGAAGGTAGAAGAAGATGGTAACCTCCCGCCTCCTAAAGTGTCCTTAAAGAGGTTGCATAGCTCCACTAAGCTTGCACCTTGAAAGCTCTATTAAAATACCCTTTAAACCCCATAATTTCTTCTTCATCTTCATTCCAAAATCCCCCAATAAGATCTTCCAAAATCTGTAACTTTGTTTAACAATGGTGTAGATGGGTTTTATAAGCTTAAGTATGGTGGAAAAGGTTTAGACTATCGTGGTTTTGGGCGTAGGGATGGTGGTTCTAGGGTGGTGTATGGTGGGTAGTGGAGGAGGATCTCCAAGAGCTAAGAGAGAGAGAGATAGAGAGAGAGAGAGAGAGGCAAAATTTGATTGGGTTGCTCAAATAAGCCAAAACCCACATGAGCCCCTGAGAGGTCGACAACTCAACCAATCCGACGATCCACGTCGCGACAACATATTAAAATGTTCATAATTTTTATTAATTTCTTTCAGACGTTCAAAGGACTTTGGACCTCATTCGAATGAGATACCCTCTCCTTTGAATAAGAGTTCTAATAAGAGTAAAACTTAGGCTATAAACAGGACAAACACCAACTCGTTTGAAAAGGAAGCTACCCCTCGTTCGAACTTCAACGCACCTTATTCGAACGAGGGTGTTCCAATGAGATTCCAGATAATGATGGAAATCATTCAAGTCCTTGTCATTAGATGATCATTCGAACCTTGTTCAAATGATAGGACTTTGCTCGTTTAAATGACGTTGCCATTCGTTCGAATGATAACCATAATTCCAAATAACAACTCTGAGCCATACTAATATAATTTAATCTCACCATGGCCACTACATTACCCAAATTTATCCCAATATCCATCTTACCAACTCTAAAGTACAAATGGGTCATACCAAATTTCCAAATCACATGGGCACGGTCGAAATCGCGGGGGCGGGTGTTACACGCCACGTAATGGCTTATCATCTTGATTCCATGTGACTTGGAACCTTTATTAAAAAGGTTAAATGGCTGGTGAGAATTGAACCCGACATCTTTAAGTTCCATTCCATACAATTCTACCATTAAGAAAAGTTTTTTTTATTAACTCCCTCTTCATATTAAATTCATAACCACTTCTCAATCCTTTTCTCTCTTTTTACACTTTAAGCCCAAAACTTTATAATTTCTTCCTTTGACCTCCAAAATTCACCATTTTCCAGGGTACTTGTAAAGATGAAAAATAAAAATAATCAATTAAAATTTAGGGCCATAAAGAACTAAAAAAATAATATTTTACCCATACTAACATTTTAACCCTCGAACTTCATAATTCAATGACTTCAACTCAGAATAAAACCAATTTTTTGAGAAAAAATTATTTTACCCGAATAAACACTTTAAAATTAATTTTAGGACAATAAAGTTTATAAAATTATGGCGGCCTAGATATAGGTATAAAATATACAAAATTATGCACTCATTAAGTTCCCCCAAACCTAAACTTTGTTTGTCCTCGAGTAAAAGTAAAATTAAAAAAAAAACTAACTCACTTTTGTAGGAATCACGAAACCACCTAGCAAGTGTAATAAGATGTTGAACCCTAAGGTTATCCTAGTGCACAAGATTTGTCATATGAGGGTATGTAGTGAATATATCCACAATGTTTAAAAATTGGACTAAATATAAAAAAGACAAAAAGGCAATATTACTAATTCTTAAGATAAGCTTCATAAATATAGTAAAATTTCATTTCTCAATCTCAAGTTATCGTATTTGTGTGCTTAGCCAATATAACTGTCCATTTCCAAAGATTTTATCATTACGCTTCTTATTCAAAAGTTCATTATGATTTTAAATATCACGTGATGCACCCATAATGGAACACTCAAAAATTACGTTTTTCTTTCGGCATATGTAAATAAAAGAGTAAATTTTATGAGAAAATTTTAAATATACATAATGAAAAATGGATTTTTCTTTGATAGATGAATATGATCTCATGAATGAAAAATATATTACTATTTTATAAACTTTAAATCATACCATAGATCCTGTTTATCTTCTCTCCACACTATAACTAGCTTCACTTGAGATTAATTAGAACTTTTTTTGGTTGTATTGTTGGCTCAGGTTTTTACTACAAAGAATGGCTTTTGGATTTCAAAATTTTCTGAGAATATATAGGTTTTTGGTATTTTAACTTTATAGGTATTTTTTTCGACCTCCATTTTTCTTTTTCTTTTTCTTTTTTGAACTCACATATTCTTTTTCCTTTCCTTTTCCATTTCTTTCTTTATTTCCCTTCTTTCTTTCTTTCTTTCTTTCTTTCTTTCTTTTATTTTCGAGCATCATTCTTGCATACTTCCTTTTTTGTCATTTTTTCTATTATGAGTCTACTATAATATTATCAGGAAATGGGTGTGGATTCATTTCATTGGCTTTGAACTCTTCCTAGGAATTAGGTAGGATGATAGGTCTTCAATAGAAGCTTAATTTTTTCTATTCGAATCAAATGGGCTTGCAATGGAATAATCTAAAAAAAGTCGGATTAGACTTAATTTGAGGCTTTTAAAATGATGGTCTAATCTCATTTCTCATGTTTAGTTAAGTTAATATATTTTTAATAGAAGAGGGACATAACACCCACATATATTATTAAATTTAGAAGAAAAAGTTTCTCCTAATCGGTATAGATAAGCTCAAATAAAAAGAAACATAGCCCATCGTTGAGCCCAATAAGTTGGCTAGAAGGCTAGAAATTCGGGGATTTATAAGAAACCCCATTACAAGAGATAAAGAGGAATGGAAGGAAAGAAATTTTGGATTTTAAAGAAATTTTGGATTTTATAATAATCACATTACAAATTTAGAAAGACCTAATTTTTGGAAGACCTAATTTATCAAGCATAAGAAGACCTTCAGTTATACCAGGGAGAGATGAAAATTTGAAGTAAATAATAGAGTCAAAGCTTGAAAGAAATTCTACCACAGTGTTGGTTTCCCTCCAATTATGAGTAATTTGACAGCTCTACCTAAGCATTACGGTTTGGGAGTTCGACACCGTGTTGCTAACCTTCCAAGGAAGTTTTCATTTTGAATCAACCATATTCACAACTTCCTTGGACTTAGATTCAATGATCAATCTATTGATTACCAAAGGAAAGAAATAGATAATCCCTTTTCCAATGCCCAGACTTCTACAAATAAATTTGTTTAAAAACCAAGAGTTGAAGAATAACCTGCTATGAAGTTGCCTTGATGATATTTAATAACTCCACCATCTCCACTAAAACCTAGATTACCTTTAGAGGCCCCATCCATATATAGTTTAAAGCAACCAATCATAGGTTTAGACCATTTATGATGATGAATTGCTTTGTGACCTCCTTATGTTTGAGATTGTAGTAATTGTGTATTCATGAATCTTCTCTATAAGAATATATACTAAAAACATGTTTTTGAGAAATATGTATAATCAGATCTTCAACATTATTAATTATCACCAAGTGGTTCATTTGCATACCATCAAAATTAGTTCTGTTTCTATCTTTCCATATTTCATATAGAGAAACTATAAGGATTGAAGGGAATTAATAATATCAAAATATTCTTCCTTGGAATATTGATCCACCAAGACATAAGCAATTAGTTAATTGAATTGAGGTCTAAATTCAAAGAATGTTTATTACCAAAGTTATCCCAGGCAAGTCTAGCACAGAGACTTTGCAAGAAGAGGTGATTTATAGATTTATTTTGCTTGCCACGACTACACTTCGAAGCCATTATAATCCTAATTTTTTTGGATTTCTTCATTAAGGAGAATGAACTTGTGTAATAATTTCCACACAAATATAGGTATTTCAAGAGGTCAATAATTATTCCAAATCAGCTTCCAATTATAGGAAGAGGGAAGGGTTATTCTAAAAACCTCATTAGTCAATTTAAAAAAAAATCACATGTATTTGCAAAAGACCAAATCCATTTACACCTTACTTAATTAAGTACTCAAATCTCAAATCTTTAACAACTCTGATTATTTTTAAAGGGTGAGAAGCTTAACCTCCATTATGGATTCTATCTTTGTATTTGGAGAGCATAAATTTTAGACCATATTCCCTTTCTTATAGATAGATTCCAAAGTAAATTTGAAATTATGGCTTTAGGAACATCAACTAAGCTTCTACAGTTGATACGACTTTCAAATACTATCTTGCAAACTTTTTCCCAATTGATCCATTGGTATTTTATGACTTCTTGGCATCCACTCCAGAAATATTTAGAAAATAAAATATGATTTCTTTTGATCAATGCTTTTGGAATATTTAGGGCTACAATGAGAGTGAGCTTTTGATCTTAATGGATTATTTATAGAATTAAATGTCCAACACACAATTCTAAATTTTATCTTTTTATCCTAAGACAAGAATCTAGGTGATAAAGCAGATAAATTAAAGCATGCAAATAGACAAGACAATATGAGGAAAAAACCCTTGCGGGTAAAACCTTTTTTCAATAAGAAATTTAAAGTTTTACAAGACACTACTTACAAAATCTATAAAGAATACGACTCTATCCTGAGTCGTCCATATGTGGCGGTCCACTATCGGTATCCACCTATCAACTTCTATCTTCCTTCAGCAGTGATCCCCGTGAGAACCACAAGGGCATCAATGAATAAGATCTCTCCACAAGATTAACTTAAATATGAAACTATTTAGTGTTTAAAAGGTGTTTTAGTCGTAAATAAGGTGAGAACTTTTGCACCAGGTATGCCGAAATCATTTCTACAAAAGTATCCTTCAAAATAGGTATTTATATGAAAGGCTCAAATTTAAGGCATCGACACTTGATCAAATGAAAACTAGGCTCGTTTGAACGAGAATAGCATCTTGTTAGAACGAAAGCAAGTCCATTCAAACGACATTGCTATCTCATTAGAACAAGCTTCAAACGATGCAAAATAGTATGCGCTTGTTCGATCGAAGTAAACTTCAAACGTGACTTCGAACGAAAATGAAATCTTGTTAGAATGAGAGTCCCATCTCATTTGAACGAGATGCACAAACTTTGAAAATTTTTAAATATAGAAAATTGACTCGATAGTTTAGATAAAAACACCTCCCAATTATAAATGTGAATAAATTCAAAATCCTAAATTATTTTATACCTTCATAATGTGGAGATCATCTTTAATTTGGAGAAGATGAATATATGGTTCTTCGTGATGGTTCGAATCAAATGATAACGGGATACACCAAAAACTATGTTAGCCTAAGCTGTGAGAAAATGATAGAAATTGTGCTTTTACATATCTCCCCCTTTTTGGCTATTCCGGTACAAACATAAAACCGAAATCCAAATTATAATGAAATCCCCTAAGACAAAAACTATATCTTAATACCCTCCCAAACCCTAAAATGGACAGGTACAAGAATAATGGTGTGTTCAAAATTGTAATACCTCGTAATTTTTAAGATTTTTAAAACAAGGGTTTAATTAAAATTTAAATATGGGAAATTTAATTGATAATTATTTCAGATTAAAATAAAGATTAACTAGCAAGATAAGGGTTAGTTTTTATTGATTATAATAATATTGAATATTACTAAGCGAATAAAGTAATATAATTGTGAATTTATGAGAATTGTCACGAGTGAGAATTACGACATTACGGTAGTTAAGTCGGGACGCACATGTGAGTCATGTTGGGACTAAATTAATGGAATAAAAAGTAAATTATTTATAAGTCACCCAAATGGTCATATCAAATTTATTTTGGGTCCTCGGACAGTTTTATGCCAAATCGGCATCCCGAGAGGGCGTTTTGGTAATTTGTATTTTTGGAGTATAATTAATGACGAAAATTAAAGGAATATAATATCATGTACGTGGGTTAGATTAGGGTTATTAGTGTTAGACACAGAGAGGCCAAAAGGAGGAAGGAGGATGAGAGGGTTCTAGAATTAGAACCACCACCAGTGCACCTTTTACACCACGAAGACCACCACCGTGTAGAACGGAGAGCGAGGATCGCAACCATACCAACTACATCAATGGATCATACCTTCTTTTGTGAGGCAAGTGTTTAATTCTTGTTGTCTTTTAGCTATAATTATGTTCATGTTAGTGTAGGTATTAAAAACCCTTGAATTATATCTGAATTTGATGAAAAGTTGATGATTACATGATAAATTAGGACTAAATTAATATGGAATTGATTCATTCATGTAGTTAGAGGAATAACAACGAATTTATGATGGATATTGATGATTAAATCTGGGATTAGAATGCTTGAATTAAAATTTTGAAAAATTAGGGTTAATTTTCATTGATTTGGGGATTTTCAGAATTTATCAAGTTTTATGCATGATTAAATGATCCTAGGTCGTTAGAAATCATCCCTATATGTTGGAATAATGATTTCAATTGATTTTTGGGAGTTTGGGAGCAATCAATAGAGGTTTTTTGGATACACAATGGTGGAAAATGCAACTGTTAGAGATTGAAGACGAAACAGCCCCAGGTCATGCGAAGCCTCATTTTTACGAGATGGATTATCACTCAAAGAGGTCGTTCGAACGACCTGCTATCTCGTTCAAATGAGAAGCAGTTTCATTCGAACGACATGTCAAGATTTTTGGAAATTTCTTTTGGTTCCAATTTGGGCAGCATAGTTAATTCGAGTTAGATTAAATAATGTACGACGAATTTCAGTATAGCGCGGAATTATTAGAGTTTCATTTGGGTATAAAGCTTTAAGGTACTTGGAGCGACGAATTATCATTGAGGATTACGAGCGCAGAATTAATAAATATATTGTAACTAGTGATGAGAATAAATACTACGTATGAGCTAAAATATTTGGGTTGTGTATATACCTAATAACCTTGATGGATTGTGTGATTACCTATAATGCTAATTATTCTATGTATGACATACCTGCCATAATTTCTATCACCGGGGGGGGGGGGGGTCTTAAATAGAGGACAAACTTATCTTGACGAGGCTTCGGGGGGATTTAGATTGGTGCCTCAGAACACAAAACCTAGGTATGGGCTATCTATGAGAATGATAGTGATGACGATTATATGTGTGCGTAGGTATGTGCCTAACCCATAGGCTTGGAACTATGTTTGCCTCCAATGTGTGTGATTTGTATTAATATGGTTCTAGAGTGATTCGAAACTCGTAATCCTTATGTACGTGATGGACCGAGATTTGATAGCAGAGTATGTACGCACCGCAGGTTTAGCCTTTTGGGGTGATGTATTAGTATATATGTTATGATAGTAATATACATATGTACACTTGTGATTGTTATTACGTGTTGCTTTATAAATGAAAAAGATTACGTCATATAATATTATTTAAGAATGTGGACACTTAAATTATTAATGAGGTACTTGAGCTCGATTGATTAATAATGGAAATGCAAGAATGTATTATTCGGGTAGTATGGGTGGGCATAATGACATAGATGCCATAGTAAGATTCTTAATTTAAAATAGTTAAGTGTGATAGCATATCTAGTATGATTTAGAAGTATACGTTAGGCGTGCACAATAGTTGAAAGGTGAGAATCTCAAGTGAGTGCTCGAAAAACTAACATGCACATAATATTTGCTTTAATGCAATTTTTAAATACTTGCTAAATTGTTTTAAAATATTTTACAATCGAGCTCTGACCCGTCTCTTGCAAAATATCTTTTTCTTGTGAAATTATTTTTAGGTGTCTAGCCACAGGGGCGCCAATCTTAGACCATTGGATATTTTGACGTGCTACATCTATTGTGGGAGTTGCAGCTCCTCGTAATTAGAGGCCTCCACATCTAGGACTTCACTTCTTTGATTTAGGCTTCCCAGTTAGAGCATCTGTTGCCCATCTTCATTTTTATTTATGTTAGATAGATATTGTACTCATTTCATTTCAATATTTCAGTCTCAGTTGGATTTGGAATTATTAAGATTGATGGTTTGAATTTTATTAATTGGTATGATTATGTCAGCTTTATCATATTCAGTTAGATGGTGTTTCATCCGTAAATTGTTTACTCATAAGAATAATGAATGTGTTGAATGGTTTAAATTAATTGACATTAACTATTGGACACAATGTTTTGACACTAGCTTAGTTAATTATTAGGTAATTAATAAAATAAATGTTTTCAATAGTGATGCTAATACTGAACCAACTGGATACTTTAATTTAATTTAATAGAGGACTGATCACCCGATATTCAATTAGGCGGGGTGTCACAAAAATTATGTCTTCAAATCTCCACTTCTACTTTGTCTTCTCTTCGTCACTTTGTCTTCATTGAGTGTAATGCTAATATAAGCTTTCAAAAGTACCAACACATGAAATAAAGCAAATACTCATGATGCATCGAGTTTGACATATAAATAAAATTCAACTCCCCCGTAATTTGTTCTCTCCCTTTTATTTTGTTCGAAATAGATAAGGAGTAGAAACTAATCATGAAATGAAAAACATCACAAACAAGAATAAGATATCATTACAAAAATATAAGAATGAGTAACATGGAATGATAATCTCAAAGGCTCCACACACTATTTTTGAAATTTTCCAAATTTTTCAAGTATAAAATTTTTAACAAATACAACACACCATGGAGAAACACGAAAATACCTGAATCATGGAAACGAAATTTAGGGGTATGAACATATTCTATAGGTTAATCAACGTAGACAAACATAACATGTATGCATGAAGGAATGAAACACCACTAACGAAAGACCTCAAAGTCTACCTTAGGTGTAAAATTGGTGAACTCAAGTGAAATTGACTTAACCTAACCAACTAATCAAGATCGAAATTGATTTTCACACCAATAATTCCCAAAACTATGTAATACTTTACGAGATTTTTATAGGACATGCAAACCCTTTAATCTTTGACTTAACTCCCTCGAATCTCACATATTGATTTTTTTTCTCTCAATTCTTTTTGAAGAAATTAATGCTCATATGTAGCGAAGCATTATGTTCTTAGAAACTGGCCTGGCACTTCTTTTATTTTTATGTGCCTTTAATATTTTAGGCTATTTTCTTTTGTAAATGGGGGCTTTTCAGGCAAATTCGATCTATCTTTCACAGCCCGACTCCATTGCATAAAATATACCAAAATTATTGAACAAAATTATTTTTTATTTTTTTTCAATCCGAGCAATGGTTCTTACATGCGCTACTTTTACTATCCCATTTTTCACATCTGGGTAGTTTTAAAAGTAGGATTGAGATGAAAACACTACAATCGAGTATCTAGAAAAGTCATCGACTATCATGAGAATGTATCTCTTTCCACCTACGCTCTCCGACCAAGTAAGATCCATAAGATCCATGTGAATCAACTCCAAAACACAGGAGGTGGTAGTGGTATTCAACTTTCGATGGAGACTTAGGATTTTTTTACCTTGTTGTCAAAGTCCACAAATTGAGGAAGTTGGTTTCCCAAGTGATGGTAAGCCACGAACTAGGTCCTTTTTCACTAATATATCAAGATCCTTAAAGTTCGCATGACCTAGCCATTGATGCCAAAGGTCCATAGAGGAAACCATGGAACTGTTGCATACAAAATAGGACTTAGTCACAATCCCATAACAATTATCTTCCATCCCCATAACTTGTAGTGTAAGTTTAGCAGATTGATCATAAACACTGCCTTCGAACCTGTCAAACTTTACCATAAAGTTTGTGTTGTGCACTTGGCTTATGATAATCAAGTTCTCTTATAACCCTTTTATGTACAACACATTATCTCTCTTAGGAAATTCGAGTATATCAACACTTCCACATCCTAAAAAGCTAGATCGACTCCCATCACCAAAGGTGAATTTTCCTTCCTTGCGATCCTCAAGGTGGGTAAAAAATGATACGTCACCTATCACGTGCCTAAAACACCCACTATTAAACTACCATTGGAAAGTTTTTGAGCCTTGAGAGAACATGAATAACAAGGGATTTGTCATCTCACTTAGGTACCCAAGTGGATGTAAGCTTTTGTTTGCCTTTATTGTTATCGACTCTAGTCTGAATGTTAGAAGCGTTCTCAAACGGCAAAGACACATATTCAACTTGCTTTGTAAGATTAGAAAAGTTGCTATACTGGTGTACGGGAGTATGTGTAATACTAGTTCCACCTAATTTATAGCCAAACTCTCAAAGGTGACCTCTTATTTTGAAAAAGGTGAAAACATAGACAGGTTTGGGTCTACCTTGGTTTGCTTTTCAAGGTGGAACTCTTATAGGTGGGTTAGGTCGCCTAGGTGGATTTGGTCGAGGGCCATAATGGTCCATCACAAACTCGGGAACAGGATCGGTAATGGCATGGTAAGTAGATCAACCATCATAACCTATTCCATTTTCTTGACGTTTCCTAAAGCGGGGTCGAGGATCATCTTGCCTACCTTTTTAGATTTATCCTCGCTAGTTACCTTGACCTCCCAGGAACATTAGAGATCTTTCTCGAGTTGGGATACAAGGGCTTTAAGTTTCTCACGAGTCTATATGGATTCTTGGAGATCTCTCGTAAGACTAGCAACCTTATTGGTCAGGTACCCATTCTCTCCTTCAACTAAATAAACTCTCTCCCCCAAAGCTTTTCTCACCAAGGACTAACTCTCTCTTGCCTCTCTCAACTCTTTCTCTAAAGCTAAAACTCTCATAGATAACCCTTTATTTTGTTTCTTTATTTTAAAACACTCAGTATAGAGATCGACATTGGCGCGCTGAAGGTCACTTTCACTCTCACTTGAAGCATTCTCTCCCTCACTCTCCTCGAAATTACTAGACTCACTTTCGAGGTGTTCATGTTTAGTATCTTCCTCATCATCGTGAGGTGCACTAGATGTACTAACATGACTAGCCATGAATGTAGTGAAGTTACATTCGTACGACGATTCTTCTACCGAACTCATTGACGACCTCGTTATTGCTAAGGGTGATGTTTAAGGCAACTTTGCCTTCCCTTGACGTTTTAACCTAGTCGGAAACTCGTGAGCTTTGTGAACCTTTCCCTCACACTGATAACATCTCTTCTCATATTTCTTTGGGATATCTTTCTTTTCTTTTTCAAAATTTTTCTTGCCCGATTTAAATTTTTTATCTTTCTCAAAACTTTTCTTATCTTTGGAAGTATTTTGCTTTTTAAGTTTGAGAAATTTCTTGAATTTTTTAACAAAAATCATCTAAATTATAATCAAACTCTGAATCGAATGATGTTTCCTCTCTCTTTTTAGACACATCGTATCTCTTTTTAGATTGGTCTTTAAGTGCAACCCCCTTATCCTTATGCTTAACTATTTGAGGGAACATATATATCCCATATGTTTGAAGATCTCTTACAAGTGCTTCTAACCTAAGAATGCCTAAAATCCCTAACGCATTAAGAATGGTAACCTTAGGAATAAAGCGAGAGGGAAACGATCTCAATATTTTCTTAACTACAAACGTCTCAGGTATTTTCTCATCTAAATTGAAACTCGAGTTAACTATGTCGGATAGTCGTGCATAAAAATCATTGAAAGATTTAGAAACATTGTAATTGTTTCAAATTATGTGGTGAGATTCTGCAGCTTCGAGCTTTAATAGCATTGGTACCCTCGTGAGTGAGCTAGAGGGTATCCTAAGTTTTTGTAGACGTGGTGCGTGTCATTATGCTATAAAACTCATGAGGGGTGACGACTCCCGAGATGGCACCCAATTTGTGAGAATTAGAATTTCACCACTTACATTCGTCCTCTGTCCATTGTGAGACAGGTTTACGGCCGATAACATTATCAACTGTAACAGTCGGAGGAGTCCACCCTCTTTCACATACTACCCAAACACATTCATCTATTGCCTTTAAAGCATACCTCATCCTAGCCTTGCAGTATGCATAATTTTTACCATTAAAGATAGGAACTCGATTATAAAAATTCTCCATTAAAATTCAACTTTTCAAAGATTAAAAAAATTTCAAAAAATTTATGTGAAAGAGTAAAAAAAAAATTCGAAAAAGATCACAAAGTAAATTTGTGCAATAATCTCTGATAACAACTTGAGATTGTGCTTGCGATCTTAAGAGATTATGTAATACCCTGTATTTTTATGACTTTTAATTTTGGGGATTTATTAAATTTAATTAGAGATATTAATTTAATATTAATCCGAAAAATCATTTAGATACTTACTAGCGTGATGAGAGTTAGTAATTATTTTGTTGTAAGTTACTTTATGGGTAAAGTAAGTGGTGTAATTAAATTTAGTAAAATTATCATGAGAATCTAATTTGATAATTTTGGAAATTTATCGGGATGCGCTGGTGTCGTGTCGGAATTAAATTCGAACTATTAAAAGTGAATAAATTATAAGTCACCTGTATGGTCATTTTGAGTGCGTTAATGTGTACGGAAGGATCAAGATAGTCAAAATAATGTACCCGGGGGTTTAGTTTGCATCTCGGGGCTTTTTGAGGCCTAATTAACATCCCGGGAGGGCGTTTTGGACATTTTACATTTTTGGGCATGAAAACTCAAGAAATTTCTAAGACTATATCAGATGGTAGGAGTAATATTCTGGGGTTAGAACATCCATAAACTAAAGACGTCCTTTGGAGAGGAAGAGGAGAATCTTTCCAAGGAGTTCTATGCCAATAACTCCACCGTTTGCACCGCCGTCGCCGACAAACTTTAGATCGCGTAATGAGGATCACAACCACACCAATCTCTCCACAAATCTGAGTCAAGAATTCTCAGGCAAGTATTTATCTTTCTCTATTTCAGTTAATGCTTCAATAATATTAGCCCAGGATTGATTAGGACTAGTTCTTGTGAAAGAAAAACTTATTTTGGAGAATTGAATTCGCATGATATATAGGAAATAGATGTATTCTGGAAATCAAATTCACGTGTAGAGATTGAACCACGAAATTACAGTAAATTAGGAGTATGAAATCTGGGAAAAGAATGGGAAGAAACTGAACAAAGAAAATATTAATGTTCTTAATATTTTTATGGATTGTGCCCCATTTGATTCGTTATATATGATGAAAATTGCCTTACGTAGAATACCACTTATTTGTGAATATAACAATTACAGTATAAATTTTTAGGAGTTTGGAAGTAAAAAATATTGGTTTGGATGATTTTGGAAGAAGAAACCCGTAACTGGAAATTCTGCAGGTTCACCATACCTGCTTGATCAATCGATCGACCTAAGATCATCGATCGATCGAACCCCTGCCATAGATCGATCGACCCCTCCTGGCAGACTTATACTTTCCTTTTTAAATGATTAATTTCAATTAAGTGAGTTGTAATCTTTGGACATTTCTATTAAAACATGTTGGGATGTAAAAAAGACCAGTAGGACTTTATAAAAATGGAACCTTTAATGTAAGACGAGATTAACATTTAACGGAGGTGTTTTACACATAAGGGACAATGGGAACATGTGTTAAAGGGTGATACTCGTAAGGGAGTTACGTCGTAAAGTAAAAGACTACCTACTGAAATTTCACTTATGAAGATAGGGTTTCACGAGTGTTACGAAATAAGTCAGAATAATCCCATAAATAAGAATAAAAGAGAAAACCATTACGGGATAATCATATAATGTGCAATAAGAATAAATATCATAAGTATGGGTCGTGAGAGTGTACCTAAATTTGATATGGGAATGGTAGTATACATATATGACTGTGTTTATGCATATACTATATATGTGTGAAAATCATGCCTGCGCTACTTGCTATCCCTGAGGTTATCGCGCTGGGACAGTCTTATCTCGATGGGGCCTTTATGGTGGATATTGACTCGTACCCTAGAACATAGGAATCCTTGGTACAGGATATCGGATCAATAGTCAGACGGTCCTAAGAGACGTGAGGGTATGTGCTGACCCCTTAGTGACTTGGAACTATGCTTCTCCTCAATTTGTAGGTGTTTTGTGTTAATACAGTTCGAGAGTGATTTCGAACTAGTATTTCCCTTAGTACTAGTGATACGGGGACTGGATAGCAGAGTATGCCATCACCATAAATTTTATGTGGGGTGCCGTTATTATATATATATATTATGTGAGTAGTTAATATATATATATATATATATATATATCTTCAAACTGGAAATTTGGGAACTACCTACTGTGATTAAAGGTAGGTAAGTAATGAATAATTAATTCAACTTGGGTATAAGTTTTTGAAAGTTTTAAGGCGATACTGAGAAACTTAATAATGAAATGAGGCTTATGTGAGAACCTTGCTTTTTAATAAAAATTAACTTCCTTAACATTTGAGAATGTCAGCATGGAATCTTGTGAGTAACATAAGATAATCTAATCTATTGGGAGTATTAGTGCGATAGGTGTGCACATTAGAAGAGAGGTGAGAATTTCTCAAGAGAGTTATGCACTAATATGATTGTTGCATTAGCCGGTAAGCATTTTAAATACTTGCTAAACTAATTTTAAACTGTTTCACAATCGGGATCTGACCCGTTTCCTATTTTCTCTTCTCTCTTGTATATATATATGTATATATTACAGGTGCCCAGCCACATGGGCATCTTGCATATGATCCTTTGGAAGGAACGCGTTGCAGCTTAGGTGGGAGTTGCAGGCCTTTTGCTTATACGACCTCATTATTGATTCTACTTCTAGCTCTATTTTATCCAGTTGGGCATGTGTCGCCCTTTTCCATTATTCAGTTGTTTTTATCAGAGATTGTGATTCGTTTATTTCCAGTATTTATACTTTGGGATTATTACTTCCAGGATGTTTTCCATAAAGTTTTAAAGTTCAAATTAACTAGTTGGATGCTTAATTGTTTGGATTATATGTTCTAGTATAGTTGTTGTGTAATTGTTAAACTATGGATTATGTAAGGTTTTAAATATTGGTTTTAAATTAAATTTGGAAATTGAAGTCTAAAATTGGTTTTGTCACTTATCTTAATTATTTAGGGTGTTTAAATGGGAAAAGTTACTTTTGTGACAGTGATGCTAAGAATGAACCAACCGTTCACCTTGGTTATAATTTAATAAAGGACTGATCACCTGGTATTTAATTAGGCGGGGTGTCACGGATTATTTATATAATTAAAAGTCCAACACACAATTCCAAATTTTATCTTTTTATCCTGAGACAAGAATCTAGGTGATAAAGCAAATAAATTAAAGCATGCAAATAAACAAGGTAATATGAGGAAAACCCCTTGATGGTAAAACCTTTTTCAGTCTTCACTTTAGAGTTTTACAAGACACTACTTACAAAACCTCTAAAGAATACGGCTCTTTTCGGAGTCATCCACAGGTGGTGGTTCACCCTCGGTATCCACCGATCAACGTTTATCTTTCTTCAGCAGTGATCCCCTCGAGAACTTCAAGTTATGAAATGAAGAAGATCTCTCCACAAGATTAACTTAGATATGAAACAATTTAGGGTTTCAAATAGATTCACATATATATTTGGGAGTGATGATTTGTGAATCAAAAAGTGTTTTAGAACTATATATAGTGAGAAATTTTGCACTAGGTATGCAGAAATCATTTTTGCAAAATTCTGTTTTAAAATCCATTCGAAACAGGTATTTATATGAAAGGCTCAAAATTCGAGGATGCAACACTCGTTCGAACAAAAACTTGGTTCGTTCTAATGAGAAAAGCATATCCTTAGAATGAAAGCAAGTTTGTTCAAATGACATTGCTATCTCGTTTGAACAAGCTTCAAATGAGCTTCAAACGATGCAAAATAGTACGCCCTCGTTCGATCTTTGATCCAAGGAAACTTCAAATGAGACTTTGAAAAAAAATGAAATCTCGTTAGAATGAGAACCCCAGCTCTCTTGAATGAGATGCGTGAACTTTGAAAAAATTTAAATCAAGAAAATTTCCTCAATTTTTTAAATAAAAATATCTCCCAGTTATAAACATAAATCCTAAATTATTTTATACCTTCATAATGTGGAGTTCATCTTGAATTTGGAGAAGATGGAAATTTGGTTCTTCGTTATGGCTCGAATCAAATGATGACGGGATACACCAAAACTCGTCAGCCTAAGCTATGAGCAAATGATAGAAATTATGCTCTTACATACAATAGTTTAGAAGGGGATGGAAGACAATACTTTTCTAATTAAAATCAATCTGCCAACAGGAGAAAGGAATTTTGATTTCTAACCATTGATTTTACCTCTAATTTTGTCAATCAATTCTGATAAGCAATCTATTTTCATTCTCCCTTCGAACAGGGGGCATCCCAGGTATTTTATTGGGAGAGGTTTATGATGAAGGTTGATGGAATATGCTATAGAATTTATTCTAAGACTCGATATTTTTGAATCCACGATGAAGACACTTTTGGATTTATTCACAAGTTGGCCTGAAGTACTTTCATACAAATCTAGAAATTGAAGAAGATTTGATAAAGACTTTTTTAACCATTGATCAATATAATTACATCATCAGAAAAGATAAGGTGTGAAATAATTTGAGCTCCTCTAGTATGAGAGAATGCTTTAATCACTCTAACACCCATCAGGTTATTCAAACCACTTCTTAGCACTTCAGTAAAAATAATAAAGAGACATGGAGAAATTGGATCTCCTTGACTTAGGCTTATGATGGATTTGAAAAAGCGACTCATTTGACCATAAAAAAGAACTAAGAACTAATTTTTTGAAATCAATTTCCACATCATATCAATGAATGTCTCTATTGATGTAAAAAACTAGATTTGATCTAATTAATTAATCAGAGATAAATATGAATAAAGAAATAAGACAAAGGATTTTTCAAGTGATTCAGCCTTAAGGAAATGGTCTACGTCCACTGTCTTGTATTACTGGTTGTTTTGTTTTGATCTTAAGTATATTTACTTAAGATGGCTTACCCGTTATGAGGGTATTACAATGTATTTATAACCCTTAGGCTGCTCATGTGAATAGACAATACACCGTTATTAAATAGGCATATGTATCGGTACATAATAAGAATATTCATTGAATCTATTATGGTCGTTTAGTCTTCCCAAATAGTTGCTCGGTATTTTGAGTAGCTCATCATGTCAAGCTACTCGGTGTATACAATTATGCTATGTTGGATGACACATGTCTTATCATAACTGGTCCACGTCAGCTGACTAATTTTTGTATCAACAGAAGCCCCCAATATTTCGTAGTTGAGATTGGATGCGAGAGTATGAAATATTATGCCCAAAAGTTTCTTAGGCACACTTTCCTATACCTTTTTTGGTTACAACCCTTCGACACTTGTGAAATTTTCTTCTCAGCATACTAATTTTGAGCACAAAATGGCAAACTTGTAAATATTTAAATTTTTTGGGAACGGTTGGGAACTTATACTTTTTAGCCATCTGAAAAGCAATCGTCGTTATCTGTAATCATTACTTTTCACGTTTTCCAAAGCAGCGTATATAAAGGCGGTAAAAATAGATTATTGTCTACCCTTTTCTATCTAGATTCTCAAATTTTTTGTCTTCTCACTTTTCTTCTTATGACTGTCTTCTCAGTTCATCTGCCTTAGATGATTTCTTGATTTTTTTGTAAGAATTTATGCCTTCTTTCTTCTTTCTTCGATTTAGCCATCACGGTTTACCTTATCGAATCGTTGGATAAGTTCAGATCTGATTTTGGGACTCCTTCTTGTGTTACTTTGGAAGAACTTCCTTGCCCTTATGATTTATTTTCTTTAGCTGTAGGACATTGGTTTCCTTCCATTTTTGTAGATGAATGTGGTTCTTCTTTCCCGCCTAATCCCTTGTGTTTGGAATTTTGCCAATATTTTGATATTGTTCCTGCAAGGATAGTTCCAAATACATGGAGGGTAGTTAATAGCGTACATAAGTTGAATCAAATTCATGGAACTTGTTTAGGGATTCATGAAATACAATAACACCACTTCTTCCTTTATCGCTCAACCTCTTGTTCCTCCCTTGGTGATTGACCTTGAGCAGGCTCCAGCATCCTCTTCATTTATTCAAGAATATTCTCTTGACTTGGGTACTTATATTGCAGACATAATGACAAAGAAAAGGAGAATGGCTGATCTCTTTGCTAAGGTTTCGCCTAGTGCTGATGGGGCGAAGAAAATTAAAGATGATGTCCCAGCTGAAGGGACTAAGAAAAAGGATGTTGCTCCACCTGGTGGAGCAGTCACAACTGCCAAGGATATCAGCAAGAAGCCCCTTGTTGCCCCTAAAGAGGCAGCACATTTGATTGAAAGGGTTTTCCTTATTTAAGAAGAGACAACACCTTTGATTGAAGCTACTCCTTTGAGAATATTGAGAAGGGGTCTTGCTGAGAAGACTGTAGATGCTGCTGCCCAACCTTCTGGGGTTGAGGTACCTTCTTTGAGAGTTAGTGCTCCAGCTCTCATTACCCCTGGTTTGGCCAAGAAATCGATCAGGTCTGGGACTCTTCCTGACTGCCGAGCTGCTGAGACTTCTACTCCTTGGGAGAAGGTTACTGACTTGGCAACCCAACATCTTATATCAGTAAGTGCCATCACACTTCCCATTTTACCTCTTTGTACAATGTTCATATTCTGACTTGGGCTTATTTTATCTTAAAGTTTTTGGTGTATTTTAATAATATCCTGGAGAAGGATGAGGCCATCAAGGCTTCAACTTCATCCAGTGGAGTGGAAGAAGCCCTTGCTGGGTTATCAAAATCTTTGGTGGAATTCCGACAGAAGTACGAGGAGGATAAAACTTATTGGGAAAATATAATCAAGTCCGCTGAAATAGCTAAACAAAAAGATGAGGAAGCTTCCAAATAGGCTGTAAATGTTTCCAAGGAGGCAGAGGAGAAATGCAAGGTTGCTGTTTCAAGCAAGGTGGAAGTTTAAGGCAAGCTTGAAGAGGCTGAATGACGTAAGAAAGACCTTGAGGAGAAGGTAAAGTCTGTCGAAGAGCTTCTAAGGTAAAATACTTTCTCAGAGAGGGTGAAGAGTAGAGCTGCTATGAAGAAGGCCTTTAGCTCTGGCTGGGACAAAGAGTGGAATAAATCTATAACTGCTTCTTCTACCCAAATGGAGTATGAAAGTGTAAAGTTCTTTAGGGATGGATGGACAGCCACTTTGAAAGAGTTGAATGTTGTTGAAGATTCTGAGTTATTTTAGATACACATTCACGGCCTTCCTCCAACTATTGAAGAAGAAGAATATGAAGCTAGATCTGATGAATCTTCTTTAGTAGTTGTATAACAAACACTTATTGCTACTATACCTCAGCCCTCCGAGCAAGTTTAGCAAATAACACCCTCTACCGAGCAACGCCAACTACCCACTGAGCAAACAATTCCTTCCTTGAAGTCAACTGATGATGTTATAGGGAATAAGGATAAGGTGTAAAGTTTTTTGGGTCTTTACTTATTTTATTTTTCTATTTTTCCCTTTTGTGGTAACTTTGGTTGTACCCCCTTTTCTTATGATCAATAAAATGGACTTTGTTATTTATTCTGAGTTTCTCATTCACTTGTTCAATATGGCTATAATGCTGTTGATCTGTTTTCACTTTTCTTTGCTAGTTTATTGTCAGGATGGAACTATTGTCAGATCATGATATAGAGTTGATGAAGAATTGTATGGACTACTTCAAAGCTGGTCGTGCAGATTTCACTAAGGCACAGATGGTTGATATTCTTGGATCTGATGGCTCTGAATTAGCAATCGATGCTCACCAATATTTAAAATGTTTGCTTGATCGGGTCCTGATAAATAATGTGGCTTACTACGAAATGATTGAAGATCTTTAAAGAATGATCGAAGAACTTCATCTGCAACACAAAGAAGCTGATCGGGGTTATGACAAGTTCATTTCAGCCCATAATAAGAGAGAGTGTGCTGAAGCTTCAGATTGAAGATCATAGAAACATCACTAAATTACATGAAGAAGAGAATAATTCCTTAAGAGAAGAGCTTAGACAACTAAAATATGCCTCTTCCTCGGGAGCTCTGGTCCCAATAAATGATGAAGGCTTTTCTTTTTTTAGAGACTAAAAATGCTGCATTGAGAGAAGAATTGGAGGCTTTGAAAAGAGACAGACCTATATCCTCCTCGCGGGGTAGAGCAAGTACTGGTCGGATTAGCATTATAGAGACTAGGACTCAACAGGCCTTAGAAAATCAAGTTATTCCTGAAGGCAAAAAATCAAGCTTTAGCTGAGATGTCCCAAAAAATTTAGAGTCTCACTGAGCAACTTTCCAATCAGAGTTATGTATTGGAGAGTAAAGAAAACTTGGTGAAAAGGCTTCATCAGCATGATGAGAGATTGACTTATCAATTCCACAAGCATCCAGAGAGTTTTGGATGGGGGGATATAATGAAGCTTTATGTCATCTTAATGCCCGATTGAAACAATCAAACAATGAAGGATACAAGCAGGGTTGGTTGAACGCCTTAACGGTGATGAAGGTCGAACGAGGTACATAGCTGTGGGATTGGTATGAGCCCGGATTACTTGATCTTCCAGTGCCTCCTTTCAAACTAGATGTTAGCTGGATTCCATCATGCTCCATTCCTCAATGCTTGATTTCCAAATACCTTGGTGACTATAATCTTCATGAAGATTTTGAGATATCTTGACCTCAACATCTGCTTGACCGACCTAGCTCAAGCAATACTAGAATGCTGCAAGATTTTAATTTTATCAACTCTTCTTTTGCTCTAGATGATCCTCCAACTGGAATGGAGCCTGTACCTACATCTAAAGAAAAGAAACCAATAGAGTAGGTTGTTTGTATTTCGTTAGTAATTCTTCAACGAATAAAAATCATCTTTTGGAATTTTATTTCGTTGGAAATAAATTATTTGTATAATGTCTATCTTGTCAATCTTTATGTTGCTAAATATATTCATGTATATAAAGGGAAAATTTGTTTTATATTGATTTGATTGCCTAGACAATGGAACTTTTCCCCATATGTTTGCCTAATTGTAGTGACTTATCACCCATAAGTTCCTAAGCAATGTAATTATTTCCATCCCATGTTTTGGCTTAGTTGTAACAATCTTATCTAGATTGCCTTGGTGCCTAGGTAGTGTATATTTTACCTATTGTCTTGCCTAGTTTTCAATGCCCCTTGAGGTCATTTATAATCAAACAGGCCTTGCCTTGTATGATTTTTGTGCCAACATTGTTGGTTTGGTTTGTTGATGCCGACCAACCTTAGTTAGTGGTTGTTGATGCCAACTGATATACCCAAAGTGCACCCTCTTACTCAGAGTCATCAACCTCGGCCAATATCGTAGCCGAGGTGACCAGATGCCTAAGACAACCATCAATAACATCGGATCTTAAAAGGTCAGCCACAGCCGACATTGCTTCTATAACACATCAACCTCGACTGATGCCCAGTTGAGGTCGGTAAGGACTCACGGGTTCAAACATCCTTCAACACCATCATTGACCATAGCCGACGTTGTAGTCATCCGTCGAGATCAGTAGTGTTATAAGGGACCAGTTTAGCAGCATCATCATTGGCCCCAGCCGACGTTATAACTACTCAGACCTAACCTCGGTTAGCTATATGACAATGTCATAAAATATAGCCTCGGATAAAGTAATGGTCGAACTTCACCAACCTCGTACTCTTCCAGGATGTGGTTGCACCAATAAAAAATGGCCGAGCATTTATAATCATACGTGTGGTTTGGAACACGGGAAAATTTGTTATAATTGAATCATTCCCTCCACGTGAGGGAATATTGAGGTCATAATTATTTACTTAAGAATATTCAGGTGTCATCCACACACTAGTTGTATCCTCATTCACATGCTTAGGGGTACATTACACCCCCCCAAGCACTATATATAGTTTTCATCCTCTACCTTGTAAAGGGGATCCAAAAATACAACCCTAGCTAAAACTCTCTTGCATTTATAGTAGAGAGAGAAAGAGGAGTGATTGTATTACTAAGGCCATTAGAGCCTCTTTGGAAAGTGATATTTACACTCACATGCACAATGGACGTAGGCATTTACTGAACCACTTATATTACTGTGTTCATCTCCTTCTCCTCATCTTCTATTATATATATATACTCTTGTGTTGCCATTGTTATCACTTGAATGTGATTGTTAACACCTTATCTCGTGGTGTTGTTTCCAGCATCATCATTTTGTGACGTCTGTGGGAACGAAAAGACTCATCTCTTCCTTTTCTAGCTTAACCTCACCGGAGACTCTGATGGTGAACCAGGCCTCACTCTTCGTGTGATGTTGTTTCACCATTAAAAGAGGTCCTTTAAGGAATTTAAGCTTTCTAATATTTTCATCATAAGATATTTAGTAGTAACATATGGCACCAAAGTTACCACCACCTCCTCCACTATATGGCGTTGGAGGACCCAGTTCCATCCAAGCACCACCCTAGTCCGAGATGGCTGAGGTGGCAACAAACTTGAGGTTATTGGCTGCAATGAAGTAAGAAATGAAGGAGAAGTTTTCCCATCTAAGACAAAATATGATGAGGCCACGTGAAATCTCACCGGAAATGATTACTCTGGCGACTGCTCAACCACATTCAGAGGCCAAGGGACCACCCCTAGCACCATTAAAGGACCAACCTACACCTCAGCGGAGGAGGTACATTACTGACCCTAGGTGTTTGCATCTGGGGAGGCAAGGAAACCCTTGCCCTGAGGATAGGTACAATGATATCGAAGCAGATGATGCTCCAGTAGACTGCTGGGAGCCATATGAGGTTTTAGACAATACAGTACTACATATATAGCAAAGTCGAGGTTACAGAGCAATAAGGGCTGAGGTTGGTGATGTCCAGCCAAGAGGATCAGCTTTTGATTGCTTGAGTAGAGGGTTGGCCATCGAAAGGCTCGACCCAGTTAATGATCTGAGGCAGAGGTTATCCAGGTCGAGAAGTGCAACTGGTTCTCAAAGGGGAGATGGTGAACATCAAGCTCTCCATGGCTAACCCCTACATGGTCGAGACTGTGGCCAAGAGATCAACAACTGATGTTGTGTTGTGATTGGGGAACCCTCAGTCCACCCCTTGGAGATGGATGGGGACAACCTCGGCCTGGTCAATGTTGCTAAACCATGGAATGAATCCATCCAACGGTTGGAAGAGAAGATAGGGAACCTAATCAAAAGTCGAGACCCACTACAAAGGGGGTTCTCAGAGGACTCCCCATTTGTGGCAAGGATAGTGAACTTTCCAACCCATGCCCAATTAAAACCACCTATGGTGTCTCCCAAGTATGATGGAAGTACCAACCCGGTACATCATATTGAGATGTATTAATCTGCAGCAGACATTTATTCAATCCCTGATTAGATGAGGTGTCGAGCCTTTTCAAGCAATTTGATGGGAGCTGCGCATATTTGGTTCACTTCCCTTCCTAAAAATTTCGTGGATAACTTTAAAGGTTTGGATGAGCGGTTTATACACAACTTCTGTTTTGGGGTAAGACCTCAGAATAAGACAACCCATCTACTCTACGTAAAATAAGCCAAGAATGAGAGCCTCAAAGACTACATTGTAAGATTCAATAAGGAAAAGTTGAAGGTTGAAGACTACGAAGAGAATATAGCCATGACAGCTCTTATAGGAGGATTGCAGAAGGGGAAGTTACTTTGGAAGCTTGATGAAGACCCTCCAAAATTCATAGTCGAGATGTTAGCAACAACTGATAGGGTTATTAACACTGAAGAGGCAATGACCGCAAAGTATGAGGATGAGAACGAAAGTAGTAGTGGAAAATTCCAAAGAAAGAATGATGGAAAGAAGAGGGTTGTGGACGATAAGTTTGCACACTACACTCCTCTAACTGTGAGCTGCGAACACATCCTTAATGAAATAAAAAATGATCGGTTCCTGAGATGGCCTGAGAAGCTTAAGGCTCCTTTTCATAAGAGTAATACGAACCTATGGTGCGAGTTCCACTAAGACCACGGTTATCTGACTGATAAGTCATTTGCCTTGAAGGATGAATGATGATGCAGGAAATAGTACCACTAACTAAGGTATTGGCAGGCTCAAGCAAGTGAAAACAATGGCAGCACAGGAGAATGTATATATGTAGAAGGAGGTGAGGAGAAGAGGATGAACACTTGAATGTAAGTGGTTCAGCCAATCTGGCCTACGTCCACTGTGAGTGTGTGTGAGAAATATCACTGAATGAAGGCACTAATGTCCATGGATACAATCTCTCAAGCTTTCTCTCTCTACTGTTTAAAATGACAGAGTTTATGCTAGGGTTGTAATTATCGATCCTTTTACAAGGTATAGTATGACCTATATATGTGAGGCTTAGGGGGTGTAATGTCCCCCCCAAGCATGCAATGAGAATGTGCATGAATATCCAACTAGTGTAAGGAAAACACCTAGCTGATCTTAACTAAGTAATGATGACCTAAATATCCCATCACGCGGAGGGAATGATTCAGTTATAACAAATTAGTCCACGGGTTCCAAGTCGTTCATATGCATGTAAATGCTCGACTATCTTCTCTTGGTACCTACCTCGGCCTGGGTGAGTACGAGGTTGGTGGATTACGACCCTTTCCTTATCTGAGATCAATGTTCCATAAAGACCTCGGCCAGGATGTTCGGTCGAGGTTGGGGTGAGGTGTAACGTCGGCCAAGGCCGATGATGACATGGTGCTTATTGATTGAGCCTATAAGGCTTTTGCTGGTCTCAGGTGATACTTGTAACGTCGGCTATGGCCAACCTGATGGATAGATGATCCCATGAGTCATGCAGACCTCGACTGATGCCCAATTAAGGTGATGCTTGTAACGTCAGCTGTGGCCGACCTGATGAAGGAAGATATCGCAAATGGTTAATCCTGAGCTCTTATTACCTTGGCCATTATACAGGCCAATGTTAATGTCTCTGAGCCGGCAGGGTTACTTTGGACATATCAATCATCCCCTAGCCCTTAGTTACCTATGTAAATAGGTAACTAAGGGGTATGGACGTACGAGGCTATATTTCCTTATGTGTCAATATTTCCTTGACATGTGTAAACTTATGAAGTGGGTAGCGTGCCAGACAATGTGTAATGATGATGATTGTCTTTTGGGCTCCCAAGGCAATGATGGGCCTTAGGAGGCGCGCAAAATGATTTGAGGTTTTAAACCCTTTTTCTTCTCCTTCTTCTTTATTCTTTCCCATTTTTCCCACATGTGCTCTCTGCGATTTCTCTCTCTTTAAGAGCTCAATTGTTGCTGTTGTTTGAGGATTTCTTTGTTCTCAATCCTCTTATTCTTCATTTCATACTCCATCAAGTATCATTTTTACCCTGCCTTTCTATTTTTAGCCTTATATTTCCATTTTTTCTTTTACCGATTAGGAGTTAGGCTTTCCGGTGAGGGTTTCAGGGTTTTTCGGTGATACTTTGCATTTTTCGGTGAGCTTATTCTTGAGTGTTATTGGTTAAAAAGGCTTTTAAAATCCAACTTTGATCTTTGATTTTGATTTGAATTGAGTTATTTGGTTGTATTTTAGATTCTCAAGTGTAGGGTCGCTTGTCTTATGCTCAGGCCTTTGTATGAGCTTATAGAAGAGTTCCCTTCTCTTAGAGAGAAGACCTTTGAGAAAATTAGGCAGATAGAGCTAGACCAAGGGCAAGCTCATAAGGCTGAGGCCTTCCCCCTCAGAACTATCTTCCGTCCACCTCTGAAGGTGATATACCCTGAGCCAGCTGAGCCTGTAGAGGATCTAATAGACCCCACTCACATGTCTGAGTCTGAGCCGTCTACCTCAGACCCTATGTCTATAGACTCTTTCCAAAAGGCTATGGATTATTCCATTAGGCAAGATCAGGTCCCTGATCAGGATGAGGTGTGACTCATGCCAAATGGTGTTAACACCTCACCGACTTCTTCTGATGTCGAGATTGTGGGGCCGAGTGTTGATATTCCCCCACCCATTGATGTTATCCCCCTGTCAACCGCCACCGGGGCTGAGTTAGCTCAAAGGTTTCCTGATGGTGTCCCTTCACCTGCCCAGGATGACGTTACCAGGGATGAAGATGATGGTCATGAGAGCGAAAATGATACCTAGGAGGCATCCGAGATAGAGAGCTCTGTCACTAAGTATGACCTCTTAGCCATTAGGCACCTCTATTCAATAGGTCCCTCCATTAAGCTTAGGAGACCTCTGAGAGGTGAGAGGGCCTTTGATGGCCGATATGGGGAGATCTGTGTGTATGAGAAGATGTTTAAGTTAGGATTTTGTCTCCCCATTCATCCTTTGATTAGAGACATACTGTCCCATATCAACCTAACCCCTTCATAATTATCCCCTAACGCCTGAAGGGTGATGATTGGGGCCACTGTCCTTTGGAAGGCAGTCCACCACTCAGACATTCCTGTTAGAGTTTTCACGGGTTGCTACATCCCATCCTCTGCCAAAAACCACCCCAGCTACTACCAGTTACTAGCTAGGAAGTCAGACAAGAAGATGTTGTCCGTTACCCAGACTTCAAATCATAATTGGAAAACACGGTATTTCTTTGACTCATGGGCATGGGAATTTGGTCCTTATGCCACCTCTTCATGTTTGGAGCTGAGGACACCTCTGAGGTGGGGAAAGGTGTCCCTAGATGCTAAACACAACCCCAGGCTTAGCCAAGATAACCTTCAGAAGGTTGAAAATCTTCAAGAGCATGGGGAACAGGGTTGGCTAGTAAAATACGAACATTTGATGACCCCCTATTACCTCTCTAAGATTGGCCTGGGGGAAGTCCTCTGACTGATCTTCATAAGTATTATTTTTCCATAAGTTGTACCTCTGACTTTTAATACCTCTGATTTACTAACTCAAGTACTTCTTTTTGCAGAATGCCCAAAAGACATCTTTGGTGATTTGTAGGAGATGTCTGCCCCTAGTCTTGTTAAGATGGTGAAAAAGGATGGGTACAATGCAGCCCTCCTCCTCCCAAGAAGAATGTCAGCACGTCCAAGGCCGATGTTATAAAGAAGAGGAAGACTACCACTGACTCAGAGGATCAGAGGCCGACCAAAAATCAAAAGGGAGATCGTGTCATCCCTACCTCAAAAAATGATGCTCTGGCTGCTCGTCTGGCCCAACTAAAGATCAACGATATTTTGATAGTCCATGGTCTAAAGGCAATGGATACAATTGACTCTATAATGATCGACACAGATAAGCATTTCCTACACTCCCTGGATACCCCCTTGTTCGCCAAGTTTAGCCTTCATAGGTCAATTCATGTACCAACTTCTCTTTTTTGTTCTTCATAGTGTAACCTCGGCCTAAATGTAGGTTAAAACTTGAGCTCATGCATCTAAATTTTCATTATAGGGTATTTTTCCATGCACCACTTAGTCGACTGGACCTTGAGGAAGACGCCCCTTATTGAGAAGGGAAAAGAAGCTCAGAAGGTGCAAACCTCTTTAAATGCAGAGGTTGAACGTCTGCAGAGAACGTTAAATAATTCTGACAACTAGGTTAAGCAGAGGATAGGGATATAACCAAACTCAAGAAGGACCATACAGTATCCCTAAAGGCTAAAGATGATGTCCTTTAAATAAAAGTGGATGTTGTAGTAAAAACTGTCTTGGAGGATGCCTCAGAGAAGATCTTGGCAAACTATAAGGTGTTTAATCAGTTCATTAGCTTCGACTTTGAATACCTTGAAAGAGGTATTAAGGCAACTAGTAAATGGGTTGCCTACACAAATAAGGAGTCAGGGAGTCTGATTGCCTCAGACTTCATTGGTCTAGGATCTGGTGACCCTCGGTTTGCCCATGCCTTGCAAGAGGTTGAGGAGGAAGCTGCTGCTCCAACCGAGATGGCTCCCCTGGAAGTCGCTAAGACTGAAGATGTTAATCCTCTGGAAAATGAAGTCGAGGTGACTAACATCGGCCCAGAGGACACTACTACGGCTAGATACTGAGACTTGTTTATGTGAAGCTTTTAATTTGTAACTTTTGCTTCTGTCTGTAATTTAGTGAATTCTGATGGCCTTTTAGAAACTATAGATTTGTAAATCTGACTACTTAATGTAATACCATCTTGTTCAGTGGATTTTTCTTCTTTCAATGAATGTGTTGCATGTTGTTTTAAAGTCTTCATAAATTGCCACCAAATTATGATGTCTAAGGTCTGAGGTCATCAAATTATGGTGTTAACCTCATACTGTGTCGCCAAATTATGATGTTTAAGGTCTGAGGTCACTAAATCATGATGTTTACCCTCATAAATTTCCACCAAATTATGATGTTTAAGGTCTGAGGTCACCATAATATGATGTTTACCTCATAACGTGTCACCAAATTATGATGTTTAAGGTTTGAGGTCACCAAATCATGATGTTTACTCTCATAAATTGCCACCAAATTATGATGTTTAAGGTCTGAGGTCATCAAATTATGATGTTAACCTCATACTGTGTCACCAAATTATGATGTTTAAGGTCTGAGGTCACCAAATCATGATGTTTACCCTCATAAATTGCCACCAAATTATGATGTTTAAGGTCTGAGGTCATCAAATTATGATGTTAACCGCATACTGTGTCACCAAATTATGATATTTAAGGTCTGAGGTCACCAAATCATAATGTTTACCCTCATAAATTGCCACCAAATTATGTTGTTTAAGGTCTGAGGTTACCATAATATGATGTTTACCCTCATAAATTGCCACCAAATTATCATGTTTAAGGTCTGAGGTCATCAAATTATGATGTTAACCTCATACAGTGTCACCAAATTATGATGTTTAAGGTCTGAGGTCACCATAATACAATGTTTACCTCATAATGTGTCACCAAATTATGATGTTTAAGGTCAGAGGTCACCAAATCATGATGTTTACCCTCATAAATTTCCACCAAATTATGATGTTTAAGGTCTGAGGTGATCAAATTATGATGTTAACCTAATACTGTGTCACAAAATTATGATGCTTAAGGTCTGAGGTCACCATAATACGATGTTAACCTTATAACGTGTCACCAAATTATGATGTTTAAGGTCTGAGGACATCAAATTATGATGTTAACCTCATACTATGCCATCAAATTATGATGTTTAAGGTCTGAGATCATCAAATTATGATGTTAACCTCGTACTTTGTCACCAAATTATGATGTTTAAGGTCCAAGGTCACCATAATACGATGTTTACCTCATAATGTGTCACCAAATTATGATGTTTAAGGTCTGAGGTCACCAAATCATGATGTTTACCCTCATAAATTGCCAACAAATTATGATGTTTAAGGTTTGAGGTCATCAAATTATGATGTTAACCTCATACTATGTCACCAAATTATGATGTTGAAGGTCTGAGGTCATAATAATATGATGTTTACCTTATAACGTATCACCAAATTATGATGTTTAAGGTCTGAGGTCACCATAATATGATGTTTCACCTCATTCCTCTCACCAAATTAATGATGTATAAGCATAACACAACAAAGTATTAACACAGGAATTTCTCTTCTCATTAATATCCTCTTCATAAAATGATACATGCATTACAAAGAAACAACTGCAGCATCATATGTAATACTTCTTCAGGTGATCAGCGTTCCATGGATTAGAGAAAGGTTCCCCTTCGAGATTTTCTAGCCAGTAGGTACCGGGTACATCCTCATCGACTACTTTATAAGGACCATGCCAGTTCAGGTGGAGCTTATTTGCCTTTTACAACGTCTTCTTCAGCACTAGGTCTCCCACAGCTATAGGTCTTGATTTCACCCTTTGATTGTAGAACTTTACTGTTCTCTGCTGGTAGGTTGCTTGTCTGATCTCAGCATCTTCTCTTCTTTCCTCAACAAAATATAGATCGAGTCTTCTCTCTTTCCCATTCTTCTCGGGGACATAGGTCTGAACTTTTTGAGTGGGGATCCCTACTTCTGTAGGTATGACAGCTTCTGAGCCATGGGCCAACATAAATGGGGTCTCCCCCGTTGGTGTCCTTATCGTTATTCTATTGGCCCATAACACTGCATAAACCTCTTCTCTCCATATCCTCTTGGCTTCTTCCAACCCTTTCTTAATCCCATCAAGGATTATTTGGTTCATGACTTCAGTCTGACCATTTGCCCGAGGTCGTCCAGGAGAAGAGAAGAACTGCTTAATCCCGACTCTCTCGTAGTATTTCTCCAAGGATGCATTCTTGAACTGCGTTCCGTTATCTGATATGAGGGTGTTTGGGAGATCGTATCTGCATATGATGTTATTCCAGATGAACTTGAAGGTCTTCTGCTCGGTGATAGTGATTATGGTCTCAACCTCTACCCACTTGGAGAAGTAATCAATTGCTACTATAAAAAATTGATAGTTGTTCGCAGCTCTTGGCAATGGTCCCACCAAGTCAATCCCCCATACTGCAAATGTCTAAAGAGAACTGATTGACATCACAGGTTGATGAGGGATAGTGGAGAATCTCTGGCACTCGTCACACCTTTTCACGTAGGTAGCAGAATCTTTGGCCAAGGTCGGCCACCAATATCCCTGCGTAATTATCCTCTTGGCTAAAGGTCTTCCTCCTATGTGACTGGAGCAATAACCCTCGTGTACATCCTGCAGGATGTGGGGGATCTCTGTGGGATGGACACATCTGAGGAGAGGTATTAGGAATCCTTTTTTATACAGAAAATCTCCTATTATTGAGAACTTGGCAGCTCTGTACCTCAACTTTCTCCTTTTTAACTTTGATTCTAGCACCTCTCCCTGTCTAATATATGTGATAAGGGGGTCGATCATGAGTCCCCTAGGTTCAAGTTGAGGCAAGTTCTGGAAACCTCTTCTTCCTCAATGGCCGGTTTGGGCAGGATCTCGACTGGTAATGTCCTTTTGATGCCTATCCTTATTGCTGAGGCCAACCTTGCTAGTGCATCTGCACGACTGTTGTCTAACTGGGGTATCCTCTTCATCTTCACTTCTGTGAAGCTTTCTAGCATCGTTCTCACCCTCTTGAGATATTTGGCCATCCTTTCATCATTGGCCTCATATACTCCCCGGATTTGGTTGGCAACCAACCTTGAGTCGCTGTGGACTAGGAGTTGTCCAACACTAAGAGCTTTTTCCAATGAGAGGCCTGCTATCAAGGTCTCATACTCTAACTCGTTGTTCGATGATTTGAAGTTTAATCTAAGTGCATATTCAATGTTGGTACCATCCGGTGCTAACACTATCAGCCCTGCTCCACTTCCACTTTCACAGGATGATTCGTCAACGAAGAGGTTCCAAACATCTTCATTTGAAGAGAAGTTTCCCTCTGATAGGGTCCCTCACTTGAAGAGGTACCTGTCTTCCTTTGGGCGTACAACTTCTCTCCATAAATGTGACAAGATAAGAGTAGAGGGGATCCAAGGTAGGATTTGAGCCTCTTAAAGGCTTTGTCACACTCCTCGTCCCATTTTAAGGACTTTCTAAGAACTTTGAAAAAATTAAGACACTTGTGTGTAGCTCTAGAGACAAACCTGTTGAGTGCAACAACTCTTCCAGTTAGCCTCTGAACGTCTTTTATGGTTCTCGGTGTCTTCATTTCAAGCAAAACTTTGATTTTCTTGGGGTTGACCTCTATTCCCCTTTGATTTACGATGAATCCAAGAACTTTTCCTGTTCCTACTCCGAAGACACATTTGGCAGGGTTGAGCTTCATTCTGTATAAATCCATGGTGTCTAAAGTTCTTTCCAGGTCAGCTACATGAGTGCAGTCCTTCAAACTCTTCATCAACATATCATCTACATATACCTCTATGGTCTTGCCAATATGATCTTCAAACATCTTATTTACAAGACGTTGATACATGGCCCCTGCATTCTTCAAGTCGAAGGGCATTACGTTATAGCTATAGGTCCCCTTTTTTGTGATGAATGTTGTCTTCTCTGAGTCTTCAGCATCCATGAAGATTTAATTGTACCCTAAATACGCATCCATAAAGCTCATAAGTTCATGCCCTGCTGTGGCATCTACCATATAATCAATTCGAGGTAAGGGAAAGCTGTCTTTTGGGCAAGACTTGTTCAGATCAGTGAAGTCTGTGCACATCCTCCATTTTCTGTTAGCTTTCGGTATAATGACGGCGTTAGATAACCACTCAGGGTATATGACCTCCATGATGAATTTTGCATCTTCCAGCTTTCTGACTTCTTCCCTGATGACATCGTACTTTTCCCTAGAGTAAACTCTTCTTCTTTTCTTGATTGGATTAGCATCTTCTGCCACATTGAGTTTGTGACACATAATCTCCGGGTCAATGCCTGGCATATCTGTGTGTCTTCAGATGAAGACACTCTGTCTCTTCTTTAGAAGCTTTACCAACTCTTCTTTGATTTCGGGTCTTAGGGCTTTGTCGATTTGGACGGTTTTTTCTGGCTCGTCCTTATTGAGGATGATGGATTCTACCTCTTCCATGGATTCCTCCTTCTTTAGTTTTGTTTCATCCCTAGGATCAAGTGTATCAATGTTATACATTGTTGTTGCCTTTTATGTACCTCTCTCTCTTTCGCCAAGTTGAATTAACATTCTTGTACTGAGGTCTGGTCACCTTGCACTTCCCCTACCCCATAAGGAGTCGGGAATTTTAGCATTTGGTGGACCGTTGAAGGCACGACCTCAAATTCCTTGAGGCCTACTCATCCAATGATGAGGTTGTAGGCCGAGAAGACATTTTCATCCATGAAATTTTTTTTGATGTTTCAGGTCAACCTCTTAGGCCCCTCATCTCCCATTCATACATCCAACACATACATGCCCAATGGGTGGACCTTCTCTCCGCTGAAGCCAATCAACGGATAATGATAGGGTACAAGCCTTGCTCTGTTGAGGCCTAGGTTCTTGAAGGAGGTCCAGAACATAACATCCGCGGAGCTTCCACCGTCAACGAGGATTCTCTGCACCTCACATCCATGCACTCTTGTTGTAATTACCAGAGGGTCATCATGCGGAGCTAGGATACCTTTTAAATCCAGTCTTGAGAAGCCAACTATAAGGGTATACATATCCACCTTCTCTCTCTTATCATTTTTTACCTCTATAGATGCCAAGTTTATGACCTCGACTTTAATTACTGACTTGGCCTTTGCCACGTGAGCCTTTAGATTCGCGGCCTCTGAAGCTCCTCCTGCTAAACCCTCACAAATAGTATTTAGTCGAAAAGAGATGATACCGAGCCTCTTCACCAGGGCATTGTCATCTTTTGGTGGGATGTCTTGATCGTCATCATCATCATTAGAATCCTCTACTCTTCTAGTAGGGGTGTCTTCTCGGCATCTGTCGTTTCACTTCTTCTTAGGGTCATCTCTTCCCCCTTTGGAAGCTCTTCCATCCACATACCTTCTGAGCTTACCAGACTTTAACATCTTCTCGATCTCATCCTTCAAGGCAAACCACTTGTCGGTCACATGGCCATGATCCTAGTGGAACTCGCACCATAAGTTCTTGTTCCTCTTATGTGAAGGAGCTTTTAGCTTATCCGAACATCTTAGGGACCTGTCATTCTTTATCTCATTGAGGATGTGTTCGCAACTCACAGTTAGAGGAGTATAGTGTGCAAACTTGTCATCTATAGACCTCTTTTTTCCGTCTTTATTCCTTTGGAATTTCCCGCTACTACTTTCGTTCTCATCCTCATACTTTGCATCCATATCCTTTTCAGTGTTCATTACCCTCCCAGTTGTTGCTAACAACTCTGCCATGGACTTGGGAGGGTTTTCAGCAAGATTCCAAAGAAAATTTCCCTTCTGGAGTCCTCCGATGAGGGTTGTCATAGCTATATTCTCTTTGTAATCTTCAACCTCCATTTTTTCTTTATTGAATCTAGCAATGTAGTCTCTTAGGATCTCATTCTTGCCTTGCTTGACGTAGAACATATGAGTGGTCTTCTTTTGAGGCCTTACCCCAAAACATAAATTGTCATTAAATCGTTCAGCTAAGCCCTTAAAGTTCTCAACGGAGATCTTCAGAAGAGAATTAAACCAAATATGAGAAGATCCTATTAAAGTCTCAGAGAAGGCCCAACACCTCATCTCATCTAGGATTGAGTAAATGTCTGCTGCAGACTGGTACCTCTCAATATGGTGCACAGGGTTGGTACTACCATCATACTTGGGAGACACCGTAGGTGGTTTGAGTTTGGCATGGGTTGGTAAGTCTACTATCTTTGCCACAAATGGGGAGCCATTTGAGAACCCTCTTTGTAATGGGTCTCAGCTTTTTATAAGGTCCCCTATCTTCTCTTGAAGACGTTGAATGGAGTCATTCCATTGCTTTTTAATGTCGTCCTGGACGAGTTTGTCCCCAACCACCTCCAAAGGGTAAACTGAGGGTTCATCAGCCTTTGCACAATGTCGGCTATTTACCTCATCTTGCTCCCTGTCTCGGCCATGCTAGGGTCAGCCATGATGGGGTCGGCCTTGATGAGGTCGATGTCCCCCATCTTTCCTTTATGAGCCTACTACACTTCTAGACCTAGATAACCTCTGCCTTAGGTTATTAACTGGATCGAGCCTTTCAAAGGCTGACCCTCTGCTAAAGCGATCAAAAGCTGATCCTCTTTGCTGGGCACCCCCATCTCTTTTGCCCCCACAATCTATGTTCTACTAGACAGAACGTATCGTATTATTAGAAACCTCATATGGCTCCTATAAATATTCTGGAGCATCCTCTACTTCCATATCTTCATACCTATCCTCAGGACAAGGGTTTCCTTGCCTCCCCAGATATAAATGCCTAGGGTCAGCAACGTCCCTCCTCCGTTGAGGAGTAAGTTGGTCTTTTCGCGGTGCCTGGGGTGGTCCCCTGGATTCAGGATGGGCTTGAGAAGTCGCCGGAGTAATCATCTACGGTGAGACCCCAGGTGGCCTCATCATATTTTGACTGAGCTGTGAAAATTTCTCCTTCATTGCTTACTGTGTTGCAGCCAAGGATCTCAAGGTTGCTGCCACCTCAGCCATTTCGGACTGGGGTGGTGCCTGGCTGTAACTAGGCCCTCCAGCACCAGATGGAGAAGGATGTGGTGGTAACTCTTGTGACATATGTTAAAACTAAAGAGCTTGCGAAGAACATGAACTTAATACCTTAAAGGACCTCTTTCAATGGTGAAACAACTCCACGCAAGGAGTGAGGCCTGGTTCACCACCAGAGTCTCTGGTGAGGTTAAGAAGCAAAAAAGGAAGAGATAGCTTCTCGTTCCCATAAATGGCCCCAAAATAATGATGCATGAAATAACAACACCAGCTAAGATGTTGTCAAGCTCAAGCAAGTGATAACAATGGTAGCACAGGAGAATATATGTATATATATAGGAGGTGAGGAGAAGAGGATGGACACTTGAATGTAAGTGGTTCAACCAATCTGGCTTATGTCCACTATGAGTGTGAGTGAGAAATATCACTAAATGAAGGCAATAATGGCCATGGATACAATCTCTCAAGCTTTCTCTCTCTACTGTGTAAAATGACAGAGTTTTAGCTAGGTTGAAATTATCGATCCTTTTACAAGGTAGAGGATGACCTCTATATATGAAGCTTTGGGGGTGTAGTGTACCCCCCAAGCATGCAATGAGCATGTGCATTAAGATCCAACTGGTGTAAGGATGACACCTGGTTGATCTTAACTAAGTAATGATGACCTCAATATTCCCTCACGTGGAGGGAACAATTCAGTTATAATAGATTAGTCTACACATTCCAAGCCATTCATATGCGTGTAAATGCTCGGCTATCTTTTCTTGGTACCTACCTTAGCCTGGGTGAGTACGAGGCTGGTGAAGTATGACCCTTGACTTATCTGAGATCAATGTTCCATGAAGACCTCGATCAGGATGTCCGAACGAGGTTGAGTATGAGGTGTAACATAGGCCAAGGCCGATGATGACATGATGCTTATTGATTGAGCCTATGAGGCTTTTGCTGGTCTCAGGTGATACTTGTAACATCAGTTGTGGTTGACCTGATGGATAGGTGATCCCATGAGTCACGCAGACCTCAGTTGATGCCCAATTGAGGTGATGCTTGTAACGTCGGCTATGGCCAACTTGATGAAGGATGATATCGCAAATAGTTAATCTTGAGCTCTTATTACCTAGGCCGTTATACAGTCTGATGTTAATGTCTCTGAGCTTGCAGGGTTACTTTGGGCATATCAATAAGATTGAGAAGATGTTGAAGTCTGGAAAGGTCAGGAAGTATGTGGATGGTAGAGCTTCTAAGGGGGGAAGAGACGACCCTAAAAAGAAGAGAAATGACAGGTGTCGAGAAGACGCCCCAACCACAAGAGCTGAGGACTCAGATGATCATGATGATGATGACCCTGAGCTCCCACCAAAAGACGAAAATATTCCAGTGAAAAGGGTTGGTATGATCTCCTTAGGTGTTAACACCATCTGTGGAGGACTAGTAGGGGGTGGCTCAGAGGTAGCCGACCGCAAGGCTCATATGGCAGAGGCTAAGTCAGTGAACAAAATAGTGGTTGTGAATTTGGCATCTTCAGAGGTTAAACACGAGAAGAGGAAGAAGTTAGATATGGATACTCTCATAGTTGGATTCTCCCGACTTGATTTCAAAGGTATCCTAACTCCACACGATGAGCCTTTGGTAATCACCATAAGGGTGAATGGATGTGAGGTACAGAGAATCGTCGTTGATGCAGGAAGTTTAGTAGACATAATGTTCTGGTCCTGTTTCAAGATCCTAGGCCTCATCAGAGATAGGATTGTCTCTTATCATCACCCTTTGATTAGTTTCAGTGAAGAAAAGTTTCATTCATTGGGCATGTATGAGATGGATGTAAGAATGGGAGATGAGTGGCCTAAGAGGTTGACCAGAAAAATCAATTTCTTTGCAATGGATGAGAACGTATTCTCAGCTTACAACCTCATCATAGGAAGAGTAGCCCTCAAAGAATTTAAGGATGCGCCTTCAACAGTTCACCAAATGCTAAAATTAAGTGCAAGGTGACCAAACATCGACACGTGAATGCTACTTCAACTCTGCAGAAGAGAGAGAGTCTCATAAGAAGGCAATAACCACTTACAATATTGACACCCTTGACCCTTGAGATGAGACAAAGCTCAAAAAGGAAGAGGCCACGGAAGAGGTAGAATCCATCATCCTCAATGAGGAAGAGCCGAAAAAACTATCCAAATCGTCAAAGCCCTAAGACCTGAGATCAAGGAAGAGCTGGTAAAGTTTTTGAGGAAGAGACAAAGCATTTTTTCCTGGAGCCATGCAGACATGCCAGGTATTTATCCTAAGGTCATGTGCCACAAACTCAATGTTATGGAAGACACTAAGCCCATCAAATAAAGGAGGAGAGTATATTAAAGAGAGAAATATGACGTTATCAGAGAAGAGGTCAAAAATCTTGAAGAAGCCAAGTTCATCAGGGAGGTTATATACCCCGACTGGTTGTCCAACGCAATCATAGTGCCAAAGGCAAATGGGAAATGGAGGATGTACGTAGACTTCACTGATTTGAACAAGTCTTGCCCAAAAGACAATTTTCCCTTACCTCGTATTAATCAGATGGTGAATGCCACAGCTGGACATGAGCTTATGAGCTTCGTGGATGCTTATTTTGGGTATAATCAAATCTTCATGAACCCGAAAGACTCAGAGAAGACATCGTTCATCATAGATAAGGGGACCTGTTGTTAAAAGGTCATGCCCTTCGGACTGAAGAATGCATAGGCTACTTACCAACGTCTTGTAATTAAGATGTTTAAGGATTAAATAGGCAAGTCCATGGAAGTGTATGTGGACGACATGCTGAAAAAGAGCCTGAAGGCCGACACTTACGTGGCCGACCTTGAAAAAAAATTCGACACCATGGACAGATACACGATGAAGCTCAACCCAACCAAGTGCATCTTCGGGGAGCTGGAAAGTTTATGGGATTCATCATCAATCAGAGTGGGATAGAGGCTAATCCTGAGAAGATCAAGGCCCTGCTAGATATGAAGACACCCAGAACCATCAAAGACGTTCATAGGTTAATCGGAAGAGTTGCTATGCTAAACAGGTTTGTCTCGAGAGCTACGGATAATTATCTTCCTTTTTTCAAAGTGCTTAGAAAGGCTTTCGAATGGGATGAGGAATGCGATAAGGCTTTTAAGGAGCTCAAGTCCTATCTGGGATCCCCTTTACTACTATTGCGGCCCATTCTGGGGGAAAGGTTGTACGCATAACAAGTTATTTTAGAATCAGCCATTAGTGCAGCCATAGTAAGAAAAGATGATGGGCTGCAGAGGCCAGTATACTTCAACAGTAAAGCTCTTCAAGGGTCATAATAGAAGTAACCCTGAATGGAAAAATTAGCCTCTGATCTGATACACGCTTGTAGGAAGATGAAGCCATACTTCCAAGCCCACTCTATAGTTGTCCTCACTGATTCCCGACTAAGACAGGTCCTCCATAAGCCTGAAAAGTTAGGCAGGCTGATGATCTGGGCCATCGAGTTGGGGGAGTATGACATTGTTTATCAACCAGAGTTTCCATGAAAGGGCAGGCACGTGCAGACTTTGTAGCAGAGTTCACCTGTGAAGAGGTTGAGATTGAAATTAGTCAAAGAACTGTTGATGAACCAAATATAAGCGTCTTTCGCAATCTGAATGAGGTTGAGTCAAGTAGGTTCAGAAAAAGTGTAGTCGAGAATGAGGAAGATAGGTACCTCTTCAAGAAAGGGACCCTTTTAGAGGGTAACTTCTCTTCAAATGAAGATGTGTGGAACCTCTTCGTTGATGGGTCATCTTGTGAACACGGGAGCGGAGAAGGGATGATAGTGTCAGCACCAGATGGTACCAACATTGAATATATGATCAGGTTTAACTTCAAGGCTTCAAACAATGAGTAAGAGTATGAGGCATTGATAACAGGCCTCTCTTTGGAAAAAGCCCTTAGTAATGGCCGACTCCTAGTCCACAGTGACTCGAGGTTAGTTGTCAACCAAATTCTTGCGGTATATGAGGCCAAATATGAAAGGAAGGCCAAATACTCGAAGAGGGTGAGAACGATGCTATAAGGCTTCAAGGAGGTGAATATGAAGAGGATTCCTCAACAAAAAAATAGTCGAGTTGATGCACTCACTAGGTTGGCCTCAGCAACACGGATATATATAAGAAGAACGGTACCAGTTGAAATCTTATTCAAGCTAACCATCGAAGAAGAATAGGTTGCAAGAACTTGCCTCAATCTGATTATAGGAGCCTCATGGATGGGCCTACTCATCAGATACATCAGATATGGAGAGATACGAGAATCAAAGTTAGAAAGGAGAAAGCTGAGGTTCCAGGCTACCAAGTTCTCAATTACAGGAAATGTCTTGTATAAGAAGGGGTTTTTACTCCCTCTCCTTAGATGTGTCCACCTTTCAGAGGTTCCTCACATCTTGCAAGATATACATGAGGTATCTTATTCAAGTCACATAGGAGGGAGGCCTCTAGCTAAGAGGATAATTACTCAGGGGTACTGGTGGACGACCTTAGCCAAAGATGCAGCTGCTTATATGAAGAGATGTGATAAGTGCCAGAGATTATCCACCATCCCTCACCAACCTCATCATCATATAATGTCAATTAGCTCACCTTGACCATTTGCAGTATGGGGTATTGACTTAATAGGACCTTTGCCAAGAGTTGCAAACAACTATCGATTCTTAGTGGTGGCAATTGATTACTTCTCTAAGTGGGTAGAGGCTGAGCCACTGATCACGATTACGGAACATAAGACCTTCCAGTTCATCTTGAATAACATCATATCCATATATGGCCTTCCAAACACCCTCATCTCAGATAATGGAACCCAGTTCAAGAATGATTCCCTAGAAAAATCTTATAAAAAAGTGGGGTCAAGCAGTTCTTCTCCTCTCGTGGATGACCCTAGGCAAATGGGCAGACTCAGGTCACAAACCGAACAATCCTTGACGGGATAAAGAAGAAGTTGGAAGAGGTCAAAGGGAGATGGACAAAGGAGGTATACGTTGTGTTATGTGCCTATAGGACGACCGTAAGGACACTAACGGGGGAGACTCCTTTGATGCTAACACATGGTTCATAAGTTGCCATCCCTACAGAAATAGAACTCCCCACCCACAGAGTTCAGACTTATGATCCTCAGAGGAATGGAAAAGAGAGAAGACTTGACTTAGATTTGATTAAAGAGAGAATGGAAGATGCAAATATCAGACAGGCAGCTTACGAGCAGAGAATAACAAAGTTCTACAACCAAAGGGTGAAATCAAGACCTATAGTTGTGGGAGACCTTGTCCTAAAGAAGACGTTGCACAAGGCAAATAAGTTCCACCCAAACTGGCATGGTCCTTACTGAGTAGTTGATGAGGTTGTGCCTGGTACTTACCGGCTAGAAAATCTCAAAGGGGAACCTTTTTCTAATCCTTGGAATGCTGACCATTTGAAGAAATATTACATATGATGTTGCAATTATTTCTTTGTAATACATGTATCATTTTATGAAGAGGATGTTAATGAAAAGAACATTTCCAGGGTCAATACATTGTTACATTATGTTTAAACATCACTAATTTGCTTAAACCTTAAACATCATTAATTTGGTGAAAATTATGAGGTGAAACATCATATTATGGTGACCTCAGACATTTAACATCATTAATTCGGTGAAAATTAGGAGGTGTAGCATCATATTATGGTGACCTTAAACCTTAAACATCATTAATTTGGTGAAATTATGAGGTGAAAAATCATATTATGGTGACCTCAGACCTTTAACATCATTAATTTGATGAAAATTAAGGTTAAACGTCATATTATGGTGACTTCAGACCTTAGACATCAAGAATTTGGTGAAAATTATGAGGTGAAACATCATATTATGGTGACCTCGGACCTTTAACATCATAAATTTGGGGAAAATTATGAGGTGTAACGTCATATTATGGTGACCTCAGACCTTAAACATCATTAATTTGGTGAAAATTGAGGTGAAACATCATATTATTGTGACCTCGGGCCTTAAACATCATTAATTTTGTGAAAATTATGAGGTGTAACATCATATTATGGTGACCTCAGACCTTTAACATCATCAATTTGGTGAAATTATGAGGTGTTACATCATACTATGGTGACCTCAGACCTTTAACATCATTAATTTGTAAAAATATGAGGGCGAACATCATATTATGGTGACCTCGGACCTTTAACATCATTAATTTGGTGAAAATTATGAGGAATAACATCATATTATGGTGACCTCAGACTTTTAACATCGTTAATTTGGTAAAAATATGAGGGTGAACATCATATTATGGTGACCTCGGACCTTTAACATCATTAATTTGGTGAAAATTATGAGGTGTAACATCATATTATGGTGACCTCGGACCTTAAACATCATTAATTTCGTGAAAATTGAGGTGAAATATCATATTATGGTGACCTCAGATATTAAACATCATTAATTTGGTGAAAATTATGAGGTGTAACATCGTATTATGGTGACCTCGGGCCTTTAACACCATCAGTTTGGTGAAATTATGAGGTGTAACATCATATTATGGTGACCTCGGACCTTTAACATCATTAATTTGTTGAAAATATGAGGGTGAACATCATATTATGGTGACCTCGGACCTTTAACATCATTAATTTGGTAAAAATTATAAGGTGTAACATCATATTATGGTGAACTCTGACCTTTAACATCATTAATTGGGTGAAAATTATGGGGTGTAACATCATCTTATGATGACCTCAGACTTTTAACATCATTAATTTGGTGAATTTATGAGGGTGAACATCATATTATGGTGACCTCACATCTTTAACATCATTAATTTGGTGAAAAATATGAGGGCGAACATCATATTATGGTGACCTCAGACCTTTAACATCAGTAATTTGGTGAAAATTATGGTGTAACATCATATTATGGTGACCTCAGACCTTAAACATCATTGGCTTTGTGATAATTAGTCAGGGTAAACATCATTATATGGTGACCTCAAATCTTAAACATCATTAATTTAGTGAAAATTATGTTGTAACATCATATTATGGTGACCTCAGACCTTAAACGTCATTAGTTTGGTGATAATTAGTCAGGGTAAACATCATTATATGGTGACCTCAGATCTTAAACATCATTAATTTGGTAAAAATTATGAGGGAAACATCACTATATGATTACCTCAGACCGTAAACATCATTAATATACATTAAATAGGCAAGGCATTCAAGCATAACATTGGAAGGAAAATAACATAGTCTGAAGAAGATAAGATTAATGATCTACCAACGAGCATTCAAGTCACAAGTTAGATGTTCCATAAGGCCATTAAAATTTACAAAAGCTGAGGGGTACATAAGGGAAACCAAAATTACAACTCTAAGCTTCACAAGAAGAGTTTTAAGCCTTTGCATGTACAATCGTGTCATCATAGCCGATGTTGGTCACCTCAGCTGTGTCATCCTGAGGATTAACATCTTCAGTCTCGGTGACTTCCAACGTAGCGGTCTGAGTAGGAGCAACATCGACCTCCTTAACCTCTTGTAAGGCCTAAGAAAATTGCGGTTAAGGAGTTTTCTTAGGCCTTACAAGAGGCACCCACTTGCTAGTTGGTGCCCCAAAGTCTGAGGAAGTCAAACTCGCTGAACCGTTTTCCTTAGAGGCACCCACTTGCTAGTTGCTTTAATACCTCTTTCGAGGTATTCAAAGCTAAAACTGATGAACTCATCAAAGACCTTATAATCCTCAATAATCTTCCCTGAAGCATCCTCTAAAGAAGCCCTAACTGCAGCAGCCACCTTAGCTTGAAGATCATCGTCTTTAGCCTTGAGAGCCACTTCATGGTCCTTCTTGAGCTTGGCCATATCCCTGTATCTCTGCTGGATAACCTCCTTCGGCTTGTCAACCTCCTTCAGATCTTTCTTTAGACGTTCAACCTCTGCATTCAAAGAGGCTTGGACTTTCAAAGCTTTTTGACCCTTCTCTATCAGGGGCATTTTCTTCAGAGTCCAGTCAATAAAATGATGCATGGACATAATAACCTACAGTGGAAGGTCAGATGTATAAGCACATGAGCTATAATATGTAAGATAGAGGAGGTTACACTTGAAGAGAGGAAATAAATAGAAACTAATACCTGAATTGATCTATGGAGGGTAAACTCGGCCAGTAGTGGGATGTCTAAAGAGTGTAGGAAACGCTTATCCTCTTCAGTCATCATTGAGACGATGGCATCAGCGGCCTTCAAACCATGGCCAATCAGAATATCGTTGATCTCCAGCTGAGCCAGAGGAGAAGTCGGGGCATCATCGGTGGCGATTGGGATAACATTATCCACTCTCTAATTCTTTCTCTACCTCAGAGGTTCCACATCGGTTATGGTCTTCCTCTTCTTTGTGGCATCGGCCTTGGATGTGCCGACGTTCTTTTGGGTAATAGGAGCTGGTACATTCTGGCCATCCTTCTCCATTAGATTCAAAAGACATGGGGCAGACATTTCCCAAAGGTCTTCAGAAATACCTTCAGGGTGCTTTGCAAAAAGAAATATATGAGTTAGTAAATCAGAGGCATGAAAAGTAAGAGATACAACTTGTGAAAAATAAGACTTACGAAGCTCTGTTAAAGAACCACCCCAGGCCTGTCTGAGCGAGGTAGTAGGGGCTCATCAGATGTTCATATTTAACCAGACGACCCTGCTCCCCCTGATCTTGAAGGTCCTTAACTTTTTGAATATTCTCACGGCTAAGTCCAGGGTCAGCTTTAGCAGTAAGCGAGACCTTCCCCCATCTCAGAGGGGTCCTTGGAATCGACATTCCAGAAGCCTCATGCGGAATAAATTCCCATGCCCCGGATGCAAATAAATATCGAGGTTTCTAGTTATAATTTGAGGTATGGGTAACCAACAACTTTTCCTTATCTGACTTCCTAGCAAAGAAGTGGTAATAACTAGGGTGGTTTTTAGCAGAAGAAGGGACGTTGCAACCTGTGAAGACCCTAACTAGAAGGTCAGAGTGGTGGACTGCCCTCCAAAGTATGATGTACCCAATCATCACCCTCTAGGTGTTGGGGGATAATTATGAAGGGGCTAGATTTATATGGGATAAAATGGTTCTAATAGAAGGGTGGATAGGAAGATGGAAGCCCAACTTGAACATCTGCTCATAGACGCAGATCTCCCCATCTCGGCCATTAAAGGCCCTTTCACCCCTTAGAGGTCTCCTAAGATTATTGAAAGGTCCTATTGAGTATAGGTGCCTAAAAGTTAAAAGATAGTACTCACTAATGGAGCTCTCAATCTTGGCTGCCTCAGATGTGTCAATATCGCTTTCGTGCCCACCATCTTTATCCCTAACAACATCAGCTTGGGTAGGTGCAGGGACACCATCAGGAAACCTCTGAGCGAACTCCGCCCCGGTGGTAGACGACAGGGGAATAGCATCAATAATGGGGGGAATGTCCACACTTGGCCCTATAATTTCGACATCGGAAGAAAATTGTGAGGTACTAGCACCCTGGTGAGATGAGGCATGGCTCGAGAGCTCGACCTGATCAGGGACCTGTGATCTTGCCTAATTGAGTAATCCATAGCCAATTGGAAAGAGTCTACAGACATGGGGTCTGAGGAAGACGACTCAAACTCAGACATGGGTGTTAGGTCCACTTGAACCTTTGCTGGCTCAGCAGGCTCGGCTAACTCAGGGTAGATTACCTTCATAGGTGGAGGAAAGATGGTTCTGAGAGGGAAAGCCTCATCCCTACGAGCTTCCTCCTGAGCTATCTCTATATGCCTATTTTTTTCAAAAATCTTCTCACGAATGGAAGGGAATTCTTCTATGAGTTGGTACAGAGGTCTGAGCATAAGGCAGTAGACACAACACTTGGACTCAAAACCATAAACAGACAAACAACTTAACTCAAACTAAACTAAAGATCAAATAGGTAGGGTGGAAGGTTTTCAAACCAAGAACCCCTAAGAACAAGGTCACCGAAAAATGCAAAGAATGGTCGAAAAACCCAAAAACTCTCACCGAAAAACATAAACCCTCATCAAAAATTGCAAAAATGAAAAGAAATGGGTAAAAATGGTAAAGCAAGGTGGAGATGATACCTGGCAGATTGCGAAATAAGGGATAAGAGGATTGGAATTGAAGAAACCCTCAAATGCAGCAATAACGGAGCTCTTGAAGAGAGAGAAATGTAGAGAGGTAACTCAGGCGGGAAAAATGAAGAAGAAATGAAGAAGAAGGAAGAAAAAAGGGTTTTAAACCCACCTCATCATTTTAGCGTGAGTCCCAAGGCCCATCATTGCCTAGGGAACCTAAGGGGCAAATCAAAACCATCATGCCTTGTTAAGTACGCCACTCACTTCAGTAAGTGACATGTGTCAAAGAAATATTGGCACATAAGAAAACTCATCCTCGGCCATGCATACCCCTTAGTCACCTATTCACATAAGTGACTAAAGGCTAAGGGGTTATTGATATGCCCAAAGTGTACCCTCTTACTCAGAGTAATCAACCTCGACCAATATCGTAGCCGAGGTGACCATATGCCTAAGACAACCATCAGTAACATCGGCTCTTAGAAGGTCTGCCATAACTAATATTGCTTCTATAGCACATCAACCTTGGTTGATTCCCAGCCGAGGTCGACAAGGACTCACGGGTTCAAACATCCTTCAACATCATCATCAACCCTAGCCGACGTTTCAGTCATCAGCCGAGATTAGTAGTGTTACAAGGGACCAATTTGGCAACATCATCATCAGCCCCAACCAACGTTCCAACTACTCATAACCTAGATTAGCTACATGACCAAGGTCATCAAATATAGCCTCGGATAAAGGAAAGGTCGGACTTCACTAAGCTCGTACTCTTCCAGGATGAGGTTGCACTAATAAAAAATGGACGAGCATTTATAAGCATACGTGTGGTTTGGAACACGTGGGTAAATCTGTTATAACTGAATCATTCCCTCCACGTGAGGGAATATTAAGGTTATCATTGTTTTTTTAAGATCAACAAGGTGTCATCCACACACTGGTTTGTTCTTCATGCACATGCTCATTGCATTCTTGGGGGGTACATTACACCCCCTGAGCACTATATATAGAGGTCATCATGTACCTTGTAAAGGCGATTCAAAAACATAACCCTAGACAAAACTCTATTGCATTTACAGTACAGAGAGAAAGAGGAGTGATTGTATTACTAAGGCCATTAGAGCCTCATTGGATAATGATATTTACACTCACCTGAACAGTGGATGTAGGCAATTATCGAACCACTTATATTGTTGTGTTCATCTCCTTCTCCTCATCCCCTACTATATATATACTCTTGTGCCGCCATTATTATCACTTGCTTGTGCTTGTTAACACCTTATTTGGTGGTGGTGTTTCCAGCATTATCACCGACCAACCTTAGTTAGTGGTTATTGATATGTCAACCAACCTTAATTGGTGGTAGTTGATGCCGACCAACCTTAGTTGGTGGTTGCTGATATGCCGACCAACCTTAGTTGGTGGTGTTTAATGGGTGGTTTTTATTGCTGCAAAGTTCAAGTGTAGTGTGTAGCACTAGTACTCCGAAAAAAAAATTAACTCAAAAGAATATTGGGAAATTATCATTTTCATTCATTGAAATAATGGCGTACAGGTAAATCTACATTACTGGTAATATTTTCACAGGTGCTCTGCATTCCAAGGATTTTTGAATTCGTCCCCCTCTATGTTTTCTATTCTGTAGGTTCCAGGTCAAATAACGACTGTGACACGATAGGGCCCATGCCAGTTGGCTTCCAACTTATTGTGCTTCTGAATGAATTTCTTGAGAATATAATCTTCTGCCTTGAGATCACATTGCCTGACTCTTTTATTGTAGAACATGGTAGTCCTTTATTGATAAGCTGCATTACGGATTGCTGCGTCTTCTCTGACTTCCTTGAGCATGTCCAAATATAAGTGTCTCATCAAATCACTTATTGGAGAATTGAAATTAAGTACCCTGTGAGTATGTAAGCCAAGTTCAGCAGGTATGACTGATTCACTTCCAAAGGCTAACATGTAAGGCGATTCCCCCATTTGCTTTCGAGGAGTTGTTCGATAAACCCATAACACAGAATGCAATTCGTTGATCTAATTTCCCTTCGCATCATCCAACATTTTCTTTAACCCGTTCAACAAAGTTCTGTTTATTACTTCCGTTTTCCCGTTACTTTGGGGATGACCTGGAGCAGAATGGATTTTTTTAATATTATACTGTAGACAGTATGCGGTGAACTCCTCATTATCAAATTAAGTACCATGATCAGTGATAAAAGCATGTAGTAGACCATATCTGCAAATGATATTCTTCTAGATGAATTGATGGAGCCTTTCATAGGCCATATCGATGAGAGGTTCAGCTTCTACCCATTTTATGAAATAATTAACGATGACTACCAAATATTTGAATCATCCTCTTGTAGTTGGCAGAGTCCCGATGAAGTCTATTCCCCACATGGAAAATGGCCAAGGTGAAGTGATTGGCTTCAGCGGTGCCTGAGGAGTTCTTTGTATAGTTGAAAATCATTGACATTTGTTGCATTTCTTGGCATAAGTTGTATAGTCAGCATGCATTGTTGGCCAATAGTACCCCTGCGTAGTTATTCTTTACAAAAGGGTTCGACTTGGTACGTGATCTCCACAAGATCCTCCGTGAATTTCTTCTATTAGATCTTGAACTTCTGTTGGGTGAACACATCTTTGCAGACCTGTGATCACAACCCTTCTGTATAAAACTCTATTGTTTAAGACATATCTAACAGCTTTAACCTTCCACCTCTTGGCTACAAGTTGGTCGGCTAGTAAAATGCCTTCTTCGATATAAGCCCTAATGGGATCCATCTAGGAAGGTCCCATATCCAAAGTGATAAACTTCACCATAAAATCTATATTGATACTTCTATTGGCGAGTATCTCAATAGGAATTATTCTTCGTAGATCGGTGCGAGTAGCCTAAGCTAACCGAGCTAGTGTATCTTCCCTTGCATTCTCCAGTCTTGTTATTCTAATCATTTGGATAGCTAATAAATTGGCTATAACCTCCAAACATTTGGTTAGATACCTCGACATGAATTCTCCTTTTGTTGTGTAACGACCGAGCATTTTATTTACCACTAGTTTTGAATCACTGAACACCATAACTTTCTCCGCGTTCAGTGATTTAGCTAAGTTGAAGCCCATAATTACGGCTTCATACTCAGCCTCATTGTTGGAAGATTTGAATTGGAAACGCGGAGCATATTCTATGTCTAGTCCATCTGGGCTATTAGTAATTATTCCAGCTCCGCAGCCTTTTGCGCATGAGGAACCATCAACATATAAATTCCATGTAGGGATATTATAATTAAACCCTTGGTTGGATAAAATCCCTTTGTGGAATATCTAGTGCTTCCTTTCTTCATCCTCCAATTATGGGCTCTTACTAGAAGATTATTATTGATCGGCCACCATCCCTTCTGGCAGGTCTACTGCTGGGAGTTAATCGGGGACAGTTTCTGGTGATCCTCTAGCATCCTTGAGTTGTTCTGCATTAGCCCCTATTGGTAGGAGGTATCTGGGTAGGTGAATTCAGCGATGAAATCTTCCACTGCTTGCCCTTTGAGAGAAGATCCTGGCTCATAGATAAGATCACACTTCCCTAATTCCATTTCCCAATACATCAATGTTCCGAATTTTTTTTGGCTTATGTAAAGCTTGTCTGAGTGGCATGTAAGTATATACCACTATTTTATGGGCTTGAAAATATGGATTCATCCTCCTGTTCACCTCAATCAATGCCAATGCTAACTTCTCCAGTTTTGGATATCTGATATCTGATCCCCTGAATGCCTTGATCGTATAGTAAACTAGTTTTTGCACTCCGCTTTCTATTCTTATCAAAGCTGAACTGACTGCATTTTTTGATATAGCCAGGTACAAATATAATTTTTCTCCCAACACCGGCCTGAACAGTAAAGGAGGTGTCCCTAACTATCTCTTCAATTCTAGGAACGCCTTCTCACACTCGTCATTCCATTCGAAGGTCTTTCTGATCACCTTGAAGAACGGAAGACATCTATCAGTTGCTTGGGAGACGAATTTGTTGAGTGCTACTACACTGCACATAAGGCTGTGCACTTCCTTCTTGGTGGAAGGAGATCGTAATTCTAGCAAGGCTTTTATCTTGTCAGGATTTGATTCAATACCTCGTTGGTTTACAATATACCCGTGGAACATGCCTTCCTGTACACCAAAAATTCACTTGGTCGGGTTCATCATCAGCTTTCTTTCTTTTGGTCAGCATGTCGTTGACGTACACCTCCATAGTTTTGCCAATATTCTCTGAGAACACCATGTTCATCAGCCGCTGATATGTAGCACCTGTATTTTTAAGACCAAAAGTCATAACATTATAACAATATGTCCCTCATGGGGTAATAAAAGAGGTACTCTCCCTGATTTTATTTTAATTTGATTGTATCCAGAGTAGGCATCTACGAAGCTCAACAATTTATGCCCTGAAGTAGCATATACTAGTTGATCTATTCTGGGAAGAGAGAAATGATCTTTTGGCTAGGCTTTATTCAGATCTGTGAAATCCACACACATTCTCCATTTGTCGTTCTTCTTCTTTACCATCACAACGTTGTCTAGCCAATCAGGGTGCTTGATGTCTTCAATGAAAGAAGCCTTTTTGTAGATTTTCTACTTCCTCTTGAATAGCCTGGTTCTTCTCCGGACTAAAGACTCTTCTTCGTTGCTTCACCGGTTTAATTTCTTTATTGACATAGAGCTTGAGACATAAGAAGGATGGATCTATCCCCGATATATCTTCGTCACTCCACGCGAATGCTTGCTTTCTATGCCTGAGAAACGCCACCAGTTGTTGCTTCAATATCGGATCAAGTGAAACACCAATCTGAGTTGTTGTTTCTGGTCGTTCATCGTCTAGAATAATGATCTTTCTTGCCTCCATCACTTATCCTTTAACAAGATTTGTTTCATCTCTTGGGTCTAAGGTTTCAATCTCAGACTCATCAGACTTATCCACTTGGTAAGTTGTGGTTTTCTTCCTAGTATCCTCCAGCTCTTCCTATTCGACAGATGAGTAGTAGCATTCTCAAGCTACCTTCTGATCTCTTTACACAATTCCAACCCCAAAGTTGGTCGAGAACTTTAAACACTGATGTACCATGGAGGTAACTTCTTCAAACTTTTTTAGGTCTACTCTCCCCATGATTATATTATAGGTCAATTGGACATTGTTTTCCATCACAAAGAACCGTATCTTTTCTGATCTGTAGGCAGGCTAGGTACCAATCAGCATATCCAACTTGATTATCCCGAGTGGAAAAAAATTTTTACCAAAGAACCCAATAAGGTGCCTGTGATATGGATCAAGTTGACTATGTTTTAAGTTTAAACTATCGAAACATGGATAAAACATGATGTCTGTCGAGCTACCATTGTCCACCGTTACTCTCAAGATGATTACATCTTTCATTCTCATCTTGATCACTAGGGGTCATTATGAGGGTACAAAACACCTTCCAGATCATTTTTAGAAAAACTAATGACCAGCTTATCTTTGTTAACCTTCCTCGGATGATCTTCCTCTGCTAGATTTATTCGTGGTATGTAGGAACAAGCTTGGGCCTCATTTAGGTAAGCTTTCCTTTCAGCGGTATGCTCACCCCTGCCTGCATCTCCACCTATAGTCATATTATAATTTAATGAACCAAAACGGATTGAAAATACCTCACGCTATGGCTGTCTTGGCTTTTTGGGGAGATCGGGATCATCTTCTGGGTCATCTTCATGGTCCCTTTTCTTATCATCACTTGGTCGACGATGATACTTGGAACTTTACCGTGATCTATTGTTGGTCTTCCCACCACTCTGACGATTAATAAATTGGTTCAACTTCCCTCGCCTAATGAGTGTTTCTATCTCATTTTGGAGAGCTACGCACTGTTTGGTCGTGTGATCATGATCTTTATGGAACTCGCAATACTTGGACTTATCTCCTCTTTCAGGAGTTATCCTCAATTTTTTAGGCCAATTTAGTTCCTCACTATTGTTGATATTTTCCAGAACATGGTTTATATGCACCTTTAATGGGGTATAATTTGCATGTTTCCTCAATTTCTCCAATGTTTCCTTGCCTTTCGACTGCTTGTTTCCTCCATTATGCTTATGATCTTTTCATTTTAACGTCCCTTCAGCTTTAGTCTCTGCTTTTTCCTCAGCATTCTTCTTCGCAGCCATAGCTTCTTCGACATTCATAATATTGGATTCTTTAGCCATCAACTCTGTCGTGGATTTTGGGGGATCCTTGGACAGAGTGTAGTACAACTTATCCGGTAGAAGACCACTCATGAGGGCTGTAATAGCTGTTTTCCCTTCATAGTCAATGACTTCCAGTTTCTCGTTGTTAAAACGAGTGATATAGTCCCTTGTGCTTTCCCCTGCCCTTTGACTTACACTCAATAGATATGCCACCCTCTTGACTGGCTTTGCACCAAAACATAAATTTCCTATAAAGAGCTCTGTCAGTTGATGGAAGGTTGCAATCTGCCCTTGAGGAAGACTGTTGCACCATATTTGAGAAGATCCAGTGATGGTTCTTGAGAATGCCCTGCACCTCATCTCATTTGGGACTGCATAAATATCTGCAGCAGCTTGGTATTGCTCTATGTGAAGAACATGATCAATTTTTCCATCATACTTAAGTGTAACTACATGAGCCTTAAACTTTAAGGGAGTGGGAAAACCCATAATTATTTATACAAAAGAAGATCGTTTGATAAAGGTTCTTTGGAAAGGATTTATGGGCACGAGCAATAGATCGCATTGAGTTATCCTCTTGGGATCTTTCTGTGCGAACTGCAAGCCTAATATTTGGACGTGATTGGGCAGATCATTCCCTTAACTCATTTAGTCGTTGAGAATTTCTCGACGCAATCCGAGGAGGGTTTCTATTCCTCCTGGGGCCCATACGATCAAAGGGGGAGACTCCGCTCAACCTTTCCAGAGCGCTTGCTTGTTCTGGATTTAGAGTGATGTTTTCTTGAGAATCTACAATTCTTATAGGGAATGTCAGAACAGGCTAATATGATGGATCACTTGAGGTTACCGTATGATGAAGTTCGATATGTATGGATTGTGAAGTATGATGGGGTGCAATACGTCCAGATCGTGAAGACGGTGGATGCGTGATGCTTAGTTGGCCAGACTGGGCTGATGCTCCACTTTGAATAGTCTGAATAAACTATCACATAGTATCCTGCATAACTGTTTGTCCCCTGGCTAAGATGGCCAAAATTCCTGTGATATCGTTTGCATTTGGAGGAGCAGAAGGGTTAGGAGGATTCCCATTATTATTCATGTTGCTAGATTCTGGGATATCAGCCATTTAGGATGAGTTTTTGGTGAAAAATGCTACGTATAGTCTTTCCCAGAAACGGCGCCAATCTGTTGATGAAAAAATTAGATTTAATCTAATTAATTAATCATAGATAAATATGAATAAAAAAAATAAGACAAAGGATTTTTAAAGTCGTTCAGCCTTAAGGAAATAGCCTACATCCACTGTCTTGTATTTCTGGGTGTTCTGTTTTGATCTTAAGTATATTTACTTAAGATAGCTTACCCGTTATAAGGGTATTACAATGTATTTATAGCCCTTGGTCTGCCCATGTGAATAGATAATACGCTGTTATTAAATAGGCATATGTATCGGTACATAATAAGAATATTCATTAACTTTACTCTGGTCGTTTAGTCTTCCTAGATAGTTGCTCGGTATTCTGAGTAGCTCATCATGTCAAGCTACTCTATGTATACAATTATGCCATGTTGGACGCCACGTGTCTTATCATAACTGGTCCACGTCAGCTGACTAATTTTTGTATCAACAGTCTCATATAAACCAAATTTTCTAAGAACGTGGATGATCAGATACCAAGATATTCTATCATAAGATTTATCCATATCCAGTTTTATCAACACATTTGTACCATGAATCTTTTTACCCAGATCATTGGTAATTTTTTGAGCAAGCAACATGTTATCTACAACACTTCTAACTCTAATGAACACACTTTGGCAAGGGGAGATAATGGAAGGAAGAATAGTAGACAATCTAGTGTTAAAGATCTTGCAAATAATTTTGGATGAAAATTTATAAAGGTTGGTTATCTGAATTACTTACAGTTTGAAGAGTTGGAGATTTTAGGGAATGGAGCAATTAATGTTCTAGATCAACTGATAGGAATTTGAGTCCATGCAAAAAAGGATTGAATGGTTAAAATGAGGTCTTATTTGATGATTTTCCAGTACTTCTTATGGAAAAAGCCCCCACATCCATCTGGACCCGATGTAGCATTTTCATTAAGATTTGATATATCTTTAAAAATTTCAGTATCATCTAGAAAATTAGAAATTATAATGTTATAACCTTGATCAATATAAGTAAGGATGGCTTCAATAATTTGATTTTACTACTTTATAATCTCGAAAGAGAGAATACATTGAAAATGATTAATAATTTAATTTTAGATATCTTATTGGTACAAAAAAAAATTATTATCAATCTTTTTTTTGTTGATAAAAATATTTCTTCTTCTAGCTTTGACTGTAAAATGAAAAAACTTGGTATTGACATCACCCTCGTTGAACCATTTCACATTTGATTTCTACTTCTGATATGTGTCATTTAATTTTAAAGCATTTTCGAGTCTATCTTTCACTTCTTGCATGATAATGTTGTTAGGATCAACAGATTTTGATCATAAATGACTTCGAGCCTAGCTTTCACTTCTTGCACTCCTCATCTTCTAGAATTTGAAACTCGTAGGATAATAATCTAAAACATATTTAATGCAGAGGATCAATGGGTAGTGGTAAAAAAATCTGTTAAGATGCTTAATAAAAGTATTAGTGAAAGAAAAAATCCAAAGGGAATTGACAATACCTCTATAATCTATTTAAAATCAGACCATCTCCATCTCTTTGGTTTCACCAAGTGAATTTAGTCCCCATGTAGCCTATGTCTATTAGAAAACAATTTAAAATTTCATCTTTAGAGTCTTGCACCAGGTGGAATTCAATCTCATTATCTCCATTTTTTTCCTCTTAGGAAAGAACTACATTGAAATATCTAATAACCAAATGGGGGATAAAAGAGTGGATATGAGAAATTTCTTTTAAATGACTCCAAAGGAAAGGTCTCTCAATGATGATGCTGTAAACATCATCACCGGTATGAGGTGTTGATAAGCTCAAGCTAGTAGCTAGAATGGAAGCACAAGAGTAATAAATTAGAAGAAGGGGATGAGGAAAAGAGGAGAAACACTTGTATTTAAGTGGTTCAGCCAATTTATTCTATGTCCACTGTGAGTGCGTGAGTAAGTTTCACTAAAACAAGGGCACTAATGGCCTATGATACAATCTCTCACTTTCTCTCTCTACTGTGTATTTCTGCAGAGCTTCACTAGGGTTGACGAATTATGATCCTTTTTCAAGGTAGAAGAAGATATGTATATATAGTTCTTGGGGGGTGTAATGTACCCCTAAGCATGCCATGAGCATGTGTGTGGTGATAAAACCAATCTTAAATGGACACCTGGTTGTGCCACATGCAGATAATGATGACCAAATATTCCCGCACATGAGGGGAATGAATTGGTTATAACAGTTTAGTCCACACATTCCAAGTCTCCCATGTGCTTACGTATTCTCGAGCCTATGATTTCATCCATTATAACCTTGGCCCAAATGGGTACGATGTTGGTAAGTGTGAGGGTTATCTTGATCTGCCAATCTTAAGTATGGCCTCGGCCATGTGGATGAGCTGAGGTGATATATTGGGGCCTGGATGCACTGTCGGCTAGGGCAGAGTATGAAAGTGTCCATGGTTGAGCCCATGAGGTGCTGCTGTCCTTGACTTCCGACCAGCCGAGGCTGATCACTAATGGTCAACCTTGTGAACGATGACCTTTCTGATGGTTGTTGTGAGCTTCCTATTGACTCGATTGTCATGTCAGTTGAGGTTGTTGACTTCGAGTACGAGGGTACACTTCGGGTATATCAATCAACCCCTAGCCCTTAGTTTCCTATGTGAGTAAGTGGCTGAGGGGTATACAAATTAGGCTGATGAAGGTTCATTTTTATTATCTTGGGGTGTGGAGTGATTCCTTGGACACATGTCACTCCTTGAAGTGACTAGCATTTTCCTCAAGATATGACTGCACTGATGGCAGCTTTTAGGTTTTCTAGGGCAATGATGAGTGCCTTGAAAATTATGTCCCATCATTAGAGAAGGTTTACATATCTTTTCTCTTTCCATATTCTCTTTACTCTCTCACTTTTACCGCTTTAGAGTTCTTACTGCATAAATGATCAAACCTTCCATAGCCAAATCTTCACCCTCCCCCTGCTTCTCTGGTCATCTTGGGTTTATAACCCCATTGCCTTTCATTTTTCATTACTCAGGTAACCATCTTGCTCTTTGCTTCTTATTTTCTGGCATCATTTATAAACTTCCATATTTTTTGGTGGGTTTTTCTGTACTGCTGTGAGGGAAACCACCCATGTTTGGTGGTTTTACATTAGAAACCGTGGGCTATAGGGACTATTTTAAGCTCACTTGGTCATTTTGGGATTAGCTTAGGTCAAAGTTTATGTTTCAGGATTTTTTTCCTGACCACCCATTATCTTCTCCGATGAGTTGCTTTACACTTGTTCTTGGTGTAAACCCTTTGGATTCCCAGTTTTGATCTTTAGTTTGGGTAGTATTAATTGTTTACCTATTTTCCTTTTTATCTCAAACTCTCCAAGTGTATTGTCCTCTATCGGATGCTATGAACTCTGTATAAACTTACTGAAGAGTTTCCAACTCTGCACGAGGAGTGTTTCAACAAGATCAAAGAGATAGAGTCAACCCAGGTCGAGGCTTTTACCCTCTGACAAATTTATCCTCCACCATTAGATGTCATATACCCTGAACTGACTGAGGTTACTGATCCCATATCTGAGGATAATGCTTCAGACCCAATGTCAACGTCTGAGGCTGCTGAGAGTTTAGACTATTTTGCAGAGGCTATGAACTACTCCCCTAGGAAAAGTGGAGTTTCTAAAGATGAAGAGGTTTTCGACCGTGCCTCATCTCATCAAGGTGCTGGGCCTTTACATAGATCTCCCTCCATAGAGATTTTAGAGCCTAATGTCACAATTCCTTCTCCCATTAATGCCATTCTTCTCTCGGTTGCCACGGAGGTCGAGTTTGCAAAAAGGTTTCCTCTATGTGTCCCCACTGGTGCCCAGGTCGAGGTTACTAGAGATGAGGATGATGACGACGAAGGAAGTGATCTTGATACCTCAGTAGTTGCAGAGTATGGGAGTACTGTAAATGAGTACGACATTCTAGTCTTTAAACATCTATATTCCATTGATTCCTCGATCATCTTGAGGAAAACTCTTAAGGACGAAAGGGCCTTCGATGGTCGAGGTGGTGAACTTTGTGTCTATTAGAAGATGTTTAACTTGGGTTTTCATCTTCCTATACACCCAACTATCAGAGTCATACTCTCATACATAAACCTTGCCCCTTCCCAATTGTTAATAAATGCTTGGAGGGTTATGATTGGGGATATCGTCCTTTGGAAGTTTGTTCACCATTCAGACCTTCCAGTGTACCGGTGAGTTACTTTAGACCCGTTCTTGGTGTTCTTAGTGTCAACCCTTTGAATCCCAAATTTTGATCTTTAGTTTGGGTTGTATAAGTTGTTTACCTGTTTTCCCTTTTATCTCTAACTCTCCAAGTGTACCGTCCTCTATCGGATGCTACGACCTCTGTATAAACTTGCTGAAGAGTTTCCAACTCTGCACGAGGAGTGTTTTAACAAGATCACACAGATAGAGTCAGCCCAGGCCGAGGATTTTCCCCTCAGACCAATTTATCCCCCACCATTATATTTCATATACCCTGAACCGACCGAGGTTACTAATCCCATGTCTGAGTATAACGCTTCAGACCCAATGTCAACGTCTGAGGCTGCTGAGAGTTTTAGACTTTTTCGCAGAGGCTGTGGACTACTCCCCTAGGCAAAGTTGAGTTTTTGAAGATGAAGAGGCTTTCGACCATGACTCGTCTCATCAAGGTGCTGGGTTTTTGCACAGATTTCCTTCCATAGAGATTTTAGAGCCTAACGTCACGATTCCTCCTCATATTGATGTCATTCCTCTCTCGGCTGCCACGGGCATCGAGTTGGCAAAGAGGTTTCCTCGTGGTGTACCCACTGGTGCCCAGGCCGAGGTTGCTGGAGATGATGATGATGATGATGACGAAGGAAGCGACTTTGATCCCTAGTAATTGCAGAGTACGAGAGTACTGTAAATGAGTATGGCCTTCTAGTCTTTAGACACTTATATTCCATTAATTGCTCGATCATTTTGAGGAAACCTCTGAAGGATGAAAGGGCCTTCGATGGACGGGATGGTGAACTCTGTGTCTACGAGAATATGTTTAAGTTGGGTTTTCTTCTTCCTATTAACCCAACTATTAGAGTAATACTCTCGTACATAAACCTTTCCCCTTCCCAATTGTCCCCAAATGCTTGGAGGGTTATGATTGGGGCGTCCTTTGGAAGGTTATTCACTATTCAGACCTTTTAGTTAGAGTTTTTACTAGTTTCTGCGTTCCCTCATATTTTAAAAATCACCCCAGCTACTACCACTTCATAGACAAGAAATCCGAGAAGATGATGCTCTTGGTTACCCAAACTTCCAACCATACTTGGAAACCTCGGTATTTCTTTATTTCTGGGGCCTGGGAGTTTGGCCCAGACGAGTCTTATGGGATGTCGGTTCCAAGGACCCCTATGAGATGGGAGAAAGTCTCCCATACGGTTAAAGTTGACCTTGTCCTTATCCAGGATAATTATAAGAACATAAAGAACCTTTGAAACCAAGGCGTGAATGGTCGTCTTATTAAGTATGAATATCTGATGACCCCCTATTACCTTTCTCAAACAGGTCTGGGGGGGGGGGGGTCCTTTAGAAGAACTACATAAGTTTCCACATTTTTCTTACCAATTAATGTCTCATAATTATTATCTATTTGACTTTAAATGCACAGGTTTATCTTTTTACAGAGTGACCATCAGGCATTTTTGACGATTTCTAGGAGATGTCGACCCCCAGCCTTACAAAGCTCATGGAAAAATGAGGTGGCAAGAATTTTCCCACTCATACCTAGAAAAAAAGGGTGTCAAAACATTAAAGGTTGATGCTACAAAGAAAAGGAAGGCTCCTACTGACCCGACCCATACGAGGTCGAGCAAGACTTCCACTAGGGACCGTGTCATCCCTATTTCGACTATGAAGTATTGGTTGCACCTATATCACAGATCAAGATAGGAGATAGTGTGATCGGACACGCCCTGCAAGCTACTGATGCTATTGGCACCATCATGACTAAGGAGGATAAGCGCTTTCTTCATGCCTTAGATGTCCATTTATTTGCCAAGTTTACACTTCATATTGGCAGTTCAGGTATCAAATTTTCAATTTTTCTTCCAAGTCCTCTCTCTACCCTTTAAATTTTATTACTCATATGTATGATCTTCTTCTAGAGAGTGTAGTGTCTCTTCATTGCCTTGTTGACTAGTCTCTGAAGAAGTTATCCCTTATACAAACGGGGAAGGATGTTGAGAAAACTGAGGCCCAACTGCAGGCCGAGGTTGAAAAACTGAAAGGAGTCATCAAGAAGAGGGATAACCAGATGTCTCAACTTAAGGAGGATCATCAAAAATATTTAAAGAAAAAGTACCAGAGTCTTCAATCCAAGGTCAATGTTGCAGTCAAGGCTGCTCTAGTCGATGCTATAGAGAAAATCATTGAGGACTACAAAGTCTCTGATGAGTTTGCCAGTTTCGGCTTTGAGTATTTGGAGAGGGTCATAAAAGCTACCAGACGATGGGAGGCTCTTAAGAAGGGTGATCCTGGAAGCTTGTCGGCTGAGCACTTCATTGGTCTCGGCATTGGAGAGCCTCGATTTTCCCAAGATTTAAAGGAAGTAGAAGAAAGTGATGCTGCCCCAGTCGAGATGACTCCTCTAAAAGTCACAGAGACTAATGACGATGCTCATCGTGATGGAGAAAGTGAAGTTACAAACATCGACCATGACCAGATAACTACAGTTGTTGATTGGTCGGCTCCTGCCTAGGCCTAGAGTCAACTCTGAGGGCCTCTTTTTCCCGTGAAGCATTTTTTTTGTGATCCTTATTTTGATTAACTTTGGTTATGGCTTTTTTTTTTATATTTTGCATGTAACTCTGTAACCTCTTCATGTTACGACTATAAGTCGATTCTCTTTTTCTAATTCTATTGCTTCTTCTACGATGTTTTATTGTTCTATAATTGTGATGTTCCATATATTCACCACAAATTTCACCATAAGAATATAAACATAATGAAGATGTTAAAGGTCTAAGGTCACCAAATTATGGTGTTTACCCTCATAATTTCACCAAGTAAATAGTGTTAAGGGTCTGAGGTCACCAGTTTATGATATTTTACCTCATAATTTCACCAAATTAATGATGTTTAAGGTTTGAGGTCACCAAATTATTGATGGTTTACCTCATAATTTCACCAAATCAATGGTGTTTAAGGTATGAGGTCACCAAATTATGGTGCCTAACCTCATATTTTCACCAAACTAATGGTGTTAAAGGTCTGAGGTCACCAAATTATTGTGCTTAACCTCACAATTTCACCAAATTAATGATGTTTAAGGTCTGAGGTCACCACATTATGGTGTTTAACCTCATAATCTCACCAAGTTAATGATGTTTGAGGTCTGAGGCACCAAATTATGGTGTTTAACCTCATAATCTCACCATGTTAATGGTGTTTAACCTCATATTTTTACCAAACTAATGGTGGTAAAGGTCCGATGTCACCAAATTAAAGATGTTTTACCTCATATTTTCACCAAATTAATGTTGTTTAAGGTCCGAGATCACCAAATTATTGATGTTTTACCTAATAATTTCACTAAATTAATGGTGTTTAAGGTCCAAGGTCACCAAATTATTGAGTTTAACCTCATATTTTCACCAAACTAATGATGTTAAAGGTCTGAGGTCACCAAATTATGGTGTTTAACCTCATAATCCACCAAATTAATGATGTTAAGGGTCTGAAGTCACCAAATTATGGTGTTAAAACATATACATTGGACCAAAAGTTAACAGAATTTTGATGTTTCTCATTCATACTCTGTTTGATATCTTCTGTATAAATTTATACATATATTACAAAAAGATAAAGCAATTGCAACATGATAAGTAATATTTCTTCAAGTGGTCGACATTCCAAGGATTTGAAAAAGGCTCTCCTTCTAGATTTTCTAACAGATAGGTACCAGGTAAAACCTCATCAGTTACCCTGTAAGGACCATGCCAATTCAAATGGAGTTTATTAGGTTTCTTTCACGTCTTCTTCAGGACCAGGTCTCCCACAACTATCGACCTCGATTTTACCCTTTGATTGTAGAACCTCACAGTTCTTTGATGATAGGCTTCTTGTCTTATCTCAGCATCTTCTCTTCTTTCCTCAATGAAATCAAGATCAAGTCTTCTCTCTTACCTATTCCTTTGAGGGTCATACATCTGAATTCTATGAGTGGGAAGCCCTATCTCTGTTAGGATGACAACCTCTGAGCCACGGGCTAACAGAAATGGAGTTTACCCTGTGGGTATTCTCACTGTCATCCTGTAAGACCAAAGCACATCGTATACCTCTTATATCCATCTTTCTTTGGACTCTTCCAATTTCTTTTTTATCCCATCAAGGATTGTTCAATTTATGACCTCAGTCTGACCATTTTCTTGGGGTCGGCCAAGGGAAGATAAGAATTTCTTGATTTCTACTCTTTCACATTATTTTGCTAAGGAAACATTCTTAAATTTGGTTCCATTATCTGAGATGAGGGTGTTTGGAAGGACATACCTGCATATGATGTTCTTCCAAATGAACTGGAAGGTCTTCTGCTCATTGATTATGATCATAGGCTTAGCCTCTACCCATTTAGAGAAATAATGAATCGCCACAATTAAGTATCGATAGCTGTTTGCAGCCTTTGGAAAGGGTTCTAACAAACTAATTCCCCATACTACAAATGTCCAAGGGGAGATAATAGAATTCAAAGGTTAATGAGGCTAATGGGGAATAGTGGAGAACCTCTGGCACTTATCACATCTCTTCACATACGCATCTTCATCTTTAGCCAAGGTCGGCCACCAGTACCCCTGAGTGATTATCCTCTTAGCTAACGGCCTTCCTCTAATGTGGCTTGAACAAGAGACCTCATGAACATATTATAAGATATATGGAACCTCTCAAGGATGGACACATCTGAGAAGAGGGAGTAGGAATCCCTTTTTGTAAAGGACATCTCCCATAATAAAGAATTTAGATGCTCTGAACCTTAACTTTCTCCTCTCTAAATTTGACTCTAGCAATTCTCCCTCTCTGATGTATCTGATAAGAGGGTCCATCCACGAGGCCCCCATATTCAGATTTAGGCAAGGTCTATCAACCTCTTCCTCTTCAATGGTTGGATTGAGAAGAATATCGACTGGTACTACTCTATTTACGTCGGTTATTATTGCCGAGGCCAACCTCGCGAGTGCATTAGCTCAGTTGTTGTCCAGTTGAGGTCTCCTCTTCATCTTTACCTCTTTGAAGCCTTCTATCATCGATATCACCCTTTTTAGATATTTGGCCATTCATCTTTGGCTTCATAGACCCCTAGGATCTGGTTTACAACTAATCTTGAGTCACTGTGGACTTGGAGTTAGCCCACACTTAGGTATGTTACCAAAGAGAGACCTGCTATCAATGCCTCATACTCTGACTCATTATTGGAGGCTTTAAAGCTGAATCTCAACGTATATTCAATATTTTTACCTTCTGGTACTAACACTATCAGCCCTGATCCACTCCCAATTTCACAGGATGACCCATCAATGAAGAGTTTTCAGATAGTTTCATTTGAAGAGAAGTTTCCCTCTGTCAGGGTCCCTTATTTCAAGAGGTATCTCTCTTCTTCATTCTCAATTGCATTTTGCCTGGCTGTACTTATCTCGGCCTCGTCTGCTACCCGATTGATGTTCCTCTCCACTTGCTCATATGCAGTTCCAAGGTGGTTCTCAACCTCGGCCTCGTTACAGGTAAACTTGGCAAGAAAATATACGAGTGCTTGTCCTTTAATGGAAACCCTGGTCTGATAAACAATATCATATTCTCCCAGCTCAATTGCCCAGGTCATTATCCTTCCGGACTTCTTAGGCTTATAGAGGACCTGTCTGAGTGGGGAATCGGTGAGGATGACCATGGAATGAGCCTGGAAGTATGGTTTCATTTTCCTAGAAGCATGTATCAAGGCATAGGCCAATTTTTCCATCCTTGGTTACTTCTGTTATGACCCTTGGAGTGCCTTCCTATTAAAATACACTGATATATGCACTCCATCCTCTTCTCTTATTATTGCAGCACTAATGGCTGACTCTGAGACAGCTAAATACATATAGCTTCTCACCTTGAATTGTCCGTGATAGGAGTAGAGGAGAGCCTAGGAAGGACTTAAGCTCTTTAAAAGCTTTATCACATTCCTCATTCCATTTAAAGGATTTTCTAAGAACTTTGAAAAATGGAAGATATTTATCTATAGCTCTAGAGACGAACCTATTAAGTGCAACTACTCGTCCAGTCAACCTCTGAATCTCTTTGATGGTTTTGGGTGTCTTCATTTCCAGCAAATTCTTTATCTTCTCTAGATTACCTTCTATCCCCCTCTGGTTTACGATGAAACCCAAAAAATTTCCATCTCTGACCCCAAAGACACCCTTGGTCGAGTTGAGCTTCATTCTGTATTTGTCCATGATATCAAAAGTTCTTTCAAGATCGGCCACATAAGTGTCGGCCTGCAGACTCTTCGTCAGCATGTCGTCAACATAAACCTCCATGGACTTCCCTATCTGATCATCAAACATCTTATTTATAAGACTTTGGTGTGTAGCCCCTGCATTCTTCAGGTTGAAGGGTATGACCATGTAGCAATAGGTCCCCTTGTCCATAATAAAGGTTGTCTTCTCTGAGTCAGTCGGATCCATGAAGATTTAATAGTACCCAAAATATACATCCATGAAGCTCATGAGCTCATGACCTACTGTGGCATCCACCATCTGATCAATACGAGGAAGAAGGAAGCTATCTTTAGGACAAGACTTGTTCAAGTCAGTAAAATTTATACACATTCTCCACTTCCCATTTGCTTTTATCATTATAACAGCATTGGACAACCACTTTGGGTATATGACCTCTCTAATGAACTCGACCTCTTTAAGCTTTCGAACATTGTTTATGATGGCTTCGTACTTTTCTCTTGAGTAGATCCTTCTTCTCTACTTAATGGGATTAGCATCATATAAAACATTAAGTTTATAACGTATGATCTCAGGGTCAATACCCAGCATGTCTGCATGACTCCAGGCAAAGATACTTTATCTCTTCCTCAGTAGCTTGATTAGTTCTTCCTTGATCTCAGGCTTTAGGGCCTTACCGACTTGGATGGTTTTTTCTAGCTCATCCTTATTGAGGACGATGGATTCTACCTCCTCCATAACCTCTCCCTTTTTGAGATTTGTTTCCTCTCTAGGATCAAGGGTGTCAATGTTGTTAGTGGTGGTTGTCTTATTATGATCCTCTCTCTCTTCTGCATAGTTGAAGTAGCATTCACATGCCGATGTTTGGTCACCTTGAACTTCCCCTACTTTATAAGGAGTCGATAATTTTATCATATGGTGGACTATTGAAGGCATGGCCTCAAATTCATTGAGGGCCACTCATCCCATTATAAGGTTATAGACTGAGAAGACATTTTCATCCATCACAAAGAAGTTAATTTTTCTGGTCAACCTCTTAGGCCATTCATCTCCCATTCTAACATCCATTTCATACATTCCCAATGGATGGACTTTCTCTCCACTGAAGTTGATCAAGGGGTGATAAATAAGGGACAATCCTTGCTCGACTAAGAGCCAAGCTCTTGAAATAGAGCCAGAACATAACGTCTGCTGAACTCCCCCCATCAACAAGGATCCTATGAACTTCACATCCATGAACCCTTGTGGTGATGACTAGAGGGTCATCATGGGGAGCTTGGATACCCTTGAAATCAAGTCGCGAGAAGCCGACTACGAGTGTTTTCTCAAGTTTAACCTCTGTTAAAGCCAAATTCCCAACCTCATCTTTGGTAACTGCTTTTACCTCTGCCATATAAGCCTTGCGATCAGCTACCTTCGATCCACCTCCTGCTATTCCCTCACAAATAGTCCTCACAACAAAAGAGATCATGTTGACTCTCTTTATTGGGACATTATCGTCCTTTGGTGGGAGGTCAGGGTCATCGTCATCATCATCTGAGGCATCATTTTTCCTGGCCTGGGCATCTTCCTGGCATTTATTATTTCTTTTCTTTCTGGGGTCGGCTCAGACACTCTTTGAGGCTCTCGTATCCACATACTTTCTCAGCTTTCCAGACTTTAGTATTTTATCAATCTCGTCCTTCAGGGCAAAACATTTGTCAGTTACATGGCCGTGATCTTGATGGAACTCACACCATAAGTTTTTATTTCTCTTATGTGGAGGATCCCTCAGCTTCTCTGGCCATCTCAGAGACCTATTATTCTTTATCTCGTTGAGGATGTTCTCACAACTAACAGTTAAAGGAGTATAGTCTGCAAACTTGTTGTCCGTAGCCCTCTTTTTTCTATCTTTTTTCTTCTGAAACTTCCCATTAATACTTCCCTTCTCATCCTCATATTTTGAAGCCATTGCTTCCTCTGCATTTATGACCTTTCTAACTGCTTCCAACAGTTTTGCCATAGACTTAGGAGGGTCTTCAGCAAGCTTCCAGAGTATCTTTCCCTTCTGAAGTCCTATAATGAGAGCTGTCATGGCTATACTCTCATCATAGTCCTCTACCTCCAACTTTTCCTTATTGAACCTAGCGATATAGTCTCTGAGGCTTTCGTCCTTTCCTTGCTTTACATAAAGAAAATGGGTCTTCTTCTTCTGAGGTCTTACCCTAAAAGATAAATTATGAATGAATCACTCGGCCAACTATCTAAAGTTTTCTATGGAATTCTTAGGAAGAAAGTTAAACCACACATGTGCTGCCTCAGTCAAAGTGCTCGAGAAAGCTTGGAACCTCATCTCATTGGAGACGGAGTAGATGTCCACTGTAGATTGGTACATCTCGATATGGTGGACTGGGTTGGTACTTCCGTCATACTTAGGTGATACCACTCGAGGCTTGAATTTGGTCGGGGTTGGAAAGCTGACAATCCTCTCTACAAAGGTAGATCCTTCTGAGTACCCCCTCTGCAAGGGGTCTAGGATTTTTATAAGATCTAAAATCTTATTTTCCAATCTTTGGATAGAGTTATTCCAGGGCCTCTCAACGACGTCCTGGACGAGGTTGTCCCCATCCACCTCCAAAGGGTAAACCGAAGGTTCCCCAGCTGCAAAACAACGTCGGTTGTTGACCTCCCCCTGACCACCATCTTCTCTATGTGGGTGTCGGTAATGATGGGGCCAACAGTCACCATTGTCTCTTCTGGAGCCAGCGAGACTTCTTGACCTAGATAGTCTTTGGCTCAGGTCATTAACTCGACCGAGTCTTTCAAAGTCCGACCCTCTACTTAATCGATCAAAAGATGAACCTCTTTATCGGCCATCACAATCTCGTCTTTCACCCTAAATAGGTCGTACAATGTTGTTTGAGATCTCATACTGCTCCCAGTAATCTGCTGGAGCATCCTTGACCTCTATATCATCATACATATCCTCCGGTCAAGGGTTTCCTTACCTCTCCAGGCATAAACACCTAGGGTCAGCAACATCCCTCCGCCATTGAGGAGGAAGTAGGTCTTTTCTCGATGCCTAGGTTGGTCCCCTGGCCTCATGTTGCCCCTCACCAGCTGTCGGAGTAATCATCTCCAGTGAGATCCCAGGTAGTCTCATTATCATATTCTAACTTAGCTAGGCGAATTGCTCCTGCATTACTTATTGAGTAGCAGCTAAGGACTTCAAGGATGCCGCCACCTCAGCCATCTCGGACTGGGGTGGCACTTGGCTGTAACTGGGCCCTCCACCACTAGGTGGTGGAGGTGGTAACTGTGGTGCCATATAAAATACTAAAGATCTTGTAATGAAAGTACTAGATAGCTTGAGACCTCAAATGACCTCTTTCAATAGTGAAATAATTCCACGCAAGGGGGAGGTCCGGTTCACCACCAGAGTCTCTGGTGAGGTCAAGCAATAAAGGAGGAAGAGAAGAATCCTCTCGTTCCCACAGATGGCGCCAAAAATGATGATGTTGTAAACAACACCACCAATATGAGGTGTTGATAAGATCAAGCTAGTAGCTACAATGGCAACACAAGAGTAATAAACTAGAAGAAGGGGATGAGGAGAAGAGGAGAAACACTTGTATTTAGGTGGTCATCCAATTCGGCCTACGTCCACTGTGAGTGTGTGAGTAAGTTTCACTAAAATAAGGGCACTAATAGCCTGTGATACAATCTCTCACTTTCTCTCTCTACTGTGTATTTCTGCAGAGCTTCGCTAGGTTGACGAATTATGATCCGTTTTCAAGGTAGAAGAAAATATGTATATATAGTTCTTGGGGGGTGTAGTGTACCCCCCAAGCATGCCATGAGCATGTGTGTGGTGATCAACCCAATCTTATGTGGACACCTAGCTGTGATATATGCAGATAATGATAACCAAATATTCCCTCACGTGAGGGGAGTGAATTGGTTATAATGGTGTAGTCCACGTGTCCCAAGTCTCCTATATGCTTACATATGCTCCGACCTGTAATGTCATCCGTTGTAACCTCGTCCCAGTTGAGTACGATGTTGGTAAGTCTGAGGGTTTTCTTGATCTTCCAATCTTAAGTATGACCTCGACCATGTGGATGGGCCGAGGTTGTATATTGGGTCCTGGTTGCACTGTTGGCTAGAGCAGAGTATGGGAGTGTCCATGGTTGAGCCCATGAGGTGTTTTAGTCCTCGGCTTCTGACCAACCGATGTTGATCACTGATGGCCGACCTTGTAAACGACGACCTTTCTTATGGCTATTGTGAGCTTCCTATTGACTCGACTATCATGTCAACTGAGGTTGTTGACTTCGAGTACGAGGGTACACTTCAAGTATATCACTCACATATTTTACATTTGGCATAGGCTAAAGTGGTGATAACTTCTTTATTTAGACTAGAATGTATAATCTTTAACTAAACTCTTGATCTTCATCAACAATAACTGACACCTGCATATCAAATATACAAAAACACCAGAGTTAATTTGACTTAATATGAGCATAACCTAATAAATTCCACATAATGCAAAGGTTATTGAGATTGTCGTCCTCTACCATAGGTTCCAAAATGGAAAAAATATCATTTTATGAATTCTAAGAATCTTTTTTATCCTTCTTTTAGTGTTCTTATCACCCACCCCAAGTATTACAACAAATTAGATTCAAAATTCATGTCTATGGTATTGGTAGTTTGCGTAGAATTTAGAGTTAAATCGAGTAATTCATTTGAAGAGGGGGTCTTGACGTATATATTTTTAGTGAATATGATTATTCATTGAGTTCACTGGCTTCTTAGTGCTGACAAACTTTTTGGCTTTATAAATATCTCATTACTTATTTAACTTTAGATTAACATTTTTTAATCCTCCATGAGTAGGAACTATCTTCTTTCTTCTAAATTCTGAATCAGGGTTATAATTTTTTTCTAGAGCAATATGTTTTTTTCATAATTAGGTAGATAAGTTTTTTAAGAAAGGTTACAAAGGTCCACCACCATGGCTTCTTCACTACTAATGCCACAGTGTTGTATCTTCTTCATATGATTGGCAATGATTGAATGCCTACAACTTTGATTTATTAATGATTGATTTTTATTTTGGAGTAACTTCCTTGAGAGAAGGTTGTTGGTGGTCTTCTTCTTCATTCTCTAAGTCTTCTAATTCCATTATGGGGAAGTATTTGGTTTGATTGGCTTCATTACATATGTCTTCTTAAGAAAGCATTGGGTTTTAAGTGATTTATTTTTCTTTTTTGATTTGGAAGTTTTAACTTTTTGATGTTGTTGAGAGGTTTATCGGATATGTTTCTTTTGAGGATTCTTAAGAATACAATGCTCTATATCATTCCCTTTCTTCAAATAATAATTACAACAGTGATGGATGTCTTCATAATTAATTTCTTACTAAAATCCTTTATCTCCTGTAAGAACATAATTCTTAGCGTATTCATTTGTTTTAATTGGCTTAATTCAGGACAAAATAAATTAAGTCTTAGCTAGTTATCTATGGAGTTTATTTAAAGCCTACGATAAAGTTCAAGTCCAAGAATGTGCAATCAAAGCTTTCAAGAAGATTACAAGTCAAGACATGTTGCATATGTTTAAGATCACTCAGGTATGAATAGTTGTGAGTAGTTGGGTACTCTGTATACTGATTAAATACTGGGTGATTTAAATGTTTGGGAATTAAATCTTTTAATGTTTTAAAAATATTTCTGAGTTGTAAATAGTTTAAAGAAAATTCGAGGATTAAATTAAAAAGGAAATATATTGTTTTTACTGTATCTAGCTCGAACGAGATTGAGAATCGTTCAAATGACATTGATATGTCGTGCGAACGAGATCTCATCTCGCTCGAACGACTTGCCGCCTAGATTTTCATGTTTTCATTTTCTTAGACTCTGTGCAGCTCAGTTATAAATAAAAACGTATCTGCAAACATTTCTGAACGCAGGACAGTTTCAAAAACTTATTCCCATACAAGTTTTTCATCTTTCGGTGTTTATTCAAGATCGTATTACTCAATTCCAAAGTTAGGTGATCCTGAACACGTTTATCGGAAGATAATCCATTCACTACACCATGTTGTACTTTGTGAGGAGAAATCTACAACCGAAGAGCTGCATGCTATTGTAGAAGGATACCTTATAAAGTATCTTGTGGAGAATCCGTTTCTCTTCTTCACTGCTTCCCTCCTGGAAAGGGAAAGTTCCAGCCGAGACATCGAAACCGACACATGCGGGTATTTCGTATGTTCCACTTATTTCATTGTAATCCGTGTAAGCCGTTCTCTTACAAATTATAGTGAAATAAAAAAGTTTTTCCCTTTGGGGATTTTTCCTGAAATTTTTTCGTTTACCACATGCTTTATTCATCAAATGAATTTAATCACTTAGATGCATGTTTAGGTTTTAAGAAGTTAAAATTGATTTTAACTAAAATGGGAACAAAGTTAGTTTTTACCTAAAGTACACTAAAGGGCCGTTTCAAATTGGTATCAGAGCTTGTTGCACTATTTTATTGTGTTTGTGATCCCGTGTCTTTAGGTATGCCTTTCGGTGGTTTTGATAATTTTAGAATTCACCTATTTAAATCATCTAATTGGAAATCACACATGAAAATTGCTCTTAAAAAACTGGTCAATAAAGGTGATTGTGAAAGTGTCTTTGTTGCGAAGGTTTTGGTCACAGGATAGATGAGTGTCCCACTAAACTTAGGGAGAATTTTAATAAACCGATAAATCGTGTTTCTAGCCTTAGTGATAGTGACCCAGAAGAAGAAAACCTTTTACTAGTAAGCGTGATCTTTCCACCTTTGTGGTTAGTCATGAAAGTGATAAAGACTTACCTTTGCATGATTCTTACGCAACCACTGAAGTTGATTCTCCTGAGAGTGAGGAGGAGGTGAGTGAGGATGAGAGGGAAGACGAGAGAGATTTTCAAACTTCTTTCAAAGAATTGTATGAAGAAACTTTAAAAGCAAAGAAAGCAAACGTGAAACTAGCAGTTTTGTTGAAAGAACGTGCCATAGAAATAAATAGTTCCAATTCTTTAATTGATGATCTTAGGGCACAAGAAAAGAAAATTCGAGAGAAGCTAGAATATGTCGAGGGGGAGAGATATAGTCTTCGGAGATTTATGGAGACTATGAAAAAGGAAATCCTGAAGTTTTAAAATTCTACGCGTTTACTTGAGTCAAGGATAAGTGAACTTAAAGAAAAACTAAGAGGTTCGAATAAAGTTAAGTTTGATTTGGAGGCTAGGTCTGAAAAGTTAGAAAAAATCTTAGGCACCATCGAAATCAAAGATAACCGGAGAGGTATTGGCTTTAATAATCATGTCGCACCTGCTCCCAAATCCAAACTCATGCCAACAAGAGAGCTTCTTAGGAACTTTAGGAGAGTACCACCTAGGAACGTAAGGCATATTCGGCCTATAGGACATGTTCCTCACCGTATCTACATTTGCACTCATTGCGGTAGGAGAGATCATCTTATATGGTTTTGCTACGATCTTAAGAACGCTCCAAGAAATTCTAGAGCCATTCCGGTTTCAAATGCCCCTACTCGTCGGTTCACACCTACTTGGGTTAGAAAGTCGGATTTAGAAGCGTTAGGTATAAAACCCTGTGATTCTCGCATCATTGCTCGTGGTTCTCCTCATATTTATTCTTTCGATTGAGGTTGTTCATTGGTTTTTCATACACTATTATTTACATCTTTCTTTATATTTGGCTAGTGTTATGGCATGTTTCTTATTTTGGTTATTTATTTGAGTCTTTTCAAAAAATACAAATAGATTTTGCTTTTTATAAAAACTTTTGAAAATACAAACAGATTTTTGATTTTTTTAGTCATGAGGTTACATGATTGATATGGGATATTAGTGGGCTTGATTACCCCCTTCTTTCATTATTCATGTGACTAGGACTTTTGGTCATTATTATTGATGCCTGGAATGATCTTAACCTTTGCACTATGGGGTTGTTTCGATATTGATATGTATTTTGACTCAACTTTGCTTATATGCCATCCTTTCACACAAGCACGAGTTTATATGAATGTTTGACTTATCTTGCATATTTGAGTTTGGTCAGACGTTCTTATCTCAATTTTATCATCTATGCGTAAGTAAACTTAAGGAGGAGGTGTGCTTGTAAGAACCGTTTTCCGTGAGAATTGGTATTGAAAATATTTTGAGTGTTCACGGGAAAGGGCTCCGAGAGTGTATAATTGACTCGTCGTGAAAGCCACCATTTAAAAGATCCCAAAACAAAATCAAGGCAAGAAAAAGAAATAAATTCCATAATTGGGGCCAATAGGACTTTTTCTAAGTAGAGATTGATAGATATTTCTAAAGATCTTGAAAAATTCATATTTTGAGGGAGTTTGGTTGGAAATTAATGTAAACGGGTTTGCACCACGAATCCTATGTTGAAACATCGTATCATGACACTATTGTTTGTAGAATCTTCAATAATCCGAACTTGTATGCTTGTTGATTAAGTTTATTTCATCAAACTCACACTTATTTTTTCACACATGGCTTTGTTGAAGTTTGATGATTCCTTGCTATCAATAAGAACTCTTTGATCGATTCGACGTATTGAAATGATGGCTCAATTATTTTAGTTCACTCCCAATCAATCCTCTTTCATAATTGAGCACATTAGTACCATATTAACATGTAACTCCCATTTTTTGCTTTTTACACTATTTTTCCGTTTTACAGTCTGTTTTTGGGTTCCAGGTACTGTTTCGGGGTAATTTTTTTGCTGGGGTATTTCTGAAAATTTTAATTTCTTGTTCGAACGACATCTCATGTTGCATGAACATGTCATTCAAGCGACTTTATAACTTGTTCGAGCGACATACTTAAGCCGTTCGAACGACTTCTCGCAAGATCAGTTCATTTTAATGTCGTCGTTCTCTCTTCTCTCCTGTTGTTCCCATTTTCTTCAAGCGAACAACAACGCCTGTTCTCAAACTTCCTCCATTTTCAACGGTTAGAGCTTCAATCTTCACCGCTATAATCTTTTTAAAAGTCCTCTGGACCTTGTTTGTCTCCCTTGAGCTCCTATATCAGCCATTGATACTCCCTTGAGCTCGTTTAGGAACCATCCATTAAGGGGTTGTTCATATAGTCGTGTCTCGTCGGTTGCACTGTTTCTCCGGCGTGTCATTCCCGTTTTTTGGTGGTTTCAAGGTAACAATGTTAATTCTTAATTTTTTTTGAGAAAAATTCTTATTTCTATTACTGATTTTGATTGTGATTGTGGCTGGTGTTCGCGGTGGTTCGGTTGGATGATTGTACGGAGATAGGTGCTTAGGTGTGCGTGTATTCCCCCGTTACGGTATTTTTTTTCACTTCACACATTGCACATTTCAGTCATGCCACCTAGACGCCGTGGTGCCCCTTCCGAGCGACTCGATGAGGCACCACCCTCTGCTCGAGCTCAGAGAGATCAGGCTAGTCGACCCACGTACTCTCCTATAAGGTGGGCCACTCAGGCTGAGTATGATCATTACTTCTCATTGGGTCTTCACATTCGGTCAATTATTTCCGAGAGGGTGTTTCGTTATGGTAGTTTCCTGAGTTAGGTATTCCTCGTTGGTTGTCTGCTAGAGGTTGGGATTTTATGTTTGAGGTTCGTGGGGATGTTTATCCGAACATTGTCCGAGAGATTTTCTTCCGTGCTCTTCCCCACACTGAGGGGATCTTTTCTACTGTACGTGGAATTTCTGCTCTCGTCACTGCTGATCTCATAGCAGCCTTTTTGCACCTTCCACGTGTCCTAGACGCTACGTTCTCTCGTTATTCCGATGATGGACCTACTTATGATGATATTTTATGGCATTATTTCTGGAGATTCCTCCAGACGGTTCTACGATGTATCATCGCCAGCTTTACCCTACCTTCCGTGTACTCAATAGGTTTGTATCATCTTCCATTTATCCTCGGATAAATTATACACATATTGGGTCAGACATCGTTTACTTTATGTACCATGTTTCTCAGGGGTGGGATATCGATCTTCCGATCGTCATGCTTCGAGTCATATCTTCTGTCACTATCCATGGTTCCATCCCTGTCCATCCTTCTCTTCCATATGGGATTCTCATTTCCACCATTTGCACTACTACTGGTGTCCCTGTTTTAGAGGGTAATCTGCATCTCCATACGCCTGGTATTATTGATCATAATACTTTCGCTCGTTCTGAGAGTCATTTACCACAGGCAGTGAGAGAGAGTGCTCCACCCCCAGAGGGAGTCTTCCCTGATCCGTGCTAGGCATCTGATCACACTAGTCCGAGCACGACTACTGTTTCTCCGCCACCACCCCCCACTCCTGTACCTACACGTCCTATTGAGGAGGAGGTTTCTTCTTTACAGGCACAGGTAGTTGCCTACTCCAGGATGTATGATTCTATCATGGCTAGATTTGATGCTGAGGTAGAAGCTCGTGTTCATGCTGAGTCCAGGATGACAACATTTTTTGATGAGATGCGGTAGAGAGAGCAGCAGAGAGGCGCCTGTTCATCAGGACTTGGTCATATTTCTTCCATATACACTGTTGTTGCTGCTGATGATGATGATGATGATTCTACCAATGCTTAGTTGTATTTGTTTTATTGTATCTGAGACATCCATATTCCTGATGTATTTTGTATTCTCTCTCCTGATGTCCTCTTTTGATCAGTTGTATCTCTCGTAGTTTTTATGACATGGATGTACAGTCTACTTTTGCAGTTTTAGTGATTCTCGCATTATTATTCTGTTTCTACTATCTTTTGCTAACCATTGTCATATCGCTATTGATTATCTAGATATGCTGATTCATTCTCATATTTTATTGCTAGATATGGTGTGTTTTTCCCACCTTTTGTCTATTCCAGGCAAAAAGGGGGATATATATGTGATGTAGGGGGAGTATTTATTATGATTTTATATTAGTTTATTTCCTCCATACTTCACTTGGGTATTTGGTTGTATCTCGTGTGTGTAGGTATTATTTTCAGAGATTCAGATATTCATTAATACTTCACATATAGAGACAGATTCAGATGATTGCCATTCAGAGACATATTTAGATGCCTATAATTTATTTAGTCTCACTATGTCCTGTACTTTTATATTTCTGTGTTTTGGGATAGGACATGTATTTGTTTATGGCATATATCTTTGGTTAGTTTTCTTCCGGAATAGCCAAACGGGGAGATTTGTAAGAACATAATTCTTAGCATATTCATTTGTTTTAATTGGCTTAATTCCGGACAAAATAAATTAAGTCTAGGCTAGTTATCTATGAAGTTTATTTAAAGCCTACAACAAAGTTCAAGTCCAAGAATGTGCAATCAAATCTTTCAAGAAGATTACAAGTCAAAACATGTTGCATATGTTTAAGATCACTCAAGTATGAATACTTGTGAGTAGTTGGGTAATCTGTATAGTGATTAAATACTGGGTGATTTAAATGTTTGGGAATTAAATCTTTTTATGTTTTAAAAATATTTCTGAGTTGCAAATAGTTTAAAAAAATCGAGGATTAAATTACAAAGGAAAAATATTATTTTTACTGTATCTAGCTCGAACGAGATTGAGAATCATTCAAACGACATTGACATGTCGCGCGAATGAGATCTCATCTCGCTCGAACGACCTGCCGCCTCAATTTTTGTGTTTTCATTTTCTTAGATTCTGTGCAACTCAGTTATAAATAAAAATGTATCTGCAAACGTTTCTGAAGGTAGAACAGTTTCGAAAACTTATTCCTATACAAGTTTTTCATCTTTCGGTGATTATTCAAGATTATATTACTCAATTCCAAAGTTAGGTGATCTTGAATGCGTTTACCGGAAGATAATCCATTCACTACATCGTGTTGCACTTTGTGAGGAGAACTCTACAACCGAAGAGTTGCGTGCTATTATAGAAGGATACCTTACGATGTATCTTGTGGAGAAGCCGTTTCTCTTCTTCACTGCTTCCCTCCTGGAAAGGGAAAGTTCCAACCGAGACATCGAAACTGACACCTACGGGTATTTCATATGTTTCACTTATTTCATTGTAATCCGTGTAAGCAGTTTCTCTTACAAATTATAGTGAAATAAAAAGGGTTTTCCCTTCGGGTATTTTTCCTGAAATTGTTTTGTTTATCGCATGCTTTATTCATCAAATGAATTTAATCACTTAGATGCATGTTTAGGTTTTAAGAAGTTAAAATTGGTTTTAACTAAAATTGGAACAAAGTTGGTTTTTACCTAAAGTACACTAAAGGGCCGTTTCATCTCCATACCCTATGGAAACTATAGAAGGCCTTAGTTGGATGAAATTGATTTCCACACAAACCCTAATTATAATAGGCCTGATCGCAGACACAGTTGAAGTGTTCATTTTAATGGTTTTCCCATTAACTGGGCGATTTAGTAAAGGGAAGACTTTGGAAACAAGTGAATAGGAAGGTTAGGATAACTTATCAAAATTGGATCTATGGGGCTTTCTTCATTAACTCTAAATTCGGAGGACCATTTAAATGTTATCCTTGGTGATTTCCCAATAAACTAATAATCTCTTATGCATACTCGAATGAAATCTTCTTCATAATTAAGTCTGATTAGGATGTGAATTCCATTCAGTAAACCTATTGAATAGGCACCCTTTAGAGAGAAAGAGAAAAATATTTTTCTTATAACTTCTATAGGAGGTCTACCATGCGAGCACTTCGTAAGAATGTCATATTTAAATGGATCTACTAGAACTTATGTATCTTCATTGAAAAATGGATTATCGGTTCACCTTTGAACCTAATTGGGGGTTTTAATGGAAGGTCTTTGATGTTCATGAGACAAAAAACACTATAAATGACTTATTCCAAGGATTTTGAAGGCCTAGAGGCTGTGGGTTCATTGTCATGGATGAATTTGGTTGGGAAGAAATGGTTAATGCCATACAAATCCTAGGGTAAACCCTATAATTTCCAAGAGATAGAAGCTTCGAGAGACTTGGGAGAGGTTCATGTGTGACAAAACAAGGATTTTGAGATCATCAAAATTTATCGTTGAAGCAAAGTTTGAGTAATTTTAACTCTAATATATTTAAATCTCTCAAAAATGATGAATGACATGAAACTCACCGGGTTAAAATCTCCACATTTATTTATTGATTAAGTTTATTAACTTTCGCTTCAATATCCATTTTCTATCATACTATGCGGATAACATGTAAATCTTTCATTAGTTGAGAGATTTGTGAATTAATTATATATTACTAAGTAAGTTCAAAACTCAATTATATTGAAAATATTTTTTAATCTTTGAAAAATTTCTGATTTTTTTCAAAAATACCCTCCTTACCCTAAAACCTAAGTTTTACATTATCTTTAATGTATGTTTAATTAAATGTATGAACAATGCAAATAAAGTAAATAAGTAAAATGGAGATATTACCCATGAACTTTTGCTACCACTTTTAGCATGGCCTTACATGACTTTATTCATAAGTAAAAAATTTGAACAATTAGGGTTCAACCCAATAGACAATATATACCCATGAAGGCACACAACGAATGTGGTGAGTGTAATTATGGTGATGCAAAGTCAATATATGACATGGATGGTCATATGAAGTGAATGTCTAGTGAAATCCCAAGTAGTACTTCATGTCCATGTCTCCCTTAAAATTGAGAATGAATATATCGGGCTCTAAGTCAGAGGAAAATGCAGTCACACCCTTGATCTCATCAAAAGACTCAAATGATAAAGATAGTAGAAATGATTGAAAATGATAATGTGGCGTGATAAAACATATGTCACCTAGTGGAATCACTTGAATGATTGTTTTAACCACCCCTTCACTAATTTAGATTCCCTTAAGTGCCGGTAAACTTCTGAAAGACTCGTCAAGTTTTTCTTCAAGAAGAGGAAATCGATTTAGCTTATCATCCTATCCAATCTACTTTATGTTACAAAATGAGTCCATTAAAGGTTGGACATTAGCAAAGAGATCTTCATTAACTGACCCAAATTCTTTCTCAAATTGTTTGAGACTCAGATCTAAAGAGAAATTAGGTGGTTAGAAATTAAATCAATGATGTCACTATCCAATGGGGTGGTGACATCATTCACTTCATGAACATACTTGATTTCATTTTCTCCACCGTGAGATGATTTCCTCTCTAAATTGAACACATTTAGGTCTATGGTCATATTTCCCAAAGAGAGGTTCACTTAACCACTATGACATCTAATGATCGCAACAAACATGGCCAAAAAGGGTCGACCAATAATGATAACAATTTGTGTGGATGGAATTAATATGTGCGGAGTATCTAAGAGCACAAAGTCTATAGAAAATACAAACTCACCCACTTTAATCAGTACATCCTCTATAATACCTTCAGGCATCTTAACAGATCCGTCAGCTAAGGACAAGGTCATGTCTGTGGGATTTAACTTCCATAAACCTAGTTTCTCATAAACGTTATACGTCCAAAGGTTCACACTTTCTCCTAAATATAAGAGAGATTTCTTAATAGTGTGCTCCCTTATCTTTATAAAGATCGTAATATTCCCAGTATCCTTATACTTGACGGGGGATGTGTATGAGATAATCGAGCTTACTTTTTCGATGAGAAAGTTTTTATTTAGAATGTTGGTGGTCCTCTTTAAGGTACAAAGGCACTTTAAAATTTTCGCATAAGAGGGGATTTATTATTTATCATAAATTAGTATAATGTTAATTTTCACTTGATTTAACACTTGTAACATTTTTCCATTTGCTCCTTGTTATTTTGGGGCACCAAGTGTTGAGGAAATGGAGCTTTAGGAATGTAGGTCTTTTATAATTGGTTCGAAAGATACGAGTGTAGGAATGACTTGATCCCGACCATTTTCATGGTTCTATGGGGGTTTTGCTTCTCAACTTTTTTAGTTTCTTTTTTAGGTCGAATCTTATACGTTAGAGTTTATTTCCTTCTCTTACCTAAGTGTGATTACGTCATTGGCATGATCTTGGGTTTCGGATGAACTAGAAACATCTTGCATGACATATCGGGTTCTAAGCATGTTAGCCTTTGGATTCAGTTATGGATAATTCTGGAACTTTCCTTTTTGTCTCTCGCTAAGTCCTTGAGCTATATGGATGATTTATACCTCGATCATGGCGATTGATTTAGTGTTCATATGCCAACCTTAATGCATTGATTGTTTGAATTGGAAAATGTTTTAGGCAAGTGAGGCTAGTGAATCCTCAAGAGATTACACTTTTTGGGGCGTATAATGCATAGGTTTGGGAGGAGTCTTTGGAAAACCAGAGGGTAGGTTAATAAAAGCTTGTCCTCCTTGTTACTAACCCTTGGACCATGAAAAATTTGGGTGGACTTTCCACATCGAGTTGGGGGGGTTAAAATGGGTCATACCTTGGCTTATTTTTATATACAACGTTCGTTTGCTCGAATAAAGCCTTGTTATCTAGGAGCACGGGGAATTTTTTGACCAAATGATCGAACCCATGATAATGTAAACACGTGGCGGTGGAGTGTGAAATGTGTTCCCACTGTACTCATTTTAAGTGCCTCTACATGACAGAACAAGGTGGCCATTCTAGCGCTCACATCAAAGTTTGTGGTCAACTTGGTGTGTGGTACCAACATTTATCGGGATTGGACTAAACTATCGATAAGTTTCCCAGTGTTGGATGTTTTGGTTATGGCATCTTAGAAGATCCAGACATCAGTTTCACTCTTTTCTTTAAAGTCACCATTGCACATTGATTTCAATATTCCTTGGGTGTTAATGTCAAACCCTTCGTAGAGTATTTGGACTTGGCATCCTAACTCAATCCCATGATGTGAACATTGATTTAGCAAGTCCTTGAACCTTTCTAAGTATTAGATATTGATTCTCCCTCTCTTTGGATAAATGTATTCATGGAGTGACGTATTAACGCTATTTTTTTTTTGTTCGGGAAGAGTTTTTGAAGAATTATTTACTCATTTGGTTCCAACTAGTGATGAATTGGGGTTCAAATGACATGAGTAAACTCTTAACCTTCTCTTTTGAAGAGAATGGGAATAATTTAAGTCTAAAAACATCATCGGGAAGTTGTTGGTACTTGACTATCCCGCAAATCTCATTGAATAACTTATCCAAAAGCTTTTATATTGTACTTTGCAAAAATAGCCCTAATAGCTTCCAACCAATTCAGGAGTGATAATCTAAACTCCTTCATCCAAGATTATTAAAACATCCCTTACAAACATATAAGACCCATCGAGGTATTAGACCAGTTAATAAAAAAAATCACAAACATTAAATTAATTAGTTGTGTTGGTTTTTACAACATGTAAAATTAACCCAATACATTGAACCACAACTAAAATAAACAATCAATAGAACCATTCAGTAAGACAACCATTTAAAAAAAGTATATATCACTTTGCAAAATACCATAAAGGATATAAAAAAATTTATAAAAAAGCGTACCCCTGTTAGAAATGGTTCAAGCCATTTGAATCCAAATGTACCACCTATTAGCAACACAGCGAATTGGATAACAACGTGTAAGAAATAATTATGTCTTTTTTCATTTAACAGTGTATAAGAAATAATTAAGGATTTTTTCATTTAACAACGTATAAAAAGTATAAAGTTTTCATTTAACACAACCATTTACCTAAGGATAACATAGCGAAATGGAAATCAATAAATCTAAGGACAACACAAGCATTTACCTAAGGAAAATTTACCTAAGAAATCAAGAAATCCAAACTTACCACAATTTATTACAGTCATAAAAATGTACCTTAGCAACAAAGTGGAGCGAGAGAGAGGTTAATAACGAAGCCGAAGAAAATGAGAGGGGAAGAGAGGGAGGTTGAAGAGAGAGTGAGGGGATGGATCTTGAAGAGGAGCTAGGAGAGAGAAGAAGGAAATTAAACATTGGCCAAAATTATAATGATAAATTTGTGACCCCTCATAGAAGTCACAAATAAAGTCTTAGGACAAAATTTGTAACTTCGCATAGCAGTTACAATTTTGTGACTGCTCATAGCAGTCATAATTTAAGTCTACTGATAAATTTTTGACTGCTTGTGGTAGCTACAAATTTGTTATTGCTTATAACAGTGAAAAATTAATCATATGGCAAGATTTATGACTTTAGCAGTGACAAACCAACAGACTCAATTTTTCATTACCCAAAGCTTTTATCACTCCCAATAACATTTATAAATAATTTTGTTACTGCTCTCGACAGTGATAAATTTTTTCACCCCTATTAGTAGTTATAAGAAAGTAGTCACAAAATTAGTATTTTGGTGTAGTGTAAACCAGAGGCGTGTGATAAAAACTAAATATGGTGTCTAACAACTGCCAGGGGAAAATCACTAAACCTATAAATCTGAACTAGGGAAAAAATGGAGGATCGAGATACAAAATCTCTCGCGTCCCCATAGGGATTGGACAACAAGCTAATAAAATGCCTACCCATAGTATTTCCCCCCCCCCCCCCCCCCACGTATTGGGCCCATAACACCACATATACATCCAACGATACCTGACAGGTCCACACAATAATGCCTCATCACATTGATGTAGAAATAGGTGAACACTGGTATCAAAGAACAACAGAGGAAAATATTTCTCTAAGACATAAGTCACCTTGACTAAAGTTTCTTACGCTTCCATGTGCTTTCGGCTTACAACTCTTGCACACAATTAGGTGAAGTACATACTAATGTGTATAATTTACCTATGGACATCTTTGTGCGCAGAAAAGAAATGCCCAAACTATAAAGGGATTAATTTAATTATTATGCGCCAGTCCGAATGCTTGCATTATTTTAGAAAATTTGTTTGACTGTTTACAACCTTACACAAATTACTATAATTAATGGTTGGAGTCTTCATGTTGAACAACGGGTCTAGGATGATTTTTTTCTCATAAGTAGTCAAAGTGAAAGCACCCGGGGGAATCAAATTTCTTCCTATTGTAGTGTCAGTTTGTAACCACATTTTTTATTTTCATCTCCTTTATTTCGCGAAGTGCCTTCTTTCCATCTTTTGAATGATATCCATCCAGACATGTTCCACTCAGTTGTTCCACTAAATTTTTTTCTAAGTGAATCACATGAATACACACCTTACACTATTATCTTTCCAAAACAATAAACCAAATAATATTGATCAGCTAGACAATGCCTTTATTTGACTAATATGTTTGAAATCCTCCCTAGATTTTCACTTCTATCCTGCAAACTAAGGGTGTTCACCTACAAATTTATTCCCTCTATGTCGCCGCCTTTGCCTTTTCCTCGCTTTAATAAGTAGAAAGACAAATAGGTTGGATCCTACACTCATGACCATTAGGTAAAAATTCAGACTTGCTGATCCTAAAAGGATAGCTGTTCGGCAAAAATACACGATGATCGATATACCATATCTTACCAAGATGTTGTATCTAAGTGAAACCAGTTTCCTCCCCACAGATGGAACATCCATAATAACCATGAACATTTTAATCGGGTAAGGTACCAAAGGTAGGAATGTCGTGAATCACCCACACACCATTGCTTTAAGTGTGAACTCTTCACCCCTATGAGTGTCTAACACCTTCAGGCCTTCATCCCGCAACTCTTTTATTTCTTTAATTAATGGTGCTAATAAAATATCAATATCGTTGTTGGTAGACTTTGGTACATGTATCAACAATGACAATAACATTAAACTATTTTCTAATGCAAATTTTTCAGGGGAGATATAAAGGTGCCAAGAGAACTAGCCAATAACTCCGATTAGTGTTTAAATTACGAAAAAGGTTAAAGCCGTTGGTTAATTATCCAAGATGAACATTATGAAGTTCCTTTGAAAATTCAGGGTGTCGTGTGGTTAAAAGTTTCCATATGATTTAATCAATGGGATTCCACATGAGATTCCTCCCCACATTAGATCGAGCGTTCCATGTCATGGCCTCTACTGTCCAAGGTACAGTGAAAATGTTTACCATGGCCCATGAGAAAAATACTTCAATACATTTTTTGAAACTTATAAGCACTTGTGGAATTTCGTGGGTTTTTCATTTTCACACTTACAAATCATATATCTTGGATCATGGCACACATGACACTTATCCTTCAGTTCATGTTTGTTCCAATACAATATGCAATCATACTTGCATACATGAATAAATTTGTACGTCAAACTCAAACCTTTTATAAACCACTTTATGGTCGAATAATTATCTGGTAACTTATTCCCATTCGTGGGAATATCTTAAGCCCACTTTAGAATTATGGTTAGGATACTTCCCGACAAACCATATTAACCCTTCAGTTATGTAAACTGATCATTGCATACAATACTGAGTGATATTCGTCATAATTTTTATACAAAGGTCTATTTGCATCGATTTTTAATCATATGTACTCCCAATCTTTGGGTAATTCAACATAAACTTGTTCAGTAATTGGGTTATAATGAACATTTTTTGAATCCATAGGCTGGGAGTTTTGATGGTGGTGGATTCCGTAAGCATCATCAATTAGGTCAATATATGATTTTCTATCGAATCATTCACCGCTTCCACCTGGTCGGGCTTCGAAAATTCTTCCAAAACATATGATACATTCTTTTCTCAATGGAATTCTCAGATCTTATAGTGTTGTGACATGCCTCACCTTAAAAAATGAAAATCATGGTCTTCCAAAGACTTAAATTTGTTGTTCGTACAACGGGTTCAAGGACACGAGAACTTGTCACTGATAAGATTTATATATGCGTATTTAACAAATTCACGAATGTACTTTACACGCTTATCGAAGACTCTACTACTCTATCCCATCCACTCTTTATATTACGGTAAATCCATTCAAGAATTATTCAAAATTCAATTCACCTATATAAATAGGTTGAAATGAGGCTCATATTGCATAACAAAATTCAAGAAAATTGATTTGAATTCATTCAGTCCAAGTATTCGATCATTATGAAATAAAATCGAACAAATTAAGATGTCATTAGCCCCCAAAATATTAAAATTAAAACAAATTAAGATGTAATTACGTCCCATGAAATTATAATAATTTCAAAATTGTCCCAAAATATGAAAAACATTACAAAGTTATCCCAAAATAAAACATTGTTCACTTCAAAATCTCCATCGACAAATAAATTGGCCAGGATAAATCTCCCTTCTTATACTGGATAAACAGATCTCGCTCACCCAAGTGGTCAATATGCACAACCTCCTACTCACATCCCAAGTATATTACATCCACTAATATCTTAGCCTCGCCTTCTTTCAAAGAGTGATAGTGCACATGTGTTCCCGGAGTCATAGAAATTATTGTGCACTTCCCTATATAACTAGTATTGGTTAAGTTTATCATATAATACTCCTCGACATAGTCACCGTGAATGGACAATGATGATGCTCGGAAAGTGGGTGCAGTCGGTGGATGAGAGGGGAATGTTAAAGGAAGAATTTAGGAGAAGAAATCTTAAGGCATTGAAGAGGGGAAACCTTGAGGAATTAATTGAAATTCACTTTATTGTTGACTAAAGAGTTGACACAATCCCTTAATTTCATTCATCATTTATGCCAATGTATTGTTAATAGAGCTCAAGTCCTTTATAGACATCCAATTCTACTTTGCAAAGGTAATCATATACCAAAGCCTCTGTGAAGCCCAAAGGCTAAATCAAACTCATAAGGACACTTCATGAGAGATCAAAGCAAACCACCCACCATAGTCAGTACCAAACCAAAAGGGACATAAAAGCGTATGGTAAAATGCATTTGACTAATCGATCATGGGAGCAGACTACCCTAGACCTATCGGTCATCAACTCTGTTTTTCGACCTATAAAAGGAGTCTTCCACCATCCAGTTGGGGGAATTAATTTTGTAGCACAAATTCATTACTCTCTGACCAAAATATCTTTTATCTCCTAAAGCCTAGAAACTCTCTCTAATTCACTTCAAACCCTCTCCTAAGCATAGATCAAGAAATCTAACTTTTTCCTTGATTATCCATACCCATTATCAAACAGTAAACCATTTTCCCTCTTTCTTACTTTTTTCTTCCTTTAAAGGTATATTTTCTCCAAAGTAACCTTAGATCCATCTTAAAAAGAGTTGATTCCAAGCTGGAACACTGCCAAAATGAATAGGAGCACGTGTAATTTTGCAGGTATTCCATATCTCACTCATTTATTTAGAAGTCTTGATATAAAAGGATGGTGTTGTGCTGCAGCGCCATTGCAAACCATCTTCATGTGTTACCATGATCTATGAGGCTTTATCTCTCCCTAATGGTCGTGCCCGAACTACATTGACATTGATTCTACCTACGGTGGATACGTAGGTGTGTAAGAGAAAACCGATATCTAAAACTCAAGTCAATCCATGTACATATTCACCCTTTTAAATTTCATTTTCAAAACTAAACAAAAAGCATAAAAAACATATAATTTCTTTTATAGGTTAGAGGATCACTAGATCCGGGGATTCTACCTACTGTTTTGTATTTAATGTTTGAAGTTTTTACCTTATTTATCCATCAAAGTGGTTTTACAAGAGGAACCATTTCATCTAAGCATCTTTCATGAAAAAAAAGTTCTTTACATTTTAAGATGTAGGCTTACTTCACTCCAAAAACACTTTAAGACATAAAAGAGAGTTCATATCTCTCGTATTGATCCTCATAAGAGGTAGAATCCATTTTTGTCCCTTTACGAACTATGTGGACTTTTAATCTCTTTGCGCGAATATGTAGGATCACTCGAAATGCCATCCGAGTAAATAAGTCCCACTTTGTACATATTTGTCCTTTATCAATATTAACTACATACACATCCCACACTGCACAACACAATCTAAGTACATACGAAATATTTCATTTTTATTATTTCGTTTACACTATAACACGCTGATATAAATGCTTTAGATCTATATTTGAGATCAAAAGGGCGGAGGGGGTGCCTAACACCTTCCCAATCTGTTACCGAGTCCCCGGACGTTTTACTCTTTGGTTAAACACGTAGACCACTTTCCATCACTAGGTCTCTCCAGAGTCCTCCCCCTTTTCTTTCATCTGTTTTCAATAAAAATAGAATAGCGGCTTCAATTCTTTTCAAAGAGAACAAGTCTATGACTCTATGTCACCATTTATGACCCATGTCCTCCATATCTCATCCCGAAAGGATGCACAATTGTTCACGAAAGGGCTGGAGAGAGGCGTGCTACGTCAGGTCTCGAGTTCTCACAGTGGAAACTCCGGTGGGGTTATTTTTAGAGGGCTGGACTCAATTTTGCATGGATTTTTATTTATCTTAGCATGTTATTCCTGTACATTCCATTACATTCTGTTAATTTCTATTTATTTTTATTCTTTCTAGATACCTAATGAGGTAGAAAAACAATGGTATTTCATGCTCCCATAGGGATAAGTATACACCCTAGGCATCGTTTAAACCTTGTTTATGTTATGCATGCCAAGATACATAATTATCTCAAGTTAGAATGGATCTTGCTGAAAAATAAAAGACTTCCCAAAATACTCACAATACTTCACAAACATAACATCTGCATATCATTACATACCTCATTTCCCTCGAAAACCTATCCATAGGCTTGGGTCTAAACAACGCATGTCCAAATGATAGTTTCCACTCTTCTTGGCATCATACCCTTGACGTATACAGAGTGATATGTTCTCGATGAACACCACTCACGTACCTCGAGTATATTGACTCATATCTCCTACTTACTAATCCCCAAGAGGTATATCGAATAACTCGATTCATGTACATTTGGGTATATCAAAATATCTCTCTCCTACGTACCCCTGAGATATATTGCAAGGAGTCATATCCAATGAATGGGGCCATTAGCCTCCCAGAAAGCCTTGCAATACTCATATAATATAATTCTAAGACACAACCAAATAACTGAGCTAAGATATTGAACGAATAGTGAATCTCCCCAAAAAGGGTATTTTACCCCTAAGAAAATTTTCTACCATGAAATGGAACTCCAGGACTTGAAGAATCCACTCACTTTTCACAACTCCGAATCAAGGTTTACAAAAAATTGAGGAATACCATAGGGAATTTGTTATTACTCGAGCTCACCCCAAAAAAGAAAAAAATATATATATGTTATGCTTAAACTCATGATTGCCTCTCTTAGTATCGACTTAAGGCAAGAAATCATAGTTTCATAATTACGTATAATTTTGCAATTATTGAATTGGACCAGGAATGGAATCCGCATTTCTCTAACTCCAATATGTCATAACCCCTACAACATATTAAACGAGGAAATTGTGTCACTAGTCGACATCTTGGTTGGTCTGACAGCTATAAGGAGCGAAATGTCAACCTTAGGTCAAGAGCAAGACTCTCGCTAAAATTGATTAGACAACACCTAGGGTCAGGGAGAAAATCTTCACCTTACCAATGTTATACCTACACTAGAAATGGTACAAGCTAACAACAACTCTCCAGGCGTGACCATCAAAAGCAAAGTCATGGATAACACAATAGAGGTTCCAACGGATCTTGGACGCCTCAGAATTGAGTTTCAAACACTCCAACAAAATGTCCGGTAGCTCCCACTAGCTGATGAACTTGGAGACATTCAATGTTTATCACTCTACCTCAATGCTAGATTACTAAATAAATTCAAGATGTCGGATATAAAAAAGTTCACCGAAATAATACCATCGATAGTCCACCTCAAACTGTATGTCTGAGCCATGCAATCCCTAGGTGATTCATAGGAAATCATAGCCCAAATGTTTAGGCACACCCTTTCAGGAGGATCCCTCAAGTGGTTTTTATCCATTAACTATGGGAGAATCGCTAGATGGAATGACATTTGTTAAGAATTTTTGAGGTAGTACAAGTACAACGATGAGCTAGAAATCACTCGTCAAGACCAAGAAATGACAAAGAAGGAAATCAACGAACACTTGGGTACCTTCATAGTCCATTAGAGGAACACGTCCATGCAAATGGTGAATCAACCTCAGAGTAAGGACATGTATCCATTATAAAAAATAATTTAATCCAACCGTATCGAGATAAACTAAAACCTAGTACGTACCCCAATTCAATACTTTGATGGAAATGGGAGCACAACTAGAGGGCGATATCATGAATGGCCATCTAAGAGCGATACCAACATCCATAAGAATATCCCTGCTTTCGTAAGAAGGGAGACTAATAAGCAAGGCATTAGCGTTGTTAATGCCATTCAAAACCCAACATATTCACCTATACCGATACTTTAGAATACTAAAAAGGTCAAATGCACATTCTAACCGATGTTCTACCATACGTACAATCTACCAGAAGCTCAAGAATAAGGGGCTTCTCAATCCTTGGGACCCATAGCCATTACCCGATCCTTTGACATAAGGCTTCCCAAGTGACTTGTACTATAAGTTATATAAAATGACAGGGGACAAATTAGAAGGGTGACAAGCCGTGAAGTTATTCATCTAGTACTTAATCAAGAAAGAAAGAATCATGGCTCCAACTAAGACTAAGCCTAATGTCAACAGTAACCCTCTATCTAACCATGGCACGGGGGTAAACTCTCTCACCATAAAAGATAATTCAAGGATCCTTTTCTCTTAATCTGACAACTCGATTCAGCATCTATAGAAAATCAAGAAAGCTTGGGAAGCCTTGTCAACTAACACCTAAATTATGTGGTACCTACTCAAACCAACATAAATGTTATTATTCAAACACTTGGATCTTTGAAAGCCACGTGGGCGAGGCCCTCTTAAGGTGAGCCTATATCAGCTGATGTACCTTTTATTATAAGAAAGCTCCAATCTTCTACTATCAGACATAGGGCATAAACATGGGAACCTTTAAAAAAATTGGGAGATAATATATGATGAAGAACATCAAGTAGTGGGTTATATCAGGGGACCAAAAAATATAAAAATTATCCCAACTGGCTGGGGTGAGGAGTTTAAAATCGAAGACAACCAAATTATATTTAGAGGAAGACCTCGTGATCCACTTTGAAAACATAATTATCTTTCATCTATGGGAAAATAAAGACCAAATCTTCACTTTGGGATTCAACAATATAATGGTGGAGTTCCTCATTCTAGAGTGCGAGTCCAAGGAAATTGACCTCGTAACTTGCTCTGGAAGATTATACAAAAACCTAATCCTGAACCTTATCCCTATCAAAGAAAAGGACAATAACAAAGGAAAATAAGTACTTAATAAAACCTCATGGGAAGAAATTGAGGATATCTAAATCCTCGAATAGTTGAAAAAAATAAAAACCATTATTCCTATATGGGGGCTTCTCATGTCTTCCCAACCAAACAGAGAATTAATCCTAAAGATATTTGTTCAAAATACAACACTGATCTCTATCAGCCCAGAAGAGATCATGGAAACTATCGATAGACTAAACTTTGCAAAAAAAACATTTCCTTTTCTAGCATAGAACTACCTAAGACGAGACCACAACACAACATGTATTTGAATATCACTCTGACCATCCAAGCATAAAGGATAACCATGGTAGTTATCAATAACAGATCTTCTTTAAATGTCTTCCCACTGAGAATAGCCATTTGTATGGGGATTAAGCATAATTATCTCATACCTACCACTAAGACTACAAGGGCTTATAACAACACTCATTAAGAAGAAATGGGACCCATCAAGCTCAACCTTGATATTGGCTCACTCGATAATATTATAAAATTCCAAGTGATCGATATAACTGCCTCTTTCAACCTCCTTCTGGGAAGGTCGTGTCTTCATGAAATCAGAGGTATCTCTTTATCCTTGAACCAAAAATTTCAATTCTTTGGTAGAGAAAACTTGATCATGATAGTCGAAGACTGTATCTTTCTCAAAGGGGAAGGACCTAACACTTATGTTCTCAAGATTCAACATATGATTGAAGACATCTATATTAATGGAATTTAGCTTGATGCACCTAAAAAATCCATCTTAGTCAATACATAGCAAAAAATCTCACTACCATACTCCAAACATGGGTGTTATAATGTTACCTATATAATGAAGAAAATAAAGGTCATGTCATCAATAAGGCTTACAAAAAATCAATAAGGAATCAGTGAACCTCTCACCATACAATAATAGTCCAACACTCAAGGTCTGGGATACAAATGAAAAAGTGATTAACTCGCATGTAACGTGCTGAAGGTCATGAATCCAGAATTAAAAAACTAAGGGTTGCTCACGTGATTAGTCTCTTCAGCCCTAACGTATATTTTATCAAGGATGGGGATGACTTCCCTTTTTATGGATTCCTAGAACCATGGGTCGAAGTCATCTCGGGGAGATAAATGCCATGAAGGGAAATATTCTTTAAGATCGTCCCTCTTGGATAAAAGAAGAAGTGAATGAGACTTTAGACCTGATTGAAAATCTAGACAAGCCATTGGATAACTGGAATTTACTCGAGGATCTGAAAACTTATTGAAATGTTTTGATAAGTGATAAAGAAAAAATAATGCAACTGGAACTTTTATAACTTGCGAGAGATTGAAAACCCATTCGAAGATAAAATAGCCTATTGTTAGAGCGAGATTTATAATGCTCTTCACGATTTTATGTCTAGCTTATCTAGTTACACACTAGTTTACTGTCTTGTCCATTATCAAGACTTTATGTGAAAACCAATTAGTAACCGAATGAAATAATCAAAGATCAATCATCACTATATTTATTGGAGAAGGTATATGAGGTTGTTTTGTCTGATCTTTTTGTTCAGGGGTATTTTAAAAGAGTTTGAAAACTTAAAATATTTTTTAAAAGTTTTTTGAAAATTTTGCAAATTTCGTTAGAACGACATCCAGTGTTATTCAAACGAGTTCCTATACCTTGTTATAATAACTTCGAACTTAATTCAAATGACATTGATTATCGTAACCTTTAGCAGGCTATGTAATCTTCTTGGATCAATCATTTGATGCATGTTCGAATGAGAAATGGTTCTTCGTTTGAATGAGAAAGGGTAATTCGTTCGAACAAGATGTACCTTCATTCAAACGAGTATGCAAAAAATTATTTTTTACCAGATTTCAAATTCAATCTTTCATGTCTATCTCTTAAATATTTTATCCTAATATATAGAGATGTGAACCTAGATTTTGTTCAAGGCCGTTTAGACATCTTTTAGTGATCAAACTCTTTTTCTTTTTTCGATCCAACCCCCTTAAATGATTTGAGATCACTTTATCAAACCACAAAGAACACAATCCTTGTTGATAACCTTGTGAACTTAATTCTTCACTACTGAAGATATTAATATGATTTTCTGAGGCTGATGAATAATACTGAAGTAGTGAGGCTTGCTATAGGGGCATTATTAGATCTTCATCTCTTGCTATTGATAATTGGGATTTAAGACATTACTGCATCACCTAGAGGATCTCTAATTTTTGTATTTCTGTAGATGTGTTTTTGTAATACCAAGTTGTAAACAGTGCTGAAATATAGGTTTGGCCCAAAAGGGATTTTTCCTCATCTCCTATTTTTTGTTTGTGATTTGTTTGGGTTGAATTTATTTTCAATATATCACATTGTTAGGTTCACTTAATTTAATCAAGATAAAATTTGGACTAAATAGCTTTTTTATTTTGCGGGTGACCTGGTTTAAAATTTATACATATAACTGGACCACTTTACATTTTTAAATTGTTACTAGAGCTTGTTTCTACAAGTTACTTAGAAGAATCCTGGTGGTTATATGGATAACTCATACAATAGGCAACTAATGTTTGATGAGTCTAATTATGCCTATTATAAAGCCTAAATGAGATCGGTTCTGAAATCGATCAACGAGCGCGTCCGGATTTCCATTGAAAAGGTGTGAACTCCTTCCACTGTGATTAATGAAAATTTCATTAGTCTCAAGCAAGTCGCAATTTGGACCAAGGAAGATTTTAAATGGAGTAAATTTAACTCTTATGCCTTAAGTGCAATATTTGGTGTTGTGACACCCGATGAGTTTTGTCGTATCATGATGTGTTCCATGTATAAAGAAGCATGGGACATCCCACAACTCACTCAAGAGGGTACCAATTTTGTGAAAGATTATAACCTTCAAAATCTCGCCACATAATTTGAGACCACTCACATGCTGGAATCGAAAACATTTGATAAATTTTATGCACGCTTATGTGATATTGTGAACTCTAGCTTTAATTTGGGTGACCAAATGCCTGAAATGAGTGTAGTTAAGAAACTTCTAAGATCTCTACTATCCCGTATTAGTGTGAAAGTTAAAGTTCTTAAATCTTTGGCAATTTTAGATACTCTTAGGCTAGAAGAGCTCATAGATGATCTTCAAACTAAATAGACATGTTCCCCAGAATCCAAAAGAAAAAAGAAAAAAGGGTTACTTTAAAATCAAAATCAAAGAAAAAACGAGGAGGTTTCTGACTCCAATTTTGAATTCGATTTAGATGATCTTTCCCATTTGCCAAAAAATTCAAAAAGTTTCTAAAATTAAAAAATCAAAATTCTTCCAAAATGGAAAATAAAAGTTTTGAGAAAGATAAAAATTTCAAAGCAGGGAATAATGTTTTTGAGTATGATCACGAGTGTGAGGGGAAGGGTCACAAAGCCCACGAGTGTTTTTCTAGGCTTAAAAGATAGGGTAAAGGAAAAGATTCTTATAATGCCACTCTAATCAGTAACGATGTTGAGTCGGTGGATTCTGATGATGAATCGCCATATGGACGTAACTTCACCACGTTCATGGAAAGTCAAATTATCACTTCAAGTACAGTCACATCGATAAAGAAGTTTATAAGTGTGATATCCTCGACAATGTGTAAAACCATTAAAGAGATAGTGAGGATGATGATTTGAGTGATATGAAATGTGGACTCCAACATGATTACACCAAGCTTTACACCGAGTCGTTAAAAACCAAAAATAAAGAGATAGTTAGGCTGTTATCTTTAGAAGATGAGTTGCAGGTTTTGATAGAGAGTGAGAGCTCAATTAAGATTTCTTTAAGTGAGCAGTTAGTTTTTTTGGAAATGGAAAATAGTGACTTGACCAATAGAGTGCCTAGTCTTACGAGAGATCTTCAAGCATCATTGGAGACTCATGAGAAACTTGAAGCCTATGTTTTCTAACTTGAGAAAAATATCGAATGTGCTCGAGAGGGCAAAGTTACTTTTGAGGACACATCTATGAATGTTGGAAAGATGTTCCTAGGTTTGTGCTAGGTTTTAAAGAGAGGCAAGGAATATTTTTCAATAGTGCATCCACTTCCCATAACGCACCCGAGCCTATTCCTAAGTTAGTTATGGATCCATATGGTCCTCTACCTAACCCAACAAGGAGAACTCGTCCTAGGCTTTTTAACCAAGGTAGAACAAAAAGAATCTATGGTTGTACCCATTAAAAATGAAGAGGTCACCTTATGGAATTTTTCTATAAGCTAGGTAGAGTTTCTCACACACATGCTCCCCCACCACTATAGCGACTCTGCTAGTCTTAGAGAGAAATTTTAATTTCTAGTCATGACTTCTAAAATCTTAAGGAAAGAATTTCAAAAGATGTATATGTCGTTCGATAATAATTCCAACGCTATGACTAAAGCCAACAATGATATGGGTAAGCAAAAGGTTACCTCATCTTGGGTATCAAAGAATGAAGAAAAGACCCTTGTTGTTTACGTCGATCTTAATATTCAAGATACTTATCAATGTTATTTTGATAGTGGGTTCTTTAGGCACATGACCGATGACAAGTCTTATTTTAAAAAACTTGTGGATCGCAAGGAAGGAAATGTCATATTTGAAGATGGGAGTATGTCTAGCATATTAGGACGTGGTTGCATGGAGATATCCAATATTACTAAGATACACAATGTGTTGTATGTTGAAGGGTTGAAAACTAACCTGATAAGCATAAGACAACTTTGTGACGCTGATTTGTGGTAAAGTTTGATAAGTCAGAGTTTAATGTTTATGATCAATACGGTGTGATTTTACTACTAGGTGCGAGGAGTGTCGATAATTTCTACAGTATCATTCCCAAGTCTTCTTTAGTGTGAAATAATACGAAGGTATCCACCATAGACCTTTGGCATAAAAAATTAGGTCACGCTAATTTTAGAGATCTTGAGAGGTTAGTTAAGAAAGGCCTAGTTAGTGTCTTACCATCGCTTGGAAAATTAACTTTCTCGATTCGTATCCTTGACAATAAGGGAAACAAATCAAGAGTTCCCATAGGATGTTGAATACCATTACCACCTCCCGTATTTTAGAGTTAATACATATGGATCTTATGGGTCCCACGCATAAGGAGCGTATTGGTAGTAAGAAGTATATCTAAGTGATGGTTTATGACTTTTAGAGATATTCTATCGTTGGATTTCCTAGAGAAATGTTCAATGTTGTTGAGTTCCTAACAATTAAAAGTTGTGTTCTATAGAATTAACATGGTGTCACTATAAACCGATTTTGTAGTGACAATGGAATTGAATTTAAAGAAGTCGAAATGGACAACTTTAATGATGAAGTCAACATCAAACATGAGTTTTTGTTCATTCGTACTCGAAGAAAAGTGGGATTGTTATGAGGAAGAACTGAACAATTCAAGAGATGTCTAGATCCATGCTTCCTAGAAGAAATGTGGTTAGATGATTTTGGGCAGAGGCGATTGATACTGCATAACTCATGGTGAATAGGACCTATCTTCATCCACACACGCAATATAAGTTATGGTTAAATAAGAAACCCAACCTATCATATTTTTGAGTTTTGGGGAGTCCTTGTTATATCCTTAGTGAAGGACAAAACTTAGGAAAGTTCGACTCTAGAAGCGAAGAGGGAATATTTTTAGGCTATTTATTGTCTAGAAGAGCCTATATGGTATTTAACCTTAATCTCTCTAAGGTTATGGAATAAATAAATGTCACAATGTAAGATGATGCACCGGATACATTTATTGATCCTAGCCCTGCGTGTGAGAATAATGCACCCCCAGTAATGATCTCCTAGTTCCCCACACCACCATGGTAGAACCCATTCTTGATTTAGAGGATCCATACTCTTGGGTTTGAAAGATTCATGACCCTTTCGACATACTTGGTGATCCTATGCTAGATGTTAAGACTGATGCTCAACTAAAGAATGTTGTTAACTACTTTTGCTAGACTTACACAGTAGAGCCAAATAATGTTAAGGAAGCAATCAAGGATAGGCATTGGATATGTGCTATGAAAGATGAATTTTTTTAATTTCAGAGGAACTATGTTTAGGAATTAGTCCCCCGACCTAGCAAGACTAATGTGATTGGTATCAAATGGGTGTTCGAGAACAAAATGGATGAGAATGGTACCATTGTTCACAATAAGGTTAGGTTGGTCGCTCAAGGTTACACACAGATTGAGGGTGTATACTTTGACGATACATTCATTCTTATTACTAGGATTTAGTCCGTCCACTTACTAATGTCACCTACGGTTTAAGTTATACCAAATGGATGTCACGGGTGCTTTCCTTATTAGCATTCTTCAGGAGGATGTTTACATGGTACTACTAAAGGGTCTTGAATACCAAATCACTCGAGACACGTATTTTATATAAAAAAGGCCTTGTATGGTTTGAATCAAGTACCTTGGCTTAGGTTAACTTATTATATCTTAGCTCATGGCTTGAAAAGAAGGGGAGTTGGTATGACATTATTTTTTAGGAGAGAGGATGGTTCTATCTTGGTTTCTCGAGTCTATGCAAACAAAATAATCTTTGGATCCACCTGTTCCCAACATGCTGACACTTTTGAGGAGGATATGAAGAGTGGGTTTGAGATGAGATTGGTTGGTGAACTCACTTTATTCTTAGGTCTCTAAGTGCGTTAAGTCGAAGATGGGATATTCATATCTCAATCTAAATATTCTGGGGACCTAGTGAAGAAGTTTCGTTTAGACTCTGCTATACACTAATGCATATCCATGAGTTCCTTGACTAATATTAATAAGGACACTTTAGGCACAAACATGGAGCAAAAACTTTATGGGAGTATGATAGGTAAACTCCTTTACTTGATCGCTATGCGTCCTGATATAGCCTTTAAGGTTGGAGTTTGTGTGCGTTACCAAGTGTCCCCAAAAGGGTCACACTTTCATGCACTTAAATGTATCACCAAATACGTGAGTGACATTTTTCTATGGTATTTGGTATTCCTTTAATACCGATGATCGTTTGTTGTCTTATTCAGATGCCGATTAGACCGGGGATGTTAATGGTTGTAAAAGCACATCGTGTGGATGCTTTTACTTTGGGAATGCTCTTGTTTCTTGGTTTAGCAAGAAGAAAAACTCCATTTCTTTTTCCACGACGAAGGATGAGTAAATCGCCATCGAGAGGTGTTTCACACAACTCTTATGGATGAAGAAAATATTGGAATATTTGGGATTACTCAAGGCACAATGAATATTTCTTGTGATAATATGAATGTAATCCACATTTCCTGTCATTCGGTACAAAATTCTCATATAAAGCACACCAGGATTTGTGAGCACTTCATTCGTGATCTTGTTTAATAGAAGATCATTTCCTTGTGTTTCAAGAGTACTAAACGTCAATTGACGGATATTTTCACTAAACCTTTAGATGAACTTCGATTTGAGGATCTTCGGAAGTCTTTGGGTATTTGTTGCATTGATTGAGTTCAGGTACTATTTCTAATATAGGGTGACTATATATTGCTATCTTTTGTCCCTATTACTAGATTGTATTATTATGTTTATATTTTGTAAATGCTTCAAAAAAAATTCTTTAAAATATCTAATTTTTTATTAAAAAAAATCAAAGAATACAAATTTTTTTTTTTTTTTATTTTACACTGTATATGGATGCGCATTTAAGATGTTTGAATCATAATTACATTCCATACATTCATGTAACTTACTCACGGTGTTATGAGACCTGGCTTCATTTATTCTGTGTGCTTAATTATGCATGTTTAGCCTTGCGTCTTTCATCGTTAATTACTTCTTTCAAGATAGACTATTTATATCGCCTTTATTTCACACATGCATGACCTTTTTGAACATTGTGATTTCTTGTTATATGTCGAATAAGGTGTTCTCATCTCAGTCATGCTTAATCACAAGCCAAATGCACTAGGAACTAATTGTGCATCTAAGAACCATTTCCTGGATTTTTTTCTGGAAAATTTGATTTTTATTTATGCAATGGAAAAGGGGCTACGAAAGAAGCATTCTTCTTTGTGTTAAAAGACACCATTGGCAAGAGTCTAAAAGATGATTTCGTCATTTAAAAATAGAAGTGATAAGGCCCATTTTTATTTATTTCATTGATGATTCCTTAACTTGAGTAATATGATTCCTTCAAAATTTTTGAGAGTTGTAGGAGGGTAGTGAGACTGGGGTCTATGAATAATTGGAAAGGGTGAGGCGTGACCCACTCCAATGGAAGCTGTCTGCAAGTCTTCAAGGTCTCCTGGTGCAACTTCTGAAGAAAACTTCTCCTTCTGGTAACAATGGAACTCAAGCTTCAACTCACTCCATGCAAGAAGATGAACTTTCACAGCAAAAATAGCAATTTTCTCAAGGGAAACACCTGAGAGTGATGGTTGTCAGTGGGGAGTGAAGGAACAAGGCACTCAGCACTAAGAGAATGAGTAGGGAGAGAATACTAGGTAGGTCTGGTGATATTTTAGCAGAGTAACAGTGAAATTTTCTATCTATCTCTGCCCTCTATGACCTTGCCCAGGGGTCCTATTTATACTTGGGCACTAAGGCTGGGTTGGCACTTTTGGTGCCAAAACTTAGAGGGTTGGTGAGGGACAAAGTCTGCAATGTACTATTTGTCCCTACCTGCAGGCAGGTCTACCTGTCCCTTCTGGTAGATGCCCCCTGGCACCGACCAAAGTTCAAAAGCAAATATGTCTTCTAATGGAGACAAAATATCTGATTTGCTAAATATCTTTTGAAACGGTAACTTTGATAAAAACTTTGTAAACTTAAGGGGGGGTCTCGAGGACCACCTCCTCTAAAATATTTGCAAGCTTGAGGGGGGTCTCGAGGACCCCCTTCTAAAATCATTTTTCTTGAGAGGGGTTTAGAGGACCCTCTCCTCTAAAATCATTTTATAAATAGTTCTTTTCTTGTGAGTAGCTAGCCCTTTGGCTGCTCACTTCACTTGTGACTAAGTGTGAGGTGTGTGAGGATTGGGTGACTCTAGGGTCTCCTACTAGTATTCTCTCAATCCTATAGTGCTAAGTGGTTGAGCTTGCTCAACATACCTTGTCCCTCAGCCGCCAAGCCAAAATTCCCAGGAGGTTCCAACGCGCCTGTTCAAGCCTTGCTTGCTTGACTAGGCAACCTATACAAGAAAATAAAGTGTTAGTGTTGTTGTTCATTTAGAGACTGCCGTTTCATGATGGAAACCCCTGTAGCAGCACTTCTCAAATAACATTTCTGCAGTGACCCTTGCAGTGGCGCTGACTCTTGCGGTGATGTCGACTCTCTTAACTGTCATTATTGCAGTGGCCCTTGAAGCGGCGCTGGCACTTGAAACGGCGCCGACCTTTGTCCTGGCCCTGACGCTCGAAGTGGCGCTGATGTTTGAATCTGCGCTGACATGTGAGGCGGCGCCGACCCTCGTCGTGGTGCCGACGCTCGAAGTGGCGCCGACGCTCGACGTGGCGCCGACGCTCGACGTGGCGCCGACGCTTGAAGTAGCGCTGATACTTGCGTCGGTGCTGGCATATGAGGCGGCGCTGACCTTTGTCGTGCCGCCGACGCTCGAAGTGGCGCTGAACTTTGAATTGGCGCTGACATGGGAGGCGGCGCCGACGCTCAAAGTGGCACCGACGCTCGACGTGGCGCCGACACTCGAAGTAGCGCTGATACTTGCGTCGGTGCGGGTATGTGAGGCGGCGCCGACCTTTGTCGTGGCACCGACGTTCGAGGTGGCGCCGACGCTCGAAGTGGCGCTGAACTTTGAATTGGCACTGACATGTGAGGCGGCACCGACCTTTGCATGGCGCCGACGCTCGAAGTGGCGCCGACGCTCGAAGTGGCGCTGGTGCTTGAATCGGCACTGACATGTGAGGCGGCGCCGACCTTTGCGTGGCGCCGACACTCGAAGTGGCACCGACGCTCGAAGTGGCGCTGGTGCTTGAATCGGCGCTGACATGTGAGACGGCGCCGACCCTTGTCGCGACGCCGACGCTCGAAGTGGCGCTGGTGCTTGAATCGGCGCTGACATGTGAGGCGGCGCCGCCTTTGTCGTGGAGCCGATGCTCGAAGTGGCGCTGAACCTTGAATTGGCGCTGACACGTGAGGCGGCGCCGACCTTTGTCGTGGCGGCGCTGACCTTTGTTGTGGCGCCGACTCTCGAAGTGGCGTTGATGCTTGAATCGGCGCTGACACGTGAGACGGCGCCGACCCTTGTCGAGGCGCCGACGCTCGAAGTGGCGCTAATACTTGAGGTAGCGCTGACGCTTGCAGTGGCACTGACACTTGAAGCGGTCACTGATACCTGAGACGGCGTCGACCCTTGTCGCGGCGCCGATACTTGAAGCGGCGCTGACCCTTGTGTCGGCGCTGGTACTTGAAGAGGCGCCGACACTTGCAGCGGCGCTGGACCTTGCAACGGCGTTGGCACTTGCAGCGGCGCTGACACTTTCAGCGTCGTTGACACTTGCAGCAGCGCTGATACTTGCAGTGGCGCTGGGGGTTCCTGCTGAATATGAGTTTCTGCCGGGACCCTGGGGTGGTTCCTTCTTAATAAAAGTTTCTGCCGGGACCCTGGGGGGTTCCTGCTCAATATGAGTTTCTTCTGGGACCCCGGGGGGTTCCTGCTCAATATGAGTTTCTACCGGGACCCCGGGGGGGTTCCTGCTCAATATGAGTTTCTGTCGGGACCCTGGGTTTCTTCTCAGTATTTTTAATAAAATAATATTTTTACTTTTTTTATAGGCAGACACCCTTCTACAAGAGTTTATGCTTAAAAAATATTAAAGAGTTTGGCGTTATTGATTCGAGAAGCATATAAATTACTAACATTTTATATGAGTTGAATCAATTTCATTTCGTTCAACATCAATCTTACACCAAAGGTTAAAAGATTTCTTTCTTTAGGAATATCCTTTTGATTTTGTGCATCTTTATTAAGTATGCCTAAGTTGATTTTCCCATGCATTACATTCACATAAATTCATTCCATTTCCATGATTCGGATATTTTTCTTGCTACCCCATGGTGTGACTGTATGTATTTGTACTTATATGTATTTTTATATGTACAAAAAAAATCAGAAATAGTTGGTTGCTTCGTTGAAGTTTCAACATATATGATTAATTGATTATTCTTTGTGTTGATATTTCATATTTGGATTCTCATGATGTTAACATTTCAAGATTAGTTTCTAACCCTTTGTCTATTATGGACAAAAAAAGGGAAAAAATATTGAGTGGGTGTTTTTGTATTTTTCTTTAAACTCCATGCATCATGGTATTTCTTTTGCTTCATGTCTGTTGGTCTTTTTTTCCTTGATGATTTCACGGACTACACACTGCAGATTTTTTAGTTAAAGACAATGTCACTTGTGTCTTTTCCTTTTCAAGTTTGGGAGGGCAATAATTGAACTTATCGTACGGGTTATTTGTTTTAGGTTTGTATTTTTTACCAGAATATGCAAAGGGGGAGATTTTTAAGAGAAAGATTTATAATGCTCGTTATGTTTTTAAGTTTGGCTTATCCATTTACACCCCACTTGACCATTAGGGACACTCTCAAGACTTCAAGTGAAGACAAGTTAGTGATCGAATGCAACAATCAAAGACCAATCATTAATACATTTGTTAGAGAAAATGTATGAGGTTGTTTCTATGTAATATTTTTGTTCAGGGTTATTTTAAAAGATTTTGAAAACTTAAAAATATTTTTCCAAAATTTTTTTTAGAAGTTTTTTGAAAATTTTGCATAGTCATTAGAACAACATCCAATGTAGCTCGAATGAGTTCATATACCATGTTAATGAAGCTTAGAACTTCGTTCGAATGAGAATGATTATCGTAACTTTTAGCAGGCTTTGAAATCTCATTGGAGAAGTCATTTGATGGATGTTCAAATGAGAAAGGTTACTTCATTCGAACGAGAAAGGGTAGTTTGTTTGAACGAGATGTACCTTCGTTTAAACAACACGAAAAATTAATTTTTACCAGATTTTAAATGAAATCTTTCATGTCTCTATTGGAGTTTTTTATCCCTATATAGAGATGCAGACTTGCATTTTATATGAATCCTTTTAGACACCTTTTAGTAATCAAACTCTTGTTTTTCAATACAAACCCCATGGATGATTTCATATCACTTAATCAAACCATGAAGATCACAATCCTTGTTCATAACCTTGTGAAGTTAATTCTTCATTGTTGAGATATGAATAGGGTGACCTAAAGTTGATTGGTGGATACTGAGGCAAGTGAAGCTTGATGTGGGGCAGTACTGGATCTATATCGCTTTTTGTTAACAATTGGGATTAAAGACATTATTGCGTCACTTAGTGGAGCTCTATGTTTTGTAAGTCTCTATATGTCTTTTTGTAATACCGATTTTTAAACAGTGATGAAATATAGTGTTGTCTTCAAATGGATTTTTCTTCATTTTTATCTTCTATTTTTTTGTTTCTAGTTGGTTTGGATTCAATTTAGTTTCAATGTCTTGTGTGTCTAGGTTCTCCTAATTTAATCAAGATAAAATTTGTTGTAAATATTTTTTTATTATGTGTGTGACCTAGTTTGCGATTTGTAAATATAACTATACCACTCTATGTTTTTCACTTACAAGCTCCAAGAGGAACCCTTAACCATTGTTTATAATATCCCCTTCGAAGACCATGTCAATGTATTTGCAAATGAAATAAACTTTAGTTTTAAGTATCCTTATGTGTAAAACATTGATGATGATGAATGTGAAAATCAAATTAAAGAACTAAATTTACATAATGAAGAACTAGAAGATCAACTAAAAGAGCTTAATAACAAACAAACCAAACACACGCATCCTATTAACGAAATGATAATGGTTAACCTAGTGTCCTCCGATGAGATGAGAGAAATTCGAATAGGGAAATCTTTAGATGATATAGAATAGTCCTCACTCGTCTATCTAATCAAGTAATACATCAATGTTTTCTCTTGGTTATATGCCGAAATGCCAGGGATCGACCCCAAGATTATCGTTCATCGCATACCCACATACCCGGAATCCAAGGAAATTAAGAAAAAGCTCTGGAATCTTAGGTCAAAATAGTTCCTCGAAATGAAAGAGGAAGTCATGAAGTAACTCAGTGTAGGTTTCTTAAGAGTAGTGAAATACCCAACATGGTTGGCCAATATTGTACTAGTCCCAAAAATAGTGGAAAGGTAAGAATGTGTGTCGATTATCGAGACCTAAACCGAGTTAGTCCTATGAAGAATACCCATTGAAAAACATCGACATGATCATTGAAAACACAGTGGATCATGCGTTCAAATCCTTCGTTAATAGATTTCCCAAATATAATATGATAAAAATGCACCCTAAGGACCAGGAGAAATGGATTTCACCACCACTGAGGGAACCTTCTGCTACACAGTAATGCTATTTGGACGCAAGAATGTTTGTTGTAGTTACCCACAATGTTGTACCACTTTAATGCATGACATAATTAACAAAGAAGTTAAGGTATATGTAGTTGATCTGATTATCATAGGAAAACTCGAGAAGAATAGATTACAGCACTAAATAAATTCTTCGAAAGGTTAAAAGTGTATCAATTGCGCTCAAACCCCAAGAATGTGTTTTTAGCATCACTAAAGGAAAGCTCCTAGGATTCCACATAATTGAAAAGGGGATCAAGGTAGAACCATCTAAGGTCAAAGCCATCTTAGAAATTTTGTCACCATGGATCAAGAAGGAAGTCATAATTTTTCTAAGAAGTCTATAATACATCAATAGGTTCATTTCCCAAATGAACTCTTTATGTGAGCCAATGTTCAATCTTTTTCAAAAAGATTCCACCAATATTTTGAACTTATCTTACCAAGAAGCCTTTGACATAATCAAGGAATATCTGACTAATTTAATGCTACAAACAGCAGCTTGACAGGGGCGACCTCTTCTATTGTACCTCAGAATTACCAACACAGCGGCATGATCTATGCTATCATAATACTTTGAATAATCCCATAAAGAAATTCTATATACTATGCCAGGCAAAAGATCAATGTATGCAAAGAAGGATATATGACCTTATGAAAATCATGCCAATCTAGTATAGGAAACACAGAAGCTAAGACATTGTGTGGTCACCTTCAAAATCAATCTAATATCTCTCATGGATCACTTGAAATACCTACTAAAAAATCTTATCTTATTAATTAGAAGGGCCAAGTGGTTATACCTTCTTACAGAATTTGACATCCAGGAAGTACACCGAAGGCCATCAAAGGAATAGTTGTTACGAACTATCTAGATGAATTCCCTTTAGATGAACAAAAGGAGATTACTGCCCCTTCCCAAATGGAGAAATTTAAAAATTGAAATTCAAGATGAATACAAGTAGCGGTTATACTTCGATGGAACTGCCAACAAAAAAGGATTCAATATTGGGATGTTACTGAACTGACCATATGGAGAACACCAGCATGCAGCCATCAAGATTAACTATAATTGCACCAACAATATTATCGAATATGAAGCCTGTATAGCAGGGATGAAAATATCTCACAAAATAGGAATCCAAAAGATCAATGTGTATGAAGATTCATCCCTCATCATTTTCCTGATTTGGGGACAATGGAGAATTAAGGAAGAAAATCTTACCCTACTATGATCACTTGAAACAAGTCAGTGCCCAATTTGACAACGGATAATTATATTACCTTCCCAGAACACATAATAGCTTTGCCAATGCACTGGCCAGTTTGGCCTCCATGGTAGACATCCTGAATGATGTAGACAAAGTTCGAATAGACATGTGAAAGCAAGAAAAATTGAGTTTCATATGTGAAATCTACAGGACTGAAGCTATGGACAAAGGACCCTGGTATCAAGATGTGAAGGAACTCCTCAAAAAAGGTAAGTACCCTTCTAGATCCAATAGTAAAGACAAAATGGCACTCCTATAATGGGCTACCCAATTCTTCATGTGGTCTCGACACCTATGCAGGAGGTACTATAACGACACTCTTCTATGATGTCTTAACAAACTGAAAGAAAAAAGGATAATGGATGAAATCCATGGAGGATAATGGGCTCCTGACATAAATGACCACGTGCTCCGGAAAAAGATCATTCATTAAGGGTAATATTTGAGCATCCTTTCCCAGGAATGTAACAAATATGTTTACAAATTCCCAAAGTGCCAATGATTCATAAATCTACAGCATCTCCTCCAAGATAACTCTACAATATGACATCACCATGGACTTTCTCGACCTGGGAAATTGACATCATCGTGAAGTTGACACTAAAAGCATCGAACGATCATAAATTTATCTTGGTAGCAATAGAATACTTCACCAAATGGGTCGAACTGGAATCCTATGTTGTGTTAAACGCAAAAAAGGTGGCTCAGTTCATAGGAAGAAATATCAACTATAGATATGAGGTGCCATTTGAGCATATATTTGACAATGGGATGCATTCTAAAGAAGAAGTCATGAACCTCGTCGAAGAATATGAAATCCAGATACACAAGTCATCCCTATATCTCCCTCCAACAAATAGTGTTATGGAAATTACAAATAAAAATATATAGGTGATATTAATCAAGATGATCGAGGGATGTCGAGATTGGGCCGATAACATTCCATATTAATTATGGGGGCACAGGACCACTGTCAGAAAACCTACTGGGGCTAAGCCATTCTCACTCGTATATGGGATAAAAGCCATGTTGTCGATTAAGATGGAAATACCCTCTTTGAGGGTAATTTTTGAAATAAACTTTCTAAAGAAGATTGGATAACAAACAGATACGAAGAGCTTGCGTTACTATACGAAGGACAATTGCGAGCAAGGTATCATATGCAAAGGTTCCATAAGCGAATTTGTAGGGCCTTTAATAAGAGAGTCAGGAACCAACGAGTCAAAGAAGGAGATCTTATACACACAGAAATCATTAAACCAGCATGGGATCCGCGAGGGAAGTTTCATCCTAACTGGGTAGGACCCTGCGTGATCAAGAAGATTCTCACAGGAAATGAATCCGTCCTAGTGGACATCAATGGAATAGAGTTAAACAAGTCGATCAATCTATATTTCCTTAATAAGTACTAGATATAAAAGACACTAACACTGTCAACCTATACTACATATGACTTGATCCTCCATAACGTAAATAAACCATTAAACTCATTATCAAGACAATCCAATCACACAATGGAGGTACGTAGGAAACTCCTCGGGTTGCAGTCACAAAAGCAAATCATACCTCTCTTGGGGAATAAAAGTCTTACCATTTTTCATATCTCATTTTTAGACTCCTAAGAGTCGTTTGTAGAGTCAATAAGATGACAATGAAATTCTTGAAGCCTATTGGGGACACATTTTTCATTGAATTAGTAAAATACTTTTGTTGCATTACACATATTCATTGTCATTAAACAAAATAAAAATTACATATAGATACTTAAGGTGAGTTATTACCAACACTGTCAAAGGACTCAGAACCATCCACTTCCTCTTCTGGTATTCTCATATCCTAGTAACCGTTACTCCAATCCAAAAGTCCAACGGATTCTAGTCTCTTTAATAATGACAACATCCTTTACCTCTCCTAGAGCCAGAGAAAATACTCTTCAAGTAAGATAATGGGCACGCCAAACAAAGAAGGATGAGTAGGGAGAAATTAAGGAACTTCAGTCCTCTATAGGTCAGAGATCATACTCGACAGAGATGGAGACATTAGCGTGATGGTATATAAGTAGCCTAAATGAGGTGTCATCTCCTACCTTCTTCCAAACTGGCGCATTACCCTCCGTGGGAGATAAAAAGAAGTGTAGCACAAGGCAAAAATTGGATAAATGGTAATGGACCCAAAGACAAGTGAAGCATCATATCCGACCTCGAAGGAAGGTACCCATGAATGTAAGAATGTCTGGACTCAAACAACCAGTCTACCCATTCTATTTTTTTCTCCCTTGCAATGATCGACAGTTCTCGAAATATGTACTCAGCAGGATGATAAGGGAGAGACACAGGGTCCCGAACTAAGCTCAATCTTTCCAATAACCACATGTATAGAAGCAAGGTACTTCCCCATAAAAATGATATTCTAAGAAATGAAAGGTCGTAAAACCATTTATGGTCTTTCCTAGGATCATAGGAATCGGTCTCTTACCCATTTAGTTAATTATATCTTTAAATCATTTAGTTAATTATATCTTTAAATCAAATTTCTTCCATAAACAAAACAATTCTTTTATAATACCCATTAACCAAATTACAACCCTAAAATACATGATATTGTTGATGCAAGTTAAGGTTTGATAATAAGATGTCGATTTCAAGTTTGTTAAAAATTGTTTCACGCAAAACTTATTACCAATGGATAAAAGTTATGTCAACTATTGCAAAAACAATTACATGAAAGCCCTAATGAATAATTATTTGCACTAACATTAAAGAAATAGCATTTGCCCTAACATTTTCCCAAATTGACTACTTTTTGCAAATGTTTAGGGGTTAAATCCATGAAAACCATAATTAAATATATTTTTATGGTTAAATCTATATAGACAAGCATATGTATACATACAAATACATATACATAAACACACACACACATACAAACACATATATATATATACACACATATATAAATATAAAATATACATATACGTATACAAATACATATACAATAGTGTTCTAAAAAACTCGCCTAGGCTTAAGGCTTGGGGGAAGTGCCCTGCCTTACGCCTTTATTCTTGATAGAATGCTTAAGGCGCACTTTTTTTGAAAATAAAAACGCTTCAGTGAAACGATATTGCTTTTTAAAGACTTTTTTTTAAAAACCCGACCAATATCTCATTCAAAATAATCAAAAGAAAAATGGTATCCCAAACCTCTCTGCCTCTCGTCTAAAAAAACGTGCATTTTTTTTTCTTAGTATTTTAAAAAAATAGTATTTTAGTTTGCATATATTCATACATATATTAAGGCATGTACCATTTTAGTATTTTTAATAGTCTTGTTATAGTTAAAAATGTTAAAATATATTTAAAAAGGACTAAACGCCTTTTCATGCTTTTTTACGCCTAAGGCCGGCCTAGGCTTGGCCTCGATACCTAGGTCACGCCCTGCATTTTTTAGAACCATGATATATATATAATGAGAGAGAGAGAGAGTGACCTGAGTGAGAGAGATAAGGGTCGTTGGAGGATGCGAGAGGGTTGGTCACACATTGAGAGAGATAGTCGAACACTTGGAGAGATATTAAGTGAGGTATGAGGGAAAGGAATATAAACCATTAGGGTTTTATTTGTATCTGAAATGGGGTCACGATTAAGGACCATTACCCTATCCATGACCATTTTGAATAAATTAAATGGTTACGATCAGTCAATATCGTCACGATCCAGAATCGTGTCCCAAATAATTCCTTGATATCGAGTCACGGTCCAAAATCATAACCCTATTTCTATGAGCCTTTTGAGTTTAAGAGCTATCATAGTTGTGGGTCATGGTTGTGAACCATGACCATATTTCATGCTTATTGGTCAAGGTCTTTAGTCAGTGGTCATAGTTGTGGACCCTAACCTGTTACGTGACCAACTTTGCAACATTTTTTGTACAACTTGGATCACAGTTTTGGATCGTGATCATGACAGTCATGAGTTTGGACTATAACTAACTAGTGGTATAGATCACCTCTAGATGGGTTCACAGACTGGGTCACGATTATAAAGGCGTGGTCACGTTTTGGACCTTTCGCACCTTAGTCACGATCCAAACATGACCACTATGTTGTGCCCATTTTTTATTTTTAGTGTACTGCCTGAGAGTAAGATCAGATTCATAATTCAAATATGACAAGATACATACACACACATATGTGCGCATGCACATACATACACATATGCGCGCATGCACATACACACACACGCATATATATAAACACATATATATAAAGAAAGTACTTGGTCTGAAGAAGATGGAGAATCCAAAATTAGTAGTCTTCAACATCAAACCCTGCAAAATAAAGAACAGAGTCTAGAATGAGGAACAAAATAGGACTCGTAGATGATGGTGATAATGTCGGGGGGCTGATTTTGATAGGGAAACAAACACAGAGACGATAACAACAATATCTACAGCAAAAGACACTCAATTATTTATGACCAAGAAAGATTCTACGTAATTAACAAAGCAATATTTATAAATATTTTTCTATTAATGTGACTTTATAATTAACAAGGAAAACCACCACAACCATTAATCAAGAGTAATAATAAAATTTGAAGTTAGATCCAAATATCCTTCCTTTACAAGTAATGAGTAATATACCTCCATTGTCGTTATCCATTCTGAGCAGTTAGATCCAAATATGCCACATCGATTTCCCTAAGTACAAACAACCAATAATAAGCTTAGTATACATGATTAATGCAAACATGAAATTATAATTGAATCTATACTCCATATCTTGATAGTTATTATAAGAGGTTGGATATCTGTAAGAGTTAAAATTTCATGTTTGAGATATTTACCCTTTGCAACTGAATAAAAGGAAAAAAGAAAATCTAAGTTCCAACTCATGATGTCATTTGATAATCTACGTCGGCACTGAAAACCTACTAATGCATCAAGAAAATTATATCGAATAAAGGCATTTCGAGTTAGTAAGGTACTAATAAAGTAGAGTATATGTGTGCATAAAGTGTATTCATCAAAATTGACATTTTGACATATATGCTACCAATGCACTCAAAGTAGTATATGTGTTTCATTAATTATATGTATATGTAACACATAAGGCACATAAGTGAGAGATAAAGATCTCTAAGAAGACGGTTAAACCTACGAATTGAAAATTATATGCAAAAACAAATCGAGATTGATATTGTCATGTAGATGATATGAAATTTCATAAAATTGACAAATTTCACGATTTAGTGACAAATATTCCAGAAAAAATATTCAACACCTAATTTAAGAATCAATATTTCACTAACCACCAATTAAAACCTATCAAATCCAATAAAGTTAGTGGTGTGGTAGCAAAGGGAAACATAAAATTTTCATTTAGCTACAAAATTAAGGAAAAAATCAAACTGAAGAAAGCATAACCTAATTTTTATTCGGCTTCGCATGAAAACCACAATTATACAATCATATAAGATCGGGTCAGATTTACAAGTATTTGATTCAAGACTGACACTCTTTTAATATCATACCGCATGTTGTTCTACCTCATAATATAGAACAAAAACTAGGCGTCACTTAGGAAACAATAGATATATATCATTTTGAAACTATTGTCAATACTAGTAATTCTTCCTAACATTCTTTTCATATATATGAACACCACTAAAAGACCATTTAGTTAATTATATCTTTACGTGCTTTCATTCCTTTGCCTACTGATTTGTAGACCTTTCTGGAGGTTTTACATGTTTTCATTCATTTTCCTCATTCGACAGTAATTGTAGATCGATTTTTTGGTTGGCTATATAAGTGATGATGTATATTTTTCTTTTGTTTGTTCCTTTCTTGACTGCTTTAGTTTTCTTTCTTTCTATTACTTATACGGATTGCTCCTTTTATTTTCTATATTTTTATCCCCTGAGGTGGTGGTCTAGGTGTCTAGCTTTCAATAGTTGTTGTCTCTTTGTTCTTCTCTCTATCAAAGGTTGGCTCATTCAGTGAGCATCTTTGGTACTATAAATTATTTCATGGAGCGAACTCGGTTTTGGATTTCTCTATCTCGTACATGTGTAGCTACACTTCCCGAGGTGGTTTCAAATGAATGCGTAGTGTAGCTGAGACGGCCCATTAGTGTGTCCTTTAGGTAAAAACAACTCTTTCAATTTTTAGTTAAATCCAATTTTAAGTTCTTAAACCCTAAACATGCATCTAAATGATTTAATCCATTAAATAATTAAAGCACACGATAAAAGAAATAATTTCAGGAAAAAAATCCTATTGGGTAAAACATTTTTATTTCACTATAATTTGTTAATCGCAACTTACACGGATTACAATGAAATACGGTGACACACGAATACCCGCAGGCGTCGGTCAGTTTCATCAGTAATAGAACAACCACAACAGCTCCACAAGAACACACTGTTCTATCTTTAGCAAAGATCCACATGTACCGAACCTCAATGACCGTTGTCAGCGATTGTGTAGAACGTCTTCTAATGAATGTGTTCAAGATCACAAACTTTGGAATTATGTAATTTGATCTTGAATAAATATTGGATGAATGAAAACTATGTGGGAATTTTTGATACTGTTCATCTACTGAAAAACATCTAAGCAAAATTGTATTTATATCTGAGCAAATAAGAGTCCAACAAAAACAAAACACGAAAATTGAGGCGGCATCTCGTTCGAACGACATGACACGTCGTTAGAACGACCAGTGCTGACGTTCGAGCGATAGGATAAAAAAGCAATTTTTTTATTTAAATTAAATCCTCAAATTTTCACAAAACATTTTAACTTAGAAATATTTAGAATGCGTTTTCACAGTGTTTCATTTCAATTCCCAATATTTAAAAAAAATTAACTCATCCATTACTTAATCAAAATTCTAAATCACGTGAATTCTCTTAAGTATTCATACCCGAGTGATCTTTAAACAAATTGTTTATAAATAATGCAACTTAACTTGATTTCTTTTTCACGTCTCTTAATTACAAATTCTTCAATCTTGAATTGTCATAGGTTTCAATCATTCTCAAAGTAAAACTAACCAAGGCTCAATTTATTTTGTCTGAAATTAAGACAATTACAAACAAATCGACTCGATTAGAAATTTGTTCTTACAAATCTCCCCTTTTGTCTATTCCAGGACAAAACCAAAAATATAAAAATGCAACTGTAAAACATATGTCCTATTCGAAAACCCCCAAAAAATAATTACTCTCAAAATAAAACTAGCCTAGATTCAATTTATTTTGTCCGAAATTTAGCCAATTACAAACAAATTGTCCCGATTAGAAATGTGTTCTTACAAATCTCCCCCTTTGGCTATTCTGGGACAAAACCAAAAAAATAAAAATGCAACTGTAAAACATATGTCCTATCCCAGAAACCCAAAAAAATACAGGACATGAACATGAATCATAAACTGTAAAACCATCAGGCATCTGAATCCGAGTTTCTCTCTGAATGTGATGTAGTAATGAATATCTAAATCTCTAAAAAGTATACCTACACACACAAGACATAAATATACCCAAGTGAAGTATGGAGGAACATAAAGAAATATCAATATAAATAAATAAAGTAAACTCCCCCTACATCACATATCTATCCCCCTTTTTGCATGGAATAGACAAATAGTGGGTCAAACAAATGGAATCTAGTAAGAATAAATGGATCTGAATAATATGACTAGATAAACACATGTTAGTATAAACATGACAGTAGATATGAAAAGATAATAGTATATGGATATAAAGTCATAACTAATAAGACTCCATCAACAATAAATATGGACATCCATGTCATAAATATACAAAAGTGCATACAAAATGTTCGTCAGTACAGAGCACATCATATGAGAGAAACAATAAATACATCATATATATCAATAATCTCAAGTACAATGTCTCAATAAAGCTAAACAGGGGAGTTGTATCATCATCATCATCATCATCATCATCATCATCATCATCATCATCATCATCATTATCATCATCATCATCAGAATAAGTAGTTGCATATGTCCCAAGCCAGATGAATTAGCTCATCTGCTCATCTACCTGCGCCGCATCTCATCAATAAAGCTGTCATCTGTGAATCACTGCGAGCACGGGCCTCTGCCTCCACATCAAAACGAGCCATCATAGCATCATACATCCGAGCATGATATGCTCCCGTGCCTATAAAGTATAAAATTCCTCCTCTATAGGACATCTCGGTGCCAATGTAGAAGGACGAGGCCTAGAGGAAACAAAATTAGGCTCAATAGGACTCAATGGCTGAGAAGAGCATCCAACTCCTGAAAAAGTGCTATCAGAGGGTGGAGGTCTCACTCTAGACTCAGTAGGAAGATGACTCTCTGAACGAGTAAATGTGCTACGATCAATGAGTTTAGGCACAAAAAGACATAAATCATCCTCCAAAATAGGAACTCCAGTTGTAGTGCGGATACGCGAAATAAGGATCCCATAGGGCAGAGCAGAGCGTACTAGGGTGGTACTAATGATGGTAACTAAGGACATCACTAGTATCATAATGGAGGAAAAATCAATATCCCACCCCTGGGATACAACATACATAAAATGAACTATATCAAATTCAATCTGTGAGTGATTGAACCTAGGGTAAACTGACGATGACACAAACCTATTAAGTATACGGAAAGCAGTGTGAAGCTGTCAATGGAACATAGTGGTGGTGATAGGAGGGATCTCCTAGAAACAATGATGGAGAATCACCTCAACAGATGGACTATCCTCAGTAAATCATGGAAAAACGGTGTCAGTGATGCGATGAATCTGAAGAGTCTGGGATATCAGGTCCGCAGTGATGAAAAGAGGGAGGCTATGAATAGTCAACTGAATCCCCATAGGTGTGTGTATAGGTCTGTAGTAAAACTCTCTAACAATGTCGGGGTAAACCATACCATGAGCATCAAATAGAGTGTCCCAACCCTACCCATCATCCAGAGAGGTATGGATACATCCTCGAACTGAGAGATATAGAAAACTCGCTCCCTAACTAGTACACGTATATGTAGTCCTAGCATACACTAGTGCTCATACTCGACCGTATTCACCCATCTCATAGGAGAGAAGGGAGGACAGTGACTCCAAGCTCGCTGAGCACGAGTTGAAGTAGGTAACTCATCTAAACGACCAGACGGGGCACCCCTACGCCTAGGAGGCATAATTGTCAAAAAAATATCTTGTAGAAAGAGGAGTGTAACTGACACGAAAACACCGACAACTAAGAACCTATCTCTGTATATACATCCAACCTAACCATCGCGAACACCAACCACAAATAATAGTACTAACAATCAGCTATAGTCCAATAAAACCACCAAAAAAACTGACACGAGTGTGGGTATCCCAAAAAGTCTAAAGAAAAAAATATGTATAAATAAATTTTTCAAAAAAATTTCTTTACACTTTTGAGATACTCGCAGGGGCAAAAAAAAGGTTAAATAAAGCTTAAAACGTCACTGTTGGCAGCCCCACACCAAAATCGTTTGAAATTTTTGAACCAAAAACACACAATCACCCTACACACTCATTTAATTTTGAAAGAATTAGCAGCAAAAAGCAATGTAGGCAGTGGTTATGTGTTTTAACCCCAAAACTTTAAACACACATTAGCACAAACGTGAGTTTTCGATCCCAAACAAAAATGAGAATGAATGGTACACAAAATCAGTGTCCAAAGAGTGTAAAACCATGAGTAAAACAATGTGTATATTCATTTCCACCATGGTTGGAATCTAAAACTAACAAACCCAAATATCAAGAAAAATACATGTGATAAGGAAGAACGACCACTGCATTAACTCAGGACGAGGTTAGGCACGGAATCAGTGAGCAAAAATGGCAACACTGGGACGAAAATGGCATACGATTTCTCAGAGAGGACGAGCGAGAGAATGGAGCTAATCTCAGACCACACAGAGAGATGTTCAGCACTTTGAGAAAATCGAAGCTACGAGTTTGAACAGGGGAGGATTTTTGAAAAAAACGCACAGGTTTGAACGTTTTAACAGAGATAGAGAGAGGTATAAAAATTGAAGCCGTCGACTGAGAAAGAAAACCAAGAAACCCTAACGTCGCTCAAACGAAGCGCAATGTCGCTTTAACGACAATATCGCGCGACAAAGGTTCTCGCTCGAACGATATAAGGGTGTCGCTTGAGCGACAAAACCAAAACTTACTTAAAAGACTCAAAATATGATAAGGTTTTGCCCAGTGAAAAAATTTCATAAAAAGATTCCTGGAAAGGCAAAACAAAACTAAAAAAGACAAAAAAATTAAATAAAATGAGAAACGATGTGAGTTACGCACTAACATAGAATCGATGTGCTCAAACATGGTTATGGAGTGTATAGGCGTAAACTACAACAAATGAGTCACAATATTAACACGTCAAAACGTTCAAGTAGTTCTAATTGATAGCGAAATATCATCAAACTTTATTTTAGCCATATGAGACAATTAAAGTGTGATCTAAATGAACTAAATAATCTAACATGCACATAAATTCAGAATATTGACGATTCTACAAACAATAGTGTCATGATATGATCTTTCAACATTGGGATTCGTGGTGGAAACCCATTTAATTATTCATCCGAACACCCTCAAATATAACATATTATTCTTTTGGAATGAACATAACCTAGTTGGACCATTTTTTGCATATGATTCTTTTTATTGTCTTTTAATTTTTGGGGGGATCTTTTAAACGGTGGCTTTCACGACGAGTCAATTTTTCACTCTCACAGTCCTTTCCCGTGATCACTCATCATTTTTTAAATTAAGTGGTTGTGAACTTAAGTATGTAGTGATATGAATATAACTAACCTAATATATTCATAAGAAAAGGTTATATGATATAAACTATAATCATGAGATTACTTGGAACAGAATTTGGTGAGGGAAAATTGGATTAGACTAGTGTATTGGGTTAGACTAGTGAATTGGGCTAGTTTATTCTAGATTTTTTTATTAGTACATTAAGCGTGCACACTAGTTGAGGGGTGAGAATTTCCAAGTGAGTGTCGAGGTACTAACCTGTATGTAATATCAGCTGGTAAGAATTTTAAATACTTGCTAAACTATTTTAAAGTTGTTTTACACTCGGGCTCTGACCCGTTTCCTGCCATCTTTCCTTTCTCTTGTGTATATATATATGCATTATAGGTGCCCAGCCACAGGGGCATCAGGCTTAGATCTTTGGACCGTTGACGTGCTGCAGGTAAAGTGGGAGTTGCGGGTCCTTGCAGTAGACGACTTCATCTTTGTCTTGTCACCCTTCCATTTAGTCATTATTAGATAGGGCATGTGTCGCCCATTTCCATATTTCATTTAGTTCATAGAGAGACTTGCATTCAGATATTGTTGGGATTATTATATATATTTCCTTGTCCTGCGATTTGGGATATATTATTTTGGATTGGTTAATCTAGTTTGGTTATTTCATTTGGATGGTTTGGTTTTAATATTTTTATTTGTGTTCATGAAAATGGTTCCTTATATTAAATTATAACAATCGGACTTAATTCATAAGAATTAAATGTTTTGATACTTAGCTTAATTATTTATTAGGTGATTAATAAAGAAAAAATATGTTTTGACACTGATGCTAAGAATGAACCAACCGGACACTTTGAGTTAATTTAATAAATGACTGATCACATGGTATTTAATTCTCATTGAATAACAGGTACTTATCTCTATTGGATAAGTTTCATTTTCACCAATCTAATTTCAACAAAGGAATCATCCTAACATAATATATTCTGCAAATTCAACAACTTGTCCCAAAAATCAATATTCTTTTATTGAAACATAAATATTGTCTTCCTACTCTAGCATGGATGTAATATCAACCAAGATTGCAGCAAGATAGATACTTGCTAAACTATTTTAAAGCTATTTTACACTCGGACTCTGACCCGTTTTCTATTATCTCTTCTTTCTCTTGTATATATATATATATATATATATAGGGAAAGGGTCAAGTGAGGTCCCAATTTGAGGACCCTGAATGAGGACCATTTTTTTTTAAATAGTAAAAAAAAAAATTTGGACTGATTTTTTTTTAAGATTTATAAACATTTCAATAGGATCATAAAAAAATAATCAGCTCAAAATGAGTTTTTTTGCTATTTTAAAAAAATCAGTCAAACTTTGTTAGTTTTTAAGTTGTTAAAAACTGACAAAGTTTGACCGATTTTTTTAAAATAGTAAATAAATTCATTTTGACCTGATTTTTTTTATATGGGCCTACTGAAATGTTTAAAAATTATATAAAAAAAAATAGCTCAAAAATATTTTTTTTACTATTTTATCAAAATTGGTCCGCGCCAGCGGTATGCAAACAGAGGTCCTCATGAGATCCTCTCTCTCTCTCTCTCTCTCTCTCTCTCTATATATATATATATATATATATATATATATATATATATATATATATATATACACACACACACTAGGGTATGCCCGTGCCTGAAGACACGATGATAATTTTCGAAAGTGTACATCGTTGATAGGATCGTACGACGTATTTAGTTCGCAATAGATAAACAATTTTTGAAATAACTTATGGTACAAACCTGTTAATATAAACAAAATTAGGAAAAATTTCCTTTATTTATGAGCCAATCCACCCTGTTTAAGAAGAAAAATACCAAATATCATTTGTATCACGTAGAATCAAATGTATAGATCACAATAATAACTAAATAATTAACAAACCAATTATGTATTTTAAGTCCATTCACAATCCCCAATAAGCACCACTATAGTTGTCAAATTATACACACTAAACCAATATAAAATAAATTAACACATTAGAATAAAAACTATTTGTATTTCATTTAACAACAAAAAATAAAAATAAACTCTACTTTTGATTTCAGACATAGCAAAATGTTGATCATTTTGACAAAAGGCAAAAAATAATGTTTTATGCGCTCTTTATATACTCTTACACGCCATCACCGGAACATAAGAGCTTTTAAATCTACCTTGGGCCCGTGCCATATTAGTTTCTCCAATCTCTATCAAGACTTATGTGCTCACTTCGAGCCAATCAATTAGACCCTTTTATCATTATTTTTTGTGTATTAAAAAATATTTGAGGAACTTTTTAATATTTGATTCTAAAAATAATTTTAAAAAGCAATTTCTTATTAGAATAGTTTCCTTAAATTAGAATTTTTTCATTTTTTTTAAAATTATTTTTAACTCATTTAGTCCTTCAAACACCCGATTACCCAATATTATCTTATTTTGAAAGGTTCGCCCCAACAACACCCTTTATTTTTAAACTTAATTTTTTTTATTTAACCAAATTTAAAACAATTTTTGTATTTCTTAAAACAGTTTAAATGTCCACGTTAAAAAACTATTAAAATAAGAAATTACTTTTTTCTCATTATTTTTAAGTCATTTAGTCCCTCAAACACCCACTTACCCAACACTCTCTTATTTTTAAAGGTTCGCGCCAGCGGCACCCTTATTTTTAAACTTTTTTTTTATTTTCCAACTTTTAAATCAAATTTTATATTTCTTAAAATTGTTTAAGTGTCCTCGTTAAAAAAATAGTCTAATAAGAAATTGTTGTTTTATTATTATTTTTAACTCATTTACTCCCTCAAATATTTATTTACTCAATGTTCTCTTATTTTTAAAGGTCCGCGCTAACAACACCTCTTATTTTTAAACCTTTTTTTTAATTTTACGACATTTAAAACTATTTTTTATTTCTTAAAACTGTTTAAAATGTAAAAACAAGTTTTTTTTATTTATATTAATATTTAAAATTCGAAAACTATTTAATAGTTATTTGTATTTACAACTGTTTAAGAGTTATTTGAAAAAAAAAATTTATTTATATTAACAGTTTTTTGAAAAATAAAAAAAAAAATTGTTTAACAGTTATTTAAAACAGTTTAAAAATATAAAAAAATTGTTTTTTATTTATATTAATCTAACTTTGATTTTTTTAAACATTTTTTTTTCAAAAAAAATATAATTTTTATATTAAAATAGTGTTTTTTAGCAATACATTTTTTAATTTATAAATTTTTTTTTCTAATAAAACAACGTTTTTTAAATATAAAAAAGCCAATAACCCTAAAAAAACTCATTCATGCCATGAGAAACTAAGAAAAGAAAAAAATAATTCCCCACCCTGTACTAACCAGACTCGGGTAGTCTAGCAGTGCTCTAGTTCTATGCCATGAGAAACCAATATGTATTTCTTTTATCAACTCTTGCAAAGTTGGCAATAGCAATTCCTAATATCACTCAAAGTCTTTTATCAACTCTTATAGAAAGAGTTGGCTATATCTTTCTAAATGATTTTGTGCAGTTCCTAATATCACTCCCTGTCAGTTGGCTGACTGATAAAAAAAAAATCTAGGGAGACCCACAAAAAAACCCATTTCGTAAACCCCACTACATTAAAAGCTTATACCTTATCGTTGTGGATTTCGCCAGGGCATCAAAATGTGTATTAAAAATTTGTACCCATTTTTGTCTTACTCATTGGATTACCAAATGAGTTTTTTTGTGAGTCTCCCTAGCTTTACTCTAAAAAAAAAAACACCCTCGTATTACTCTTTCATTTGCACATCAAATGTCTTACAATTTCAGAATATGTCAAATTTCTATCATATATGTGTGCATGTTTTATCAGTATATTATCTGAGACTGCTTGGGATATATTTTTTCCTCTACAGAACACAACATTTATACATCAAATTGGGCTGCCGTCTTATTATATATCAGATTTCTTTTCTCTCATGTGCAAAAAATCCACAACTATTAAAAGAAAGAAAAAGCCATGAAACAAAAACAACAAATATCATACAATAAAAAATACATAAATCACCCAAAATGATTCTAAAAAAGAAAACACAAACACAAATAAAGAAATACTATTTTTTTAATGCAACTATCCAAAACTTAAAACTCAGTATGTCTAAACTAAAAAAAAAACTTGCCCAGTATAAGGCATCATATAAGCTACTCAAATGAACTTAACCAGCTCAGTTTGGACATTTTGTCAAACGCCTTAACTGTAAATTGAACCCCCCCCCCCCCCTCCCCGCAAACCCACCCACTCTACAACAATCTCTAGCCTTCGTCATCCCAAAAATGAACTGAAAGTGGAACACATCAGAAAATCGTCGTGATCTAGCAAAAATCAACAAAGTCATAAATCAATAGCAAGTAGAGGGTAAAATATAGGGAGAGAAAGATAACACCGCAAATGTTATACCACTGTGTCCAGAATGGGTATCTGGAAAAAAGAAGTATTAAGTCAAGAGGGTTCTTCCAGACTCTAAACTGTAATTGTGGGTCGTCTACCTTTGATCCCACAATTACACAGTGAAAAATTCCAAGAACTTGCACACAATAATATAAACAACTCTCAATCCATTAGCTAACCCAAATCAATCATACAGTTTAGAGTCTAGAAGGTATCAGTTGCAGAATTACAGACTCTAAATTCTGATGACCCACAATTACAGACTCCAAATTTTGACAACCCACAATTACAAACCCAAAAAACAAATCTAATATAAAAAAAAATTAATTCTGACGACCCACAATTACGGAGTCCAAATTTTTTTTGAGAGAGAGATTAAAATAGTATGTAGTCAAAATCAGATTTTTTTTACCTTTCACGGAACCAACATGATCTAAACCGATCGAAAAATCTCCACCATTTACAAAAAAATGCGCGGTGAGAGTGGAACACCATATATACCAGAAATCCCATATGAACCCCCAAAACAAAAACTAAACATTGAGGCATGGAACCTTTGTAGAGAAACATGTGCCGTGACTCGTGAGAGTGGTTGGTGAAAGTGAGACCACATGGTGATCCAAATATATCTTCATAAAGAACAGAGTTTGCTGGCACATGGCTCGAGGTCGGGTGAAAGAGAAGCATAGATAGATTGGTTTGCAGAGCATATGGCTCGAGGCCACAGATTAGTAATCCCTTCGCTGATTGTAGGCACCTCTTAGGGTGGGACAGCTGCCCAGAGATTTAAGACTGCTCCATGCCCAAGGCGGGAATCGAACCCCCGACACTTGGTTAAGGGAGGAGGAACCCCTACCACTCCACCACATCCCCTGGATTAGATTCACATTATGTGATCTCAACTTTCAGTCCCAATAGATGAATCGTTTTTGAATCATTAGATTCAAACTCCTACAAATTAATCTCCGCCATCGGTAAAAAGAAAAAAAATCCTTCTTATTATGACATCATCAACTAAACTTATGACATACATAAGTTTCCTACTTTATTATATATACTAGGGTATGCTCGTTCCTGAAGGCACGCTAATAATTTTGAAAAGTATAAGTCGTGTATAATGTAATAATAAATGTTTTATATATTAGAAGCGTAAATTTTTAAAGTATAGAATCGTGCAAATTTAAATTTAGAAATTTTGGGCAGAGTCCCTTTGTTTATTGGGTTATTGGTGACAACAGAAGCAAATGATAACAGTCCTGCCAAAGAAAGTCACTACATTTATATTCGAAAGAAAGAAAGAAAACAGTTTGTATTTTATGAGAAAAAAATGTGCTCTCAACTATTGTTAGTACGTTTCATCATGTAATTGCAATTGTAAAAGGCACCATATGTCCTAATATTTTGGTAGAAGGTACGATTTACCTCATCAAATGCCACAAAAATGTTGATTCTAATTTGGTGAATGGTGCAGACAGTCGTCCTTCCCGCGGCCATGAATTTACTATATGCAAACTAAGAAAAACAAATCATGCAAGCTTATTATCACCAACCATGCAAATCTTCTACCATAATGGAGGTGCTGAATTATCAAGTTAAAAAGGCATGGGGTGTAAGCAAATGCATTGGTAGTCCATAACAAATTCATAGGTAAACCATAACAAAATCAGTTGCCATTTAATTCTAATGGCATTATTGCATGAATTAATCAACAACCAAAGCCCATGAAACTGAAATTTCATTCAATTAAAATCAGGTCACAATTGATAACATGCATTTATACTTAAAATACAAGCAAATAAAAAGTTCTCTTACTGTAATTTCAAAAATCATGAAATGAAATGGAGATTTTATCGTCATTCTGCAGATTCTATCAACAAATTATAATAAACGAAGTACAAAAATCAGCATAGAAACACATATTTACCTCAGTCCACAAAAGATTCCAATATAGAAACACATTTTAAATAAAGCATGTATAATAAAAGTAACAAAACATCTTGCAAAAGTAACAAAACATGTATAAGAAAAGTAAGAACCAAAAACACATAAAAATAAACCAAATATGGGATGAGGTGTTATTCCCAACAGCTATTTTGTACGAATTCAAAATTGAAATAGGTGTTATTCCCAACATTGGACTATGGAATTATCATCCTAAAGAAATAGAAAAGAAGTATCTCACAAATATGAGAGATGTAACAGAAAAATGTTTCTGATGAGTTCACTGTTGGGATACTAAAAAGTTCTTAAACACATCCAATGTTGGACAGGTATATGACAACATTCTTGTAATTCTTGAACATCGTATCACCTCCTTTTGTCCCTTCACAGCATTCTCATAACTCTTCATTCTCATAATTCTTGAATAGAGTATCAATACAGTTCCCCATTGAGCCCAAGGGTATAGAAGTTGCGACAGTAGGAGCAGCTGCCACAGGTGGTGCTGCCATGACCGCTGCCACCATTGAGAAAATTAGCACAACAGCAAAAGTAGCCACAAAGATTCACATTCGAAAGCTTTCGCCAATAATGAATGTACTTAAGCTTCTTATCAAGCTTGTTCTTTTTTAGCTGCAATTTTTCAAGCACAACATTTACTGCCTATAAACAGATTGGAAAATTTGGAAAAACTCATTAGTGAATGTGTCACTTACCAAAACCTACCATTCCATTTTCTCCTGCACTAAAAAAAAGAAAAAAAATGTATCAGGAATATATGATTTATTCTGTCAACCGTTTTGTCAAATAGATAGTGTGTAATAATAGAAAGGCAAATCTAAAACTATATGAAAATGAAACTAAAAAGGTAGAAAAAAGGTCAGTACATTAAAAAAACTGCGGTACTAACCAAATGAGAATCTTGAATACCGTAATGACAATAGTTCATTTATGGCTGCATAAGAAAAGGGGGAAAATAACATCAGAACAACATCTATAGTAGCTCAACAAAAATGGGGTTATATTATTTGGCTTTTACAACATTTATTTTGGCTTTCACAGCAGGTATACCTCTGTTATACCTCTGTTCTAAAGAAATGGCTTTCACAGTAGGCCATTCACCACCACATATATTTGATTACCTCTATTATATAGAAATGGGGTTTGGAGTTAGGTCCCATTAGATCTAGTCCACAAATAAAACAAAAAATGTTAATAAGAAAAATGAACTAATTAAAATTAGGTATCACAAAATTTACCTCACCTCGGGTCGGCTCATTTACACCCGTAACCCATGTGAAATCGTAGTGAAATGTTTAAAATAGGTATGATGAAGTTGAAGCTGAAGTTTAAAACATGTATGTTGAGAAATGTTTAAAATCAGTATGCTGAAGCTGAAGTTTAAAACAACTATGCTGAACAGGTCAGAACAGGTCGTTGAAGTCCCCGGCTAGAATATTTGGTTTGCTAAAGTAATGAACATTAAAGGATGAAGAATCAAACAGGTATGTTGAAGTAAATATGTATATTGAATCAAATAGGTATGATTAAAACAGGTATGCTGAAGAATCAAACATGTAAGATTCAAGCTGGATGAAGAATCAAACAGGTATGAATAAAATCATATGCTCCAAAATAGGTATAATTTGTCACGTAATTCAAAGCTTAGGAAAAATATAATAATCATAAATAATCTCTATTCTCTTGGGAATGAGAAATGTTCAGAAATAAAAACCAACTCCCACAATCTTTCAATCAATCTCAAAAGGCATGGTAAAAACATTTCAAAGTACAACATGAACAATTTATATTTAGTACAAATGCAAGTTTGCACGTATAAAAGTGGCATATATCAAATAATAATATGTAGAAAATCAAACAATAAAACTTGCCATTTTTCTTAACAATTATGAAAAACCTTGGCTGAATACCTAGTGATTGAAAATAGAGAAACAATGGACATAGAAACAATAAAAAAAACTATATATTAATGACTTGCATGCTGTGTTAATAGTAAAGTAAATATTAGATAATTAGTCTTGTTAATTTTCTCTAAAATTATCAAAAATAAAATTAGATGTCGAGTCCCAAAACAAACCAATAGTCAATTGAAGGAAAAAGTTAAAACTAACTGAAGGAAAACATTATAACCTCCGTATTAGCAGGAATCTCTTCCACAACCAGAGATTATTTTAGTTCTTGGTTCAGTCAGGAATAATGAGAAATAGTCCTGCTAGATTCAACCATGTCTCTGCTTTAAAATATGTAGCCAAGGTCATAGGTAAAGAACAAAATTAAGATACAGCTAGAAGATAGGCCAAAATATGTGTATGGCACTATGTTGTAATTTGATGTCTTGGACCAATAGATTTTAGAAGCTGGCAAAAAAATTGATATTGATCTTAACTATCAAAACATTGCACCGAATTGTGAAGAATATGTAGTTAGTTTGTGGAAAGTGTTCTTATTTGATATTAAATGTTATTAGTAGTGATGTAGGTACTGGTATACAGTGAGTTTTGTGTATCAAGTTTATGATCTTACCTTTGAACCTCTAAAATTTGTATGAAGCATTTGAAGGGGTTTGACCACTACGTTGTTTAAGACCTGTGAGGAAGAAAATAGTCAATTCAGCATGCAAATTACATTAACTGAATAATGTATATGAGCACAAACTTGATAGAAAAATCTTATACCACTTTAAATTATCAATTCTCGCAAAGCCTGCAAAATAGTTCAATGATTTAGTAATGTGAATGGATTTTAAGATAGTTGAATATTGAAAATTTTCTAAGCTATAAAGAGAAGGTCAAATCGAATATGTTTAACTACCAACCTAAACCACTTCCTATCTATATAGTCTCAATATTATTCCATAGATGTCCATGGATTAATTTGGTCCATGGATTATCTGCCGCAATTCTGTCATTAGATTTAAAAACTAATGAATTAAGTATGAAGTTTCAAACAAATCCCTATGTGGAAGTTTCAAACACATCCCTCAATCCAATCCTGATTGATTTTAAGACTCTAATACTTACCCAGTAATGAGACGAAAAACACATCTCTATGTGGAGTCGAGTGAGTAAAATAGACATGTCACAACTTTCAAAAGAGAGAACAGAACCGGGCAACTTATAGATGCTATGTAAGTTCCAGCTTAATTCCTTCTTAGTTGCCTGAATATTCAAATTGTAAAATACAACAAAGTGATTGAAATGTATATGTAGTCATGTCATAGGAATTACGGCATCCTATGGGAGTTTTGGCGATGTTATCAAAGAGAGAGTTAGTGTTTGTTTTGTGCATTATAAACTTAAACCAAAATTATACCAAAAAACATAATAAATCATACCAAAAAGTTTGTCTCAAAAGGAATATGGAATGCGGAGGGTATATATTGTCATATGTGCAATTTGCAAAATTATGCACCAAAAATATCACCAAAGAATAGGAATCCAAACCCGAAAAGTTTCTCACGTAGCTGTACAGATTGTATATGCAATATTTTATTGTATATCTTGATGTTGGAGGATTTTGCAACCAAATTATTACAACTGTACATCTTGATATTATAGTTTTACAGCTTGATATAGCAACAAGAAAACATGATATCGGGTGCATCCCTATCCTTTTCGTTGGATAATCTGGCCGGTATATAATCGTCGAGTGGATCTAGAGATAAAATGGGAAACATGTCTGACATCACTCAGAATTTCTATAATAAGGAAGTCTCTGCCAGCACGTCAACTTTAGGCTCTTTTGATCGTACGACGTCACTCAGAATGTCTGAGGCAGACTGCAGAAAACTACCAAACCTTGTGTCTTTTGAAGGGGTACGTAGGGCCTAAAATCAAAGAGGTAAAAAGCTCCTTGCACATACAAAAATAGAGTATAATTAGACCTATATGCCTATAGGGCAAGCAACCTCGCAGAATTTAGAGAGTAAATGAAAAAGTAAATTGAATAGTAAAATAAGATATGGGATAGAAATATAGAAAGAGAGGTTGAATTGTAAGTATTAATGTTAAGTGCTCAGAGGTTGACTTGTAATGCAAAAGTGCAAGCTTATCACTGCCAGTGCCACATCACTCCCTTATGACTGAGCTCATCACTACCATTAGTTGGACTGCCACCTGCTTCTGTATTATCATTTGGCATAAGGATATGATAATATGTTATTGCTAGACCAATCACTCCTATCATATTCCCTCGGATATCTGATCCTTTGTTTTCAACATAAGGGAGATCTTTGTTGGTTGGGATGTGATTCTTCTATGGAGTCCTAGATAGGGTAATGTTATTACCCATTGGATATGTGCAAACTCCAAAGTTGGCTAGGTGGGTGGTCACTGTCTCCTTCTAACTGGGTGGTCACTGTCTCCTTCTAAGGAGCTTTTATAATTTTTATCATTGTAATTTACGACTTGGCCGTTGGACCCCGACGGATGTTCAACTCCCACACCATCCATTGTAAATTTGGCGAGCATTGATGAAGGACCATCTTCAATAGAATCATTGATCGGGATTTCGTCAACTTCATACCTATCATCGCCATCTATCGTTTACCCGAGCCGATGGCACAACTTAAATCTTGTCCCATGACACAGACCTGTGCAAATAAAACATCACAAAATCTTAATAACGATGAAACCAAGTTGATATTAAACCCAAAATAAATCATACAAAAAGCGTACGCAACACAAAATCTTAAACAATAAACATACAAAAAAATTGAACCTTAATAAAACCAAAATCGAAAAGTAAAACTGAAACGAAAAACGTACAAAAAGCAGATTTTAAACCCATTTAAACATTACATTTGTAATAGTACAAAAATCGTACAAAAAGAAGATATTAAACCTTACATTTGTAACAGTTGACGGGGAGAATTAATCCAATAAGCTCCATTATCATAATACGCTACAAATTATCACAATACGCAGATATTAAACCTTACATTATAATAATATGCTGCAAATTATAACACAAATTAGTGGATCACAATTATTGGTATATACAAAAGTATCAAACATTAGAAATCCTTGCTTAAAAAATATGATTTTGTGCAAAGTCAAAGGATAAATTAGCGAGATTTTGAATAAAAGAATGACTAACACGTGAATTAAAACGTGAGTAAAGATTGAATAGTGTCAAAACATTACCAGGATGAATTAATGTGTAGTAATGTGCACCTGTACAAAAGAACAAACACCTACACATTGCCATAAGAACAAAAAACAAACGATAATATTAGAACCCCGATAAGACATATAAATAGGGAGTAAACATGGGTTATGTCCAACCACCATAAATCCAAACCTTAAAAAGTTTCGAGTCATGTACGTAGAACCTAAAAAACCAAAACAAACACAAATATAAACACTAAGTTTTAAACCCCAAAAATCAAAACCTAGGACCATGAACCACTATAGTTATAAATAAAAAAATAAAACTTATATTGAACCCTCCATCAACGAACAAAAAAAAAATGGAATTTGAACAAACAAACCCTTATTTTTAAACCTTGACAAACAAAATAATGTGACATCTTAAAATTAGGGTTTCAAAAGCCCTAATTTCAAATTTTGAAAAAAAGACGTTCTAGAAAATACCTTTGGTACAATCGTAAACGTAGTCACAAACGTATCCTGAAATCAAAATAACAAATGATTAATAAAAGAAACAAAGGAGTGCAGAGAAAAATGGGGGGATCAAAGATTCTCAAATACCTACACATTGTCAAAAGAATTAATGTGTAGTATTGTGCACTTGTACAAAAGAAGTGCACCTACACATTGTCAAAAGAACAAAAAACAAACGCTAATATTGGAACCCCGATAAGACATATAAACAGGGAGTAAACCTGGGTTATGTCCAACAACACCTTAAATCCAAACCTAAAAAAGTTTCGAGTCACGTACTTAGAACCTGCAAAACCAAAACAAACACAAACATAAATCCTAAGTTTTAAACCCCAAAAATCAAAACTTAGGACCATGAACCACTATAGTTATAAAAAAAAAAACTTATATTGAACTTAGGGTTTCAAAGGCCCTAATTTCAAATTTTGAAAAAAAAAAGACGTGTTAGAAAATACCTTTGATACAATCGTAAACGTAGTCGCAAACGTATCCTGAAATCAAAATAACAAATGATTAATAAAAGAAACAAAGGGAGTGTAGAGAAAAATGGGGGGATCAGAGATTCTCAAACTGAGTAACAAAAAATTCAAACACAACATACTAAACCAAAGCCCTAAAATTATCGAAACAGATCTTAACTGAAATCAAAATGAACAAAGCACTAAATTTATCAATCTAACATACCCAAACCATATTACCTCTCTCTTATCTCAAATCGGAGATACCCAACGATGATGAACACAAATCAAAGCTGAAGATGAAAACAAACACGAATCAAACATTAAACCAGAACGAAATGGGTATTCATGTACAATGTTATCCAAACACAAAATCAAAAGATACCTAAACAGGTATAAAATCATATGAATCAACAAAATACAATTAGAGCCCCAAACATAAACATAAGCATGCACATAAATAAATCTTAAACAAAATGCACAAAATATGTAAACAGATCCCTCAATTATAAAACCCTAAATTTATCAGCAAATAAAAGCCCTAAATATGTACACGTCTTGAGTGCTTGTGTGTGAGTGTGTGCATGCGTGTGTGTAATAAAGAGAACATCTGTAGCGGGGGAGGGATGAGGGCGGCAGAACGAGGGTGAAGGTAGAAGTGTGAGAGGGAGGCATCGTGGGAGAAGAATAGGGGTTTAAAAAAAGCAAACTAAGTTATATATTGGTTATTGTCAAGACAGAGAGGGTTATTGGTCTAGGCTGAGATGAAGGGAATCTGAGAGAATGAAAGGAAAAATTTTGGTTAGTGTATGGGAGAGCGTATGGTGAGAAGTGCTTTTGGTGTGTGTGTTTACCGCAATACCCTTGTGTTTGAATTAAAGTAAGAGAGGGGAACTCATTATTGGGAAAGAAAAGAGAGGGAAACTGTAATAACCCTCGCTTATGAGACTGTATTTTATAGTAATTACTTAGTATAGTAATTGGAGTCAAGAGTTGGGTTACGATTTGAATGCTAATTCAATGTAGAAAAGTAGATATTTATTATGAGGTTGCATACATATCATAATCATGGGAAATATTGCTATGTCATGCTTATTAATATCATTTGTATTTAAAATGATATTTGGCTTAATTATGAGACCGGAACCTAAATTGAATTTTAAAATGTCCAAATGATAATTTGGAGGTTGCAGTTGATTCCGGAATGTGCGAAATAGTCAAATAATGTACCATATTGTATTTTGTAGTTTTGGGCATTTTTGACTGGTTGTGCCTTAATTATACAGTTGCGTATTGTTTTATCGCACTATTAGTTAATTTAGTGGGACATTTGCCTTAAGCCACGACTTAAGCCTATTAAGTCTTCTAATTACCCTAATTTCTTTCCAAAACCAAAGAGAGAAAGATAAGAGTAGAGAGAAAGCTTTGGAGATTTGGAGATTGAGAAGGATTTTGCTACTACACCAAGAAATCTGCAAAATTTTTGAATCAAGGCAAGTTTTCACTTGCTATTTGTGTCTTGAGATAGATGATTTATTGTGGTAATGGTGTATTGATTTTAATTTAGCAAACTTAGGGTTTTCTTATGTATTTTTGGGTTTTGATTCACTCAAAGATGATTCATGAGGTTTTAGATGATCAGTAGTATCATTGATGTTATCTTGATGTTGGTATGTAAGATTGGGTTGAAGAAATTTGAGTTGGGGTAGAAAATGGAGTCCAAGACTCCATAGCCAATTCTTGGCAAAATCGCAGGCCCGAATCGGTTCGGCCCCCTTGGCGAATCGATTCGGTTAAGTCCAGTACCCAGGTCTTGTGAACCGAATCGATTCGGAATTGATCCGAATCGATTCGGCAGTTATGCAGAAACCCAAAGTTTCTGGCCGAATCGATTCGGCCAAGGGGGCGAATCGATTCGGTAGCCCTGCATTTTTAAAAAAATTTCTTTTTCATTTTGAACCCCTTTTCTTTAGGATTAGTGATTAGGGACCTTCTTAAATGAAGTAAATATAGGGTTTAGAGTACTAGTTGAGTTGGGTCGACATCCTAGACTCGAAAAGGGTTCATCTAGGGTTCATTCTAGGGGGAATTTAAAGCGATACTTGAGCATCACTTTCGTCTTGTAGTTTTATAAGAGTCTAGAATATATTAAGGTCAATTTGGAGACTTTAGAATTCGACTCGAGTTAGATTTGACTTGAGGGTTTATATTAAAGCCTAAAAGAGGCTTTGTGAATAACTTTGGAGTCTGAATTTCTTATCGAGGATGTTATGACGGTATGTAACACGTATAGTCCCGATTTAGCTTATACAAATATTTAAAAGGGGAAGTTGATAAGGTAAATGATAATTTACTAAATCATGTAATGGAAATAAATAAAATGGAGGTTACACACCTCCCTAAATACCATCTTAAGGGAAGTCCGTGCGAGAGGTGAAGCCCCCTGCCTAATGAATGCAGGGTGGATATAGTCCTAGGCCATATGAGCGCTTGTTTTATTTTTCTGCGATGGGTAAGAGATTCTGGGTGTGGTCTTGACTACCCCGCAGGCATATGGCCTCTTCCCGACGATTTCGATAGGATCCCAGGTTGTCTTATGTTAGGCCCTGGAAGATGATGGTTATTTAGGGACGCGCACAGTGGGGAAACCCGGACGGGCGGTCTTAGAATCGTTATATTTATATTTATGACTATTCTAATTATCGAGTTGGACTCGGTGAAACATGAATGCCGTAAAGAGCAAATTTATGCCATAAAGAGAATGCTATTGAGATTAGTGCCATAAAGAGCACATGATGATAATTATATTCCTGATAAGGAATGGAAAAGATGATTGAAATTGAAATATGATGAGTGATGATAAAGGCTCATAAGTACTTTTAATTCTGTTTTAACATGAATCTCACTCTATATAGTCCTTTATCAGTTTTAGTTCCTTATATGATGTTACCAGGCTAGACTATCATCCTTGATTATTGTGCATCATTATCATACCTGTCATTTATCTATTGATCACATATATCCGGCCCTGACCGGTTTTCATTTCTTGTTGTATATGTATATGTATATATATATATATATATATATATATATATATATATATATATATATATATATATATAATCCGTTCAGGTGTTTCGCCGCACGGTCGCCAGTAATGACCCTTCCTTCCTTATGTTTTTAGGAGCCGTGACATCGTGCGGGTTTCATGGGAGTTTTGTGTAGACACCTCCATTTATGTCTTCTAGTTATGATCAGTTTATTCGGGCATGTTGCCCAAACCGTTGTAATTGTATAATGGATCTATTATGTAACACTTGGTACTATTTGTATGTTGTATGGTTACTGTTGATCGACGTTTCATTCGGTCCTTTTGTATCTTTTGGTTTTCTTATGTACACTTGTGGGGGTTTCCACCCTCTATTTATATTATTGGTTGTTGAAAATGTTTTCTTTTTATTTCAAATCAAAGTTTTTGATAACCCGTTTTCTGGAATGTAGAGTGGTTATTCCTTATACATTGCACATTGTGGTGATGCTGAGAATGATATTTATCAATGATTTCCTATTTTATCGGGGTATAGGGCTGGCCACCCTTTATTCCGGATAGCGGGTTGTCACAGATGGTATCAGAGCATCAGGTTCTAGAGTCTTTAGGATCTATGCGGACTTGTCACGTTCTACCGTAGCGTTCTTTGATATAGAACTTAATGTTAGGATTGTTTTGCTGCTTATGTATGCGATCTTCTGCTAAATAGATTCTCTTATATTATGTTTTAACTCTATCTCGTCTCTATCTCAGATACCGCCGAAGAGAGGACGTCCCGCTAGACGTAATAGGGTTATTGAGGATGAGTTTGGTCCTCCACCGCAGCAGGGGAATATCAGTGTCGCTGAAGTGGCAAATATTGTGGCCCAAGCTGTCAATGCCGCGATGACTGCAGTGGCTCAACAAATGCCACAAGCTCAAGTGAGGGGACAAGAGGCACTAGTTCCTACGGGACCTTCTCAATGGGAACGGGTGAGGGAGTCTTTCCTTAAGGGACATCCCTCGGAATTCGAGGGAGGTTCGGATGTTATCAAGGCGAACCAGTGGAAGAGAGATATGCAGCGCCATCTTAGGATGGTGGAATGTAGTGAGGAGAAAAAGCAAATTCTCGTTACTTTCAAGCTTGTCGGACCGGCCTTGCACTGGTGGGAGTCAATGACGACACCTGAACAAAGGGATACTATGTCCATCATAAATTTTTGGGCTTTGTTTGATGGAAAGTATTTCCCTCCTGCAGTTTAGAGGGAAATGCAGAGGAAGCTTCAGGATTTGGTACAAGGGGAGAAATCGGTTGCCGAGTACGAGGAGGAGATTACCCGGTTAGCAAGCTTTATACCGGATGAAGTAACTCCAGAAGCGAAGAGGATCTCCAAGTTTGTGGGAGGTTTGCACTGGCGAATAAAACAACATTTGCTGGGAAATCCATCTCTGGTGACCTTTGGGGATGTGATGAATGCTGCTTTACTTCACTGTCAAGAGCATAGATTGTTTCTGCAAAACAAGAAGAAGGTTGTAACTGCGGGGCAAACAGTGAGGCAAGGAGGAGTTGGGAGCGGAGGGGGAACCTCTTCTTCATCCCAATCCTCGGGGAACAAGCAGGTTGAGAGGGATCCTCAGCAGGGGGATTCGTCAAAGCGTCAACGTTTCGGTGGGTTTAATGCTGGTGGCAACAACAATAATAACAGGCAGGGTCAAGGTGGTCAGCAACCACAGGGTGGTAGAGGTGGAAATGGAGGTAGGGGCCAACAGGGCCGAGGTGCGGGGCAATTCCGAAATAATCAAGGCAGGAATCAGGATAATACGACAAATAAATGTTTCCAGTGTGGGGAGCTAGGCCACTATAAAAGGGCGTGTCCTCAGTTGGTTGGAGGGCATCTTCCAAGGGCCCCACAGCAGCCGTATGTACAGTTTCTTCCCCAAGCACCTAATCCGGTTGCTCCTCCTCAACAGGGGCAATTGCAGTACGGAAGGGTTTACCATATTCAAGAGGCTCTGCTTCCTCCAGCTCCTCTTGCACCACCAGCGATCGAGGGTAAGTTTCTCATTCATGGGCATATGGGTCGAATCCTATTTGATACGGGTGCTACACACTCCTTTATTTCTAGAAGTTTTGCCCAGACTACAGGTTTGATAAAATCTGCTGAAAGTACCTTCACTAGTGTTGAATCCTCTATGGGCGATGGTTCATTGATTTTCTTCGTATGTAAAAACGTAGGAATTAATCTTGGTGACTTGTGTTTTGAGGCCGATTTACTCGTCCTTGATATGGTCGGGTACGATGTAATTTTGGGTATGGATTGGCTAGTGAAGTACCGTGCTATAGTGAATTGTTTCGGGAAGAGTATAGTTTTTGCAGTTCCGGGACAAGAGATGTTCCTGATAGTTATGCCTTGTATGGAAGGGAGAACGAGTGCTTATCTATATTGTATTGCGGAAGATGCATCTAGAGATGTCGTGGTTCCCCTAAATTCTCTTCCAATCGTTAGGGACTTTGAAGATATTTTTTGGGAGATACCGGGATTACCTCCAAGTCGGGAAATAGAGTTTGTGATTGACTTAATGCCGGGAACTCGACCGATCGCCAAAGCTCCTTATCGAATGGCTCCTGTGGAGATGAGGGAGCTGAGAGATCAGATTCAGAAGCTACTGGAGCAGGGCTTTATTAGGCGTAGTACCTCACCGTGGGGCGCTCCGGTATTGTTTGTGAAGAAGAGAGACGGTTCTCTCCGGTTATGCGTGGACTATAGAGAGTTGAATAAAGTCACCATCCGGAATAAATACCCTTTACCTCGCATCGACGACTTGTTTGATCAACCTAGGGGAGCTTCCTACTTCTCCAAGATCGATTTGAGGACGGGGTATCACCAATTGAGGATACGAGAGCAAGATGTATCCAAGACGGCCTTTTTGACCCGTTATGGATCTTATGAATTCTTGGTTACGCCCTTTGGGCTAACCAATGCCCCTGCAGTGTTTATGGACCTTATGAACAGGGTGTTTCGGGATTTCCTTGACCAGTTTGTCATTGTATTTATCGATGACATCCTAGTCTATTCTCAGACAGAGTCGGATCACACTGCTCACTTGCGGTTGGTCCTGCAGAGATTGAGAGATCATCAATTGTATGCAAAGTTTGAGAAGTGTGGCTTCTGGTTGAAGGAAGTTCAATTTTTGGGGCATGTGGTGTCATCACAAGGCGTGTCTGTGGATACGGGTAAGGTGATCGCAGTAAAGGAGTGGGGTCAGCCCACGACGCCCACTGAAGTTCGTAGTTTTTTGGGCTTGGCGGGTTATTACCGTCGATTCATTAAGGGCTTTTCCAAGGTTGCTAGCCCATTGACGAATTTAACCCGGAAAGGAGTAAGATTTGTATGGGACAGTTCATGTCAAGCGGCTTTTGATGAGCTCAAGGATAGATTAACTTCGGCTCCAGTCCTGGCATTGCCAAAGCCGGGATTGGAATATCTTGTCTTCACTGATGCATCTCTTCTGGGGTTAGGAGGTGTTCTTCAACAAGAGCGACAACCCATTGCGTACGCTTCGCGTAAGTTGAAGCCTCACGAGAGGAACTATCCGGTACATGACTTGGAATTTGTCGCCGTTGTATTTGCCTTGAAGATATGGAGGCATTATCTCTTGGGGGAAAAGTTTAGCCTTTTCACCGACCACAAATCGTTGCAATACTTATTCTCCCAGAAGGATTTGAATATGCGCCAGCGTCGTTGGTTGGAGTTTGTGAAAGATTACCAATTTGATATTCATTATCACCCCGGAAAGGCGAATGTGGTAGCAGATGCCTTGAGTAGGAAGCCTGATGGAGACTTAGCTGAGGTGTGGAAAGCTAAGTGGAGAGAACTCAGCCTAGAGGATGCAGGAGTGAGAGCATTCCTTTCCGTGATGATGGTTACTCCCACGATTATAGCAAAGATTGTGGAAGCTCAGAAAAGAGATAAGGCTTGTCAAGACCATACACGCCAGTTGTTGTCTGAGGGAGCGGAGTCATACTCGATTGGTTTCGAGGGTGGACTACGCTTCCATGGAAGACTTGTGGTTCCCGACGATGGGGATTTGAGACGTACAGTGATGGCAGAATCCCACGGATCGAAGTTCACGGTGCATCCAGGTGGGGACAAGATGTACCAAGATATGCGTCGTTTGTATTGGTGGGGGGGTATGAAGAGGGATATCTCAGAGTTTGTGTCTCAATGCACTACTTGTCAGTTGGTTAAGATCGACCACCAACGACCGACAGGTTTGTTACAACCGCTCGAGATTCCCGTATGGAAATGGGAGAGCATTTCGATGGACTTTGTTACAGGCTTGCCTAGATCGCAAAAGGGTCACGACTCAATTTGGGTGATTGTCGACCGTTTGACCAAGTCGGCACACTTCTTACCCGTGCGCACCGACTATGATACCGCTCGTTATGCCCAGTTGTTCATTGAGGAGATCGTCAGACTCCACGGGGTACCTTTAAACATTGTCTCCGACCGAGATAAGATATTTGTGTCCCACTTTTGGCAGAGTTTCCAGGGAGCAATGGGGACCAAGTTGAAGTTAATCTCTTCCTATCATCCTCAAACAGACGGTTAGACCGAAAGGGTAAACCAGATGTTGGAGGATATGCTTCGTATGTGCATACTCGACTTTAAAGGAAGTTGGGAACAATACCTTCCGTTGGTTGAGTTTGCTTACAACAACTCATATCAATTTACTATTGGAATGGCACCCTATGAAGCTCTGTATGGCAGGCCTTGTAGGTCGCCCGCTTGTTGGTTGGAAGTGGGTGATAACAAGTTCCTTGGACCTGAAATGATCCAAGATACTTCTTCGAAGATTGAGCTTATTCGAAATCGCATACGGATAGCCCAAGATCGCCAAAAGAGCTACGCCGATGCGGGTAGGAGACATATGGAATTGGAAGTGGGAGACCAAGTGTTAGTGCGAGTGTCCCCGATGAAGGGTATTAAACGTTTTGGGAAGAAAGGAAAGCTTGCACCCCGTTTTGTTGGACCTTTCCCGGTAATTGCAAAGGTTGGTCCCGTAGCATACCAACTTGCCTTGCCGGAACCTTTACAATAAATCCATGATGTATTTCACGTCTCCTCTTTGAAGAAGTACAGAAGGTGTGAAGGTGCCCTTTGGCACATTCCTTTCGAAGATATCGATTTGCAGCCCGATGTTTCTTATGAAGAACAACTGGTTGCCATCCTTGAGTTTGGGGAGCGAAAGTTGAGATCTCGTGTGGTGCCCCTAGTGAGAGTTCATTGGAGTCATCATCATGCAAGCGAATCAACTTGGGAACGTGAGGATGAGATGCGGGAGAAATATCCACATCTTTTCTTATGAGGTACGCCTGAATTTTGGGGGCAAAATTCCCTCATAAGGGGGGGAGTATGTAATAACCCTCGCTTATGAGACCGTATTTTATAGTAATTACTTAGTATAGTAATTGGAGTCAAGAGTTGGGTTATGATTTGAATGCTAATTCAATGTAGAAAAGTCGATATTTATTATGAGGTTGCATACATATCATAATCATGGGAAATATTGCTATGTCATGCTTATTAATATCATTTGTATTTAAAATGATATTTGGCTTAATTATGAGACCGGAACATAAATTGAATTTTAAAATGTCCAAATGATAATTTGGAGGTTGTAGTTGATTCCGGAATGTGCGAAATAGTCAAATAATGTACCATATTGTATTTTGTAGTTTTGGGCATTTTTGACTGGTTGTGCCTTAATTATACAGTTGCGTATTGTTTTATCGCACTATTAGTTAATTTAGTGGGACATTTTCCTTAAGCCACGACTTAAGCCTATTAAGTCTTCTAATTACCCTAATTTCTTTCCAAAACCAAAGAGAGAAAGATAAGATTAGAGAGAAAGCTTTGGAGATTTGGAGATTGAGAAGGATTTTGCTACTACACCAAGAAATCTGCAAAATTTCTGAATCAAGGCAAGTTTTTACTTGCTATTTGTGTCTTGAGATAGATGATTTGTTGTGGTAATGGTGTATTGATTTTAGTTTAGCAAACTTAGGGTTTTCTTATGTATTTTTGGGTTTTGATTCACTCAAAGATGATTCATGAGGTTTTAGATGATCAATAGTATCATTGATGTTATCTTGATGTTGGTATGTAAGATTGGGTTGAAGAAATTTGAGTTGGGGTAGAAAATGGAGTCCAAGACTCCATAGCCAATTCTTGGCAAAATCGCAAGCCCGAATCGATTCGGCCCCCTTGGCGAATCGATTCGGTTAAGTCCAGTACCCAGGTCTTGTGAACCGAATCGATTCGGAATTGATCCGAATCGATTCGGCAGTTATGAAGAAACCCAAAGTTTCTGGACGAATCGATTCGGCCAAGGGGGCGAATCGATTCGGTAGCCCTGCATTTTTAAAAAAATTTCTTTTTCATTTTGAACCCCTTTTCTTTAGGATTAGTGATTAGGGACCTTCTTAAATGAAGTAAATATACGGTTTAGAGTACTAGTTGAGTTGGGTCGACATCCTAGACTCGAAAAGGGTTCATCTAGGGTTCATTCTAGGGGGAATTTAAAGCGATGCTTGAGAATCACTTTCGTCTTGTAGTTTTATAAGAGTCTAGAATATATTAAGGTCAATTTGGAGACTTTAGAATTCGACTCGAGTTAGATTTGACTTGAGGGTTTATATTAAATCCTAAAAGAGGCTTTGTGAATAACTTTGGAGTCTGAATTTCTTATCGAGGATGTTGTGACGGTATGTAACACGTATAGTCCCGATTTAGCTTATACAAATATTTAAAAGGGGAAGTTGATAAGGTAAATGATAATTTACTAAATCATGTAATGAAAATAAATAAAATGGAGGTTACACACCTCCCTAAATACCATCTTAAGGGAAGTCCGTGCGAGAGGTGAAGCCCCCTGGCTAATGAATGCAGGGTGGATATAGTCCTAGGCCATATGAGCGCTTGTTTTATTTTTCTGCGATGGGTAGGAGATTCAGGGTGTGGTCTTGACTACCCCGCAGGCATATGGCCGCTTCCCGACGATTTCGATAGGATCCCAGGTTGTCTTATGTTAGGCCCTGGAAGATGATGGTTATTTAGGGACGCGCACAGTGGGGAAACCCGGACGGGCGGTCTTAGAATCGTTATATTTATATTTATGACTATTCTAATTATCGAGTTGGACTCGGTGAAACATGAATGCCGTAAAGAGAAAATTTATGCCACAAAGAGCATGCTATTGAGATTAGTGCCATAAAGAGCACATGATGATAATTATATTCCTGATAAGGAATGGAAAAGATGATTGAAATTGAAATATGATGAGTGATGATAAAGGCTCATAAGTACTTTTAATTCTGTTTTAACATGAATCTCACTCTATATAGTCCTTTATCAGTTTTAGTTCCTTATATGATGTTACCAGGCTAGACTATCATCCTTGATTATTGTGCATCATTATCATACCTGTCATTTATCTATTGATCACATATATCCGGCCCTGACCGGTTTTCATTTCTTGTTGTATATGTATATATATATATATATATAATCCGTTCAGGTGTTCCGCCGCACGGTCGCCAGTAATGACCCTTCCTTCCTTATGTTTTGAGGAGCCATGACATCGTGCGGGTTTCACGGGAGTTTTGTGTAGACGCCTCCATTTATGTCTTCTAGTTATGATCAGTTTATTCGGGCATGTTGCCCAAACCGTTGTAATTGTATAATGGATATATTATGTAACACTTGGTACTATTTGTATGTTGTATGGTTACTATAGACCGACGTTTCATTCGGTCCTTTTGTATCTTTTGGTTTTCTTATGTACACTTGTGGGGGTTTCCACCCTCTATTTCTATTATGGGTTGTTGAAAATGTTTTCTTTTTATTTCAAATCAAAGTTTTTGATAACCCGTTTTCTGGAATGTAGAGTGGTTATTCCTTATACTTTGCACATTGTGGTGATGCTGAGAATGATATTTATCATTGATTTCCTATTTTATCGGGGTATAGGGCTGGCCATCCTTTATTCCGGATAGCGGGTTGTCACAGAAACCAAATAATTGAAGGGCAAAAGAGACATTATAGGAATAATTCATATAGATGACATCACTGATCAATCTTATGACATACATAAGTTTCCTACTTTATTATATATATATATATATATATATATATATATATATATATATATATATATTACAGGTGCCTAGCCACAGGGGCGTCCGGCTTAGATCTTTGGACTGTTGACGTGTTGCAGCTAGTGTGGGAGTTGCAGGTCCTTACAGTAGACGACTTCATTCTTATCTTATCAATCTTTCATTTAGTTCTCATTAGATAGGGCATGTGTCTCCCACTTATAGTTTTTATCTAGTTCAGAGAGACTTGTACTCTTTATTTATTTCAGCATTCAGCTATTATTGGGATTTTTTAATTTATTTCATTGTCCTGCGATTTGGGATGTTTTATATGGATGATTAATCTAGCATGTTGATTCCATTTGGATGGATTGGTATTCCATTTTATTATCCGTGTTCATGAAAAGTTTTCGTATATTAAATTCATAATTATGGAGCTCATTCGGTAAAATTAAATGTTTTGACACTTATCATAATTATTTATTAGGTGATAAATAAAGAAAATTGTTTTTCGACAGTGATGCTAAGAATGAACCAACCGAACACTTTGATTTATTATAATAAAGGACTGATCACCCGGTATTTAATTAGGCGGGGTGTCACATGTGGTAACATTTTCATGAACACAGATAATAAAATGGAATACCAACCCATCCAAATGGAATCAACATGCTAGATTAATCATCCAAATAAAACATCCCAAATTTCAGGACAATGAAATAAATTAAAACAATCCCAACAATAGCTGAATGATGAAATAAATAAAGAGTACAAATCTCTCTGAACTAGATAAAAACTGGAAATGGGTGACACAAGCCCTCTCTAATGAGAACTAAATGAAAGACTGAGAAGACAAGAATGAAGTCGTCTACTGCAAGGACCTACAACTCCCACACTAGCTGCAGCACGTCAACAGTCCAAAAATCTAAGCCTGATGCCCCTATGGCTGGGCAACTGCAATATATATATATATATATATATAGTGTCCTGCTCTTGTTAGGACTAGTCCGCATTTTAAGAATGCAGACCGGATATATGTCACCTGACGATGAGCCCAGAAAAGAGAGAGAGTGTGCCTATAATTTAGGCGCATTGTTAGGTTACACATGTCCGGTCAGCATTCTTAAAATGCGGACTAGTCTGTACAAGAGCATTATATATATATATATATATATATATACACACACACAAGAGAAAGAAGATATAACAGGAAATGGGTCAGAGCCCTAGTGTAAAACAACTTTAAAATAGTCTAGCAAGTATTTAAAATGCTTACCAATTGATATTACATACATGTTAGTACGCGGCACTCTCTTGAGAATTCTCACCTCTCATCTAGTGTGCACGCCTATCGTACTACTAAAATGACTCATAAGTCTAACCCAATACACTAGTCAAATCCCATTTTCCTTCACCAATTCTATTACAAGTAATCGCGTGATTATAGTTTATATCAGCTAACCTTTTCTTTTGAATATATTAAGCCACTCATATTCATCTCAATATAGACTTAAGTACGCAGCCACTTAATTCATTTACTATTAATTTATTCAATTCGTATCTACTTACAAGCACAGTAGATTAGTCACAGGTATATATATTTATCACACATAATATATATATATATATATAGGACACCCCACATAAATATATGGTGTCGGCATACTCTGCTATCAAGTCCCTGTATCTCTCGTACAAAGGAATATACTAGTTTGGAATCACTCTTAAACTGTATTAACACAAAACACACATATTGGAGGCGAAGCATAGTTCCCATTCGATAAGAGGTCAGCACCTACCCTCACGTCTCTTAGGACCATTTGACTATCATTCTCAAATAGCCTGTATCAAGGATCCTATGTTCTAGGGTACAGTCAATATCCCCCATAAAGGTCCAATCGAGATAAGATTTTCCCGACACAGAAACCTCAGTGATAGCAAGTAGCGCGGGTATGATTACACATAAACATCAAATATTATATATATATATATATATATATATTCACATTATTCAGCTAGGTATGCCCACGACCCATAATACATTCGAACCATGCGTAACACATAACTCCCGAGTTCTACATATAAATGGATTGTTCTTTTTATTCTCAATTACTACAAATCCTTAAGTACTTCTCGACTCTCGAAGTGTATCCTCTAGATAATTATAAAATCAGTAGATATACACTCACTACCCTGGTGGTATAAGTCCTTCTTAATTCTCGCAAAACCTAATTTAACGTACGCATAATTCCGCATTCAATTTTATGTCCCCGATATCCCACAGTTACATCTCGCATAAGTTGTATTTCCCAGACCCTACTTAGACACTACTTGTCCTTCCCATGTCCCATTATGATCTTTAAATTATATCCAAGGGTCCCTATGAATTTTAATCGAAGTAACATAAAAGGGGAGAAATGTTCAGTTTCTAGGAGGGGTCTATCGATCAATGAAAAGGGGTCGATCGATCGAACGATCGATCGTTTGATCTAGAAGTTCTTGCCCAGATTCTGCAATTCTAACCTACGATTTTCCTCCATAAACCTTACCCAAAACACCATTAACGAGTCCCAAACTCCCAGCCAACTATAAGGAACATTATATAACCAATAATAGACAATTTACAACATAAAATTCCTCTTAAATCATCAATAATAATCCTCTACTGAATTAAATTCAAAATATAGTCTTTAACCCTAGTTTATTTAATTCCTCAAGAATCTCATTCAATAATAGGTACTTATCTCTATTGGTTATAAATTTCGTTTTCACCAATCTAATTTCAACAAAGGAATCAGCCTAACATAATATATTCTGCAAATTCAACAACTTGTCCCAAAAATCAATATTCTTTTATTGAAACAAAAATATTGTCTTTATACTATAGAATGGATGTAATATCAACCAAGATTGCAACAAGATAGATACTTGCCTCAGAAATGAAGGTTTGATTCTCAGGTGTTGATGGGTATGGTTGTGTCCCTCGTTTCCCGATCTACGTGTTGGTGGTGAAATTCGACAAAGATGCTGTAGGTTGGTGTCTCTCCTCCTTGGAATCCTTCTCTCTTCCTTAGCCTGTATGCAACTCGATAACTTCTAACCCTTGAGGACTCTAACTCTCATCAGATATAACACTCCAATTTTCGTCCATAATTAAGCCTTAAAATGGAAAATTACTAAAATGCCCTCCCGGGTTGCCGGTTAGACCTAAAAATGTCCCGAGACCCAAACTAAACCCCCGAGTACACTTTTCTGACTATCTTTAGGACACATTGGAGCACTCGAAATGACCATACGGGCGACTTAGAATTAATTCACTTTTTATTTCATTAATCTAGTCCTGACACGACACATGCGCGTCCCGACTCAATTTCTGTAATTGTCGTATTATTCCCTCGCAAAAATTTTAATAAATTCAATGTCATATATTACTTTTACTCATCTAGTAATATTCAACATAATTCTTACCAATAATTAGTAACTCTCGTCACGCTAGTAAATATTTATTTTAAAATCCGGATTAATATTAAATTAATTTATCATAATTTAATTTAATTAATCCCATAATTTAAAAGTCATAAAAATATGGGGTATTACAGATTGCACCATGGCCCTTATCCATTCGGAGATAAATATTATAGGGGAAGTGACTCTTAAGGCCTCTACAGGGCATAAATTCATCTTAGTCTCCATCGACTACTTCATCAAGTGGGATGAATTTTAATATTACTTAATGCTAAAAAGGTGGAAAATTTCATACGTCAAAACATCATCTTACACTTTGGCATACCGCATGAGTTTGTATCTCACCGTGGTTCTTACTTTGAGAAATAGGTATCTAATCTCTTACACAAATACGGGATCAATCGACATAAGTCTTCCCCATACAGACCTCAACCCAAGGGGCCAGTCAAAGTTTCTAACAAAAATGTCCAGAACATCATCAACAAGATGACATAAACTGACAACAACTGGGAAGACAAACTCTAATATGCCTTTTACTATTATCGATCTATGGAAAGAAACATGATAGGGGCCACCCCCTACTCACTAGTTTATGGAATGGAAGCAATACTACCCATTGAACTCGAGATCCCTCACTAAGGGACATTCTCGAAAGTCAAGTTACTAAAACTGACTGTGCATAAGCCTGCAATGATAAACTAGCTCTCCTCGATGAGATGAGACTAAAGTCCACTTATCATAATCAGGTATACCAACAACGGATCCCCTAATAATTTTATAAGAGGGTTAAAAAGTGAAACATACAAGAAGGAGACATGACCATAAAGGAAAATCTCAAACCTACCTGGACTCTCGGAGGAAAATTTGCACCCAAGTGAGGAGGACCTTACCTCATCAACAAAAAATTCCGGTGGGGAATCAACCTTGGATAATCTCGATGGAGTTACATTTTTCCAACTCTTCAATCTCGATTGATTGGAAATTCTTTCCTTGAATTTGCTCGGGGAGAAAGGAAAAAAGTGATTCGAAACAAAAATGATAATCCTTAAATGGAAGGGAAAACCACATATCCCGAAACACATTCCTATACCTACATCAAAATGTCCACGTGAGCCATCAACCATTCATTTTAAGTCAACTAAAAACTTTAGGCCCCCAACATTTTCATTTAACAAAACTATGTAGACTTGATTCTTTGCTATAAAATTATCGCATACATTCAAAATAAAGACACTCTGTTGTCTTTGAATTAGAGATAAATAGGTAACCCAAGATATCACTCGGGCCCAATCTAAAATAAACATCAAAACCCGTCCTATGATCAAACGTTGTTTGTGGTCATTGTCCCATCACTCCCAAAGAGTTATCACGGTCTAAATAAGCTAAATGTTAAGAAATAAAAATGTGACCAAAGGAATTTTGGAACTCCACGGAGTTACCCTTATTTGAGAAGCAACACATAAAGTTTGATGCTTTAAAAGAAGAAATCAAAAGATTCTTAGCAAGAAGAACATCACGCCTTGTATCTTTTCCCATAAATAAACACCAAATATACCCTCCTCAAAACATCTCGCATCCTAGGACAAAAGTCATCAACAAGCAAACTCAAAAAGGGTTTCCCGCAAATGGTGCCTCATCTTAACTAAAGGACAACATTCTAACTCCAAAGAAATATCTAAAAGCTCCCCAAAGTTCCAAGAAACTAAAGGAATACCCCTCCTCACGGGATTCACAATCAATACAATGTTCTAATAAGAGATAAAGATTTCCATTCTCCAAAAGAAAATCCTAAAAAAGACAGAAAGTTTTTATTTTCATGCGTATATTTATTTTCCTTTATTTTAGCATAAATATGTGTATATATCCACCGCTTTGAATAAAAGAGATTAGTCTCACTCTGTTCTTATGCATATTTGTAAACCACGTTATTTACCCTATAAATATGTAGCACCAAACATACTATTTTCATTCATCATCATATATATTATTTTCCTTCAATGGAAAGTATAAAAACCAGAAAATATGACAAATCCAAAAAAAAAAATACCAACTGTGCAAACCCATAAAAGAATAAATCCAAAGCTAAAGTCAAATGTATGAATTAGTGGGGATAAGTCCCCCACCAAGCCAAAAATCAAACCTTCTACTCATTATGATGGCCCTTCTTGGCCCTCTCTGCCTCATTATCTCCATAACAATCACCTATTTCCGCATCATCCTTATGGCTAAGGACTGAGTTGTAACACCTCGTATTTTCGAAGATTTAAATAATTATGTGATTTATTATTATTGTTGGATTAATTAAATTAAAACATTAGAATTAATTATTAATCCGGATTAAAATTGAATATTTACTAGCGAGATAAGAAGTTAGTAATTTTTAATATTATCGTGAGAATAATTAATATGGAATGACGATTTTATATAACTGGTCGTGAGAGAGAAATATGAAAGTTTGGTATATTAAGTCAGAACACACGTGTGAGTCGTGTCAGGACTAATTAAGTGGAATAGAAAGCTAAATTATTTTAAGTAACTCGTATGATCGTTTCGATTGCGCCGTTGAGTTCGGAGGGGTCAAGATAGTCAGAAAACTCTACCTGGGTATTTTATTTGGACTCTGGGATATTTTTCGGCCAACCCGGCACCCGGTAGGGGTAGTTTTGTAATTTGGATTTTTAGAGAAATTATATGGACGAAAATTGGAGAAATATTATATCATCTAATTGGGGACGATTAGGGTTAGGAGATACCAAAATCAAGAGAGAGCCACAGTGGGTGAGGGAGAGCAAATTCTAAAGTAGGAGAGTCAAGTTACACCACCTTGCACAACCACCACCACCATCGTGTAGATCGAAACGCGAGGAGCGCATCCATACCAACAACACCAATGGATCAGACCTTCGAAATCGAGGCAAGTGTTTATTACTTTCTTTCTTTAGCGATAATTGTGTTCATGTTAGTCTAGGTTAATAAACCATTGTTATGAAAGTTAATTTGGGTGAAATTGGAGAACTATATCATAACCTACGGCTGATTTGATAAGAATTTGAATCCCATATGTAGATAGGATGATGCCTACGAATTTATGATGATTTCTATGAAAAAATATGGGTTCAATTTAAAAGTTATTCATATCAATTTAAGAACTAGGGTTCTTAATAATAAATTGGGGATTTCAAGTTATATGGATGATTGGTGATGATTTAATGATGTTTGGTTATGGGAAACCACATACACATGTTAGAATAATGTTTGGTATTAATCGTTGGAAGTTTGGGCTTGATCTTTAGAGATTTTAGGAGTGAAAATGGTGGGAAAACTTTGAATCTGGAGGTAGGGGACGAAACAGCCCAGGTCGCGAGATGTCGCGCAAAGTTGCGCGAAGTGGGTCGTTCAAGCGACATCAGTATGTCACGACAAATGGTTCAAGCGATATAGAGATGTCGCGCGAAGCTGGTTCGAGCGACATGTGTAAGTCGTTCGAGCGAGATGCTCTTCTGGTTCGAGCGAGATTTCTAATTTTTAGGGAATTTCCTATTTTACCCCTAGTTTTGTAAACGGTTAATTTGAGTGAGGAAAACCAGTGTCCGATGAATCCAGAATAGTGCAGAATTACTGGGAGTCATTTAGGTGTAATGATTTAAACATTAGGGATGGTGAGTTTACCTTGAACATTATGAGAGAGAGATAATCGTAATTGTAAATGCGTCGAGAGTATTAAGTGATAAATACTTACGATATTAGTTCTAACGATATGGAACTTATAAGAATAAAAAAATTAGTGGTTACTTTTGGGACTTCTTATGATTTTGTATTAAGGATTTTCAGGTGACATATTATCCTTATATATATTACAAGAGAGGGAATATCTTGATTTAAAAATACGTTGATAGTATTTAGTGATGGTAATACTACGTATGAAATATGACATTTGGTTGTATGTATACCGTTTGATTTGATGGGTTGTGTGTATACCTATATTTGATATTATGTGTATGACATACCTAGATGCTTGATATCGCTGGGGGTTGTGTAGAAACAGTCTTTTCCTGAGTGACCTTTAGGATGATATTTGACTTGTATCTCAGAACATAGGATTGTGAAGACTTATTTGTAAGTTGATAAGTCGCTAACTATGGGAGCATAGGTATGTGCGTGACCCATAGGTATGTGAACTATGTTCGCCGCCAATATTTGTGATTTGTTTATATGGTTCGTGGGAGATTTCTGAACCGATAGTCCTTATTTGAGTACGAGATGTACCGAGACATGATAGCAGAGTATGCAATGCACTACAGGTGTATCCTTGGGGTGCTATGTTAGTACATATATATAATAGTGGTGGATATATATGTATACTTGTGTTATACTTACAATGTGATATTTGTAGGCTATTAAGGTTATGTTAATACGTATATATATATACACTAGCGGAATGCCAGTGCCTAAAGGCACGGCGAAAATTTTCAAAATACATAATTGCAAAACGAACAAAATTTCATTCCCCAAATTATTGAATCATGCATAATTTGAGTCAGTTTTTTTTACCACACAAATGTGCAAGGAATTTAGAAAATTTGGGAGAAGTTTGCTTTGTTTATACGACTCCACCCTGTTTCAAAAATAAATAAAAAATACTCCAAAAATAATACTAATAACAAATTGTCAGGCTCCTACAGTTGGCACCATCCAAAAGTGAATTTTCCCAAAGTATTTAGTCGACGATAATTTAAGTGAAAAGTTTTTTTAAACACAACTAAGAGTGTAAATAGTTTAGATAATTTGTATGGGGCTTCCTTTGTTTGTACAGTTCACCTTTTTAAGAAATACAAATACTACAACAATACTTCATTAAACCATTGCAAAACCTTAAAAACCAAAATTTAATAGCTATAATTGCACATCAAAAGTTCAAAACAATCATATGGTTCCATTTACTTGGTATACATGTTTTAGGAAGACACGTCTTACTACCAATGAATCTCCTTTAATTTTATTCTTGATACACCATCTTTTATTCTTGATACACCATCTTATATAATAGAACTAAAAAATAGAACTGTCCGAATGGATCTCCTCTAATTCTTCGACCCGAAGCGATAGCTTATAGCTAGTTCAATGGATAAGATAGTTGCGCTCCAGCTCAATCAAGAATGGGACGATAGTGGTCCGCCGACAATACATTGGAATCCTGAAGCGCCATCACGAACGCTACCGCACGTTCGCCTGCATTGCGGTAGGGCCCCACCATGTTGTGCCAGCATCCAACTCTGGCGTCTGATAACACTTTCATTGTAGCACTGTTAACTGTTAAGAAAATAGAGTATATGATGTATCAAAATGAATCTTACCATGTTCCTCAATAAGTTATTGTAGCATTGTAATGATAAGCATGTTTCTCAATAAGTTCAGCACTGTCAACTGTCATTGTAGCATTGTAATGATAAACATGTTTCTCAATAAGTTCAGAAGTTATAATCCATCAATAGAAAGAACAAAGTGTATCTTACCTTTTATTTGAATGGTAACATGCTCCACATGCCTCACTATCTCTGCTTCCTCGAGCGAAGTTCAACTACAACCATCAAAACAAGTTGCATCACAATCGAAGAGAGACCAATATAAGAAATTTCTTCTCTAAAAGAAAGAAAAAGCGAGATGACAAACATACAAATTGAAAATATTTCAAAAAAGTCCTTATATCTAACATAACTAAAAAAGTAAAACTCACTTGCTATTTATATGAATAAAAAGTGAAAAAAACAGAGTCAACATTCCCAAAACTATAATTTTAATCAGTCTTTTTTGAAAAATAATACTGAGGTGAAAATATGGCCATCTAGTTGGATTTATGCCCAAGCCAGTTAAGAGTTTCGATCTCGCTGCAGAGTTCAAGGCATATAATGAAAGTAAATGAAGAACTGAACTGGACAGATTTCATAAACTAACTTCGAATTTCAAGGCAGGTTTACAAACGAACTTCAGATTTCATAAACTAAATGGATTTTAGGAACTGAACTGGATAGATTGGATTTCAGGAACTAAACTGGACAGATTGGATTTCAGGAACCGAACTGGATGGATTTTAGGAACTGCATTTTAGGAACTCGATGATTTCAGGAACTGGATTTATAGATTATCATACATACTATTCAAATTATCTAAAATTCAGCTAAATAAATCAATCATAATAGGGATCACCTTACAATTATGTCCCCCATAGAGATATACACCTAAATACATCTCAAAACATTTCTTTAATGAGGCCCTCACCTCGCAATTATAGGGAGCTTGGTGCAAAACTTGTAAAAAAAAAGGAAATCTATAACCTTTAAAGTTTGAAGTCTCACCAAAGAAAAAGATTTTCCATGTACTAATTATAAAAAAAAAACTCAGCAAGGTAGTGATATCCTTGCTTCTAATGAGAAATATATTGAAACTGACGATAATTTGAAAGGCATGCCTATTTGGCAGCCATAATAGTACCAGCAAAAACGACATTAGCAAGGGTGAAAGTGCGATCATGGAAGATAAAAAAATAGAGAGACAATAAGAGTTTGATCGTTGGGAGAGATCATACCTGCAATGCTTCTTAACTCGATGGTTGAGTGCAATTTTCTCTCCTTTGCTGGTGCACACGGGTGATGTGAGCATCAGATTTGCCAAATCGTTCCTTACAGCAAGATGGTTCTTTTGGGCAAAATGGTTGCACTTACACCTGATACATATCCATAGGAATCTGTATAAAAAGAAACTAACAAATGTTATACACAAATCAGTATTAATAAAAGAAAGCTCTTTTCCAATTGAGTCTGATGCTGAATACAAAGGCATTTCAGAATCTCATTATTCTTTTAGAGTTCGAAATAGATTACGTAAAAAAGTCCCCGTTCCACTCTGTAAAAAAATTTGTGATCCAACTGCCGTAAAAATTTCTCTAAAAATTTCTCTAATAAAAGTTTCAAACTGAAAAATTTCTCGATGGGATCCATTTAAGGACAGGAAACCTGAAAATTGTAACTTTTCAATGCATTATATATGAAACCAAACTCAAACTAAATAGTACTATTTTCGCAAACCCCATTCAATTCAATGTTCCAAAAACCCAAAAAATAACTATAGAACGAAAATAATTTATAATTATAAATAAATGGAAAGTCGTGTCCCCGACTAAGGTCGCATGGGCTCTAGGCGTTACTCATATCCCTAGGCGATAGGTGTTACTCATAATTTTTCACAACAAAACTTTTCCACAACCCCAAAGGTCGCATGTTATTCTTTGCGTACCATATTTACAGAATACACTCTAGATTTAGTATTGATTATAAACTCACATTTATTTATCAATGATCATTCAACTGGAACATATGGCCACCCTGTTGTGGAAATGACTGCTGCAGGTGCATTAGACTGCTGCTGTGGATACGGATTCGAGAGCTGTTGTGGGGGCATTAGACTACTGCTGTGGAAACAACCACTGCTACTGTGGAAACATAGCCATCCAGAAACCAAAAACCTCTGTAATGTTATATCTTTATATATGTGTAGCCTGCAAAATACAGAGCAAGCATGGTAAACATATAAGGCATCCATTAACAAACACATATATATTCTATGTCTTAAGATCTATTTATATATGGCCTGTAACATTTGGCTATCATTTGTAAATAGACGAATTTCGAACTATCATTTGTGAAAAGCAAAGCCAAATGATAGTCCAAAACACATATATAATCTATGTCGTAAGATATATTTCTGGATGGCCTGTAACATTTTGGACTATCATTTGGCTATTTATATATGTGTTTGTTACTGGATGGCTATTTATATAAATCAAGTTCATGTTCACAACACCTTATTTTATTTCATTCCCATCCGAAAACCAAAAAACACGGTTCACATGCATAGATTATTAGTACAATAAAATAGTCAATTACAGGCCATGAAGAGAATCCAAAGAAAAACAATAACCACATTTCCAAGCTCAATAACCACATTTTCAAGCTCAATATGTACTTGATAAACAAACTAAATTGTTAATAGATAGTTAGAAAGAGCATAAACAAAATATATTTACAAAATAAGAGTTTATACCTGAGATTAGTATATGGTAGCACAATGGAGCTTTTAATTCAAGTAAGCTCAAGCATAACCTAATATATCTTTATTTGTATAGTCCGAAAAGTTCGTCTTTTTACACTTTTTCCCATCTTTAAATTTTTAATAGTAATTTAGATGAGGTCATTCGAAAGGAAAACGCTACTCATTACGGGCTGGCTGCTGGAGTATTTACGCAGAACATAGATATTGCCAACATATTGACTCGCGCACTAAGAGCCGGAATAGTGTGGATTAACTACTTTGATAGGTCTGTAGACCACTCTGGTGCAGTATGAGGAGTTGAAGCCTGGGCCCTTGCTGATATGTTAATGGGCTTCTATAACTTCTCCATGGATGGTCTCTGTTTCTTAAGTGTCGTGCATGACAAAGCCAACTTAAACGTGAGCTCAAACGCTTATTCGGAGTACTCTCCCTCAAGTTTTGGATCAGAAATCTCTAGCTTTGGATCAACAAATTCTACTATGCTACCATCTTTTGTAATTGATTTTCACTTCACAACCTCAGAATTAAATTATTAAAATTGGAATGTAAAGTAAAAAATGAAGCATACAAATAATGGAAAGAGCCAAAACACACACATGGAACTCTACAATTTAGTTATAAATGTCCCACCTGTGTAATGGAAAATGTTTTCTCGAGGGGTATTTTCAAGTTCCCAGTTTCATGGCCGTGGGTTGAAACCTCACGTGTGTGTTGATATCCTGATACTCCACCACCACTCTAATCAATTAGTTATTTGTCAAGGCCATTTTCAAGTTTTATCAATTGGTTATTGCTAATTGCTCTGTTTAACTTTTTGGACAGAACTACTAAAAGGGGGAGAAAAAAAATATTAAGAATCCTGCCTTGATTTGTGAAAATTGAGTTGAAATGGGCATGGACAACAACATTAATTCCAGTCAAACACCTAAGAGGCACCACCATTTTCATTACCGTCAGCTGCAACATACACAACCTCCAGATTTGAACTAAAACTGTCTGATATCTATGAAATTCATGTAAAAATAATGCAAATAAAAAACTAAATCATTAATGAACCACCAAAACACAAGTACAGCAAAGAAGAAGAAATTTGACCCAAAAAGTTCGAATTACAAAATTATTTTTGCAATGAACAATCTAGTGTCCCCCCAAAAGTTTTTTTTAACAAAAAACAAAGATCCGTAATATTAATCCCCAAACCAAATCAAATCAAATCTACAAAATCAAAATGAAACAACATAAAAAAACAAAATGAAACAATACCCACAGTTGAGAAATTACAAACCCCGGTGTTTGGACTGTCGCATGTACAAATTCTGAGGGGTATCCGACTTCGTAGGTAAGGAAGAAGTGGTGTGAACCCGAATCTTCTTAAACATACACATATCAAGTTATCACGTATAACCGAGTACTAAGGTCTTCCATTTACACCCTGAAAAAACAGCGACCAAAGATAAATACAAAATAGAGAAGTACTTTAATGTAGTGTTTAAGCCCAAGATCACAACACCCCAATTATGCAAGAAGTAATAAACAAAGCTAAGTAATGAGATAGAAGATGGGGAATGCATCTGATTTTATATATGAATGAGCATAAACCAAATACAAAAATACAGCAATATACACATCTTGGATGCTATGACATTTCATCAAACACATTATGTTCTTTGTAAGAAAACATTAAAAATAAAGAAGTACTAACAATCTAGAATTTAACACTACACTTAACAAAAAGTGATATATAAATCCAACCAAAAATTACAAACCCTATGAGAGAGTTATAAAAGTTAGCACAAAAACCAATTATTTGGAAAAAAACAAATTAAATCTTTTACCTTAGGGTGATTAACTTATCAATCTCACAAAACCATCATCCAAAACCTTTGAATTAAACCTGAAATAAAATAAGCACACAAATAAGCATAATCTGGAAACCCTATTTCAAACACCCTATTTTGGATTTGCAGAAAAATATATAAATTAGAGTCTATGCTTGTGTAATAGAGTGAGAGAGAAGATAGTATGTGTGTGTGCGTGCGAGAGAGAGAGAAAGAGTTTACCCGAGGGCGACAATAGAGGAGGAGAAGGGCGGCAGCAGAAGGCAGAGGCGGAGGGTAAAGGGAAGCAAGTGTAAAGCTTTAGGTGGAGGGTTTGTCGTAAAAGGGATAGAGAGTCGAAATAGGTGAGAGGGAGAAAGTGAGGAAAGTGGCTAGGGTTTGGCCGGGTGTATGGGGGAGAATGAGGGGAATCTGAACCCTTCGTTTGCAAGTGATGTGGCCAAATCCTCACCCCTAATTAGCTTATCAACTTAAGGAATAGTAACCAACATTCTACTCCTTATTTTATATATATATATATATATATATATATATAAAATAGTGAAGGATATATGTATGTATGCTTATGGTATATCTACAATGAGACAATTACAATTATTAAGATAGTGAAATCTTCAGTACCGTAAATAGTAAATACTTGACTTTAGTGTGATAACACTTATTTAAAATGATAAATATCGAGATCAAATACGGGATACTACTACGAGGGGTAACTAGTAGGATAAGCCTTTTCCTAGTTAAGAGTGTGTCAGATGGATAGATTGGATTAGATGTATGTTAGGCGTTCACACTAGTCAAGAGGTGAGAATCTCATGTCGGAGTTCGAACTAACATGCATATGATACTTGCTTTAATTCAGTTTTAAATACTTGCTAATAAATCTTTTTAAAACATCGATCTCTGACTCATTTCTTGCATCTCTTTTTTTCTTTTTCTATATATATATATATATGTGTGTTAGTATAGTTGCCCAACCACAGGGACACCGGTTCTTGATACTTGGATCGTTTGCCGAGGTGAAGCTGTTGTGGAAGTTACGGGTCATTTGAGATTAGACGCTTCTCTCATTTCATTCAGTCCCTAGTTCAGATATCTCAGTTCGGGCATGTGTCTCCCATTATCATTAGCGGAGTTGTACTCATTTTCCTTTGCAGTTCTTTTTAGTTGGATTGAGTATTTATTATGGTTTGGATGGTGACTTTGAACTGTAGGATTTTATTCATTCTTAATTATTCAGTAATTGATTCAGTCAGCATTCAATTATTGAGTATGGTTTATAATTACATGTTCAGAAATTTATTAAATTAGTTGGTTTCAAGTTTAATTGGAAAATGTTTTGACACTAACTTAATTAAATGTTAGGTAATTAATTGGATTTAAGTTTTCAACAGTGATGCTAAGAATGAACCAACCGAACATGTTGTTATAAATTTTATAAAGGACTGATCACTGATATTTAATTGGGCGGGGTGTCATAGGTGGTATCAGAGCATCAGGTTCTAGAGTCCTTGAGGAACTGTATGTCTTATTGCATTTAAACTTAGCCGTATTTGATATAGAGCCTTATTATTAGGATTGTTGTATTCCATTGCGTATATGATTCGTGCTCTCCTGCGATTAAGTTTAGTGAATCCAATTCATATACGAGTTTGATTGGATTTCGTACACCGAACAATATGGGACGACCAGCGAAGGCCGTTAGCAGAACTACAGGAGGAGGGAGATATTTGAAAGATGTGAAGCATTAGGGGAACTGTGATCGTGATAGAAGTCACTAATAGCATTATCTTAGTGTGATGGGAAAATGGAGGGAGCTAATCCAAGGGCAATAGTGTAAGGTAGAGTGAAGTGACACTCAAAATTTTAATTTCAGACGAAATTTTTCTAGCTTAGAGAAGCGGTATTAAGAGTAGGAATATTTAATCACATTGAGATATAGGGTGTGGGCTAACCGTGTAACTGTACATCTACTGGTCAGACGGAGATACAGAAGATAATCCAAACTTATCACAAGTAGGTCGGGTAAGGACCGACTGTGAGAAAAAAAAGCTTACTTGGCAAGCAAACCTCGTAACCGAAGTAGGGGTTACAGAAGACAAAAAGAGTTCGCATGTTGAAAATGGGCTCGTGAATGGAATTCCCAAGCGTGAATGGTAGGTGAGACTAATGTCGTCAAAGTATATGTTTATTAGAATATGTCAACACCCCAGAAGAAAGGGAGCCAATAGAGTTATGATACCTGGCCGAAGGGCAAGGTTGAATTCAATAGTGTTAGTAGAATATCACCAGAATGTATACCTAGTGGGGGAAACCTATTTAAATGATATGATTAAATCTTAACGAAATGGTGATGGATTCAATCAAGACCATCGGGTCGACCATGTGTTCCATACGCCTATAGAGTGCAAGGAGCAACGAAAATAGCAACTGGGAGTTATGACTGCCAGGTCTGAGAGAAGGACATCCCAATAAGGCCAGGAGGACCAGTGAAAGGGAAATTAACCTGTATATAGAGATAAGGGTTACCGATATTGAATGTGATCATTTGAGAAGTGAAATTATTAGTATCGAGAGTAATAAATTGTGCCTGTAAGGCATACCAGTTGGAGAAGTAAAATGTCCACTGTAGGAATCGGGTCATGAGAATTGGGCCCAGGAACTAATAACTCGAGAGTAGTGGGTCTAGTCAGGACCAGCGTAGTCCTCAGTATCTGTATCATACAGTATTTCAGGGTCGACGGGGCCCAGGAAATCAAGGGAAGGCTAGTAAGGCCATAATTGAGGCCTAGAGATATGGGGCCAATATATCGATGTCGGACGGGTGAGTCGTAAAACAGAATAATTTGCTCACCAAAACGGGAAAATGTAATGAATGGAATTCGAAAGGTATAACGATTATAGATAATTACAGGTCGCAAAACGTTTGTACGGGGACCCTAAGATCAGGATAGACTTATGGAGCTTTGTTTCATCCTTGTGAATAAATGATGAGTTCAAGTTATGTGGGTGTATCACAACATATGTGAATAGTTAACAATAAGACTTTAAGTGTGCATTCGGTTTAGTGGGTACACTGGCAACAACAGCCTTATTATGTAAATAACTACCATTTGGTAGCGATATTTTCGTGCCACCTGCGGGGAGGATCAAGTGTGGACACTAAGAGGAATTTGTATATGGTATTATGTAACGATTTGTGATCCTTTGAGCATTATGATAGTAGAGCATATTATGATTATATTGTACGGTTAATGGTTTTCGAGGGTTTGAATGGTAGTAAATTGTGTGATAAGGCTATCGTACTAAAAAATTTAAATTTTAAATATATGGTTTTAACGAGGCATCACCTGAAAGACGACTGAACCTACATATGTGTTGTATTGTATTGTAGACTTCGGAGAGTATGTTGTCTTACTATGTTGATCCCGATGAGCAGGGATCTTTTACTGATATGATTCAGGGTATATTGACTTACTATAGAGAGGAGAGGTATAGATCCTTAATCATATAGCGCTAATAACTTGTGATAGTGATAGAGCCGCATTGTATGTCGTCTTTAGTGACACGAGAGTGGACGAGTAGAATTTTTATGTTCGTAGATGGGAAATCAAGGATATATGTTAGGGGTTAAGGAATTAACAAATCTCGATGACCAGCAGTGTTAGGTAGTAGTGTATCGGGGGGGTTCCTTGTTTGGATTTCGATTTGTGAGACATCCCACACATGAAACTTAGCGAACGTTGGAAGTTGGGAGAAGTTTGGCTTTAGTACATGGATTTAGTATCATAATGATTACCCGTATACTTCATTATAACTGTGAGATAATGGTTATATTTCAAACCAAGGCGGATAGAGCCGTATAAGATTAATATGTGATAATGTTACCAATCGTTGACACCACGAGCAGACCTGTGGGATAACCTAAGATATGATTGGGTGGAAAAGGTAGGGTGACTGAGTAGGACCTTACTATATAGTCATGTTAAGTATGTGGGGCATAATTTGTTATTTATATAAAACGTCTAGTAGGTGGTGCTGCAATGCAAAAAACATAGGGTGTATGGGCGCCCTAGATAGTTGAATTATAGTATTTTCCATAATTAAGAATTGTGGCACAATGTGTATTGCAAGAGGTAACTGAATGTAGAAGAGTGTGACTTCAGAACTTAGCTGTTTGATGGCTTAGGGCAGTTAGGACCGTTAATTCCCAGATTTTCCACGAGGATGGTATAGGAAGAATTCGATAAATTTTAACTCGGGAAAGGTTGAAACTCACTTGATAGGACATGGAGAGAACATGTTTCACGACAATCTGAAGCTTAAAGAGAGGGGGAAGGAGTTGCGACATGTAGTGATAACACTGTCGCCTGAGCCATAGATGTGGATGTGGTTGTAAGTTAGGTAAAATGTGTAATGATATAAAGTCGTAGTAGTAATGGCATAAGGAAAACGAGACATTGCTGAGCTCCAATTGGAAGTGGACCATCAGGAAATAATAGAGTTCCTTCAGCATTAGGAAGTCCTTGGTAGTAATGGAAGAGTGAATTCCTGGACCATTACAGAGTTAATTACTTCGCAATGGGATCACGATCCTATGTGGATGAAAGTGGGTCATGTAATTAAAATAGCTCACGTTATGCCAAGTTAGGACAAATCATAACGTGTAACAGTAAATCCTAACCATTATTCCTGGGATAGTAAGGTTATATGGGGTACAAATAAAGTTTTTATCCGAAACAGTCAAGAGGGTTATGACTCGATTATTGGGAAGAGTTTCCAGGAGGCCATGAATATTGAGATGCGAACTTATCCGGCCTAATGTACTCGCAGGCTGACAGGCAGACTGAGAGTCTTAGTTGCAGATTGCGAGGTATGTTGTATTTCCAATTATGGGAAGGTTTAGTGTAATATCTTCCACTGGTGGAGTTAGTGTAAGATGACTCCCCTCAGCTCTTTATCTATAGGATTCCATTCAAGGCGTTATATATATATCAATCCATGTCATCCTTGTGCTTATTGGATAGAGGGGAGTACAATGATTAACTAGGTCCAGAGGAATTTTAAGGCCCATTAACCAGGATAGAAATGATTGGGAGTTGCATTATTGCATGTTGGAATGAGGAATTTGGTACCAAGTGATGTGGGATCTTTTCCTATTATCGTTAAGTTTGAGCCGGTAGCGTACAGGCTTGGGTTCCATAGACCCTTACGGAGGCAGTATGGCAAAAATGTGTTAACATTTATAGTATATATTGTGTGTAAAGTATATACCGTACAAGCAAGAATAAACTACTAATAAAACATAGTAGTAAGAAAAATTCATATATATTTAAATACTATTTAATCTACAAGTGCAAGTAGTAAGAAGCTAGATAGTAATTATTTAAAATTTAAGTGATGAAACTTAAATGGTAAGGCTTGGAGAGTAAATTATAACATCAGTGAGGTGTTCATTATTAAGGGTAGTTGGTGATGTACTGTATGGGCGGTACTGAGTAGATTCCATGAGATGTGAGGTAAATACCCGGAGTTGTCCTTACCAGAAATGCCTTATCTTTTGAATTTCGGGACAAAATTCCATTAATAGGGGGGAAGTATGTAACACCATATATTTTGGAAGATTTAAATAATTATATCATTTATTATTATTATTGGATTAATTAAATTAAAATGTGAGAATTAATTATTAATCTGGATTAAAATTGAATATTTACTAGCGAGATAAGAAGTTAGTAATATTTAATATTACTGTGAGAATAAGTAATATGGAATGACGATTTTATATAACTGGTCGTGAGAGAGAAACACGGCAGTTTGGTATATTAAGTCGGAACACATGTGTGAGTTGTGTCAGGACTAATTAAGTGGAATAGAAAGGTAAATTATTTTAAGTAACTCGTATGATCATTTCGATTACGCCGTTGAGTTCGGAGGGGTCAAGATAGTCAGAAAACTGTACCTGGGTATTTTATTTGGACTCTGGGATATTTTTCGGCCAAGCCGGCACCCGGTAGGGGTAGTTTTGTAATTTGGATTTTTAGAGAAATTATATAGACGAAAATTGGAGAAATATTATATCATCTAATTGGGGACAATTAGGGTTAGGAGATACCAAAATCAAGAGAGAGCCACAGTGGGTGAGGGAGAGCAAATTCTAAAGTAGGAAAGTCAAGTTACACCACCTTGCACAACCACCACCACCATCGTGTAGATCGGAACGCGAGGAGCGCATCCATACCAATAACACCAACGGATCAGACCTTCAAAATAGAGGCAAGTGTTTATTGCTTGATTTCTTTAGCGATAATTGTGTTCATGTTAGTCTAGGTTAATAAACCATTGTTATTAAAGTTAATTTGGGTGAAACTGGAGAGTTATAGCATAACCTAGGGCTGATATGATAAGAATTTGAATTCCATATGTAGATAGGATGATGCCTACGAATTTATGATGATTTCTATGAACAAATCTGGGTTTAATTTAAAAGTTATGCATATCAATTTAATAACTAGGGTTCTTAATAATAAATTGGGGGTTTCGAATTATATGGATGATTGGTGATGATTTAATTATGTTAGGTTATGGTAAACCACATAAACATGTTAGAATAATGTTTGGTATTAATCGTTGCAACTTTGGGCTTGATCTTTAGAGGTTTTAGGAGTGAAATGGTGGGAAACGTTGAATCTGGAGGTAGGGGACGAAACAGCCCAGGTCACAAGATGTCGTGAAAAGTCGCGCGAAGTGGGTAGTTGAAGGGACATCAATATGTCGCGCGAAGTGGTTTGAGCGAGATAGATATGTCACGCAAAGCTGGTTCGAGCGACACATGTAAGTCGTTCGAGCGAGATGCTCTTCTGGTTCGAGGGAGATTTCTAATTTTTAGGGAATTTCCTATTTTGCCCCTATTTTAGTAAATGGTTAATTTGATTGAGGAAAATCAGTGTCCGATGAACCCAGAATAGTGCAGAATTACTGGGAGTTGTTTAGGTGTAATGATTTAAACATTAGGGATGGTGAGTTTACTTGAAGATTACGAGAAATAGATAATCGTAATTGTAAATGCGTCGAGAGTATTAAGTGATAAATACTTACGATATTAATTCTAACGATATGGAACTTATAAGAATAAAAACATTAGTGGTTACTTTTGGGACTTCTTATGATTATGTATTAAGGATTTTCGGGTGACATAGTATCCTTATATATATGACGAGAGAGGGAATATAGTGATTTAAAAATACGTTGATAGTATTTAGTGCTTGTAATACTACGTATGGAATATGACATTTAGTTGTGTGTATACTATTTGATTTGATGGGTTGTGTGTATACCTATATTTGATATTATGTGTATGACATACCTAGATTCTTGCTATCGCGATGGGTTGTGTAAAAATAGTCTTATCCTGAGTGACCTTCAGGGGGGATATTTGACTTGTATCTCAGAACATAGGACTGTGAAAACTTATTTATGAGTTGATAAGTCGCTCACTATGGGAGCGTAGGTATGTGCGTGACCCATAGGTATGAGAACTATGTTCGCAGCCGATATTTCTGATTTGTTTATGGGGTTTGTGGGAGATTTTCGAACCGATAGTCCTTATTTGAGTACGAGATGTACCGGGACATGATAGCAGAGTATGCAATGCACTACAGGTGTATCCTTAGGGTGCTGTGTTAGTATATATATATAATAGTGGTGGATATATATGTATACTTGTGTTATACTTATAATGTGATATTTGTAGGCTATTAAGATTATGCTAATACATACATACATACATACATACATACATATATATTAGTTAAGGATATATGTATGTATGCTTATGGTATATCTACAATGAGATAATTGCAGATTATTAAAATAGTAAAATCTTCAGTAACGTAAATAGTAAATACTTGACTTTAGTGTGATAACACTTATTTAAAATGATAAATGTCGAGATCAAATACGGGATACTACTACGAGGGGTAACTAGTAGGATAAGCCTTCTCCTAGTTAAGAGTGTGTCAGATGGCTAGGTTGGATTAGATGTACGTTAGGCGTGCACACTAGTCGAGAGGTGAGAATCTCATGTGAGAGTTCGAACTAACATGCATATGATACTTGCTTTAATACAGTTTTAAATACTTGCTAATAAATCTTTTTAAGACATCGGGCACTGACCCGTTTCTTGCATCTCTTTTTTCTTTTGCTATATATAAATGTATTATTACAGTTGCCCAGCCACAAGGACACCGGTTCTAGATACTTGGATGGTTTGTCGAGCTGCAGCTGTTGTGGAAGTTGTGGGTCATTTGAGATTAGATGCTTCTCTCATTTCATTTGGTTCCTAGTTCAGATATCTCAGTGCGGGCATGAGTCACCCATTCTCATTAGTGGAGTTGTACTTAGTTTCCTTTGCAGTTCTTTTCAGTTGGATTGAGTATTTATTATGGTTTGAATTATGACTTTGAACTATAGGATTTTATCCATTCTTAATTATTCAGTAATTGATTCAGTCAGAATTCAATTCTTGTGTATGGTTTATAATTACATGTTCAGAAATTTATTATATTAATTGGTTTCAAGTTTAATTGGAAAATGTTTTTGACACTGGCTTAATTAAATGTTAGGTAATTAATTGGAATTAAGTTTTCGACTGTGATGCTAAGAATGAACCAACCGAACATTCTGTTATAAATTTTATAAAGGACTGATCACCTCATATTTAATTGGGCGGGGTGTCACATGAGCTAAGTCGAGGGAGGGAACATGGCACCAGTTATAGGATGATTTAACTACTATAAGAACAAATTTCTAATCGAGTCAATTTGTTTGTAATTGGCTTAATTCCGGACAGAATACATTGAGTCTAGGCTAGTGTTCTTTTGAGAATAATTTAAGCCTATGAAAATTCAAGATTGAAGAATTTGCAATTCAGAGCCGTGAAGAAGAAATGAAGTCAAGTTGCATTCTTTATAATCAGTTTGTTCTAATATCACTCAGGTATGAATACTTAAGAGAATTCATGTGATTTAGAATTTTGATTAAGTAATGGATGAGTTCAAAGTTTTTAAATATTGGGACGTAAAATGAAACTTAAAGAAAATGCATTCTAAATATTTTTGAGTTAAAATGTTTTGTGAAAATTCGAGGATTTAATTTAAATGAAAAAATCGCGTTTTTATCCTATCGCTCGAACAACAACATTGGTCGTTCTAACGACATGGCATGTCGCTCGAAGGAGATGCCGCTTCGATTTTCATGTTTTTTTTTGTTGGACTCTTGTTTGCTCAGACATAAATACAACTCTGCTTAAACATTTTTTAGTTGATGAACAGTTTTGAAAATTTCCACATAGTTTTCATTCATCCAATGTATATTTAAGATCAAATTACATAATTCCAAAGTTTGTGATCTTGAACACATTCATTAGAAGACATTTTACACGATCGCTGACTGAGGTCATTGATGTTCGTTGCGTGTGGATCTTTGCTGAAGATAGAACTGCATTTTCTTGTGGAGCTAATGCGGTTGTTCCATAGCTGACGACACCGATCGACGCCTGTGGGTATTCGTGTGCCACTGTATTTCATTGTAATCCGTGTAAGTTATGATTTACAAATTATAGTGAAATAAAAAGGTTTTACCCGAAAGGGTTTTTTCCCGAAATTGTTTCTTTTACTGCATGCTTTAATTATTTAATGGATTAAATCACTTAGATGCATGTTTAGGGTTTAAGAAGTTAAAATTGGATTTAACTAAAAAATTGAAAAAGTTGTTTTTAGCTAAAGTACACACTAAAGGTCCGTCTCAAATTGGTATCAGAAATTATTTCACTATTTTATTGTGTTTGTGATCCTGTGACTTTAGGTATGGCTTTCGATAATCTTGATGATTTTAGAACTTACTTGTTTGAAACATCTAATTGGTGTGCTTGGACCCCCTTCCTTTCATTATCCATGTGGATAGGACATTTGGTCATAATTATTGATGCTTAGAATTATCTTACGAATTATTTTAAATGGGCTATTTCGAAATTGAAATGCATTTTGATTGGATTTTGTACACATGCCATTTTAGCACACATGCACGAGTTTATATGAATGTTTGACATCTCTTGCATATTTGAGTTTTGTGACACGTTCTTATCTCAATTTTTTTCATCTATGTGTAAGTACACATAAGGAGGAGGTCTGTATATAAGAACCGTTTTTCTTTATTAATTATTCAATTCGTATTTACTTACAAGCACAGTTGATTAATCACAGGTATATATCTTTATATTAACACAAAACACACATGTTGGAGGCGAAGCATAGTTCCCAGTCACTAAGGGGTCACCACATACCCTCTTAGGACCATCTGACTATCATTCTTAGATAGTCTGTATCAAGGATCCTATGTTCTAGGGTACAAGTTAAAATATCCCATAAAGGTTGTCCCAGCGCAGAAACCTCTGTGATAGCAAGTAGCTTGGGAATGATTACACACAGATATTCACATACTATATATGTGTACATGCACTTATATATATTCACAATGTTCAGCTAGGTACGCCCACGACCCATAATATTTTCTAACCATACGTGAAACCTAACGCCCGAATCCAACATATAATTTAATTATTCTTATTATTCTCAATTGTTGCAAATCCTTAAGAACTTTTCGACTCTCGAAGTGTATCCTCTGGATAATTATAAAATCATTAGATGTACACTCACTACCCTACCGGTCTAAGTCCTTCTTAATTCTCGCAAGACCTAATTTAACGTACGCATGATTCCACATTCAATTTTATGTCCCCGATATCCCATGGTTACTTCTCGCATAAGTTGTATTTCTCGGACCCTACTTAGACACTACTGGTCCTTCCCATGCCCCATTATGATCTTTAAATTATATCCAAGGGTCCCTATGCAATTTAATCTAAGTAACATAAAAGGGGAGAAATATTCAGTTTCCAGGAGGGGTCGATCGATCGATGAAAATTGGTCGATCGATCGAACCAGTCGATCAATCGGGATTCTTGAGTTGATCGATCGATCGAGAAGTTCTTACCCATATTCTGCAGTCCTACAAATTTCCATTAACAAGTCCTAAACTCCCACCCAAATATAAGGTACATTATATAAACAATTATCCATGATTTTTAACGTAAAACTTCCATTAATTCATTAAGATCCATCATCACATAAATTAATTTCAAGAAACTCTCCTTTAACCCTAGTTTATTTGATTTCACATGAATTCCATTGATATTTAGATTCCTATCTCTACTGGGCATCAATTTCGTATTCCTCAATATAAATCCAACAAGGTAATCTTCGTAACATGGTTTCTATTATGGAATTTCAACATAAGTTTCCCAAACATCAATTATCTTTTATGGAACATAAATACTTTTCTCGTACACTAGCATGGATGTGATACCAACCAAATAACATAAAGTTAGATACTTGCCTCAGAGATGAAATTCTGGTTCGTTGGCGATGATGGGTATGGTTTCGTTCCTCGTTCCCCGATCTACTCGTTTGTGGTGGAATTTGTGAGAATGGTGTAGGTAGGGTGGTACTCTCCCTTAGAGCTTTCTCTCTTCTCCCTTCCTTAGTCTCTCTGCAACTCTAGAGTTTTCTAACTCGCGAGTACTCTCTTTTCTACAGATATATACCCTCTATTTTCGTCCATAATTAAGCCTTAAATTGGAAAATTACCAAAATGCCCTCCCGGGTTACTGGTTAGGACTAAAACGTCCCGAGATCCAAACTAAACCCCCGAGTACACTTTTCTAACTATAGCGACCCTTTAGACACATTGGCGCACTCGAAATGACCATACGGGCGACTTAGAATTTATTCACTTTTTATTTCATTAATTTAGTCCCAACGCGACACATGCGCATCCCGACTCAATTTCTCTAATTTTCATATTATTCACTCGCGATAATTTTAATAAATTTAATCTCATATATTACTTTTACTCATCTAGTTATATTCAACATAATTCTTACCAATAATTACTAACTCTCATCACGCTGTAAATATTTATTTTAAAATCCAGATTAATATTAAATTAATTTATGCCAATTTAATTTAATTAATCCCATAATTTGAAAGCCATAAAAAATACGGGGTGTTACATACTTCTCCCCTAATAACGGAATTTTGTCCCAAATTTTGGAAAAGTAAGGCATATCTGATAAAAACAGGTTTCCTCTAGTACTCAAAACCAACTTCAAAGTAAGGCTCTATCACTATAGCCCCCGCTTCATAATAAGCTTGTTTAACACTTTCGACACTTTATCAGTTATAGGGTCAGACCTCAATAACGACACCTCAATTGTGCTCCTACCACAAAACATTCAAATAAGAATAGCCTATACATCATTGGCCCCATTGTCTCAATATTATTGGGAGGACACACCTCACCTCTTATCAACTCCTGTGTTTATTTAAACACAAAACTCCCGTCCTGGGAGAAACCATTATGAACTATTTTTGTCAGTTCTTCAAATCTCAATTCCCGGGGACGTAACTCTTACGATAGTAAAGGGTTACCTAAGACAATATTTTGTTATTCCACTTTAGTCATCGGATTCTAACTCTCGATCAATCCGGAATTCTGATTATCCGCTCACCTCTAAGCATCGAGAGGGAGAATAGTTAAGTTTTTTCCACACCAAAACCTCAATAAGCACCTTGTTCACAATAAACAATTATGAGAGCTTTCACAGAACCCTACCATTAGGTAATATCCTCTCCTAACTACCGTATTATACTTCATTTACTAGCGATATCCGTTATGGGCGCCTTGGTTAGCTGATGTCAAAATCGTCTGGGTTAAAGAAACATGGGAACAGATGTGAGAAATATATGTCTGTGGGATTAATGTAACGAAGTGGAAGTGGTAGAGTGGATTAAGAGTCATGTGAGAAGGACGATAATCCATATATAGGTGTGCGATTAGAGCAGCACACCCGAACTTGGTGGAAAGGCTGTGGGAAGCCATTTTAAAAGGGGTATCCCTTAAGAAGACTAAAATTTAACTATTGTGGACAATTCAGAGAGGCATTATACTCAGTAAAATGTTGAGAGTGACTTGCGCAAAAATGGAAAGATGACGTCAATAAGGTATAAGGAGACTAGAAGTGCACATCGTGGCGAAAAGTGCACGGGTTGAAACTTTTGGTATATGTCGAGGGAAGAAGATGATTATTAAGTACCACTTAGTGGGAGTCGTTATAAGTGGAAGTCGGTGTTGAGTGTGACATAGTGAGTAGTCACCAAGTGCACCACTCATAGGTAGAAATCGGTTGGAGTAATATGATCAGCCAGAAAATTTTTGTATCAAGCCGATAATTTCGATAGTGGTAGGGGGCAGTCAAGTCAGTAAAATTTCTTTGAAGGGTTGCCAACCTCAAGGTAAGGTTAAGAGTTCCTTCGAATGTATGTAAAAATTTGACCAAGAAGGAAGCGATTGATATTCATTTGGGGTGATTTACAATATTAGATAGTGTTCCCAGCCTTCCTTTGAAAAGAAGAATCGCGCTGGTACGTGGTCCTGCCCCGTATTGTTCTAAATTAAGATGCGATTATTAAACCCCACTTTCAATATGGGATTTCAGGTAGCAGTGGGGAATAATGTTTCATTTTGGAGAAGGTTGTATCACCCATTGCCCAGGGAGTAGGCGAATGGCGATTAACGACTAGTGGAGCTTTAGGAAAGCAGTTTTGGATTCATTGTGATCATTTCATTCCCATAACGGATATCGCTAGTAAGTGAAGTATAGTACGGTAATTTGGAGAGGATATTACCTAATGGAAAGTTTTTGTGAAAGCTTTCGTAACTGTTTATTGTGAACAAAGTGTTGATTGAGGTTTTGGTGTGGAAAAACCTTAACTATTCTCCCTCTGGATGATTAGAGGTGAGCGAATAATCAGAATTTTGGATTAATCGAGAGTTAGAATCCGATGACTAAAGTGGAATAACCACATACGGTCTTAGGTAACCTTTCACTATTGTAAGAGTTACGTCCCCAGGAATTTAGATTTGAAGAACTGACAAAAATAGTTCATAATGGTTTCTCCCAGGACAGGAGTTTTGTGTTTAGATAAACACGGGAGTTGATAAGAGGTGAGGTGTGGCCTACCAATAATATTGAGACAATGGGGCCAATGATGTATAGGTTAACTTATTCGAATGTTGTGTGGTAGGAGCATAATTGAGGTGCCGTTATTGAGGTGTAACCCTATAACTGATAAAGTGTCGAGAGTGTTAAACAAGCTTGTTGTGAAGCGGGGGATAAAGTGATTGAGCCTTACTTTGAAGTTGGTTTTGAGTACTAGAGGAAACCTGTTTTTATCAGGTATGCCTTACTTTTCCGAATTTTGGGACAAAATTCTGTTATTAGGGGGAAGTATGTAATACCCCGTATTTTTTATGGTTTTTAAATTATGGGATTAATTAAATTAAATTGGGATAAATTAATTTAATATTAATTTGAATTTTAAAATAAATATTTACTAGCGTGACGAGAGTTAGTAATTATTGGTAAGAATTATGTTGAATATTACTAGATAAGAAAATTAATATATGATATTAAATTTATTAAAATTATCGCGAGTGAATAATACGACAATTATAAAAAATTGAGTCGGGACGCGCATGTGTCGTGTCGGGACTAAATTAATGAAATAAAAAGTGAATTAATTCTAAGTCGCCCATATGGTCATTTCGAGTGCGCCAATGTGTCCGAAAAGGTCGAGGTAGTTAAAAAAGTGTACTCGGGGGTCTAGTTTGGGTCCTGGGCCATTTTTAGGCCAAATCGGCAACCCGGGTGGCCATTTTAGTAATTTTCGATTTTGAGGCTTAATTATGGACTAAAATAGAGAGTTTATATCTGTAGAAAAGAGAGTCGTCAAGGGTTAGAAAACTCTAGAGTTGTAGATAGACTAAGAAAGGGAGAAGAGAGAAAGCTCCAAGGGAGAGAACCACCCTACCTACACCGTTCTCACAAATTCCACCACCAACGAGTAGATCGGGGAACAAGGAATCAAACCATACCCATCATCACCAGTGAACCAGACTTTCATATCTGAGGCAAGTATATAACTTGCTGTTATTTGGTTGGTATCACATGCATGCTAGTGTAGGAGAAAAGTATTTATGTTCCATAAAAGATAATTGATGTTTGGGTAACTTATGTTGAAATTGCACAATAGAAACCACGTTAGGATGATTACCTTGTCGGATTTAGATTGGTGAATATGAAATTGATGCCCAGTAGAGATAGGAATCTGAATATCAATGGAATTCATGTGAAATAAAAAAAAATAGGGTTTAAGGAGAGTTTCTTGAATTTAGTTGATTTAATGATGGATCTTGATGAATTAATGGAAGTTTTACATTAGAAATAATGGATAATTGTTTAAATAATGTTCCTTATGTTTGGGTGGAAGTTTAGGACTTTTTAATGGCGATTTGGTTAAAATTAATGGAAGAACCCCGTAGGCATAGGACTACAGAATCTGGGCAAGAAATGCTCGATCGATCGATCGACTCAAGAATGTCGATCGATCGGCCTTTTTTCATCGATTGATCGACCTCTTTTCATCGATCGATCGATCGACCCCTCCTGGAAACTGAACATTTCTCCCATTTTATATTTCTTCGATTAAAATGCGTAGGGACCCTTGGATATAATTTAAAGATCATAATGGAACATGGGAAGGACCAGTAGTCTCTATGTAGGGTCCGAGAAATACAACTTATGCGAGAAGTAACCATGGGATATAGGGGACATAAAATTGAATGGGGAGTCGTGCATACGTTAAATTACGTCTTGCGAGAATTAACTACTTAGACCAATAGGGTAGTGAGTGTACATCTACTGATTTTATAATTATCGAGAGGATACACTTCGAGAGTCGAGAAGTTCTTAAGGAATTGTAGCAATTGAGGATAATAAGAATAATTAAATTATACGTAAGATTCGGGGGTTAGGTGCCACGTATGGTTAGAAAATATTATGGGTTGCGTAACGCCCCGTATTTTTGACAGTTTAAATAATTATGTGATGAATTATTATTATGGGAATAAGTATGCGATTAATTTTGCTGTTGGATTAATTAAATTAAAATGTGAGAAATTAATTTGTTATTAATCTGGATTAAAATAATTATTAACTAGTGTGCCAAGGGTTAATACTTACTGTTGAGAATTATTGAATATTACTGTGTGATATGTAATATGGAATTATAACATTTGATAAATTGTCGGAAGTGTGAAATACGGCAGTTTGGTAATTTAAGTCTGACACGCGTGTAAGTCGTGTTGGGACTAATTGAATAGAATAAAAAGAAAATTTATTATTTATTAACTTGTATGGTCATTTTGAGTGCGCCGTTGAGTCCGTAAGGGTCGAGATAGTCAAAATAGTATACCCGGGTGTTTAGTTTGGGTCCCGGGGCAATTTTAGGCCTAACCGGCGTCCCGAGAGGGCATTATGGTAAATTGTATTTTTGGGTGGAATTAATGGACGAAAATTAAGAATTATTTTTATCAGCCTAAAGAAGTCCATTAGGGTTAAGAGTGGGAAAAGAAAAGAACGACCATAGAAAGTGTGGGGGAGAACCAAAACCCAAGAAGGAAGGCCAAACCATCCTCACCTTGCATAACCGTGACCACCAACGCGTAGATCGAGACGAGAGGAACGCGTATATACCAACATCACCAACGGATCAGATCGTCATATTCGAGGAAAGTGTTTATTACTTGCTTTATTTAGAAATAATCATACTCATGTTAGTGTAGGTGAATTCAATCCTTGATTTACATGTTAATTGGGTGAAAATTGGAGGTTAAATGATGATTAGAGGTTGGGGTAATTAGCTGTTAATATTTTTTCATGAATGTAGAGGATGAACTATGAAAGTGAATTATATATATTGATGAACGAATCTGGGTTGATTAGGTTCTTTAATTGAATATTTGGAAACTAGGGTTCATATGAATTGATTTGGGGATTTTATATAATTATGATGATTTATGACGAATTAATGATCCTAGGAGGTTAGGAATGATTTATAACCTGTTAGGGTTGATGGGTATTGATGATGAAGAATTGGGTGTTGAATCTTAGGGGTTTCTAGGTTCATAAATGGTGAAAAAACGCAGAATTTTGGGAAAGAAGACGAACAATAACATCTCGCGCGATCTCGTGCGAAGTCGTTCGAGAGAGATGGCATCTCGTGCGAAGTCGCTCGAACGACATGTGGAAGTCGTTCAAACGACAACCCTTCTGGTTCGAGCGACAGAGGGAATTTTTGGGGATTTTCTCAAAGTCCAATTTTGAGTTTTTCGGTTTATTGGAGTGAGAGAAATTACCAAATAGTAAATTCAAATAGGACAGAATTTCAGAAAAAGTATGGGAGAATTAATACTTTAATTATTTTGGTATAGAGAGAATGTAGCTTGGAGATTATGAGAGAGATATTAATCTAAATATTTATACTATACGTAGTGATGTGGTTAAAATATTTATGAAGAGTATGTATGTAGGTTGGAGAAATACATATAAATTATAATAGGATGTGTATATGCATATTATGTGATATTATTGTTTAGAGCACTAATGGGTGATAACCCGAGGGTGCAAGAATCTTATAATTAAGCGCACTAATGAGTGATACCTCGGGGGTGCAGAAACTCTATTGTTAAAGGTACTAATGGGTGATAACCCGGGGGGTACAAGGATGACTATTGTTAGGCGCACTAATGGGTGATATCCCGGGGGCGCTGGATTATTATTGATAGGCGCATTAATGGGTGCTAACCCGGGGATGCAAGATTCTATTGTTAGGCACACTAATGGGTGATAACCCGAGGGTGCTGAATTGTTAATGATAGGTGCATTAATGGGTGCTAACCCGGGGATGCAGGATGTTCTGGATAGGTGCACTAATGGGTCTTAGCCCGGGGGTGCAGGATTAGTATATATATATATATATATGCGAACTTGTGAATATTTCTACTGTGTGAAATTAGTAGACTTGGATATAATAATAATCATTACTTTGCACCGAGTGGTCTTAACCTAAGGGTGCAGGATTAGTGTATATATATAGGGATGATGAGACTATACATATGTATAAGTGTACTTGGGTAAATTTCTACTTTGTGAAACTAGTAGATAAAATGGAAATCAGAAATAAAATAATGTTAGTGAATAAAAGATTAACCATTCAAACGGTGAATAATGAAACTTAGTATGTGAGATAAACTATATGATTAGCGTATTGTATGGGCGATACGGGAATACTACTAGTGAGCATAGTTAGTATTAGTATGTTTTCTGACTAGTTAGACTGGGAGGTATAAATAGGGGGAGATTAGATGTACGTTAGGCGTGCACAATAGACGAGAGGTGAGAAACTCATGTGAGAGTTCGATAACTAACATGCGTATAAGACTTGTTTTAAGAACCAGTTTTAAATACTTGCTAAATTATTTTTACACATCGGGATCTGACCCGTTTCTTGTATCTCTTCTCTCTTTGCTATATATATGCATTATATCAGGTGCTCAGCCACAGGGGTACCAGATTTAGAGATTTGGATTGTTTTATGTGCTGCAGCTGTTGTGGAAGCTGTAGGTCCTTAAAGTAGACGCATATATCCTTTCCATTAAGTTTCATCTAGACTTCTCATTTAGGGCACATGTCGCCCACTTCTAGTTCTTCATCAGAGATATTGTATTCATTTTATTTTATGGTTTGGAGTTTTGAACTGGGAGGTTTTACCCAATCTTATTTATTTCAGTAGTTGATTCATGTTCAACATTTATTATATTCCTATGTGTGGTGAATGGTTTATATTTTAAGATGAAAAGAAATGGATTTACTTGGTTTTACTAAAATTGGAAATGTTTTGACACCTAGCTTAATTTTATATTAGGTGATTAATATGTTAAAAAAATTTTAGACAGTGATGCTAAGAATGAACGAACTGAATATACAGTTTTGAATTGGTAGAGGACTTATCACCCTATATTTAATTGGGCGGGGTGTCACGGGTCGTGGGCGTACCTAGCTGAACATTGTGAATATATATATAAGTTCATGTACATATATAGTATGTGAATATCTGTGTGTAATCATACCCGAGCTACTTGCTATCACGAAGGTTTTCGCGCTGTGATAGTCTTATCTCGATTGGACCTTTATGGGGGATATTGACTTGTACCCTAGAACATAGGATCCTTGATACAGGCTATCAGAGAATGATAGTCAGATGGTTCTAAGAGACGTGAGGGTATGTTCTGACCTCTTAGTGACAGGGAACTATACTTCGCCTCCAACATGCATTTTTTTTTTTGTTAATATAGTTTGAGAGTGATTTCGAAATAGTATTTCCCTTTGTATGAAAGATACGGGGACTTGATAGCAGAGTATGTCGACACCATAGATTTATGGGGGGTGCCCTATTAATATATATATATTATGTGTGATAAAGATATATACTTGTGATTAATCTACTATGCTTGTAAGTAGATACGAATTGAAAAATTAATAGTAAATGAGTTAAGTGGTTGTGAACTTAAGTCTGTAGTGAGATGAATATAACTGGCCTAATATATTCATAAGAAAAGGTTATCTGATATAAACTATAATCATGCGATTACTTGGAACAGAATTTGGTGAGGGGAAATTGGATTAGACTAGTGTATTGGGTTAGACTAGTAAATTGGGCTAGTTTATTCTAGATTTGTTCATTAGTACGTTAAGCGTGCACACTAGTTGAGGGGTGAGAATTCCCAATTGAGTGTCGAGGTATTAACATATATGTAATATCTGTTGGTAAGCATTTTAAATACTTGGTAAACTATTTTAAAGTCGTTTTACACTCGGGCTCTGACCCATTTCCTGCCATCTTTCCTTTCTCTTGTATATATATATTATAGGTGCCCAGCCACAGGGGCATCATGCTTAGATCTTTGGATTGTTGACGTGCTACAGCTAATGTGGGAGTTGCAGGTCCTTGTAGTAGACGACTTCGTCCTTGTCTTCTCAGCCTTCCATTTAGTCATTATTAGATAGGGCATGTGTCGCCCATTTCCATATTTCATTTTGTGCAGAGAGAGACTTGTACTCTTTATTTATTTCAGCATTAAACTATTGTTGGGATTGTTTTGATTTATTTCATTGTCCTGCGATTTGGGATGTTTTATTTGGATAATTAATCTAGCATGTTGATTCCATTTGGATGGGTTGGTATTCCATTTTATTACATGTGTTCATGAAAATGTTTTCATATATTAAATTCATAATGATGGTGCTTAATCGATAAAATTAAATGTTTTGACACTTAGCTTAATTATTTATTAGGTGATAAATATAGAAAATTGGTTTTCGACAGTGATGCTAAGAATGAAGTAACCAAACACTTTGAGTTAATGTAATAAAGGACTGATCACCCGGTATTTAATTAGGCGGGGTGTCACACGATCAGGCAATAAAGCTATCAGGGAGGTATATGTTATCATGCGGCATACAATTGTAACTTAAGGCACCTTCAAACATAATTTTTGCAATCATTTTACATGGTAGTCCAGGAATACGACTGTTGGAGTATTTTTCTAGAGAGGATGTGGCCACTCATATCTTCACCACTATGGTTTCTATCCAAGATTTCAAGGTTTTATTCATTTGTAATGTATCTTAGGAGTAATCCGTTGAACCTTCCTTTATAGAGGTTTCCCCCATAGGTGATGAATTGCGCTACCAATTACCTTTAGGGCAAACCAATTAGTTGGAGTGGAGACCGATGGGTAATAGTTCTTATTTAACAAGCTCAATATATGGATCCTATTATTATATCTTCCATAGCATCTATATCAAAGTAGTATGAAGGCATGATTCGAGTAGATTTGGTGAAGGTGATCTCCGCGATTCCATTTGGCATGTCTATCATTGAGGCTAAGGTGGAGATCGCATCTGCAAAGTTATTTATAGACCTAAGGAAAAACTTATATTTGAGATGCTCGAATCGTGAAGACACCTCTTCTCGGTAGGTATAGTAAGGCTTCATTTTTCTTCTTGTATCCTCCAATTTCCTAGTATCTGACTAATGACTAGGATCGAGTCTCCATAGGCTTTCAGTTTGATGATTCCCATTTCTAAGGCAATTTCGAGACCAGTGATACATGCCTCATGTTCAACCATGTTATCGGTGCACTAGTAGGTGAGTTTAATAGCCATGGAGAGTCAACGTGAATCATAGGATATTAAGAGAATTTTTATATCGAACCCTTAGTATTGGCGAACTCATAAAAGTAAAGTTCATATATTTGTCTGTCTTCTATGGAAAAGTGATCTCCGTTCGAGAATTCTTCCCCATTCTCTTTTTACTCATTTGATAAGGGTTCGGGAATTCTTCCCTATTTTCTTCTTACTCATTTGATAAGATTTTTCTTGTGATAAGGTTCAATATGGCTCGCCCTTTGGTGGATCTATGTGTGATGTATGTCATTTCGAGTTCGAAAAACATTAGTAGCCATTTGGTCATCCGACTAGAGAGAGTTGGTTTCTCTGAAAGGTATTTCAGGGATCCATCTTGGAGATGAGTCGTATGCTGAAGGTGTTAGGGTTTTTTTATAGAACCATATGTAAAACATTTATTATTGATTAATACAGGATTGTTTTGTTCATTTTGAAATGAGAATCAACTTTGTGAGAATTATTTATGTTTATTTAAATATATTATTTCATATTTATGTCGGTCTATAAGTCGTAGTAAGAATTCAAGTGATGCGACTTTGAGTTGATCACGGGGATATTGGAATTTTGATTCTATCACTATTGAAATGTTCACAACCATGATTGGGTCTTTACATCCTATTAGAATAACTTCGATAAAATCCTAATAGTTTATTTTAAACTACGGGGAACTAATGTGTAAGACCCCCGTAATTTTGAGGACTGAAAATTTAATTATTTTTGGGAGAAGTAAAACTTATTTAAATTTGAGGGATTTTAAATTTATAATTTGGAGAGTTTATTTGAATTGGATAAATTATTTAAATCTAATGAAATTAGATTTAATTATTCGGATTTTTGTTGTGTCGCATTTCTGAGGTCCAAAATTAAAGGATGTTATAAATTATTTCGGATAACAATTCTAAGTGAACGGTTGTTTCCAAAAGGGTTGAGATAGTTGAAAAAGAGTACATGGGGTAGTAATCGGGTCTCGGGGTACTTTTAAGCATAATCGGGCCCACACGGGGGTGATTGGATCATTTGGGCTTAGCCCATAAGCCTAAAAACGGGATTAGGTATAATTAACCTAAGTCTAAATGTGTTAAACGACAGGAAATACAATTCTAAACCTAGAAACTTAAGAGAAGAAGAGAGGGAGCGATTAGGGAGCAATTGAAATCCAAACTAAGGAGGATTCGTGTGTTCTTCGTCAAACCTTCATCTAACCAGAGGAGATCAGACACTACAAACCAAAAGGCAAGTGTTTATTGCAATTTCTTTGAAGTTATAATACCCATGCTATGAGAGTTTATTCATTGATTGATGAAATTATTATTTTGAGAAGAAAATAATGATTATAATACATATTTGTGTAGGAATTTCATGTTGATAAATTGAATATCTATAGAGGACAAGATATATGAGATTATAAGTTGATAATTACGAATTTTATATGGGTTTTAGAGGAATTTTAATGGAGGATCTTAAAACCTAGGGTTCTTGATGATTAAATTTTTTAACTCAATCTTGATAAGGATTTGTTATGATTTGATGATAAAATCAAGTTATAAATAGTATTAATGCATGTAGAAATCATTAAGAACAATTGGTATGAATTTTGGTGAAGTATGGTGGGGGTTATAGGTGTGTTAATGGTGGAAACATGCACCAGCGTAATGGAGAAGATGAGTTACAAACCGGTGAATCGGTTCAGTTCAAGGGGCGAACCGGTTCGGTCTCCAGAATCCTTATAAATCCTCTTTTGGCCTATTTGCTCTAAATATTTATTGTGGAAATCGTTGGGACCTTGTTAGGATATAATGAGGGGATTATTTATACTACAGTAGGCCTATATTGGATTGGTAGTTAGTCGTATTAGAGGGAAGTAATATGAGGGTGAATTGGGATAAATTGTGTCGTAAATTTCTCGGAGAGAAAGATAACGAATTATTACAATTTCGAATGAATTAATAAGTAGACCAGTAGGGTAAGTTAGACTTAACTACTAAAATTTACAAAAGGGGTAACTTGGACCCTTGGGGCTGCGTGAATGCTCAATAAATTACGAGAGTGCAGTAAATCGTAACATATAAATACAGTGAGTATGAGAGAGATATATACTGCATACGACCGTATGGTAGTAGGTGGTGTGTATACCTACTGTGTTGCTAATAGGTGGACTGAATCCCTATAATGTACGTGCATGAGATATGATTGACTAGCTCGATGAGACATTTCGAGCCAGGTTTGATGAGACATTCCAAACCATGTTCGATGAGACATTCCGAACTATGCTCGATGAGACATTCCGAGCCAGGTTCGAGGAGACATTACGAACCATGTTCGATGAGACATTCCAAACCATGCTCGATGGGACACTTCGAACTAATAGCCCTTAATGTGTGACACAGGGATATTTGAATTAAGCATGCATTGTTAGTATGTAAATATTGTGTGTGAAATATATATGTACCGTATGGATAAGCTACGTATGCGAGATAATAGACTATAAAGTTAATTAACCCTACTTATGTGAAATAGTAGGTATTAGATCGTGGATATCTAATAAGGTGAATTAAGTAGAGAGACTTAAATGACAAACTAAAGATAGATCGGGAAATTAAGTGGCGAGATTTAGTTATGAAGATTGAGAGATAACAGTCGAGAATTGTTTTATAAATTAAGGTGTGAGACTTAATTATAAATATGAAAAATAACATATGCCAAATCTTACATGAGAATTAATTAACATATGAGAAATGTTAAAAAATGGAATGTACAGTACGAGCGGTACAGGGAAATTAAAAGTGTAGATAAGTTCAGTTAACTACTTATATCTAGTTATCTTGGGTAGTATAGCTAGGTGGGCTAAGCATAGAACGTTAGGCACGCACTATAGATGAGAGGTGAGGATGCTCAAGAGAGTGCTCGCAAGCATAACATGTGAAATCAATAATCGATTTTAAATTGCGATAAATTACTTGCGTTTTGAGTACTAACTCTTTGTATAAAAATATTTTCAAAACCTTTTAGGTGTCCAGCCGCTGGGACGCCAGACTTTATATCTATTCCCGGGACACGCAGCTGCGGCACATGTGGATGCCGGCAGGAGTTTGTATTCGATGCTTCATTCTTTGTACCTAGTGTAGGAATTTATTCTCAGTTACAGTTTATGCAGGGCTTGTTGCCCAGTTACTTTCAGATTTAGTTTATTCATTGATGGATATTTATTTGGATTGGAATATTCAATTTGCTTCAGTTTCATATTGGTGTGAATGGCTTAGTTTATATTTTTGCATGTATGTTGTTTTAATTAAAAGATAAAATTTGACACCAGCTTTTTGAATACTAGGTGGTTAGTAATGTTTTAAAAAGTTTTGACAGTGATGATAAGAATGAACCAGATGAGATTCCTATTTGATTTGATATAGGACTGATCACCCGGTATTTTATTAGGCGGGGTGTTACAGATGGTATCAGAGCATCAGGTTCTAGTATCCTTAGGATTTGTGCGGCTTTTCACATTTTAGCTTAGTGTTCTTTGATATAGAGCCTTATGATAGGATTATGGTATTCCTTTATGTATGCGACGTACGTTCTCCTACTATTAAGTTTAGTTGATGTGATTCATATACGAGTTCGGTTGGGCATGGTGCATCAAACAATATCGGGCAACCAACGAGGGCCGTTAGAAGTACTGCAGGAGGAGAGGAGAGGCGAAAAACATAGAGTACTCGGGAAATGATGACCATGATAGAGGTCACCAAAATTAATGTTTGGGAAGTTGACGATTAGGATAACCACTTGGGGACAGTAGTTTCCCCAAGCACTATCGTAGAGAACGATGGTATTATTTCAGACTCACCCAGCGTTGAAGGTAGGCGGAGAGTCAGGGGGACTCTTTCGAATAGTCACTTGGAAGAATTAGAGAAAGAGATGCACTAGGATAGACCAATGGATGAAGGTAATAAAAAAGCAATGGTGTAGGGTGGAGTGAAGTTACACCCATGAATAAATTTAGGGAGAAATTTATTTGCTCATAGGAACAGCTTTGTGATGATATGAATTAGTCACCTCATATGGTAGGACAAATAGAGACCAATCATAAGAGAGACGATGATCTGTTTAGATAAGTTCATAACCAATGAAGGGGATGCGAAGAATGATAAAGGGGTCCGTAAGATGATAATGGACCCGTAATGAGAATATACAAGCGTGGATGAGAAGTCTGATTAGCATGTCTAGTGTCGATGTCTTCAATGTCGTACGTTTATAAGTTTACATTAACGCTTCCATGAGAAGGGAGCCAAGAGGATTGGAGAATCTAATTGAAGGGAAATAATGGATTTAATGGTGGTAGTGAAGCACCACAGGATGGTGTACCCAGTGGGGGACCCATTTAAGTAATTTAGATCAATTTCCTAAAGAAAGATATGGGGAAACTACAGGATAAGATCCTAGATATACAGTAGATCATGGGTCAGTCCCGGCACGAGAGTTAGGCCCAGGGACCCGTTGACCAGACAAGTTAGATAGTATATGGAGATAGAAATTTTTATCTTTATCCTTATGAGTATGGGATTTGTTCTAGTGACAGGGGTGCGCCACAAGTAAGAATTTAGGTCACTAGGATTCAAGAGTGAGTCAGATGTACTGTGTGCATTGGTAGTAGTGTATTTATGATGGATATGTATGAATAGTTACCGTGGGGTAGCAAAACTTTTGGTGTTTCCTATAAGAGAACAAGTGTACACTAAGGATTGATGCATTAGGTGTTAGTTTACTTCTTTGGAGAGTTATGAGAATTGAGTAGACTACCTGCTGAGTTTTGACTGGTTAGCGGTGATTTAGGCTATGGGGGTAGTTATATCAAGATTTTGTGTCTGCTGTTCTAGCCTAAGATTTTTTTGTTAGGTGTCGCCTGAAAGAGGGTTTAACCTATGTATGTGTGTATATATGTTATTATGTGTTGCATAATAGACTGATATGAATATGTGATTATATTGTTATGTTTGATCCAGTGTGTGGGGATAGTTACTGATGAGAGTCAGGGGTGGATAGGCTTATTTTCGAGCGGGGTGATATAGCTCGGGATTCTTTTCGCATAAGGAAACTATTAACAGTAAGGGCGTGGTATTGTATGTTGTCTTTTGTAGCATAAGAGTGTATGTGTATACTCTTATGTCAAGAGATGGGTATTTGGGGGTGCGTGCTACAGACCGAGGGCCTAACGAATCCTAACGATTGACAATGTTAGGTAGTAGTGTATCAGGGGGGTTTCTTGTTTGGATTTTTCTTTGCGAGACATCCCACGCATGAAACTTAGCGCAACATTGGAATAGGGGAAATGTTTGGTCATTATTACATGGATTGGGTACCTTGGTTATTTTACATGTATATGATTATGACTATGAGACGGAAGTTATATTACAATTTCAGGCTGGAAGAAGCCGGGTATTATTTGTGTGGTTGAGCATGGATACAGGGAGTATGGGCTCCCTAGTTAACTAATTTAATTTCAAAATAATTCGCGATTACAAGTGGGAGAGATGGGTATAGTGATCTTAAGGTTAGGTGACTTGGGAGCTAGTCGAGATTTGGAGTACTAGGCCTAAATTAATTTCGAGGACGAATATCCTTTGTAAGGGGTGAAGTATGTAACACCCCATAATTTTAAGGACTGAAAATTTAATTATTTTTGGGAGAAGTAAAACTTATTTAAATTGGAAGGATTTTAAATTTATAATTTGGAGAGTTTATTTCAAGAATTAAAATTTATTTAAATTGTAGGGACTTTAAATTTATAATTTGGAGAGTTTATTTGAATTGGATGAATTATTTAAATCTGATGAAATTAGATTTAATTATTCGAATTTTCGTTGTGTCACATTTTTGAGGTAAAAAATTAGAGGATGTTATAAAGTATTTTGGATGATAATTTTGAGTGTACGGTTGTTTCTGGAAGGGTCGAGATAGTTAGAAAAGAGTACCCGAGGTAGTAATCGGGTCTCGGGGCAATTTTAGGCATAACCGGGCCCACACGGGGTGTTTGGGTCATTTGGTCTTGGCCCATAAGCCTAAAAATGGGATTAGGTGTAATTAACCTAAGTCTAAATGTGTTGAACGGAAGAAAATACAATTCTAAACCTAGAAACTTGATAGAAGACTAGAGGGAGCAATTGGGGAGCAATTGAAAGCCAAGCTAAGGAGGACTCGTGCGTTCTTCGTTAAACCTTCATCTAACCAAATGAAATCTGACACTACAAACCAAAAGGTAAGTGTTTATTGAATTTTCTTTGAAGTTATATTGCCCATGCTATGAGGGTTTTCTCAGATTGATGAAATTATCATTTTGAGAAGAAAATAATGATTATAATACATGTTTGGGTAGGAATTTCATGTAGATAAATTGAATATCTGTAGAGGACAGGATATTTAAGATTATAAGTTGATAATTATGAATTTTATCTAGGTTTTAGAGGAATTTTAATGGAGGATCTTAAAACCTAGGGTTCTTGATGATTAAATGTTTTCATTCAATCTTGATAAGGATTTGTTACGATTTGATGATAAAATCACGTTAGAAATAGTATTAATGCATGTAGAAATCATTAAGAACAATTGGTATGAAGTTTGGTGAAGTATCATGGGGGTTATAGGTGTGTTACTGGTGGAAAAATGCACCAGCGTAATGGAGAAGACGAGTTACAGACCTGCGAACCACTTTGGTTCAAGGGGCGAACCGGTTTGGTCTCCGAAATCCTTATAAATCCTCTTTTGGCCTATGTCCTCTAAACCTTTATTGCGAAAAACTTTTGGGAACTTGTTAGGATATAATGAGGGGATTATATATACTATAGTAGGCCAGCATGGGCTTAGTAGTTTAGTCTTATTGGAGGGAATTAATACGAGGGTGAATTGGGATGGATTGTGTCGTAAATTTCTCGGAGAGAAATATAACGAATTATGACAATTTTGAATGAATTAATAAGTAGACCAGTAGGGAAAGTTAGACTGGACTACTGAAATTTACAAAAGGGGTAACTTGGACCCTTGGGGCAGAATGAATTCTTAATAAATTATGAGAGTGCAATACATCGTAACATATAAGTACGGTGAGTATGAGAGAGAGATATACTATGTACGACAATATGATAGCAGGTGGTGTGTATACCTACTGCGTTGCTAATAGGTGGAGTGAATAACTATACTATACTTTCATGAGATATGATTGACTAGCTCCATGAGACATTCCGAGTCAGGTTCGATGAGAAATCCCGAACCAGGTTTGATGAGACATTTCGAACTATGCTCGATGAGACATTACGAGCCAAGTTCGAGGAGATATTTTGAACCATGTTCAATGAGACATTACAAACCATGCTTGATGGGGCACTTCGAACTAATAGCCCTTAATGTGTGATACGTGGATATTTCAGTGAAGCATGCATTGTTAGTATGTATATATTGTGTGTGAAATATATATGTTGTGTATGGATAAGCTACTTATGTGAGATAGTAGACTATAAAGTTAATTAACCCTATTTGTGTGAAATAGTAGGTATTAGATCGTGGATATCTAATAAGGTGAATTAAGTAGAGAGACTTAATTAACAAACTAAAGATAGATCGGGAAATTAAGTGGCGATGTTTAATTACGAAGATTGAGAGATAGCAGTCGAGAATTGTTTTATAAATTAAGTTGTGAGACTTAATTATAAATATGAAAAATAACATATGCCAAATGTTACATGAACATTAATTAACATATGAGAAATGCTAAAAAAAAGAACGTACTGTATGGGCGGTACGGTGAAATTAGAAGTGTAGATAAGTTCAGGTAACTACTTATGTCTAGTTAGCTTGGGTTGTACAAATAAGTGGGATATCTAGAGAATGCTAGGCGTGCACTATAGATGAGAGGGGAGGATGCTCAAGAGAGTGCTCGCACGCATAACATGTGTAATCAATAACCGATTTTAAATTGCGATAAATTACTTGCAACATATTTTCAAAACGTTTTGATTACTAACTCTTACTATGAAAATATTTTCAAAACCTCTTAGGTGTCCAGCCACAGGGACGCCAGACTTGATATCTATTCTAGGGACACGCAGCCGCGGCACATGTCGATGTTAGGAGGAGTTTGTGTTAGATACTTCATTCCTTTGTTCTTGGTGTATAAATTTATTCTTAGTTACAGTTTATGTGGGGCTTGTTGCCCAGTTACTTTCAAATTTAGTTTTCAGATTTATTTTATTCATTGCTAGATATTTATTTGGATTGGGATTTCAGTCGAGGGTTTATTCAGTAAGTCTTTTATTAAGTATTCAATTTGTTTCAGTTTTATATTGGTGTGAATAGATTAATTTATATTTTTACATGTATGTTGGTTTAATTAAAAGATAAAATTTGACACTAGCTTTTTGAATACTAGGTGGTTAGTAATGTTTTAAAAAGTTTCGACAATGATGCTAAGAATGAACCATATGAGATTCCTGTTTAATTTGATATATGACTGATTACCTGTTATTTTATTAGGCATGGTGTCACATAATTATGGTTTGGAAACTTATGAGATAGTTAGTGTGGGTACCCAAAATTAAGACCATGGGCCTGGACGAGTAGCCCAATTCTGGCGGCCCAAAGTTTAGGCCCCCCACCTCTTATTTTTACTGTGATTCGGTCTCTTCCCACATTCCTATTAAGGGAAGTTATAGGTAGAGATGGAAGACGTGGGGATATCCATCACCCCCACTAACCTAAATGAACATGTATATATTAAACCCTAGGTCCGAGCAAAAGGACAAGTTGTATTCTCTGTAATCACTCCCCGGAGTATATAGAAATAACACCGACCGCACCACTGTGGACGTAGGCACATCTTTGCTAAACCACGTACATCCTTTGTTGTGTGATTGTCATTTTACGTTCCTTATTATTGCCCGGTGATTGTTTTTTTCTTATTTATTTGTGTTGCACAATAATTGTCACCACAATTGGCACCGTCTGTGGGAAACGTTCATCTTTCCCTGAGAAAAGCCCACACCAAGAAAGGAATTTAAGATGTCTCGTCACAGTAGCAATGCCCCCCAGGCAGGGGATAATCAAGAACCACCTGATCCTTGCAGGATTAGGTCTGAAATTTGACGTTCAGATCAAAGGGATCGCGTAGAAAGGCCAGCCTCAGAAGAAAGCCAAGGACCAACGAGGTCCACACAGATATTCAGACTGATTGATGCATATGAGGCAAGGCTCCACGAGCAAAGGGAGTCTTCTCGCAAGCACGAGGCTCAGAATGCTCTCTTGAAAAGAAGACTGGAAAAACTAGAGAGAGCTTCATCATGATAACATGAGACGTCCATACCACACTCCTAGTCCTCAGGCGAGCAAGTCTCGCAGTCGGGGAAGGAGCCCCAGGCGAGGATCTCAAAAGATGGAGGACGGAGAATCAGACGACGACCTCTGCGAGCAGATGACGTCAACTATAACAAGGATATTGTTTTCACAGATGAAGATCTGGTGGGAGTAAGAACCCCACATCATGATGCTCTGATCATTACCCTCGGGATAGCTAACTTCGACGTCGACAAGTTGCTCGTCGACCAAGGAAGCTCGTCCAAAGTAATGTACCTCGACCTATTCAGAAAGTTAAAGTTAAGCGTTGCCGAACTAAAGGAAGCTACTGTCCCTTTAGTTGGCTTTGCTAAAAAATAACTATACCCCTGGGAAAGATTGTACTACCGGTGCGCGCTGGGAATGTCTCCAAGATGATCAAATTTTTGGTAGTTAACATCGACTCGCCATACCAGGCCATCCTTGGCAGGGGATGGCTTCACGCAATGAAGGCAGTCTCCTTGACCTACCATCAGAAACTCAAGTATGTAACCGAGTGAGGAGTAATGGAGATTCACGGTGACCAAGCGATGGCAAGAAGGTGCTTCATAGCAGCCATCCGACCAAAGCGAGAGAAGAAGACCGATCAGCCCAGCGAGAAAGTTGAAGAAGGTCTAACACCTTCTAAATAGTAATTAAAGTACGGAAGACCTGGAGTAGAGGAGACCAGGATCCTCCCCTCCGAGCGTGTCATCGAAGACTTAGTAGAAGTCACGGCTGCAGATGGCAACAATAATAGAGTCTTCTTAATTGGAGCATCTCTCACCAACCAGGAACAGAAGGAACTGTCAACTCTGCTGAGACGCAACGTAGATGTTTTCGCGTGGGAGCCATACGAGCTGCCTGGAATCGATCCTGGCATGGTCTATCATCAATTTCACGTCGATCCCACCTCTAAACCGATCACGCAGAAGGCACGGTGAACTGCACCTGAGAAGGCTAAAGCGGTCGAAAAGGAAGTTAAAAAACTGCTGGATGCAGGATCCATACGGGAAGTTCAATTCCCCAAATGGTTATCCAACCCAGTGGTAGTTTCGGATAGAAACGGGAAGTGGAGAGTTTACATTGACTTCACTGACCTCAACAAAGCGTGCCCTAAAGATAGTTTCCCCCTCCTAAAGATAGACCAACTAGTAGACGCCACTGCAGCTCACGAGCGAATGAGTTTTTTGGACGCATACTCAGGGTATCACCAAATCCCCTTATATGCCCCAAACCAGGACAAAACGATGTTCATCACGACAGTTGGGTTATACTGCTATAAAGTCATGCCCTTTGGGCTCAAGAATGCAAGGGCAACCTATCAGCGGCTGGTCACCAAGATGTTCAAGGATCAGATGGGAGACACCATGGAGGTCTACATTGATGACATGCTCGTTAAAAGTAAGAAGAAGGAAAATCACCTTTCAGACCTGTCAAACACCTTCGAAATCCTCAGGAAGTAACGAATGAAACTTAACGCGAGAAAGTGTTCTTTCGGTGTCCAGTCAGGAAAATTTCTTGGATACTTAGTCAGTAAGAGAGGCATAAAGGCTAACCCAGACCAGATCGATACAATCAAGAGGGTGAAACCTCCTCGCACAATTCAGGACGTACAGAAGCTCACTGGTATTCTCGCTGCCTTAAATCGCTTCATCTCTAAATCCTTCGAAAAATGCAAGCCTTTTTTCCAGCTTCTGAAGGGGAACAAAATGATAGAGTGGAACCCAGATTGCTCGCGTGCATTGGTCGAGCTCGAGTCTTACTTAAGCTCTCCACCGCTGCTCATCATACCACAGTAAACAAATTCTTTGTACCTGTACCTCTCCGTGTTCGATCACACTGTCAGCTCTACGTTAATATGGGAGGTTGCAGGAATCCAGCACCCTGTTTATTACGCGAGCAAGACCTTACTGGACGCCGAGCAAAGGCACCTACCATTGGAGAATCTCGCCTTTGCGCTAGTAATAGCCTCGAGGAAGCTGAAGCATTATTTCGAAGCTCACACTATCATCGTCCTTACATCGCATCCCCTTAAGTCAATCCTAAGGAAAGAGGATTTGTTGGGCAGATTGTCTAAGTGGTCAGTTGAGCTCGGTCGATTTGGCATCCAGTTTCAACCAAGGACAGCTATCAAGGGTCAGATCCTTGCTGATTTCATAGCTGAATTCATGGGCGAAGAACCCTCCGACCAACCTCAACCAACAAGGCGAAAGGAGAACCCAACAATGGAGGAGAACTGGAAACTGTTTGTTGATGGATCCTCCAGCTCAAAGGGGGCAGGGGTAGGCATCGTCCTCATTACCCCAGAGAATACAATTCTTGAACAAGGGATCAGGCTTGGATTTGCAGCCTCCAACAACGAAACGGAGTATAAAGCCTTAATAGTCGGCCTTCAAAAGGCGTACACTTTAGGAGCAAAACATTTGCAGGTATTCGGCAATTCTCAATTAGTCTCCAATCAGATAAGTGGAAACTACAATACAAAGAATGAAAGAATGGCAGCCTACCTCGCCTTAGTGAAAAAATTGATGTCAAGCTTTGAAGAGATCAACATCCAGCAGTTTCCCGGGGGTAAAACAGTCATGCTGATGCCTTAGCAGCCCTAAGTTCGGCAGTTGACTCCGACCTAAAAAGAGTCATCCCCATCGATTTCCTCACTTGCCCGAGCATCTACAACAATCCTGCAAACGTGGAATAGGTACTCTAGGTGGGGTCAGCCCCCAGCTGGATGGACCCTTTAAGAAAATATTTAAAGGATGGCACGCTCCCGAATGACAAGAAGACTACCCACCAGATAAGAGTCAAAGCTGCTCGCTTTCACTAATCCCTAGAAGGCAACTTGTATAAGAAATCCCTCTCCGGTCCCTACCTCCAATGCGTCCACCCAAGGGATGTCGAGCAAGTGCTACACGAGCTTCACGAAGGAATCTGTGGAAGACATATGGGAGGAAGATCTCTAGCCTTTTGAGCAATGAAGGAAGGCTATTGGTGGCCATAAATGCAAAAGGACTCTGTTGTATATGCCCGCAAATGCCTAAAATGCCAACTCCACGCTCCTATGGTCCACCAACCCGCCAGCGATCTAAAATCCCTATCCAGCCCATGGCCATTCGCCCAACGGGGAATGGACATCGTGGGACCATTGCCTATCACCACCGACAATTGAAAATATCTGTTGGCTACGACTGACTACTTAACCAAATGGATCGAGGCGAAACACCTGGCGAACATTCGAGACGCCGATATGATAAGGTTTATATGGAGGAATATAATCACTCGTTTTGGCATCCCCAGAACCATTATCATCGAAAATGGAACACAGTTCGAAAGCGGCTCTTTTTAGAACTTCTGTAACGAACACGGTATCAGACACCACTTCAATTCGGTGGCCTACCCTCAGAGCAATGACCAAGCTAAGGCTTCCAACAAAACTATTATCGATGGGTTAAAGAAGCGATTAGAACGAGCCAAAGGTGCATGGGTAAATGAACTACCCCACATCCTATGGGCATACCGAACCACTCCTCGGCGAGCAACAGGAGAAACCCCCTTTCACTGACATATGGCATGGAGGCAGTCATCCCACTCGAAGCAGGTTTACCAATAATGAGGTCCAACCTTGTCGAAAAAGGCCATAATGATGCAGCATTGCTCACTGAGCTCGACCTAGCCGACGAGCGTCGGGAGCTAGCCCTAGTAAAACTAGCGAGCTACCAGTAATAGCTCGCGAGGCATTACAACAAAAGGGTTAACCCCAAGACATTCCAAATTGGGGACTACGTCCTAAGGAAAGTCCTGGGCAACGCAGTGAAACCATCAGACAACAAGCTAGGTCCAAACTGGGAAGGACCCTTTAAGATAAAAAAGTGACGATCTGCAGGGCGCCTATCACTTGGAAACGATGGAAGGAAGAGAAATACCACGAGCATGGAACGCAGCCAACCTCAAGAGATTCTATTTTTAGATCATTTCTTTTACTCTTTTGATATGAAGCTAGAAGTTCACTTCCCTTGTCATTAATGAAAGTTATTTAATTGGTTACATTCTGATAAGTAACAGCTGCATAAGATTTATCTCACTTCTTTTCCAAATAACAGGCACATTGATCACTACACTATAGCAGGGGAAATCCCTCCTAAGGTCATCATTATGAAACACGAAGGACCTCTTAGCATTGCCCCTGGCAATATATGAAGCCCTACAGGGGATCCTTAGGCAATATGATCAAATTTTATACTGGTCATCAAACCTACTTCAGTTGAGTAAAATCCTGATCGGATAAAACATCCAACACCAGGTGTGTCCTCGCCAATTTCCCCACTTAGGCCTAAGGAAGTGTGATGGTATCTCGGTATTATACTGGACTGGGAGGACACTTGCATGACAAAACAAACTTAGAAGATCATAAAGCAATAAGAATATGAAGAATATATTGCACACGTTTAGTCGGCAAAATTGCCCAAAACACAAACTTTTCATTAATTCATCATATTTACAACAATGGTGATACATGTTTAGTCGGCGAGCTCGCCCAAAGCATTTACATTATCAAAAATATAAAAAACAACAACTGGCAAAATCTCAATGGGGGTGAGGCCTCTGAGCGAGATAATTAGCCACTCAAGATCTTCGTCCATCATCGGGAGCAGGAGCTAACTCTTCCTCAACCTCATTTGCATCCGGATCTAATAATTGCTGAGGACTGGCATCGATGGGGATCCATCGATCGTCCCTCCGGAAGTGGTTAGGCATCAGGGTAGAGGGAGACATCTCATGGCGATACCAGAGCATTGATTTCCTCGAGACTTGCAGCTCCTTTAAGGCACTTAGCCACCCCCTGATAAAAGAAAGCTCTTCCAACTCGAACAACCTTGTTGGAGCATCTGACCAACCCTGGTCGTAGCCGTCAACCCACACTTGGCGAGGACCCTTCTTGAACAAGTGCCGCAACCGAGTGACATCCCTTTGAAGCCCAGCAGCAATCACATATGCTCGCTGGACATCACCACGGAGCTCTTCCATTTCCCTGTCTCGAAGATATTTTTCTTTCTTATTTCGACTCCTGGTGCTCCTACTAGCTTGCGGAACGGGTGGGCGAGTGGAACCCCGCGGCACAGGAGGAGTAACACTTTGACTAGATCTAGTTCACGATGATGAGGAACCTTGTAATAGTGCTGGGGCAGTGCTCAGCGCGTGCTCCCTAAGTCGTGAGACCTCTCTCCTCAGAGCCTCGTTCTCCTGCTGGAGGACTTCCCCAACTTTATTGATCTCGGAGGCCTCTAGTAGCTTCGTCCTCAGCGTGTTGACCTCCTCTTGGACTGAGGCACCAATGTCCTCCATCTCTTAAAGCCTGTCCTTCAGCTTGGGAATGAGCTCAATTTGCTCTATGAAGCGCTTGTTCCTCAGTCGCAGAGACTTGCAGATCCTCATAAAAGTGTGATGAACTTCGAAGCTCACATTGGGCCCCAACATCCTTCCCAATTGGGAAGAAGCAGGAATGTAATCGTCAACATCAATTAACTACAATCAATAAAAATACAAGGGAGAGAAAGAGACAAATCAGCGCACTGAAAGATAGAAGTCTTTTCATTAATAAAGATTGAAGTTACATCGAACAGTAGAAAGAAATTTTACAGACTGAAAAAAGCAAAAATACAAAGCAGTCCTAGAAGCCAACTAGTTAGCAACCTCAGGTTGCCCAGAGGTCGATGGCCCTTTCCCCTTGTCGGCATCAGCAGGAGCACCGCCCTCGGCAGGAGTAGTTTCTGTAGCCACAACAAGGGAAGCATCAGCAGGGGTCATCTGGGGGACATGATCAACACCCTCGATAGCTGGAGCAGGGACTTCATCCACGGTTGGCTTCGGACCCAGGTCATGCTCATCAAACAGGGGAGAGTCAATGTCAACGCCAGCAGCCAAAAGGGCCTTGTTCCAGCCCTTCTTGAAGTTCAGATGACTGATATAGCCTATCTGAACTTCAGCATCCTCATACGCTGCAGCCCACCATAATTGTATGAGTCCTCCTTGGAAGTAACAACCTCAGACTCTTTCTTCTTCAGCTCTTCAGATAGTACCCTATTTTCCTCAACAATCTCTAGTTTGCTCGAGCAAACCAGGTCATAGGCCTGTTGTAGCTCTTTCAAGTCCTGAACTGCCACGTCCTTCTCCTTGTTGGAAGTAGTAAGAGCCAGGTCGTATGAAATCCGAGCAGCATCAACGGCTTTAAAGCTAGCCTCGAGCTCTTTACCCTTCAGCTTCAGGGAAGCATTTTCCTTCTCCAGCTCGCTATTTTTCTTCACCAACTCATCGCATGAATGATACAGCACGGCGAAGCCAGTAACAAACTGACGAAAAAAGAAGACATTAGAAGAGGGAAATGGGAATTCATAAAAATGTGGGAAAGAAGAGAAAAACCTTACCAGAGCTAGTCTGAAGGGCCAATTGCTTGGACCCTACCGCCCTTTAGCGATCAACTGGGAGGACAACTCTCTCGAGCAAAGCGGGGGCCAACTGAGGGGAAATTGCTACAGAAGCCCCCTTGGGAACGCGGACACCGGGACCAAGGCCTGCTCGACCTTCGTCCTCGCTTTATACCTCCTCTTCTCCTACTTTCTCTCGTTCTCTTTCTTCTTACTCTCCTCTACCCTCCTCTTCTCCTCCATCTTCTTCTTCTCTTCTTCCTTTTTTTCTCTCTCTCCCTTACCTGCTCCTCTTCCTTCCTCTTTCTCTCGTGCTCTTGAGCAGAAGACCGGGAACCAGTAGCCACAGTCCCTGAATTAGATTTTTGCTTCTTTGACCTCTGTGTAAGGAGCACGTGGTCCTCATCATCATCATCCCAGATTAATTTCTTCCTTGGAGGGGCCATCTCCTCGCCCGAACTGCTAGAAGTGCTTAACGGCCCTCGAGCTTCAGAAACCTCCCTACGATCAGAGGAACTGCTACTATTAGAGCTCTCTCCCCGCAAATGGCTTACAGCACCTATGATGTCACTTTCAGAACTGCTCTCCTCCTCGTCCAACTAAATGGGATCAGCAGCAGTCTCTTCTGAGGAATCAAACTCTGGGATGCTGTCCACAGGCCTTACAATGAAGCTGGAGCCAACGTTCTTGTACTCGAGCAGAAGGCAGCAGACTTGGGATACTCGTCGTCACCCAAAGGCTCCCTGATATTCCACGACTTAACCAATTCCGAGATATGAACCTCGCCGAGAGCGGGTTCCAAGTTCTTTGACCTCGCTGTGGAAAAAAAACAAAGAAGAATTAGAAAGATCACAAATCAACAAAAGTCAAAACAAACAGAGCAATGTCTACCTATATATTCGTCCCCATAAAAGGGAACAGTGAACCTCTCAGACCTCAACCCTTCAAATTAGGGAGAAAGCTGCCAGTTTCTAGCAAGGAAACCTTCTTGCCAATAGTCCTTATGGGAATCAGGTAGATTTACTACCAATACCCTGTCAGGGCTCCTAGCCTTGAGGTAGAGGACACCAGAGCTAGTTCGAGATAAGGAATAGCAAAAATAGACCTCGGCGAGCCCTAACCTAGTACCATACAACTGGTTTATTCTATGAACACCATTAACTATTTTCCACACATTGGGCGAGCATTGTGCAGGAACAATATTAAAATAGCCAAAGAAATGCAAGAATAAATCATTGGGAGGGAAAGTGAGTCCCCCCTGGGAAAGCAACAAAATGTGGATCCAGTGGGCATCATTTATCTCTCTAACGTTTCTAGGAGGGGAGGCACAACACTCAATATATACCCACTCAGGGATGTTGTAAAACTTCCTAAACTCAGAAACTGACCTATTCCCAATTTTCGCCATTGGAAAACCCTAGAAAACTACAAACTCAAAGAGAAAATACAGAGAAAAGGTACAGGAAACTTACAAGATAGAAGATCGACTAGAACGATGAAGAAGCACAGGCCCAAGGGACAAGGAAGCAATGAGAATGGAAATTAAGAGAAGAAGGTATGAAGTGCTAGAACTCACAGAAAATGGAGAAGTGCTGGAAAAATTGAAACGACAATAGAAAAGTAGCCGTCCCAAGAAGCCTTCAAAATTTGCTAATCATAGTGCACAAGGTACGAAGCGGGTGCCGCCAAAATCAACTTCACAGCTTTCGAAGAATTGCAAAAAAGCCATCATGGCTAATCATTTAAATTTATTGAACCCATAAATATGGCCCAACAAACTTAGGGGCAATTGTGGGTACCTAAAATTAAGACCATGGGCCTGGACGAGTAGCCCAATTCTGGCGGCCCAAAGTCCAGGCCCCTCACCTCTTATTTTTACTGTGATCCGGTCTCTTCCCACGTTCCTATTAAGGGAATTTATAGGGAGAGATGGAAGACGTGGGGATATCCATCACCCCCACTAACCTAAATTAACATGTATATATTAAACCCTAGGTCCGGGGCAAAAGGACAAGTTTCATTCTCTGTAATCACTCCCCGGAGTATATAGAAATAACACCGACTGCACCACCGTGGACGTAGGCACATCTTTGCTGAACCACGTACATCCTTTGTTGTGTGATTGTCATTTTACGTTCCTTATTCTTGCTTGGTGATTGCTTTTTTCTTATTTATTTGTGTTGCACAATAATTGTCACCACAGTTAGATAAAGGATTGTGATTGGTACATTCGAGGAATCTATTAAATGGGACCACCCGTGAGATTAAATTCTAAAGGTTATCAAGATTATACTCAAGGAATCTCACACTATTTGCAAAGGGTGCATATAATCCTAATCCCCATAAATAAGAGTATTTGGGATACTAGTTTAGTTGTCGCCTTGATTTTTATGGGTGAGATTCAATGTTATATTGAATCAAATGATCTCCACACATTGGGTGAAATTTGTTTAAGTATGTCTGAGATCTTATTTCGAAGGAATACGCATTTGGGGATACCTAGGATTGTGTTACCATCTTGATTGACTTATAAATTTTTGTTTACACCGGTAAAACTAATCAGTGGATTATTTATAATCCGATGGAGGTAGTAAAATAAGTTAAGCGCGAGAATCAAGGAAATTAATTAGATGTTGATTAAAGTTGATTAACAACAATTTGACTTGACCAAGCGAATATCAAAAGATTATCATTGAGAAACAAATTATGGACCATAATCAACTTTGTAAATAATACCTCACTATATTCAAGGAATTCTAAGATTATTTAGTGGAATTAATTATGATGAAATAAAGAAAGGAAATAAATAATGGTTAAATCAAATTTGCAAATAATACCTCGCTATATCCGAGGGTGAATTGGGGTGTTTTTAGTGTTTATCCAAGTTTCATGAAGTTCCATGAAGTTTTGGGATGGCTAAGGAAGTTTTTTAATGCAAACCCGAGAGGAAGAAAAGCACTAGGCCCGACATGATTGATCGATCGATCACCTCGCTGCCATCCAATAAGTTTTTACTTAAGGGGTGGTTTCTTGTGGTTTTTTAATGGTGAATCTTCCCCAGATTATCTCTTAATATTAAAGGATCAAATTCTATTGGCTAAGACCCTCAAGAACTCTCGTTTGTTAAGAATTCCATTTCAAGTTGCACTTTCCCCCATAAGGAAGTCTTTTACAAGAAGGAATCTTGGACTTGAAGCATTTTGATTCAAGAAGAAGTCTAGGCCATGATTAAAAGGGCTTTTATGTCACTTATTTTTCTGTAATTATTTATTTATTTTATTGTATGTATCATTATTTTATTATGTTACATAATTCGTGTGTTAATTAATTAGAAAATTATGAACACCCGATTTTATAGACAACATGGATTATTTTTTAGACTGGCATAGATCACCAATTTTCTTATATAATTTGTATTGCGTTTTATTCTTTTCTAAATTGAATTAAATGAGGCAATTAAATTTAAAGGTATAAATTTAAATTAAGATCTCCAGAGATTTAGTTTTGGAAAATTTAAATTATATTTTTTTAAAGAAAATTATAAATGAGATCAAGATATTTTTGCACATAAGTAAATTTATAAATTACCAAGGATTTAAATTAGGTCATTTAGAATAGAATAAATATTTTTTCTAAAACCCCGAAAGTTTTAAAATACGAAGTAGGAGAGGGATTTTAACATAAAACCCACGGTCTCTATCGATTGTTTTGTGAATCAAGGATGTGATTGATTCCTCGCGTCATTTAGGCTACCCCATTTGAAATTAATCAAGGAATCGTGGACTCATTAAAACTATAGTTCTAAGAATTACAATGTGCATGAGTTCAGTCATCCCCATAAGGAAGTTCATCACGAGCGAGTTCAAGTTCGAGGAATGAACTAGCGGTATACACTTAGACATAGTTTATGATATCCTCCCCCACGGAGTCACCGCCATTCATTGTAGGAACAAAAGGTATTGACTGTTAAATTATACTAGATAGAGGATCCTAAACTTTCTAGGTACATAATTTAAAGATGAAACTCTACCTAGTTCAAGGTGGGGTGATTTTAGCTCCCCACGAGAAATATCACTTCATAAGAGATCTAGAATGTCAATCAAGTTTTATTTTAAAATTGGTGATGAGGGAGCCACTTTAAAATTAAAAAAAAAGTTAAATTATCACATATATATGATTTGAAATTAATTCACTTTTCAAAATTTATGATTCTCATATTTCAAAATGGTATCTTCATTCAACCCACTTGCTTCAATCTTAAAGGACAACAAACTTACCCACATGGAGTATATAGATTGAAAAAGAAAACTAGACATTGTCCAAATAGTTGAGGACTTTATGTGTTTCTTAACAAAGGTCTACCTTGCCAAACCTAAAGAAGGGGAACTCGAATGGAATGTCTAAGCCTACTAGAGGTGGCAAAAGGCTAATCAGATGGCTCACTACTACATATTATCCTCTATGGCTAATGTGTTACAATGCCAACATCAACAAATGCCCACCTCTTACAACATAATTCTGAACCTAAGTCATATGTGCAAGGATTAGAACCGTATCACAAGGTTAAATGGTATGGTAAGGCTAGTTAACACCAAGATGCCTGAGGGTACCCTCATACGCGAGGAGGTTCGAAAGATAATACCTATCTTAGGAGAACTATAGGTGCTTGGATATGAAATTGATGGTGAACCCCAAGTCGAATTCATGCTCCAATCACTACTGGAGTCCTTTATACAATTTTGCCTAAACTATTATATGAACAAATTTGATTACTATCTGGAAAAACTTCTTAAGGAACTCCAGGCTACGAAAAATACCAATATGCATAAGGGCGTGGTTCAAGTAGCTAAGAAAGTCCCACATACTTCTATTTCGAAAGGAAAGAAGAAGAAAGGCATGTCTCAGGGGCAACCTAAAATTTTCAAGAAGAACCTTAAGCCCCAGGAAGGAGGTAAAAACTTGGTAGGTGGCTGTTACATTTGCAAAGAGGATGGATACTAGAAGAAGTAATAATCTATCTACTTAGCAAGTGTAAGAGAACATTTCTATTTAGGTAGTAAGAGGAAATGGTAATTTCTCTTCTCACCTGGGTGTTTATGATAAAATTGAGGCGATGGGAAAATTTACTTTGCAAGAATGACAATAAATAAGCTCAATGATAATGGAAAATAGGTCAAAAGAGGAAACAAATTTTAAAAAACAAAACAAATAATGTGGTTCACCCAACATGGGCTACGTCCACAGGATCTCGAGTTATATTCTACTTAGAGAATGAGAATAAATTCTTAAAATCACTCAATCTAAATTATTAGACTTCTCTGAAATGTTTACGGTGTTTAAGCTTTCTTAGAATCTCTTCCAGACTCCTGAAGTCTGTTCTAAAATCTCTTTTTTCATGTTATCACTATCATCCCTCTTCAATGGAATAATATAGAATATATAGTTATAGCTTAACTCTCGTGGGACCTCGAATTCCTTTTTCACTTTTCGGATGCCTTTGTAGGTAAACCATAATCAACCATTTAATGGGGGATAAATTCGTTAAGAGTGGTTTAAAGTTGTCTCAAAACATGGACATAAGTATTACTTTAGTGAAAGTGATAATCACATTGACCAACACATTATATAAAGTTTTCACCCATGGGATCATGCGCAAAAAAATACCTTTATGTCAGACAGTGCTTTTTGCTTCATCACCTTTTTACATGTCACTAATGAATCTATCGATTGAGCTGATGGTTGCTCACAGGATGTTTGATTGCCTGAGATATTTCACAGCTTGTATAATAATATAGAGTTGTTTTGGTTTCAATTTCCTCTAAAGAAGCTTCCTCGGGAACCATCCCAACTGGTCAATTGATTATGCATTGAGATTCTTCACCTGTGCAAGACTTGGTCATTCAAAATTTCTTATTAACCTCTTACATATAACATCTAAACTACTCCCACTTTTTTAATGATGTAACTAATTTATGATTATGGATCTTTACTAATAAGCCCCAATGATCGGGTGAAAACTGAGTGTCGTGTAAATACGCTTGTTATTGTCGTCAGTTTTGCAACTCAATATAAAAAACCTAAATTTTAGCTACACATTTTTTCTATGTATAGAGGCAAGTTCAGATATTGAATCCATCGAGAATGTCGTTTAAAATTTAATTGATTTATTACTTCTCAAAAAATGTAAAAAATGTTTCTGGGTTTCAAAATATTTTAATACTACAATTTATTCTAGGCGAATATTTGAACTAAATTAATTTAAAATTAGAAAAAGTACAAGTTGATAGTTAAATTTGTCACTTCAAAACATGTAGTATAAACAATTACATGGTTAGACACATTTTAAAACATGATTAATACTCGTTTGAACAATTATTTAAACCCGGAGTCTCAATCCCCATATTTCTATAAAAGTCCAAATAGGAGTTTGGCATCAACAATAATCCTAAAATTACGCACGCGGTATCGCAAATATGGTTCATACCTGATATACCCCATTAAGGTTCCTAGGTGTAATTTCGAAAATAATTAACCCGCTAGAAATCAGTTTATTTTATCATAGCATAGTGAAGCTACTACACGCTCGAAAAGAGTTCATTAATCTCAACCTAATTAAAATTACCTAGAAAGCATTTTTAATTAATTAAATGAAACAGTGTGTGAGAGAGTGAGTTATAAAAGGAAGAAAAATAATTTTTAAAGTGAATAACTAATTATGAAAGCAATTAACAAATTGTAAAGAAATTAAATAAAAGAACGCAATTAATTATGGACAGATATTTTATTTAATTAATAAAGTAGAGTTACAAAATAAAACTACAAACGACATTACAACTACTCCTAAAAATTATGTCTAAGGTGAGATGTCCCAAACAATTAAATCCCATGGCCCCTTTTATTGGTGAAAACTAGGGTTTAAGGGTATTTTTAGTATTTTTAGTAAATAAAATGATAAAAAGGAGTACAGGAAAAGGTTTTATTTTATTAAAAGGATTGGGCTACTGATAATTAGGGTGTGGGGGAAAATATTTAATTTGTTTCTTTTTAAAACAGAAAGAAAAATAAAGAAGAAATAATGGAGAATTTATAAAGAAATAAATGAGGTGTAAAGTAGAATAATTGGAAATCTCGACTGGATGAAGGTGGTTGGCCCGTGCGTGTAGCACACGTGGGGCACGTCTAGGCCGCGATTGGGGGATGCTAATTGAATGGCCTTAAGAACTGCCGCGTGGACCACCCGAACGGTTCCATATAGCGCCCTAAGGATTTTAACCAAAACTGGGGTAACCCCATACAAGCATTCAGTCACGAAACCCGTTGGTCACAAAACACTGATCTTACCACTGAGTCACGCATGTGGCTCAACAAATATATGCGCGAAATAATACTTATGACATAATTAATTCCTAAGTTCCAATAATTACACAATAACTCAAATCTTCATATCTTTCACATACGACCTCCAAATCGCGAATCGTAAGAACCAGCATGACCTTGATTTTGATGCCGAAAACATTTTAATAGTGCTCGGATCATGGGGTTTGACTTTAGATATGGCCTGGGATTTGACGTTGACTTTCTTTTAATTTCAAACTTTGCATGGTCATAACTTCTTCGTTTGAATTTTGATTGACATGCCATTTGAACCTAAGCATCCTTTCATTAAAGGCCTATAATTTTTATGATTTGATCGAGTCTAAAATTGGTCATTTGAATTTACTAATTGTAATGACCCCCATTTTCTTATGTAAAGATTGGCCAGACATGATACAATGAAGTTGGGGCTTGTTTGTTAGTTAATACCATTCTCATCATCAAACCATATAAACATATATTGATAAATCATAATTGAGTTTAAATTAATATTCAAAGACATAATAAATAAAGTCAAGTGCTAAGTGTATAAGAATTCCAACATAACAGTAAATATCTCAAACCAACATGAAGTAAATAAATTCAGGGCTTGTGGCCGTAAAAAAATTCCAAGTAAAATAAATTAACTGAAGCTGAGTTCACCTAAACTAGAATCAATAAATCTGGAAAATCCAATGAGCAAAAAAGAGACTGCAAGGCAGATCCATCAACAGTCCTATTATCCCTATATAGGAGCAGCTGGGGGGAGAAAACATTTAAATTTGGGTCATCGCCCTAGAGTTGCAAGAATTAACTTATTTAATTTAAAGTGCAATAAATATAGTTAATTCAAAGTAAATATCCCCCATCGTCTCTCATAGACGATTAACATCTCATCCCCCATCTAAGTGTCATATTACTCGTATCCAAACAAGTCCCAAAATAATAAATGGCAATTGTGTCAATTTAATATCAAATGCATTAACTATAGTCACAGGTTAAAACGTAATCGTCTACATTCATATTATTAATACCCAAAGTATCTTAGTCTCATATATCCTTTGAAGGTGACATAAACATCTATTATGCATAGCATAATATGGGTCTGTAATTTACTGTCTACGTTCTAAGACAAATTAATCAATCTTATTTAATTCGGATAATTATATATATTGAAGCACCCTATATTTTTTACTCACTTGAGTCAATACTATGTAGGCGCTTATCTAGTTTGGAAATAGTGACAAAATTAGAGTCATATCCCTTACTACCAAAGATCCTCAGACACTACATCAAATTCCTCTAATGATCTTAAAGGTAGTATACCAACACTGCACCTAGGCTTGCATATTTTATGTTGCATTTGTATCATTTTAGGTGTGTGAGTGTTAACTCCCATCAACATGATTTTCTAAATATTTTGGGGATTTTTACATATTTTTTTAGCAAATTTTAAACATTTTTAACCATTTAAACTAAGGTTTAAAAATGTTTTGGCCTAATTTCTAATATCATTTTATTCCTAAAAAGTTGGTTGGGTAGAAACCAAAAGCGGGCAAGAACTTATAGGGTAGAAAATGGGATTTTTTATACTCCAAAAATAGGCGTTTCATTTGAGATCTTAGCCCTACACTTGTTTGATTTACATCAGTTTAGATTGTATTTTTTTACCTCTCACATAACTATGAACTCTTATCAGTCATTGGACTAACCTTATCGATGGTCTGCATGTTATTTATCTCAATCCAAGCCTCAACCATTTTAACCAATGAGAGAGAATTTAAATGCGGTGCCTTTATAGCCCTTGGATTTAAACTCAATTTGTTAGACTTAATCTAATCCATTGATTTGGTTATTGTTTCCAGACCCTTCCATCGTCTAGTATAAATACAGCCTATGGGTTATACTTTTACAATCTTTGGGTAGTCTGAGCTTAAGAGAGAAGAGAGAGAGAGAGAGAGAGAGAGAGGGAGAGAGAGAGGGGGGGGGGGGGGAGAGAAATTACAAAACCTAGCCATACTCTTGCAAAATTTTACCAGAAAATTTCCTTGTGAGTTTGAGAGTGATTCTTTATTCGAAGATCAATTCCTCTCTAGTTTTAAATCTCTTTTCCAACCAGTCACTTGGTTAGATCTTATTTTCTTCTTCATAGAAAACGTACATCTGATTTCCGTTGTGATATAAATAACCTAGATAGTTTAATTTATGTTTCAAGAAATATTTATTTGTTGGTATTTTTGTACTTAAAGATTTCTTTTAATCGATTTTCCAACAAATCCATCTTCTGTTTCAAGTTTTGAGAAAAATGGACTTCAAAACATTTAAAGATCTTGAGACGTGTGCACTTTCTAGTTCATATTTCACATTTTATGAAATAGAAGTGTAAATAAATAAATAAAAAGGAAGTGTATAGGACCTTGACTCTTTTGAATAGAAAGGTTGTCACTCGATCTATCACAAAAAAGAGAGAAGTCTAACTTTTTAATAAACTGTGATTCAGAATCTTATACATCATCTTAGACGAAACCTGTAATTTGTAGGATTATTTATCTGTGTGTGCGTGTGTGTATGCATGTATGTGTGTGTGTGTGTGTGTGTGTTCTTGCATGTGTTAGGGACAACTCCAAAATACAAGTTTCACACTACAACACTAAAACATTGTTAGTTGAGAGATTTTTTATCTTAGAGTCGATGTAAAGCTAAAAGGAGCAAGAGGTACAAAGCTGGGAGAACAAAAAGAACAACTTCAGAGCCTTTAGAGAAGTCATAATTACCTAATGGAGATGGTATAAATTCTTGACTTAGAATAGGTCTTATTGTGTGTTTAGTTTGTTAATAGTTTGTAACCTGTTAACTCGTTTTTAGTGGATTTTTGTTTTTGAGGTGTAGACATCTCCGTGGATATTTTCCCAATTGGGTGGGGCTTTATCACGTTAAAATTCTTGTGTACTTGCATGTTTAATATTCCTCTCATCCCCTTCTGATTGTGTGCTGATTTAGAACTCTTTTTAGTTTTGGTTTTCAAACCTGGGTTACCTATAACTGAATATCTCGTTCATAACAATTTTTATACACATCTTGTGTTAGTAATTTATTTTGTAAAAAAGAGTTTGTCAGACAAACTATTTGGGGCCATTTAAACTATCTTAAACCTTTTAAACAACTTAGGTGGCATATTTTTTTCAATGGTATCAAAGCTTTGGTTTTATAAAATATTTTAGATCCTGATTTTCTTAAATTGTTTTTTCAAAACAAACAATGGACGAGAAATTTAAGAGATTAGGTAACCTTTCCAGACTCCCACTCTTTGAAGGAACCAACTTTCCTTACTGGAAAGTGAGGATGGTTGCTTTTATCCAAGGTACGTTGGGAGGCGATGTCTAGGATGCTATTAAAAATGGACACACTTTTCCTACTAAACCAACCACAGAAGGAAATACTATGAATATTAGGAAACTGCTAAGTGAATACACTAAATAAGAGAAACAAACCTCCCTTAATAATAATAAAGGAAAAAATGACATATTCATGTCTATCAATGAACACAAATTCAAGAGGATATCTTTTTGTACTACCTCTAAAGAAGCATGTGACACCTTAGTGACTACACATGAATGAGACACATGTGTTAAAGCTGCTAAAACCCAAATGTTAATCCAACAGTACAACACTTTGGTCCTGACTAAGGCTGAGTCATTTGATGACTTCTATATTATATTAACAGACTTAGTGATTAAGCTGCATGCTAATGGAATAATTTATGATAGGAAGGAAATTGTTTTCTAAAATTCTAAGGTCACTTCCATAAAAATTTGATAATAAGCGTTATGCCATTGAGGATATGGATGACCCGAATTTAACACTTGAACTCCTCAGTAGAAAGCTAAGAATTGTGGAAATGGAATTAGATTTTAAGAAATAGTTAACTCAATCCCAATAGAAACAATCCATCTCTAATTTTTTTCTTCTCCTCTATGTTGACCAAACTTGAGTTCAATGTACCTGATATTGACTTAGATTCTGATGAGGACTATAATTTAGACAATTTGGATAATCACATTGGCTTAATGTCTAAATAATTTAAGAAAATTTTAAAATTTTGAAATAAAGTTGCAAATAGACAACGCAAACCTGCTTATTCAAAGTTCTTTAATAATAGGCATCATGAGAAAAGACAAGACAAACATCAGACTGGTAACCAAAACAAATCTGGAAAAGACCTAAAAAATATTGAGTGTTTCAGATGTGGGAAATTATGACATATGGCCAATGATTATAGAGTCAATTTGAATAAGAATAACAAAAATTATAGGGTTAATATGTGCAAGACCTGGGATGACTCAAGTGAATCAGAAACTGATGAGCCTGAGTCGTCTAATTCTTTTGACCCTTATATGTCATTCTTTGCCAAAATCATTTACACTGATGAGCCTATGACTAGTACTGGATCTGATAGTAGTGTCTCTAATCATGATACGTTGAATTATACTATTCCTAATGGATTATCTTCATTATTACTTGAGAATGCTACTAGTAGTTCTAATGTCGTGCGTGTGAGTCAAAGGGAACGTTCTATTGATGATGTAGACGTGTGTATGAGTCCTAAAAATAAATTGCTAGGGGACACTACACACTGTACACTTAGTGATTCTGACAATGAGGACCTCCCAGATATTCACACACTATACATGAAAACCCTCAAGAAGAGTACTAAACTTGAAAAAGTAGTCAAGGAACTTATCAGGTAAATAGAAGTCCTAAGCCAAATGGCCAAACAAAATGCTAAAGAGTACACCTCTCAATGTCTAGATCATGAGAATGAGACTAAGACTTTTGTTCAAAAAATCAAGGAATTATCTGAATCAAATGAAATTTTTAGAAAAGAAATATAAAGGGATGTTGTTATAATTGGAACAAACTAAATAAAAGACATCAACATTCTTCAAAAAATTTGCTAAATTTGAAAATAACTCAAACTGTTTTGAAGACTTTGTTGCTGAACGTAAAACCGATTTTGATGACAGAACTTGAATAGAATTTTTCCCTAACACTAACAAACAAACTAAAAATCTTGAAACTATTAAGTTTGTGTCTGGTGGCAAAAGACCTATTGAAACTTACCCAGACTTTCAAGCCTTGAAAAATGATTTTGATTTAAAACAACAAATGATAGACATTAGTGAGTCCAATACTTCTTCGTCTAATGTTGAACATAAGTCTAAATACGTTTGTCCTCCCATAAGAAAAATCGAATCATCTTTCCAACCCGTGCCTTCCAGAAAAAAAAAGCTAGAGTCCACCCTTTAGGCGATTCCATGCTTAACAGCTTTCCTAAGGATAAGCCTCCTACGAGACATCTTTATTTCTCATTGATAAGTACCCAAAAGTGTCTATTTTATGCCCTAAATAAAAGAATTTTAGTCACTCGTTTTAATTAAAATTGGCCTTATGTTCGTATTTTATCAATTTGCAGGTCAATACGCAGTCGCAGTGTTAAATGATGCTAAATCCAGTCAATTGCGACGCAGAAACGGTTAAAAGCATGAAACAAAGAAATCAAAGTGATCGCGAAGTACGAAGTCCATTCTGAGCTTACCCGATGTGTTTCGATGCGCCGAATCACTCTCGTAAACCAAACTTAAGCCTACACTGAGCCCAGACCATTCCCAAAGCCCCGTGTGTGTTGAGTTTGTACCTTTATTATTTTTCTAGATTTTTATTTTTAGTCATTTTATTTTTAGGATTTATTTAGATTTATTTAGAATTTTTAGGATTTATTTTCTATTTTTCTAATTCTTTATTTTGATTTTGATTTTTATTAGTTTTCAATTTGTAATCTTTATTTAATATTATTTTTCGTAGGAATAGTTTTTAGGAATTTATTTTATTTAGTTTTAATTTATTTAGTTAGGATTTTTAATTTTTTTAGTTTTTATAGAGCTTTATTTATTTATTATTATTTCTTTTTTTTTTAACTCTTTAGTAATGAATTAGAGTTTTATTGTAGATTTTTATTTTTTATTTTAGTTCTAGTTTTATTTTTTTTAGTGTCATTTTTTTAGTGGTACAAATTAAACACACACATTAAGTACACACTCACACACCCTAACATTCTACCCCCTCACCCTCACCTAACTTCCTACACCAACACACACACAAACCCTCCCACTTCTTCTTCAACCGCTAACCTTCTCTCTCCTCTCTCTCACAATCACTTACACCACAAACCCACCATAACCAAACATACACACACTCTTCTCTCTCCTTTCACCTCAAACTCCATCACAATGAAACCCCAACCCCCATGGCAACTCTCCCTAAACCAAGACCCACCGGCGACATTCCGAACAGAAAACCCGCCTCCAACCGCCAGTGACCTCCAACCCCGCCTCTGCCCAGCCACCAATCCCTTACCCCCTCCGGCGACATCCTGCTGGAGCCAGCCTCAGCCACCTACGGCCGAAACCCAAATCCACCTGCCCGATCCGAAATCGTGCAACCCAACTGAGCAGCGCCGGAGCTACCATAATCCATACCCGAGCTCAAACCCAAAACCAATTCAACAACAAAAAAAAAAAACGTGCCTTATCCCCAAATTTATCCTTCCATTTTAGCCAAATCAACCTCCTTTAAAATAGGAACTAAAGTAATCTTCCAAGCTAAAATAAAATCCCACCAATTTCTCTCCAAAAAAAACATCCGTGGGTTACATTATAAAAAGAAGGTATAAGCTCATTTATTAGGACTCTCTCAGATACAAAAAAAGGGAGACGAGAGAAAAACAGTATGTATATTATGTAAATTTAGGGTCATGAAAAAATTCCAGAAAAATATAAAAAAATTAGTTTAGCTTTAGAATAATTTTTTAGGTTTAGTTTTTAGTCTTCTTTTTGTAATCAAGTGCTGAAAATTGTGAAGAAGTTGGACGCATGTCAAGGCGCATTTCAAGACAAATTTGTGTAAAAAATTACGTATTGTATTTCTACATTCTCTTTTCAATTTATTTCCTTTTTGACATATCACTTATTGTTGTATATGCACACATGAGAATGTTTGGCTAAACACCACGTTCAAGGGGTGGGATGCACTGCGAATGATGCTAATTTAATTAATTGGTTTTATTAATTTATATTTCTAGGTAAATTAATTTTTAACTATCACCAATTAATTTTTGTAACGAGAGTTAGTAAATTAATTGAACGAATTAATGTTTGAATTTAGGAATCGAACTAGAGATAGGTTTTTTCGAAATTTGAATATTAATTCGGTGTTGAAATTTGGAGATTGCTAGTGTTTTCGTTAAATTGATCCTAGCGGGTAATTTTCTGAAAATAGTATAAGTCCTAATTTTTCATTGTGTGACATTTTTAAATTAATTTTCTGAAAAAGATTTTATTAAATTTATAATTTTAATGAGAGTTAGATTATCAATTTAATATTATCTTGAAATATTTCAAATTAATAAATTGAGAAATTAAAATAATTGAAAATGCAGTGTAATCCTATCTCTTGACTTTATCACATTATTTCACACTCAGTTGCACCTTTTTTCATTATTTAGTCAATTTTATAATTTTTAGCATTTGTTAGTTAATTTTTCCCTTGAAATTGTTTTTAAAAAAATAAATAAATAAAAAGTTTTTCATAAAAAATTGAATTGCACGTTTTCACATTAATTGTTTCACCTTGGAAGTTGGATTGATACCCGTACTTACCGCAATACGAGTTATTTTTAGACAAGTTTTGTAGGTACTCAATGGAATTTTGAGAGTGGCTTTTGAAGACAATGACCGTACAACGATATACCCAAAAAGCTTATTATCAGTCATATTGCGATGTCTATCGACATTCTGTTGATGGATGTTTTTCTAAACGTCTATATAAATCGATCTTTCTTTCACCTGTCTATCATAACATCAACTACTCTAGGAAAGGCAGAAATAACTATATTTTTCCTATGCAACCAGATAAGAACTCTAACTATCGTAATAGGAAGAAAATATCTAGTACTAAAAGATCATCAACAAGAGGACACCCTAGATTCATGACTAAACCAAAGGCTCAGAAATTTGAGAAAAATCAATTTGCGCAAAAATCTTTTAATGAAAAGGCTAATGCTCGCAAATTTTACCTTATTTGAGCTAATCAGTGCAAACGTTTAAAAATCAGAGAAATTTGGGTTAGAAAAGATGAATTAATACCCCAGATGAGATGTAATATCGTGACCAGTGCTTTGAAAGCTGAGCACACATCATCTGGGTGGTATTGAGATTTAGGATGTTCTAAACACATGACTGGGGATGATACCACACGTTCTAATAAAACTAGCTTCTCAGGAGGTAAAGTTTTATTTGGAGATGGGGTATCAACCCAGATTATTGGTAAAGGGACACTTCATGAAAAAGGGTTACCTACTTTAGAAGATGTACTTATAGTAAAAGGTCTAAAAGCAAGTTCACTAAGTACATCACAATTTTGCAACTCTAACCATACTGTCACATTTTCAAAGAATAATTGCAAAATTTTAAATAAAAATGGTGACTGCATTGTTACAGGCCTTCATACTCCAGATAACTGTTACCCAGTTAATCCAAGTAATGAGGTTTGTAACATTGCCAAAATGGATGACAGTGAGATTTGGCATTATAGGTTGGGTCACATAAATTTTGATAGCCTTGGTAAATTGTGTTCTTAAGAAATAGTTAGGGTCTTACTAAGATAAACCATATATTAAACATTATTTGTGGGCCTTGACAAGAAGGAAAATGGTTAAGTTTGCACATAAGAAAGTCAAAGATGTATTGACTTCTAAACCTCTAAAACTCATCCATATGGACCTTATGGGTCCTGCTAGAATGGTTTGCCTATGCGGAAACATCTACATCTTAGTAATGGTCGATCATTTTACCCGTTTTACTTGAATAGCTTTCCTTAAACAAAAGTCTGACACCTTTTAAGAATTTCTAAAAATTCTCCTACGTATTGACAACGAAAAGGATAGTCAAGTAAATCATATCCGTAGTGATCGAGGTGGAGAGTTTAAAGACTTAGGAGTAACTGAATATTGTACCTATAATGGATATCAACACGAATTTAGCGCTCCTAAAACCCCTTAGAAAAAAGGTATAGATGAAAGAAAGAATAGGACTATTCAAGAAATGGCACGAGTAATGATTCGTGCCAAAAGTCTACTTAAGTATTTTTGGGTAGAAGTTGTTAGGACTGCCTGTCATATTATAAACCGTGTCTACCTTAGAAAAGATTCCAAACAGACTCCTTATGAACTTTAGTATGACAAGAAACCTAACCTAAAATATTTTAGAACATTTGGCAATGCTTGCTATGTGTGTAAGGATAGAGAACATTTGTCCAAATTCAAAACCAGAGGTGATAAAGCCATCTTCTTAGGTTACTCTCCCAATAGTAGAGCCTATCGTGTCTATAATATTCGAACCCAAACTCTAATGGAATCAATTAATGTGATTGTTAGTGACACTAATGTTGAGAGTAAAGCCACAGGACCAACTATCGTGGATGAGTCTAAAAATATTTTAAATTGTGACTCTCCAGAGATAGATGATCCTTTACCACCTAAGATACCCGAGGTGCCTAACTGGGTTTCTAAAGATCATCCCTTAGACATCGTGGTTGGTAACCGTATAGATCCTGTTCGTACAAGATCTCAGCTACGTAATTTTGCTCATTATGCATGCTTTGTGTCTCTAATGGAACCAAAGAATGTAAATGAAGCCCTAAGTGACTCCTTGTGGATAAGTGCTATGCAGGAGGAACTTCTTCAATTTATCGCTCATGACGTATGGTATCTTGTACCCAGCCCAGAAAATAAAAAGGTTATTAGCACACGCTGGGTTTTCAAAATAAAATAGATGAGACTGGGATGGTCATTAGAAATAAGGCTAGATTAGTTGCCCAAGGCTACTCTCAGATTGAAGGAATAGATTTCGAGGAAACATTTGCACCGATAACTCGCCTTGAGTTTGTTCACTTACTCTTAGCAATAGTTTGTCATATTCAATTCACTCTTTATTAAATGGATGTAAAATTTGCATTCTTAAATGGTATTTTAACCGAGGAAGTCTATGTAGCCTCACCATCCGAATCATGTCTTTCGATTAAAAAAGGCCTTATATGGCCTAAAACAAGCACCTCGTGCTTGGTATGATAGATTATCTACATTTTTATTAAATAATGACTTTAGGAGAGGTGGTAATGATCTGACTCTATTTTTCAAACGTTTTGACAAAACTATAGTCATAGCCCAAGTCTACGTAGATGATATAATTTTTGGATCCATATCCTTAACCGAAGTTGAAAATTTCTCCAAATTTATGCATGGAGAATTTCAAATGTCTCTTATGGGGGAGTTGTAATTATTTCTAGGACTTTAGGCCAAACAAAATTCAGAAGGTTTATTCATCTCGCAATCTAAATATGCTTTAGAGATTATTAAGAAGTTCAGCTTAGAAAATGCAAAAGATGCTAGGACACCCATGATCACTTCTATAAAAAAGTCTAAGGATGAATATGGGAAATCTATTGATCCCACTCTTTATCGTAGTATGATAGGAAGCTTACTATACCTAATGGCCTTACGCCTTGACATTATGTATGTTATATGTGTATGCGGTAGATATCAGAATGCACCTAAAGAGAGTCATTTATTGTGTGTTAAGCGAATCATAAAATATGTTAAAGGTACTCTCAATTTAGGACTTTGGTACACAAATGACACATCCACTTCTGTAATTGGTTACACCGATGCTGACTGGGTTGGCTGCTCCGATGACAGTAAGAGTACGTCAGGAGCCTTTTATTATATAGGAAATGATTTGGTAGGATGGTCTAGTAAGAAACAAAATTGTACATCGTTATCCACCGCTGAATCAGAATACATTACAGCAGGAAGTTGTTATTCGCAATTACTTTGGATAAAACAGATGTTAAAAGATTATGGCATAAGTTAAGATAAGTTGCATATCTGTTGTGATAATCAAAGTGCAATTAATATTTCCAAAAATCATGTGCAACATTCTCGCACAAAACACATTAAGATTTGATATCACTTTATTCGTGAATTAGTAGAATCCTAGGAATTGGAAATTTTGTAGTTGCCCACAGATCTTCAATTAGCTAATTTGTCCATAAAGCCTATAGATAATTTAAGATTTGAATATTTAAGGAAATCTATTGGCATGATATATCTTGAATAAATATTTGGTGTGACTTGTTGATATTTGCTTATGAATATTTGTGCATACCCTTTGTCCATTTGAGACAAAATCGGGGAGAAATTTGAGTCCACTTGGACATCTTTTTATTCACTTCAACTAAACTACTTGATCTTAGCTATCTTATTTTCATGAAATCATAAACTCATTCATATTAGAATATTGTTAGGGTATTGGTCTATATTTAGTTGAGTAATGTAATTTTCTCTTTCTATGATATGGGGTAGATAGAATTTTTTGTTATATAAATAGGATTTTCTATTGTTTTGTATCCCCACTAGTCCTCGATGACTCAAAGGATATTTTGTCTCATATTTCCAAAGGAGGAGATTGAAGCACCCTATACTTTTTACTCACTTGAGTCTATACTATATAGGCGCTTATCTAGTTTGGAAATAGTGACAAAATTAGATTCATATCCCTTGATACCAAAGAGCCTCAGACACTACATCAAATTACTCTAATGGTCTCAAAGGTAGTATACCAACACTGCACCTAGGCTTGCATATTTTATGTTGCATTCGTATCATTTTAGGTGTGTGAGTGTTAATTCCCATCAAAATAATTTTCTAAATATTTTTGGAATTTTAAAAATATTTTTTAGGAATTTTTAAACATTTTTAACCATTTAAAATTAAGGTTTTAAAATGTTTTAGGCTAATTTATAATATTATTTTATTCCTAAAACGTTGGTTGGGTAGAAACCGATAGTAACAAGAATTTATGGGGCAGGAAATGGGATTTTATATAGTCCAAAAACACGCGTTTCATTTGAAATCTTAGCCCTACACGTGTTTGATTTACATAGGTTAAGATTGTGTTTTTTGCCTCTCATATAACTAAGAACTCTTATCAGTCGTTGGATTAAGTCGTTGGATTAACCTTATCAATGGTCTGCATGTTGTTTATCTCAATCCAAGCCTCAACCATTTTAACCAATGAGAGAGCATTTAAATGCAGTGCCTTTACAGCCCTTGGATTTACACTCAAGTTGTTAGACTTAACCTAAGCCGTTAATTTGGTATTTATTTCCAGAACCTTCCATCGTCTAGTATAAATCGAGGCTATGGGTTATACGTTTACAATCTTTGGTGAGTCTGAGCTTAAGAGAGAAAAGAGAGGGAGTGAGAGAGAGAGAGAGAGAGAGAGACAGACAGACAGACAGACAGACAGAGAGAAATTGCAAAACCTAGGCAAACTCTTGCAAAATTTTCCCAAAAAATTTCCTTGTGAGTTTGAGAGTGATTCTTTGTTCGAAGATCAATTCCTCTCTGGTTTAAATCTCTTTTCCAACTCGTCACTTGGTTAGATCTTTTTTTCTTCTTCATAGAAAATGTACATCTGATTTCAGTTGTGATATAAATCACCTAGATCTACTTAGTTTGATTTCTATTTCAATAAATCTTTATTTGTTGGTATTTTTGTACTCAAATGTTTCTTTTAATCGATTTACCAACAAATCCATCTTTTGTTTCAAGTTTCAAGAAAAACAGACTTCAAAACATTTAAAGATCTTGAGATGTTTGCACTTTTAAGTTCATATTTCACATTTCGTGAAATAGAAGTGTAAATAAATGAAAAGGAAGTGTATAGGACCTCGGCTCTTTGGAATAACAAGGTTGTTACTCGATCTACCACAAAAAAGAGAGAAGTCAAAGCTTTTAATAAACTGTGATTCAGAATCTTATACCTCATCTTAGATAAAGCTTATGATTTGTGGCATTATTTGTCTATATAAGAGTGTGTGTATGTGTGTGTGTGTGTTCATGCATGTGTTAGGAACAACACCACAATAAACGTTTCACATTACAACACTAAAACAGTGTTGGTTGAGAGATTTTTGACCATAGAGTCGACTTAAATCTAAAAGGACCAGGAGGTACAAAGCTGGGAGGACAAAAAGAACAACTTCAGAGCCTTCAGAGAAGTTATAATTACCTAATGGATATGGTATAAATTCTTGACTTATAATTGGTCTGATTGTGTGTTTAGTTTGTTAATAGTTTGTAACATGTAACTCGTTTTTAGTGAATTTTTATTTTTGAGGTGTAGACATCTCCGTGGATGTTGCCCCAATTGGGTGGGGTTTTACCGCGTTAAAATTTTTGTGTACTTGCATGTTTAATCTTCTTCTCATCCCTTTCTGATTGTGTACTGATTTAGAACTCTTTTTTGTTTTGGTTTTCAAAACATGGTCACCTATAACTGAAATATCTCGTTCATAACAATTTTTATACACATCTTGTGTTAGTAATTTGTTTTGTAAAACAATGTTTCTCAAATAAATTGTTCGAAGCCATTTAAATTGTCTTAAACCTTTTAAACAACTAAAGTGGCATATCTTTTTTCATATATATCATTTCATATATGCGACACTCAAAGGCATCTACCAGTAGTGTCTCGTTCATTCTTTATCGACAAGCCTTAAGGAATCTTGTATCCAATTAGGCATCACAAAATACACATAAGTGGGGCGGTCCCGACGCAGTACACTAGTTAATGGCCCATACCCAATGGTGACAAAGGATCCTAGCATCTACACCTACCTCTCTAGATGGAGTTGCAGCGTAGTACATATAATAATGACCTACACAATGACTAGCCCACCTATGACAACGTGCACTACGGCCCCGAATGTGCGTAACCCCAACCGATAGGACCGTCCACGAATATGGGTATGTCCACACAAATAAATATAAGTACATATTATTCTCATATAATATGTATAGACAATTACTCCATAATTACCTAAGTGTTCCACATAATATCCATAAATATCCACCCATTAATAATTGACCATCTAGTTAATTATTAATTCCTTCTTTCTTCAAATATTATTTAACCATCTAGTTAAATATAGCGTTTCCAAATTAACGTATGTGTCACATTAGCATTTTTAATATAATCATCGTACACCCAAACACCGTCCTACGAACTCGTGTGATTTTCTAAACATATCTCGGATCCATCCCCAGTCCCAACTCGTCCTTCCCTAGGGGCCAAATTGATTCGCCTTCATGGACGAATTGATTCAAACTTGGGAAAAAGCCCAGATCTGCTACGCTTCTTTAATACAGGATTTCCCAGTTTCCTCCCAAGATCCATTCTAATGGTTCATTCCTTTTCACTAACATATGAATAGGTCCCTATGACTTAATTACTCATCTTAGAACAATAAATTTCATTTATAATCATTAAATTCCTTCCCCAAATCCCATAATTTACATAAATGAGTCAAGACTCTTAGCCCAAATTTTCTAGCATAAATTCATCAATATTCAAATCAGAATATCACAGGGGTTCAAAGTCACTAAATTTCCAGGTCTTAAACATATATAAAAAATCTATACATGTGAATCCAACTTTTCAAATTTATCCCGGGACCATTTCTAAAGGTTTAAGACACCTAAACGAGCCCATAAAGCTTCCTGGAATATGTCCCAATTATTTTTATTCCACAATTATATTTATAATCGAGTTACACATCATACATTGATTTCTTCGCTACACATGCAAGTATTTTCTATTGTAATTATTCACATAAAAATCAATCTCACATGATTATGACATAATAACAATTTACTTTTTCACAATTAATAAATTAATTTCACCTTTTAAATTTAATTTCCACGAATTTTATTTAATTCCAAAAATGGTGTTATGTATTCTAGAAAAATACGGGCTATTACATTCTTCCCACTAATAACAAGATTCCATCCTTGGGATCTAGAAGAGTACGTACCTAGCTAGAAGAGTTCAGGATATTTCATTCGCATGTAGTCCTCCCTCTCTCAAGTCGACTCGTCCTCCCTATGGTGTCCCTACTTCACCTTAATTAAAGGAATAACCTTGGATAGAATTCGATGCTCCCGACGGTCCAGAATGGCTCCTGGTCTATCCTCATAGGTAGCATATGGATGGAGCTCTATCTCATAAATATCGATATCCTGGTATGCTATCTCATCTCTAAGTAATCTCCGCAGTGCAAATATGTGGAAGGCATCGTGCATCTGTTGCAAGTGATCCGGTAATCCCAACGGATATGACACATGCCTAATCCTCTCAAAGAGAGGGAATGGTCCCACATATTGGGGAGCCGGATGTAACTCCCCGAATTTTTAATGATTTTTATAATTAAGTTAATTGCAAATTAAATTGGGATTAATTAAATTATATTGGGAAAATTAATCCGGTATAATGAATATTAATTAGCGAGATAAGGATTAATATTTATTTATATTGAATATTACTTAGTGAACGAGTAATAATAATGATATGAAAAGATTATAATTGTCGTGAGTGAAAAATACGCCAGTTACAGTAATTTAGTTGGAACGCGCGTGTCAGTCGTGTCAGGACTCAATTTAAGGAAATAAAAAGTAATTTATTTTTAAGTCATTCATATGGTCATTTCGAGTGCGCAAAAGTGTGCAGAAGAGTCAAAATAGTCAGAAAAGTGTACCTGGGGATTTAGTTTGGGTCATAGGGCAATTTTAGGCCAAATCGACACCTCGGAAGGGTACTTTAGTCATTTGTATTTTTAGGAAGGGAGACCCACGAATTTAAGAGGTGTAAATCAGATTGGGAATTGGAGAATTTAGGGTTACGTGGATCAAAATTGGAGAGGTTATCAATAGAGGAAGAAGGAGATCTCTAAGAGAGAGTCCTAAGGCCATAAAACACTACTCTTGCACCACCAACACCTCTATCGTGTAGATCGGAAGGAGAGGATTGCAACCATACCTATTTTCTGCAGAGAATCAGACCTCCATAACAAGTCAAGTATTTATCTTTCTTAATTCATGTAGGATATAACATTCATGTTAGAATATGATGCTCATTATATTAAATCCATGAGGTTTGATCATTAAGTTGAAGAATTAAATTATGATTTGGGTTAAATTAAGGTTAAGATTGATTCCTTTATGTATCATGATGAAATTGGATGATATTCTGATAATATAACATGAAGAAATCTGGGTTTGTAGAGGTTATTGATCATATAAAATGAACTACGATTTTTCAGAGATAATCTTAAAATAATTTGATTTTTTGTAGTAACATTGATGATTTAATTATTCTTCTACGTTAGAAATTGTTTATATATGTTGGTATAACGTTTAATATGATTGTTTGGGAGTTTGGGAGTGATTAATGGAGTTTTGGATGTGTAAAAATGGTGAAACCTGTAACTATTCAAAGGTAGAAGACGAGACCTATAGGGGCGAATCAATTCGTCTCCTTGGCCGAATCGATTTGGCTGCCCAACTTTTGACAATTTTTCTCCTTTTTGATTAGAACTCATGGGAAACGACCGAATTAATTTTAGGAATGGATTTTAAGAATAAAGAGAATTAAATTAAAATACTAGTAGGCCAAGACTGACCTTAAGGCTTAGTCATGTGAGAAGGATATAGGGATAAAGACTAATTAGGTATAATTGTGGGATAAAACCTAGTTTGGAGAATTTTGTAGTACCTCGAGGGTCCGTGGAGAACAATGACTTAGACTAGTAGGAGATAAGTGAGTTACATACTGAAAAATGTTAGCGAATAATTGGAACACTTTGAATGGTGAGGAATATTCGAAAATATGCGACGATAAGTATAATTAATGATTAGTCATACGTGGGATATTCAGGGGATATATATATATATATACACACACTACGTATGGGATGTATAATATAGTCCGGGAGTATGCCTATACTGAGGATACAAATATATAGGTTATGTGTATACCTGTTGTATGATTCTTATGTGTATGACTTATCTACGCTGCTTGCTATCGGAGGAAGGTTTCGTGTCATGGACGGTCTTATCCTAACGAGCCCATTGGGGGGTGGGGGATTGTAGACTTGTACCCAGAACATAGGACCTTGTACATGTGATATATGAAAGTATTATAGTTTCGACGGTTGAATGGGAGAGTAGGTATGTGTGTGACCCATTTGGCTGGGGACTATGTCCGCCTCCAATATATGTTATTTGTATTTATGGTTTGAGAGAAATACAAAACCAACAGTCCTTTATACAATGCGTGATGTACTAGGACATGATAGAAGAGTATGCATGCACCTCAGGTCTCAGCCTAGGGATGCTATATTAGTATATAAGCAACTAGAGTGACATGTATATATATACTTGTGATTTCAATCTACTGTATGTGCTTAGTAGATGAGAAATATTGTGATATCTAAATTAATTTAAATATGTGAAATCTAAATCTAAATTGAGGAGTTTATAAATGTTAAATCAGTCTGGAACATCAATAGCTATTGTATGGGTAATACAAAAAATCACCAATAGTTAGTCGATGTGGCAATAGATTTAATTCAAACTAATTAGGCGGGGTAGCATAACTAGTACGAGTTAGGAGTATACATTAGGTGTGCACAGTAGATGAGGCGTGAGGACCTAAAGTGAGATCCGTGAACCTAACATGCATATAATATCTGCTAATTATGCATTTTAAATACTTGCTAAATTTTTTAAATATTTTTACTCGGGCTCTGGCCTGTTTTCCAAATCAATTTCTTTTTGTAAAAAAACATTTTTAGGAGCCCAGCCACAGGGAGGCCCAACTACGAAATTCATTTCCATTTGCCATTGCTACAGTTGCTATGGTCGATTGCAGGACTTTCTTGGTAAACGCCATTCCTTTCAGATCCGATGCATCCTTTATTTTATCTCATTCGGGCATATTGCCCATCTTCTATTAGCAGTGGTTTCCAGAGACATTGTATTTCTTTTATTTTTCAACTGTGAATTTAGTTTTTATATAACTTATTGTATTAGAGTTTCAAACTAGGGTGTTTACTCCTGTCATATCTTATTTGATTCAGTATTTCACTATTTGTGGTGTTGATTAATTTAGCATGGTAAATGAGATATTTTAATCGTTTAATTGTTTAAATCATTGCATGTTAACAAAAAGATAAAGTTTGACACCAACTTTTCTAATACTAGTTGGTTAGTATATATTATTAAAAAGTTTATCGACAGTGATGCTGAGAATGAACCAATCTGGATATTCTATTTTTAATTTAATAAAGGCCTGATCACCCAATATTTAATTAAGCGGGGTGTCACAGATGGTATCAGAGCATCAGGTTCAAGAGTCCTTAGGAACTGTGCGGCTTATTATGTTTGCAGCATAGCGTTCTTTGATGTAGGGACCTATTTTTAGGACTATTGTATTCTTATTTGCGCATTTACATCTTCAGTTTTTTTTAATTCATATTGAATTGTGACCTAATTGAAAATTCTTTCTCCTTTCAGATGCCCCCTTGACGTGCCACACGAGCCAAACCAAAGGCACAGCCGGAGCCTCAGCCATCCCCAGCATAGGGCACCATGAATGCTACAGAGGTGGCCACTATAGTCACCTAAGTAATGAATGGAGCATTAGATACAGTAGAACAACAGACTCTACCCAGGCACAGTTGGTGGCACCAACACAGGCTCAGATGTTCCCCTCTTCATGGGAGCGAGTTAGGTATGCCTTCCAGAAGGCACATCCCCTAGAGTTCTTAGGGAGTTCAGATGTAGTGGTGGCGAGCCAATGGAAGAAGGACATCTAGAGACACCTGAGGATGTACGAGTGTACCAATGTCCATAGGCAGATCCTATCTACTTTTAAGCTAGTCGGTACGGTAATTCAATGGTAGGAGTCCACTACCACCGTGGAGGAGAGAGATAGCATGGCGATACAAGAGTTCTGGGTGAGATTTGACCGCTAATACTTTCCACCCGCCATTCAGATTAAGATGAGGCAGAAATTGTTGGATCTCACCTAGGAGGGGAAGACGGTTACTGAGTATGAGGAAGAATTTATGAGGTTGACAAATCTCGTTCCAGGGGAAGTGCCTAGTGAAGAAAAGAGGATTCAAATGTTTATGGATGGACTGACTTGGAGGATCCAACAGCACCTATTGGGTAACCTTTCTTTGCAGATGTACATAGAGGTGTTTGATGCTGCCTTATTAAATTTACAAAACCACCACTTCCATCTTAAGGGGAGAAAGCGAGGAGAAGAGTCCAGCCATCAAGGCAGGACCGGGGGTGGCAATGCCAGCGGGGCACCATCAGCTCAGAGTCAGCCTAGGCATGGTGAGCAAAGTTCCCACCAGCAGGACCTGCCAATAGATTCAGATTTGGTAATTCTAGATAGGGACATGGAGGTTTTCAACAGGGACAACAGAGTCATTCGGGACAATAGTGTCGACAACAGGGCTAGCAGGACCAATAAAGGGATGGCAACAGCCAGCAGGGCCGAGAATAGCACGGTCAGTATGGAGTAAACTTTACTGAGAGGTATTTTACATGTGGTAGGATTGGACACAAGAAATAAGATTACCCTGATATGGGTCAGGTACAGGAGCAGCAGGGAGGCCGCTAGGAGCCTCAGAGCCCTATATTTCCTGTCGCCCTCCCAGTACCAGCACCCATACTAGCCTTACCTGCACCACCAACAGCTTAAGCAAACCAACCTCAGTAGGGGCAGTTACAGTATGGGCACATGTATCACGTCCACCAGGCTGCAGCACCACAGGCTCCACCCGCTGTTGAGGGTACATTTTTCATCCATGGCATTTCAGGGTGTATTTTATTTAACACTGGGGCTTCGCACTCATTCATAGCCACTAGATTTGCACGGGTTGCAGGATTGTTAGATACGGTCGATAGTACAATTACCTGTGTAGATTTGTCATTGGGAAATGGGACACTTATATTCTTTATCTGTCGGGGGTGAGTATAGACATTGGGAGACTAATTTTGCTCGCCGACACGCTCGTGTTAGATACGACAGAGTATGACGCGATTATGGGTCTGGATTGGCTAGCCACTTATAGGTCTATGGTTGACTATTACAGTAGGAGTATTGTGTTCTCTATACCGGGCCAGGAGATGTTTTTGGTAGCAATGCCTTATCCTGAGGGAGGCTCGTCCACCCACCTATACTACATAGAGGAGGAGATGTCTTAGGAGGTGAGTTTTGATTATTTATGAGTTTGTCGATGTGTTCTAGGAGATACCGAAATTACCACCCGGTAGGGAGATAAAATTTTTTGATAAACCTATAGTCGAGCACTCATCCAGTAGCATGTGCACCTTACCATATGTCTCTTATGGAGATGAGGGAGTTACGGGATCAGATCGAGTACATTTTGGGATAGGGGTTCATACATCATAGTACGTCGTGGTGGGGTGCCCCTGTTTTCTTTTTAAAGAAGATAGATGGATCATTGTGAATGTGTGTTGACTATCGAGAATTGAATAAAGTAGCGATATGAAATAAGTATCTGTTACCCGAATCGATGAATTATTTAATCAGTTAAGAGGAGTTGACTACTTGTCGATGATACACTTGAGATTCGGGTATCATCAGTTACGTATCAAGGAGCATGATGTGTTTAAGACTGCCTTCTTGACGAGATATGGATCTTATGATTTTAGGGTTATGCCATTTGGGCTAACCAATGCACCGGTCATATTTATGGACTTGATGAACAAGGCGTTCAGAGAGTTCTTAGATCGGTTTGTTATCGTCTTCATTTATGACATTCTTATTTATTCCCGAACTGAGGAGGAGCATGTCGAGCATTTACATCAAGTACTAAAGACACTGCGTGAGCATAACTGTATGCAAAGTTTGAAAAATGTGGGTTCTGACACGTGAGGTGTACTTTTTAGGGCATATTATTTTGGAGAGGGCTATATCAGTGGACCCGAGTAAAGTGTCAGCGGTGAGGAAGTGGGGATAGCCCACTACACCGACAGAGGTACGCAGTTTCTTGGGATTAGCAGGATATTACAGGCAGTTTATTCGAGGGTTTTCGAAGATTACGGGTCCTATGACTAATTTGACTCGCAAAGGAGTGTCGTTCATTTGGGATGAAGTTTGTTAGTAGACTTTCGATGAGCTGAAGGACAAGTTGACTTCAGCACCAGTCCTCGCTCTACCCAGGTCAGGAGTGGAGTACTTAGTTTACATTGATGCATCCCTATAGGGACATAGGGGAGTACTTCAGCGGGAGGATCAGGCTATAGCTTTCACTTCCCGCAAGCTTAAGCCTTACTAGAGAAATTACCCCACCCGCGACTTGGAGATAGTGGTACTCGTGTTTGCCCTTCAGATTTGGAAACATTACCTGTTAGGGGAGAAATTTTGCCTATTCACAGATCACAAGTTACTACAGTATTTCTTCACTCAGGGAGATCTGAATATGCATCAGCGCAGGTGGCTTGAATTTGTGAAGGACTACCAATTCAAAATCCAGTATCACCCAGGGAAGGCCAATGTAATGGCCGATGCTTTAAGCCGTAGGACAGTGGGGGGTGTGGCCGAGGTGTGGAAAGAAAAATGGAAGGAGCATGGCCATCAGGATGCAGTTTCCAGATCATTCATGTCAGTTATGACCGTTACACCCCAGATGGTCCCGAGGGGGGTGCAGGCACAAGCGACGGATCCGTTTTGTGAGGAGAAGATTAGGTAGTTTTTAGCCAGGAGAGTTGAGTCATACTCCATTAGTTCAGAGGGAGGCTTGCGATTCAATGGGAGGTTGATAGTTCCTGAGGGGAGGACTTGATGTGATGGCAAAGGCACACGGGTATCGATTTGTGGTACATCCTGGAGGGGATAAGATGTACCAATACATGATATGGAAGTACTGGTGGAGTGGGATGAAGAGAGACATCGCTGAGTTTGTCTCGAGGTGTATCATCTGTCAGCTAGTAAAGGTGGATCACCAGAGACCAACATGAGTCCTATAGCCGTTGGAGATTTCTATCACTACACCAAATATGCCGAATTATCACGATCATTGACCTTAACAAGTTGGACTTGTCGAGGTCAATGACAGTGATAATTCTAGGGGTGACAACGTTTGTTGTCACGAACTTTTCACGGTCTTTGACCTTGATAAGTTTTGTCACGGTTAAGGGTCGCAACAAAATTTAAAAAGTTGTCACGGTCAATAATCGTGATAATTCTGGGTAGAATTGAAAAAAATCTTCTGGGCAGTATGGCCACTGCCCAGCAGTATATTTGTACATGTTGTAGCAATGTTGTACATGTTCAAACATTATATATCCAAATAAAATAAAGATAATGCAAATATATATTCAAAACAATATGCATCACGATATAATCTAAATATAATTCAAATGTAACAACTTAAAATATTTCAATTGAAATAATGTCACTACATGTCTGGGGTAGGGGTAGCTCTGAGGAGGTGAGTAGGCCACATGATATACGAATTGACACACCCAATAATATACATCGTTCCGCATTATTCGCGTAACCATAATGGGGAGTTCTCCTTCCCGAGTATCACATGCGTGATGAGCACCTTGGACTCGATGTCTTGAAGCAAACGTCCATGAACTGGCATACCCTGGATGGTATTCGGGTCCCTCAACCCTCTCCCTATCCGCTGGCCATCTAATATGTCCAGTATAAACACGCTCGACCAACCAAGTGTCGACATCGGTCAGTCGAAGGGAGCCAAATAGGGTACTGGATCATCAAAGTCCGCACATGTCGGTGATGAAGCAGCGAGGCCCACATCCTCATCCTCTTGCACGTCATCCTCCACCACATCCTCCTCCACCACCTACTCCTTCCCTTTCCCCTTACATTTTTCGCCCAATGAACACTTCATGAATGAGAACATATCTTGGACCATCACCTCCAAATGGGATAGCTTCGCATCATACGAGTTCACCGTTCGGTGTCGCTCGTCTCTAATCCGATGATCCTAAATTTGGCCACCCGTGATCTTGCCCCTTGTCCTCCCCTTGCAATCAGTGCCAAGCACTTGGCTGAGTGCGTTTGTGGACATAGATGCCTTGTCGGCATTAGACTGCGACTCATGCACTTCCTTAAGCTTTGCTTGAAATGACAAAAAGCACATGATTAGTTAAATAAGTAACTAAAAAAATATAATGTAATTAACAAAAAGTAAATTGTCGGATTACTTGCAATCGTGGCCACGATGCTTAGGGACACCTCCTTATCCTTCCTCTTCTTCGTTTGAATAGCCACATAAGTATCAAGCCTATGTGTCCTACCCCCAGGGCCACTCCCTGTCCCCTGAAATAAAATAATGCAAAATTAGTATCATCCCCGCAAAGTAAAATAATGCAGAATAATATATTTCGATAATTATAGAAAAATTAAATCTTACCATCATCCTATGTCTACCTCGGTGTAAGACGTTTGGTCAGAGTAGTGAACGTCCGTCTTTTTCGCCCGATTTTCCCTCCCCGATTGGAGAGATGCCAATTGTCGCTCCCCGATCTCATTGTCAATGAACTTTTGCTATTGTGCCAATAAGATGGGCTCCTTCGGCGGTACGGATTCACTCATTCGGATAATGGACTCTCGAGTCTTCCCAAAGTATCGGGTCCTCAAATTTTTCTTCCACGTCTTGTGTTGCTCCCTCAACTTCTCCAAGACGGAATCGCGTAGCTTAGGATCCAGGCTTAATTGCTCATGTCCAACAAATACAATATTAGTTGAGAATAAATATAAATATAAATATATAATGAAATTGAAATTGAAATATTCATATAAAAATAAATATAAATACATTACCTGTAGTGCCGCCCAAATAGCTAACTTGAGCTCATTTGGCACCTCCCTCCAACTAGTGTACCCCAGGTCTATGATCATCTTTACCAGCTCGAGGGATCTTGCTAATAGCCCCGTTTTGTTCTCGATGGCCATCCCCAATTTTCCATATTTATGGAGCCTAGGGGCCGAGGAGCCCTCGTCGCCTCTGCTACCATCGAGCCCAGACGACATCATCATAATCAGCATCATCATCCTCGCCTTAATACCTGAAGGAGAAATTTTCTATAAAAAATGATGTTATTAGTACAAATCAAAATGAATTAGAAGAAGACATGCAAATATGTACAATTACTACAAATCCAAATGAATTGTTACTGATTAACACCTCAATTCTGAATTCTAAAACAACATCATCTAACTCATAATATTTACAATTACTAAAAATTTGAAACATCCCCACCCCCACCCCTACTAACCACACACACGCACACTACACAAGAGTGAAAATGATAAAGTAAAAATCAATTAAAAGCATTAAAAATGGATTGATAAAGTACAAATTTGAATATTTATTACAAATTGAAAAATTGTTTCAAATTCGATTTATCAATAAAATGGATTGATATTAGGTAGGAGCAACCAAGTCATCCACACTACTATTTAGACGCTTTGGCGCATATAGGACAATTAACCATGGCTTGTTGTTTATATACTCCGCTATCCATGGTACTGTGAAAAATCACATACCAAGTCATTGCCTCCGCTATCCATGGTACTGTGAAAAATCGCTTTAATCTAGGACCAACGAGAAAATATTTCAACACTTTTTGAGGCACTTTTGAGTTTTTGCCTTCCTTACTAGTAGATTGGATATATCTAGGTTCATCGCATACCGAACAACGATCGAGATTTTCATACTACTTTTGGTATAGTATGTAGTCATACACTCAAGCATGAATCGATTTATACTTCATTCCCAAACCTTTCACACTGTTCTTCATAACATGATAGCTATTTGGAAGTGTATTCTCCTTAGGTAGTAAGCCCTTCACCCAATTTAGAATTCCTGTCATGCTATTTCCAGACAAACCGTACTACGTCTTCAAACTGTACAAACCAATTATGGCATGTAAAGTTATTTGATCTTTCTCATAGCCAGAGTATAACGGTTGGGCCGCCTTAAATTTTAAACTTTGGTAGTCATCGTCAAGGTTTATTGTGATATCTTCACAAGCACTTGAACCTTGTACATCATCAGTAACCTCATTCTCCTCCACTTTAAGAACTTCGTACGCATCATCAACTAAATCCCCTAACATATTATGATCTACGTCGTCCCCTTCTACATCTATCCTACTTGTTGAAGGTTATTGTGAAGGTTGTTCGGGGACAAAAGGAACTTTCAATTCACTGTGAAAAATCCAAAATAGATAAATATCTTGCATACCCCATCTTAAGAAATGTAGTTCAACTGTTTTCCACTCAAACACCTTACCATTCTTACACCTAGAACACGGACACGAAACTCTTCGTCATTATGACATCTCTTTGCTTATTTCACAAATTCATTAGCATCTCTGCAAAACAAATCCCATATTAAATTTGTCTCACCCATCCACTATTTTTATTTCGGATATCCCATCACATCTACCACAACTAATCACCTATTAAAGGTAAGAAGCGTATATTCATGGATTAATATAAACAAAACTTAGATTTATAGTATGTTTCGTTTAATTATGTCTTATTTACATTCGATTTTTAAAATTCAAACTCAAATTCAATTTATAATAGAAATTCCTATTTCCTCCATCTCCTCTAAAGGGTGAGTGGTCCTATCCCATTCAAGACTGCATATTTATGTAATATACTTAATAGCTCATGCACTTTGTTACGATTTGAGAAAAATTCGGCAGCATATCCCTGTAGTTCTCCAAGTACACGACGTAGGTTGGAAACTGTGAGTATTATTCCAATTGATCAATTGAAATAACAGTCACGCTTGTCAATCTAGTATGTACCCAGAGAACATTAGGATACGACTGCAGAACTTCCTACAAAAGTAACAACTTTAAGCCACTAAGAATATTATTATACAGAAATTATGCAGTCCCAAACTGTCCAAATGGGACAATTCGAGAGATATTATTACAGGGGTAATGACTCTTGAACGGGTCTAAGGGCTATTGAATGCGTAGGCATAAGAACAAGAAGGCTAGTATCTATGCGCACTATATGTAATTTCAAGTATGTTTCATTTAATTATCATACAATATATATATATATATATATATATATATATATATATATATATATTGTTCGTTATACAAAGTAATTTTCAAAAAAAGTTGAAAAATCTCACCCCATATGGACAATAATCCAGTGGTAATGCCACTTTTAAAATTAACCAACCAACATCGATTCACTATAATCCAACCACAATGGAAACAACAAATGTGTATCCCGTACTCCTTCTAATTCATCTACTCAATTAATTCTTTTCATCCATTAAACTAATAATTAAAGTATATAATTATTAATTTACTAATTTACAATGAGGGACAATCCTACTCACATATGAAAGGGGCACTAATTATTAATTTACAAAAAAAAATTAAGAACCAATCAATATTTAATCAATCAATTCTTTTACAAGGGGCACTACAATATGACGGGCAATATCTAATAAACCAATAAAAAATTAATTAAAAAACACACACATGCACATATACACATACACAGCCCTACACCCCCTGCACCCCTCCATGCCCCCCCACCCCCAGCCCTGTCCCCTCCCCCCACTGCCACTGCCCACCACACATGCACACGCACACTCACATGCACATATACACACACACACACATGCATATATACATACACACACGCACATATACACCCCCTCCCCTCCCCCATCCCTGCCCCCTCCCCCCCCCCCACCCGCACACATATATACACCACACACACACATATACACCACACACACTCACACACACGCACGTTTACACACACACATATACACACACACGCACATATACATACACATATACATAAATGGAGGACAAATAGATAGAGAAAAGGTACCAAAATTGGAGAGAGAGAGAGAGAGAGAGAGAGAGAGAGAGTAGTCGCTAGAGAGAGAGAGATAGAGAAATAGAGGGAATTAGAATCGATGGGAAAAAAGAAGAGGGAGGGTTTTTACTGATAGAATTATCACGGACATGTCATGATCCTTGACTGTGACAACTTCATAGGATTGTCACGGTCAATGACCGTGACAAGATTTTATCGCGATCTTGTAACGGTCATTGATCGTGACAAAAAATGTGTTTTTTTGTCACGGTCAATGACCGTGACAAGGCTGGCCGGTGGAAGGGTGCCAATTTGACCATTTTGATATAGTGTATGTGGAAATGGTAGAGCATTTCCATGGACTTTATTACCGGATTACCTACTTCACAGAGGGGTCGCGATTCCATATGGGTGATAGTGGATCGTTTGACTAAGGTAGATCACATCCTGCCAGTTCAGATGGATTACACTACGGGACAATACGCTCGGATTTTTGTGGCTGAGATAGTGAGATTGCATGGGGTGCCTTTAGACATTATGTCCGACAGGGAAAATATTTTCGTATCTCGATTTTAGGAGAGTTTCTAGGAGGCTATGGGTATCAAGTTAAGATTGAGTACAACTTCTAACCAATAGACGGACGAGCAGAGGGAGAGAACTAATCAGATGTTGGAAGATATGTTACGAATGTGTATCCTCGACTTCGGGGGAGGTTGGAAGCAGTATCTTCCACTAGTGGAGTTCACCTATAATAACTCCTACCAGTTTGGCCCCATTCGAGGCACTGTATGGTAGACCGTGTTGTTCGCCAGCTTGTTGGTTGGAGGTGGGAGACAACAAGCTATTCGGGCCAGAGTTGAATCAGTAAACTTTAGATAGGATAGAGGTGATTAGGAGCCGTATACGGATATCTCAGGACAGATAGAAGGGTTATGTCGATGCTAAAAGGTCCTTTCTAGAGTTTGATGTGGGGGATCAAGTGCTACTGCGTGTGTCTCCAAAGGCAAATACTGCACCCATATCCCATTAAAGTCTAGCGTGCACATCTGTAGCATGTCCTCTGATATCAAGTTCACCCTATATGTCTGCCCGTCAGTCTGAGGATGATATGAGGTGCTCAATCTTAACTCTACCACAAAAACCTATTAAGATCTCCTCCAAAAATGGGTCACAAACGCCATGTCCCTGTCCAAAACAATGTTAAGCGGTACCGCATGAAATTTTACAATCTTTGCGATGAAAATTTATCACACCATATCCCCACTAGCATAAAAATAACTAAATAGTTAACAAAGCACATCTATAATTTTTTGTAATACAAACTAAAACAACTTCAATGTTTAAGTGTGGAATACTAAAACCCAATCGATTTAAGGAAACATAATTTAACAAAACTCCAAAACAATAGAACTTAATTAACTATTACATTATTCAAAAATTGACGAGACCTTGCTATTATAAACCTAACACCCTTGACCTAGCAGTGGCAGCTTCAAAACCTGAAAATGTAAGCATATAGAACCATGAGTTTAAAACTTAGTGAATGTACTACATCTATATATAGTAAAAGTACTATATTAACATCTCATGTATTTTAACATATCCATCTCCACGCCAATTTAGTCCATACACATATTCGGAGTTTAATGCACCCCACATCTCCTCCCGTAGGTAATAATCACATCCATAGGTAACCCAAAATCTCTTGAATTACATAGCAACCCAACATATATTGAATTTTATAAACTCATAACATCACAACATCTCTTGACTTTTAATAATCTATAACATCTCTTGACTTCTAATAACCCATAACATCTCAACATCTCTTGACTTTTAATAAGTCATAATATCTCAACATCTGTTAACTTTTAATAAGCCATGACATCTCAACATCTCTTGGATTTTAATAAGAAATAACATCTCAACATCTGTTAGCTTTAAATACGACATAACATCTCAACATCTCTTGGCTTTTAATAAGCCATAACATATCCATATAATACATACACATCATATCCAACTCAGTAAGTACACTCACCTTGGCCACTTAATGGGTTTTTCCTTTGACTTTATCTGGCACTTGTTCAAATGGTTCTTCTTCCCTTCCTATCATTTCTTACAATATTAGTATCATCATAAGAATACAAATAATCCAACGAATAACTTAAACATTGCTCAATTCATACGAATCATATGATCCCATTCAAATAATTTAATATAAATGAAGTCCTATCTATATTAATGTTAAGATATTTAACATATAATAATCAACCATTAAATTAAATCTTCATCATATTGGATTTCCAGCACAAAATACGGCGCATATTTTCAAGTTTCCTAGAATAAGATATGCCCATTTCTTTATTACATAGCAAATCTTCCCTATAGGCTCCTCTTTCGTTTAGTCAACTTTCTAGAATTTTCATAATTTTTCTACATCATAAATTTCTATGATCTTCAAACCAATTTTAACACTCATCTTTATATTATAAAATTAAAGTTTCATAATTTTCAGAGTTCACATGATATGTCAAAATCTTTATCAATCTCAAGGAATATCCAAGCGAATTATGCAAATGGAAACTATGTACTGATATACAACCATCACTAAGGTCTAACCACAAGGATTTTAATTCTAATTTTCGGATATTATATGCATATGTGATCTAGTTTCATATCCAACTAGAATTTCTCAATTCTAGTATGTATAAAAAAATCTTATGAAGGTTTGAACACACAAGGGTTCAAAACAAGGCAATATAAAGGATTTAAACCTTCAACTTTCTTCAAACTTCTATCCATCCATATAAATGACATCAAGGCATGAAAGTCTAGTAAAAAATTGATGATTTATATCATTTCAATCAGTAATAAAAAAAATAACAAGATTTATAGATAAAATTACCTTAGGGACTTTTATGTAATTTTATAGGAATTTTTCTCCAAATTCTCCTCGCACTTCTCTTCTTAAGGTTCATGATTCTCTTTATTTAAGCCAAACTCTCTCCTCGCTTAATTTTGTTGAAGAAGGAGGTAATTCTAAGGTGTTTAAGTTGGCCAAACCATCCTCTCCTTCAAACCAATCAAAACATAACACATGGTGTGCTAATAAGACAAAATATCGGTTAAAGGATGGACATATTTGCCCTTGTTTCATAATTTTGGTATAACTTCTTGCTTGGACCTCCGTTTAACACACCGTTTGTTTTGTTACAAACCTAACTCATATATCTACAAATATATAGTTTTCACCTTGAGTCAATTGTTATATTATAAGGGTCAAAACTAGTCTCCAACATGGACCAACCGAAAACTTCAAAATTTTATATTTGTAACTAATTTTTAAAGGTAGGATTAAACTAAATATAATAACCTAACATTATATATATTAATAACACATTACCCATATCACATAAGGTAATCATGATTCAAACATAATTTATCATAATTATATCCGGTACTCTCCTCCGGTTAGGAAATTTCATCCTCGAAATTGACATACCTTAGTCGTTCAAATCAAACAAATACGGATAACGCATTTTCATGCTATCCTCTCTCTCCAATGTAGCTTCTTCGATGTAATGCCTTATCCACATAACTTTCAAAAGTGGGATAATCTTGGATCTCAACACCTTTTCCTTCCTATCCACGATAGCATGTGGTTCTCAAGTCTTACTTTAACTCAATAGGTCGCTCCACCAGTACATGTGAAGGATCCACTACATAATTTTTCAACATAGAAACATGGAAAAATATCATGTAATTGGGCTAACTCATTTGGTAATGCTAACTTGTTGGAAATCATCCCAACTTTCTTAAGAATTTTTAAAGGTCGAATGTAGTGTGGACTTAACTTCCCTTTCTTTCCAAATCTCGTAACTCCTTTCCATGGCGATATCCAGAGAAACACATAATCCCCTTCGTAGAATTACAAATATTTCTACCATTTACCCGTATGACTCTTCTATCTGTTTTGATATGTTCTCATTCTATCAAGAATAATCTTCCCCTTTTCGGTGGTGACTTCAATCAATTCTGGACTCTCTATTTTCCTTTCACCAACTTCACCCTAATATACTAGTGTACGACACCATCTACCATACAATGATTTATATGGAGCCATACCAATAGTAGATTGAAAACTATTATTATATGCAAATACTATAAAAGGAAAATATCCATCCCAATTACCTTTAAAATCAAGCATGCAAGCTCTATGCATATCTTCCAAAATTTGGATTGTCCTCTCAAACTGCCCATCTATTTGAGGATAAAAATCCATACTAAACTTTAAGTTAGTACCCATGGAAGACTGCAAACTATCCCAAAATCTTCATGTAAAAGTAGGAATAATAGAAACATGTGCTCTATGTAATTGAATAATCTCATTAACAAGCATACCCATCAACTGTATATGTAGTCTTGACTACTTGAAAATGAGCTGACTTGGTCAACCTATCCTCCACTACCTAAATCCAATATGACTCCTTTTGAGATCGAAGAAGCCCAACCACAAAATCGATCTTTACATGATCCCATTCCATGTTGAAAAAAACTCATTGGTTTATAAAGCCATAACATCCTAACAGTTCTTGAATTTCAATAAGCCACAACATCTCAACATCTTTGACTTCGAATAAGCCAGAAGATCTCAACATCTCTTGACTTTTAATAAGCCATAACATCTTAACATCTCTTGAGTTTTAATAATCCATAACATCTCAACATCTCTTAGCTTTTAATAAGCCATAACATATCCATATAATACATACACATCATATCTATAATCAACTCAGTAAGTACACTCACCTTGGACAATTAATGGGGTTTTCCTTTTCCTATATCTCGCACTTGTTCAACCGGTTATTCTTCCATTCCTATTATAAGAATATAAATAATCCAAAGAATAACTTAAACATAACTCAATTCATAAGTATCATTTGATCCCATTCAAATTATTTATCATAAATGATGTCCCAACTAAATTTATGTTAAGATATTTAACATATCCAAATCATATCATAATCAACCATTACAATTAAATCTTTATCATATTGGATTTCCAATACAAAGGACAATGCATCTTTTCAAGTTTCCTAGAGTAAGATATTCCCATTTCTTTACTACATAGAAATCTTCCCTATAGGCTCTTCTATCGTTCAGTCAACTTCCAAGAATTTTCAAAATTTTTCTACATCATAACTTTCTATGATATTCCACTAAATTTCAATAAACATATTGAATAATACAAAATTAAAGTTGTATAATTTTCAGAGCTCATTTTCTATGTCAAAGTCTTTATCAAACTCAAGGTATATCCAATAGGATTATGCAAATGGCAACTATGTACCGATTTACAGCCATCACCATGGACTAACCACAAGGAGTTTAATTCTAAATTTTGGATATGCTATGAATATGTGGGTCTAGTTTCATATCCAACTAGAATTTCTCAATTCTAATATGTATTAAAAAACTTATGAAAGTTTGAACACATAAGGGTTCTAAACAACACAATATAAAGGATTAGTACCTCCAACTTTCTTCAAACTTGTATCTATGCATACATATATATAAAGGCATGAAAATTTAGCAAATAATTGATTATTTATATCATTTAAATCATTAATACAAAAAAATTACAAGATCTATAGATAGAAGTACCTTAGGGACTTTTATGTAATTTTCTATGGATTTTCCTTCAAATTCTCCTCGCACTTCTCTTCCTAAGCTTCACAATTCTCCCTCTTTAAGCCAAACTCTCTCCTCGCTGAATTTTTTCAAAGAATGAGGTAATTATATGGTGTTTAAGTCTTCCAAGCCATCCTCCCCTTAAAACCAATCGAAACATAACACATGGTGTGCTAATAAAACAAAATACTGCCTAAAGGATGGACAGATTTGTCCTTGTTTCAGAATTTTGGTATAACTTGTTGTTCGGACCTCTATTTAACACATCATTTGTTTTCTTACAAACCTAACACATATACATACAACTATCTAGTTTTCACCTTGAGTCAATTATTATATTATAAGGGTCAAAACTAGTCTCAAACATGAACATTCCTACCGAAAACTTCAAATTTTAGGTTTGTAACCAATTCAATACTTCATGATTTTTAAAGGTAGGATACTAAATAAAATAACCTAAAATTATATATATATAACACGTTTCCATATTACATAAGTTAAGCATGATTCAAACATAATTTATTATAATTATATCCGAGTTGTCATAAAAGTCAGGCATACGACTCTGAGCTGTGATCTATCCGGAATAATAAAAAGTGAGCCGCCTTCAACAATCTTTCGACGATCACCCAGATGGAATCGTGCCCCCTATGTGATGTTGGTATCCCAGAGATCAAGTCCATGGAGATGCTCACCCATTTCCACCTCGGGATTTCCAAAGGCCATAATACACATGCCATGCGCTAATGGTCCACCTTCACTAGTTGACACGTTGTACACTTGGACATAAAATCTGTTATGTCCCTCTTCATTCTGGCTCATCAATATTGACGTCTTATGTATTGGTACATCTTATCCCCCTGAGATGTATCATAAAACGTGAACCATGAGTCTCGAACATAATGGCTCGCCTCAACTCCTCTTTATCTGGGACAACTAGTCTGCCCTAAAATCTCAATCCACCATCCCAACCAATAGAATAATGCTCTGATCCCTCAACTAACAAATGCCTAACTCAATCCTATAAAATATGATCTCCTACTTGTGCCTTCACCACCCAAATAATGATCTCGGGTGTGATGGTGAGAACCGCCATAAATGCATGAGTCAAGTCGTCATCCCCCCGAAGTGACTTCCACTTCTCCTTCCACACTACCGCTAACTCCAATATTAGCTTACGTCTTAAAGCATCCGCTACGACATTCGCCTTTCTTGAGTGGTACTGAATGTCAAATTGGTAGTCCTTCACAAAATATATCCACCTCCTCTACCTCAAGTTTAACTCCCACTGCATAAACAAATACTGTAGGCTCCTATGGTCTATGAATAGATGGAACTTGTCCCCCATGAGATAATTCCTCCACACTCGTAGTGAAAAAACCACAGCTAGTAACTCCTAGTTATGGGTGGGGTAATGTCCCTTGTGAGTCTTAAGCTTTCATGAAGCATAAGCTATCAGCCTCTTCTCCTGAATCAAAACCCCTCCAAGTCCCCTCAAGGATGAATCTGTGTAAACCTTATAGTATATTCATGTCCGAGGTAATGCTAGAACAGGTGTTGTCATCAATTTAGTTTTCAGCTCATCAAACGACTGCTGGCATGCTTCATCCCATACAAACGACACTTCCTTCCTTGTAAAATTTGTTTGGGGCTCAACTATCTTGATGAACCCCTTAATGAATCTCTGGTAGTATTCGGATAGTCCTAAAAAGCTGCGTACCTCAATGGATGTAGTGGGTTAACCCCACTCCATCACTGCAGAAACTTCCCTGGGTCCAGTGATATCACCTCTAGGACATAATATTTCCCAAGAATTGTACCTCTCGTAACCAAAAACATTATTTCTTAAACTTAGCATACAACTGGTTATCCCGTAGTGTCTGTAAGACTACCCATAAATGATATGCGTCCTCCTCCGTAGTCTGAGAATAAATCAGAATGTCATCAATAAACACTATGACGAACTAATCCAAATAATCTCTAAATACCCAATTCATCACGTCCATAAACACCGTCGGTGCATTGGTTAGCCTAAAAGGCATAACCAAAACACATATGACCTATGTCTCGTAAGAGATGTCGTCTTCAAGATATCATGTTCCCGAACTCTCAACTGATGATAACTCGATCTCAAATTAATCTTTGAGAAATATGCAACACCCCTCAACTGGTCAAACAAGTCATCAATGCAGGGCAATGGATATTTATTCCATATGGTGACCTTGTTGAACTCCCTGTAATTGATACAAAGTCATAATGATCCATCCTTCTTATTAACAAATAAAACTAAAGCACCCCACAGTGAAGTACTCCTGCTAATGAACCCCTATCACAATAATTGTTCAATCTGATCCCGAAGATTCCTCATCTTCAGAGGATCAATCCAATATGGTGTACGTGTAATGGGTCTCATGATCAGAATCAAATCAATCACGAAGTTTATCTCCCGATTAGGTGGAAGCCATGGGATCTCCCCAAACACATTTGAGAACTTTCTAACTACTGGGATGGAATCTAGTGACACCATGACCTCCGAAGAAGTATCCTCCTTGATATATTATAAATGTGTGATCGACCCTCCCCTAGGGTGCGGAATCGTAACTAGGTACTCTCCTTCCCCAGAATGGTGAAGATGATGGACCTCCCGTACCATCAATGCATGCTCTGTATGTATCTAGCCAATGCATACCTAAGATAACATCGTACTCGTGCATGTCTAGTACCAGTAAGTCGGATATAAAAGTGAGTCATTCTATCTCGATCCCTATACCCCAACATACTGAACGTATGGGTGCCCCTATACCCACAGGTGAGTCTATGTGTAGTACGATATCCGAAACAAAGTCCATCATCCCAGACACACGTGCAAAACTCTTGCTAACAAATGAGTGAGATTCCCCCATGTAAAATAAAATATGACCTACATGTCCAAAGATAGGGAACATACCCTGAACTGTCTGAGTTGGTATTAGCCCTCTACCGATGCAATGTGATAAACCCATCCATACTATAACGATGGAGGTTGTTCCTGAGGTGGGGTGACGGGTGCTGGAGCAGCTGGTGAAACAACTCCTAGAGTTGGTAATAGTGGGCACCGTTCCTGTGGTGCCTTATGTCCCCCTCTAAACTCCATGATCCTGAGGTGCCTGATTACTCAAAGGACACTGCCTCAATGTTTATCCCCTCTCTCCATAAGTGTAACAATTCCGGTGAAATGGGCATCGTTCTGCCTATCGACCCTCCTAACCTTGACCCTAATGGCCTCTACGCTATTGGCCCTGATGGCCCTGGACCTACTAGAACTGTCCCTACTTTTCATGGCCCTACTGAACCTGCTTGTTCTGATCATCGGAATCCCTAAATCGCTTATGCTGATATGTGGATGAGGTACCCCTAAACTGCTGGGTCCCGAGATCGCTACCCCTACTCACCTTTCCCCACTGGCTCGACGGCTCGGCTCCTTATCGCTTATATCGCTTATTCTTCTGGAAGGCCCTGTGATCCTGAAAGTGGAGAAGTGCAGTATTCATAATTTGATCATACGCAGTGAATGTTGGGTTACCCAAAAGAGCAATCTTAATATGCGAAGTTGACCCCTTTACGAATATGTCCATCTTTCTCTGCTCAGTATTCACATCTTCTTTTGCAAAGTACAAAAGGGAAGTAAAATCCTCCCCATACTCTACCACTGTATGACCCTCATGCCTGTGGTGCCATGTGCTAATGGTCCACCTTCACTAGTTGACACGTTGTACACTTGGACATAAAATCTGTTATGTCCCTCTTCATTCTGGCTCATCAATATTGACGTCTTATGTATTGGTACATCTTAGATGTATCGTAAAACGTGAACCATGAGTCTCGAACATAACGGCTCGCCTCAACTTCTCTTTATCTGGGACAACTAGTCTACCCTAAAATCTCAATCCACCATCCCAACCAATAAAATAATGCTCTGCTCCCTCGACTAACAAATGCCTAACTCAATCCTAGAAAATATGATCTTCTGCTTGTGACTTAACCACACAAATAATGATCTCGGGTGTGATGGTGAGAACCTCCATAAATGCATGAGTCAAGTCGTCATCCCCCCGAAGTGACTTCCACTTCTCCTTCCACACTACCGCTAACTCTAATATTAGCTTACGTCTTAAAGCATCCGCTACGACATTCGCCTTTCTTGAGTGGTACTGAATGTCAAACTGGTAGTCCTTCACAAAATCTATCCACCTCCTCTACCTCAAGTTTAACTCCCACTGCATAAATAAATACTGTTGGCTCCTATGGTCTATGAATAGATGGAACTTGTCCCCCATGAGATAATTCCTCCACACTCGTAGTGAAAAAACCACAGCTAGTAACTACTAGTTATGGGTGGGGTAATGTCCCTTGTGAGTCTTAAGCTTTCATGAAGCATAAGCTATCAGCCTCTTCTCCTGAATCAAAACCCATCCAAGTCCCCTCAAGGATGAATCTGTGTAAACCTTATAGTATATTCCTGTCCGAGGTAATTCTAGAACAGGTGTTGTCATCAATTTAGTTTTTAGCTCATCAAACGACTGCTGGCATGCTTCATCCCATACAAACGACACTTCCTTCCTTGTAAAATTCATTTGGGGCTCAACTATCTTGATGAACCCCTTAATGAATCTCTGGTAGTATTCGGCTAGTCCTAAAAAGCTGCGTACCTCAATGGGTGTAGTGGGTTATCCCCACTCCATCACTGCAGAAACTTCCCTGGGTCCAGTGATATCACCTCTAGGACATAATATTTACCAAGAATTGTACCTCTCGTAAACAAAAACCTTATTTCTTAAACTTAGCATACAACTGGTTATCCCGTAGTGTCTGTAAGACTACCCATAAATGATATGCGTCCTCCTCCGCAGTCTGAGAATAAATCAGAATGTCATCAATAAACACTATGACGAACTAATCCAAATAATCTCTGAATACCCAATTCATCACGTCCATAAACACCGTCGGTGCATTGGTTAGCCTAAAAGGAATAACCAAAAAACATATGACCTATGTCTCGTAAGAGATGTCGTCTTCAAGATATCATGTTCCCGAACTCTCAACTGATGATAACTCGATCTCAAATTAATCTTTGAGAAATATGCAACACCCCTCAACTGGTCAAACAAGTCATCAATGCGGGGAAATGGATATTTATTCCATATAGTGACCTTGTTGAACTCCCTGTAATTGATACAAAGTCATAATGATCCATCCTTCTTATTAACAAATGAAACTAAAGCACCCCACAGTGAAGTACTCCTGCTAATGAACCCCTATCACAATAATTGTTCAATCTGATCTCGAAGATTCCTCATCTTTAGAGGATCCATCCAATATGGTGTACGTGTAATGGGTCTCATGATCAGAATCAAATCAATCACGAAGTTTATCTCCCGATTAGGTGGAAGCCATGGGATCTCCCCAAACACATTTGAGAACTTTCTAACTACTGGGATGGAATCTAGTGACACTATGACCTCCAAAGAAGTATCCTCCTTGATATATTATAAATGTGTGATCGACCCTCCCCTAGGGTGGGGAATCATAACTAGGTACTCTCCTTCCCCAGAATGGTGAATATGATGGACCTCCCATACCATCAATGTATGCTCTGTATGTATCTAGCCAATGCATACCTAAGATAACATCGTACTCGTGCATGTCTAGTACCAGTAAGTCGGATGTAAAAGTGAGTCATTCTATCTCGATCCCTATACCCCAACATACTGAACGTATGGGTGTCCCTATACCCACAGGTGAGTCTATGTGTAGTTCGATATCCGAAACAAAGTCCATCATCCCAGACTCACGTGCAAAACTCTTGCTAACAAATGAGTGAGATTCCCCCATGTAAAATAAAATATGACCTACATGTCCAAAGATAGGGAACATACCCTGAACTGTCTGAGTTGGTATTAGCCCTCTGCCAATGCAATGTGATAAGCCCATCCATACTATAACGATGGCGGTTGTTCCTGAGGTGGGGTGACGGGTGCTGGAGCAGCTGGTGAAACAACTCCTAGAGTTGGTAAAAGTGGGCACCGTTCCTGTGGTGCCTTATGTCCCCCTCTAAACTCCATGATCCTGAGGTGCCTGATTACTCAAAGGACACTGCCTCAATGTTTATCCCCTATCTCCATAAGTGTAACAATTCCGGTGAAATGGGCATCGTTCTGCCTATCGACCCTTCTAACCTTGGCCCTAATGGCCTCTACGCTATTGGCCCTGATGGCCTTGGACCTACTAGACCTGTCCCTACTTTTCATGGCCCTACTGGACCTGCTTGTTCTGATCATCGGAATCCCTAAATCGCTTATGTTGATATGTGGATGAGGTACCCCTAAACTGTTGGGTCCCGAGATCGCTACCCCTACTCACCTTTCCCTACTGGATCGACGGCTCGACTCCTTATCGCTTATATCCTTTATTCTTCTGGAAGGCCCTGTGATCCTGAAAGTGGAGAAGTGCAGCATTCATAATCTGATCATACGCAGTGAATGTTGGGTTACCCAAAAGAGCAATCTTAATATGCCAACTTGACCCCTTTACGAATCTGTCCATCTTTCTCTGCTCAGTATTCACATCTTCTTTTGCAAAGTACAAAAGGGAAGTAAAATCCTCCTCATACTCTACCACTGTACGACCCTCATGCCTGAGGTCCATAAATCTGCTCCTCACCTCAGATTACATAGCCTAAGGAAAATACTTCCCCTCAAACCTCTCCTAGAACTCATCTACCATCAAGTTGTCTCTCTCTACAACTGATGTGACCGACTCCCACCACTAGAGCATGAAGCCCACAATCCGAAATGAATATAACATTTGATTTTACACTGGTGTACACTCCACAATTTGTAAATGTCTCTGAATATCTTTCTTTCACCTGCTTTCCACAAAAATATCTGGATTTCCCGAGAACTCTGTAGGTTGGCCCTTTACGAAAGCCTACCTAGCCCTATCCCAAACTAACCCCGGTGTCTGGGATTGCATAGCCACCTACTATGGTAGTGGTGGTGGTTACTGATGATCTTGTTACAGTGGAAAGTGCTGAAGCATGGCTGCCATGGCAGTGGAAACTACCTAGGTCACTATGGTGGCGATCTCTGCCGGAGTGATCAATTATGGAGCTAATGGGGCCTGATGTTGCTGTTATGGCTTCCATTGAGCCTCATCTTCTGTAATGAGTGCAACTATGTGCCTAGCGGTACCCCTCCATTAGTTTACCATCTTAAAACAAATAAGGTTCGAATTAGTACAAATCGCAATAACACAATGAACCCTAAGCATAGACTCTACATAGCAAAGGATTCAATGCAAAACGTAATGAACGCAACACATATCTTAAGGACACTAGAATCTGTCACTGATACCAACTGTAACAACCCCCAATTTCTCAGGTAAAGGTTGGCCGCTCTGATACCAAGTTTAACAGCCCTCAATTTCTCACGTAAAGGTTTCCCAGACACGATATGCCAAATATGGGGCTTATTTGTCAATTAATACCATTCTCAGCATTAAACCATATAACCATATATTTATAATTCATAATTGAGTTTAAATTAATATCCAAAGCGATAATAAATCCAACCAAGCATTAAGTGTATAAGAATTCCAATATAATAGTAAATATCTCAAACCAACATAAAGTAAATAAATCCCGGGCTTATGCCCGTACAAAAATCCCAAGTAAAATAAATAAACTGAAGCGAAGTAGCACCTAAACAAGATTCAATAAATCTGGAAAATTTGATGAGCAAAAGGAGACTGCAAGGCTAATCCATCAATAATCCTGATATCCCTGTCTAGGAGAACCTGGGGGGAGAAAACATTTAAATTTGGGTAATCGCCCTAGAGTTGCAAGAAATAACTTATTTAATTTAAAGTGCAATAAATACAGTCAATTCAAAGTAAATACCCCCCATCGTCGCTCACATACGATTAACATCTCACCTCTCATCTAAGTGTGATATTACCCGTATCCAAACAAGTCCCAAAATAATAAATGACAACTGTGCCAATTTAATCAAATTCATTAATTATAGTCACAGGCTAAAATTTATCCATTTACATTCATATTATCAATACCCAGAGTAACCCGGTCTCATATATCCCATGGAGGTCGCATAAACATGTCTTATGCACTACATAGTGCGGGTCTGTAATTTACTGTCTATGTTCTAAGACAAATTAATCAATCTTTTTTAATTCGGGTAATTATATATATGTCCTTTTATATATCCAACACTCAAAGTCATCTACCAGTAGTGTCTCATTCGTGCTCTATCGGTAAGCCCGAAGGAATCTTCTATCCAATCAGGCATCATAAAACACACATAAGTGGGGCGGCTCCTACGCAATACACCAGTTCACGGCCCATACCCAGTGGTCAGAAAGGATCCCAGCACCTAATCCCAACACCTCTCGTAGATGTCACTGCTACATATAGTACCTATATTAATGACCTACACAATGTCTGGCCCACCTATGCCATAAATATTATTCTCATATAGTTAATTATTAATTCCTATGCCATGTGTGCTATAGTTCACACGAATAAATATAAGTACATATTATTCTCATATAATATGTATAGGAAATTAATCAATAATTACCCAAGGTGTTCCACGTGATATCCATAAATATTCACCCATTAATAATTGACCATCTAGTTAATTATTAATTCCTTCTTTCTTAAAAGATTATTTAACCATATAGTTAAATATAGACTTTCCAAATTAATATATGTGTCACATTAGCATTTTTAATAAAATCATCAATGACCCAGATACCATCCCACAACCTCGTATGATTTTCTAAAAATACCCCGGATCCATCCCCGGTCTCAACTCGTCCTGCCTCAGTGGCCGAATCGATTTGCCTTCTAGGCTGAATCAATTCGCCCAGCCAAATTGATTCGAACCTCGGATCTGCTACGTTTCTTTAATACGGGATTTCAAATTTTCCTCCAAAAATCCATTCTAATGGTCAACTCCTTTTCACGAACCTGTGAACAGGTCCCCACGACTTAATTACTCGCCTTAGAATAATAAATTTCATGTATTAACATTTAATTTTTCTCAGAATTTACATAAATGGATCAAGACCTTTAGCCCAGATTTTCTACCATAAATTCATCTATATTCAAATCAGTTTTGGGGCATATCACATGGGTTCAAATTCACTAAATTTTCAGGTCTTAAACATATATTCAAAACTTCTACATGTGAATCCAAATTTCCAAATTTATCCAGAATTCCTAAGTCATCTATCATCCAATTCAAGATTTTAATCGACGTTGATTTCTGGGTTAACTAGCTATGTCCCAATTAGTCCTCTACATGAATAAGACTACATCATAGACCAAAAGTTTGCCAACTTATATACCTATACCCCAGGACCATTTTTAAAGGTTTAAACCATATAAACGAACAGATAAAGCTTCCCAAAATGCATTCCAATTATTTTTATTCCATAATAATATTTATAATCGAGTCACACATCATACATTGATTTTTTCGCTACACATGCAATTATTTCTATTGTATTTATTCACATAAAAATCAATCCCACATGATTATGAGATAATAACAATTTACTTGTTCGCAATTAATAAATTAAATTCACCGATTAAATTTAATTTCTAATAATTTTATTTTATTCCAAAAATAGTTTTATTTATTCTAGCAAAATACGGGGTTTTACACTCATTTGCCCCTGAAGGTGTGTAAGTGACTCTTTCTTGCTCCGATTGCTTCCCGACTTCTTCCTTAGCATCGTAAACCCTATAAATACTCAAATAAATCTTACACAAGCGATTAATGATGAATAATTAAAGTTATACGTAAATGAGTATAAAAAGTGAGTTTAACGAGCTTGGGGTTACATTATTGTATAGTAAAAAGATCTGTTCATGTCAAATTTTGCTATTTTATTCAAAAATTTAAAAAAATGATGGAGATCCACTTTCGCGGGATGCACGATTACATTTAACTTATGAAACAAGCCATTAAACCCCTAGGTTATCCTAGTGGACGAGTTTTGTCTCGTGAGAGTTTACAATGTTGATACTTGCAAACATCCGATTTTTCTCAAAATAATTACCGATTGTTTTAATAAAAACATTTATACATAATCTTGAGTTTTAACAAGTAAATAACAATGACTAGCGAATTTCTCCAATAATTTATTTACTATAATCATTATGTTTAACTAATTCATGAGATTTATATGCATTGATTGAGTACGTGGTGTGCATCACAAAATTAACAGATGGTATTATCATTAGCTTTTAATGACTCGATATTTGTAATTAAGTGCACTAATTCAATTATCACCAAGGATTACACTCAAAAGATGAAAACACACTGAACTGGTGTAAGTCACTCGGGACATGTAAAAATAAAGAATAAATACAAATGAAAATAAAGCCTTGTACATGTCAGTGATGAAAACTATTTATATATGAGACGGTAAAAATGTAATCTCATGAAAGGGTACTATTTTCTAAAGAATATGAAAATATAATATTTTTAATGTTGGATAAAATCATTTTAGCACCGTGATCTTTAACGGAGTTTCAAGGATGAAATTTTTATGAACATGGATGATAATGGTCAACATCTCAAAATCATTTTGGATATTTAAAAAAGGTGAACTTTGAAGAGTAACTTCCTTTTCTTTTCTTCTTGTTGGAATTCTTTGATCATTTATTTTTATTTTTATTTTATTTTCTCTTTTTTCTTCTCTTCCTTTATTTTTGTTCACTTCCTATTTCACTTTGCATTTCTTTTTGAATCAATTTACAAGGTGTTGGTGAAATGAATAAAATGATGAAACGAATTGCTTTTGATCAAAATTTAGGTTAAACCATGATTTTCGATTTTTATTTCGAAAAAGATCATATGACCCTTCTTTAGTAGACAGTGAAAAGAAGATTATTGAGATTACAAATGACTTAAAGCATTTTTTAAATGAATAATGAATTAGTGTATACATTACTCATATTATGGAAGAGAACACAAAGCTCACATGGTAGGTATACCTAAGTATCTTTAAATTTGTCGAGTCATTTTAGCTTTTAACAATTACGCAAGTATAATTCATGTTATGCTAAGGTGTCAATACATGAATCATATGAATTAATAAAGAATAATACTGATGGTAAGTAAACTAAAGAGCTATCTAGACAGGTTAATCCTTAGATACGTTTAATGCTTTTTATTTAAAAGAACTAAGTAACTTAGAGAGTAAAATCTAAGAAAAATAAAAATTTAGGCAAAAAAACAAAAAAGAAAGAATTTTTTTGCAATTTTGCAAAAAAAAAAAATTAAATTTTTTATTTAAATAATTAGAGTTGGTTTCACCAAAAAAATTCTGTCAATAATTACTTAAAGAAAATTTTATTTAATTAGTTTTTAAAGAAATATGTTTTAAAGGAAAATGAACCTGATGTGTGTAAATACATTATGACACCCCCCCTAACTTATAACTTACATTGTCCTCTATTTTATTTAATAACAATATTCAATTCAAGTTACAGAGAGATGAAATTCAATATGGGGCGATCCCCAAATATCAAGTTCGATAATCCTTCAAAACACGTTAGTAGCAAAAAGCTTTTTTTCCTTTTTATATTTTAATAAATATATAAAAATAAAAATATCATCTTCTAATTTACCATAAACTAGAAGAAAAAAATTTGGGGGGTCCACCAAGAAGACGTGTTGACTTTGTTGAATTAACGGTGGAATCCCACGATTTTTTATGCCTCCCAAAAAATAAAAGTTTCATTCATTCAATGGGGGGCACGACTTGGACAAAAAAAATGAGCCATCACAAATTTTTGAACAAAAATATTTTTGGGAGATGGGTGGTTTGGATGTAAAGAGGTAAGTACAATTGAGAGGAATAAGCGTGGTATCTTTCGGTTGTAAAAACAAATTAGTTCCAATAAAATCAACATGATCTCCTCGGGATATTTCAAATTGAGGGGAGGGTCGGTCACATGTTAAAAAAATTTGATCAAAGAAAATATTTCAAGTACGCATTCCTCGACAAGATCCGGATGAAAATCGTCAAGACTTTCATTCGATTATTATGATGGTTCTAATCGTTCTATAATGGTTGGAAAAAATGGTGATGAAAGAAATTCAATTTCTACAAATTCATCGAGTGAGGATTGAATTTCACAAGAATTAGAATCACTTTTAATAAATTGATCTTCTAAAAAGATTTGAGATGGAATAGAGATTTTCAACTCCATAATATTTTCAAAAAAAAGAGTTCAATTCATTTAAGAGTGCATCTATTTCAATAACGTCATCATTTTTAGCATTTCTAAAATTGGAAGCAACTGCGTGAGGGAAACGTCCATTTCGTTTAAGCTTTGGCTCATTAGGGACATATTTTGTTCCAAAGATGTCAATCGTTGATCAAAATCCTCTGATTCTTCCTAAGGTTCCAAGTATTCCCTATTTAAAGTTTTGCAAGAATTATGTTCAATTCTTATAGTTTGATTAATTTACAAATATTCACTAAAAATATTGGTTTTGGTGCAAATTCTTCATTATCAAGAACTGGAACGACGTTATCGTAACTAGTAGAAAAATTTTCATCATCATAATTCTGAAAATTATTATTATAATAGTTTGAAAAAAATTATTATAATAATTTCACTACCGTTATTGTGAAAATTTTATGACCCATTATTATAATAATTATTTTCATAAGTTCCTGAATATTAATTTGTAGAGTTTTGTATATATTTACCAAAAGATATCGGGGGTGTAGAACTTGAAAAAATATTATTATAATAATATTGCGAACCATTATCAAAACCATTAAAACTAATGAAAGAATTAAATGAAGACATACTTTCAAAAAGTTCACTTTTCGAGAATTTCCTAACACTTGCACTTCTTTTTTTCTGTTGCGTTTCCTAGATCTCAAATGGTTAAGGTACTTACAAAATAAATTAAAATAAATATATACAAAATATGTATAAAGAAATAAATAAGTCAAATTTTTAAACAAAACACTCCTCGACAATGGCGTCATTTTGATTAGTGTGTTGTTGGGATCAAAGCAATAAATCCATTAAGTTTTAAAGAAAATTTCCCCGACAACGGCCCCATTTTGATAAGTTAAAAATCGAGTGTCGTATAAATACGCTTGTCAGTGTCGTCGATTTTGCATATTAATACAAAAAATCTAAATATTAACTAAACATGTTTTATAGGTATAGTGGCGAGTTCTGATATCGAATCCACAAGGAATGTCATTTATAATTTAAATGATTTATTAGTTTTAAAAGAAAGTGTAAAAGATGATTTTTGATTTTTTTTCATATTTTAATGTTACAATTTATTCTAGGTGAATATTTAAACTAAATTAATTTTAAATTATAAAAAAGAGAGGTTTAGAATTAAATTCGTCACTTTGAAACATGTAGCATAAGTAATCACATGGTTAGACACGTTTTAAAACGAGATTAATACTCATTTGAACAATTATTTAAACTCGGAATGTCACTCCCCAAATTTCCGTGAAAGTCCAAACAAGAATTTGGCGTCAACAATAATCTCAAAATTATACACGTAGTGTAGTAAATATGGTGCATAAGTGATACATACCGTTAAGGTTGAAAATACCCTCGTTTATTTTGGCTCAATTTTTAATAAACTGTCGTTTTTACACTCGGTCTCCTTCCTGCACATAACACATGTCTAAAAATATTTTTTGATCTTTAAAATCTAAATTCCTATTTTAAAACCTATTTATCATTATCAGTTTAATATCCTAATTATTTTTTTAATTATAAATTTTATATGTATTTCAATTTAAAATATTTTTTATATTATACTTTTAACGGTTTTATTATTTTTCAAAATTTATTAAATATGTTTTTAGATTTTTATAATTATTTTTGGAATTTAAATTGTTAAATTTAAACATTTGATTAAACATTTAAACTGTTTAATTAAAAACATTTAACAAAACATAAAACGGTTGTTTTAGGTTTTGGTGGGTCGTTGTATACCGTTCTAGGTTTACTAGTTTGGGCAAATAGGCTTTGAGCATTCAACCCACTCGGTTTGACCACGCACGAAATTATGGGTTGTCTGCACGTCGAAAGTTTATCCCGGGCTTATTGACTATTATTCCCTCGTTCTTGGGTGGCTAATAAAGCATGTACCCTCGTTGAACATTATATTCTATGTTGCCATTATGCATCTTATCCCCTCTGGCTTTATACCATTGTTCCCTTAAGTGTCTTGGAAATACCAGTTTACCAAGGGCCTTTCCTTCGAGCCTATAAATATGAGGCTTGGGGTACGTTTTAAAAACACATTCTATATTCCAATTCTCAGAAGTTATGCTACCAAAATTTCTTCTCTCTTTCTCTCTCTAAAATTCTTAAGCGCTCAACTAATTTTTTGAGAGATTTCTTCCTCAACCCTACATCTACACACAGGAACGGTTATGTGAGGTTATGTGTTTGTGGATCTAGTTTGGGATTTAAGAGTTTTTGAACCAATTGTGCCTTGGTTTCTTTTGGTACACTATGATCTTTGAGGATGAGATTTTGGATTTGAAGTGGTGTTTATGGCTTGCTGATTTGATCCTCACTATACCTCATGTGGTGATTCTTTCTTCTGCCTTGGCCTTTCCTGGTGGATCATCAGTGGGTATAATTTGTCTATCCTCGTTTACTATATATACTCTTATATATTTATATTTATATATTCTTATATCATCATCATCATCCTTGCCTTAATCCCATCACATGGGGTCGGCCATATGGATTCTCCTTTTCCATTCTAATCGTTATAAGTAATATTATCATTTAAGTTAAATTCTTAAAGATCTCTCCTAATAATTTCCTCCCACGATAGCTTAGGGAGACCCTTTTCTCTTTTACCCTCTATTTTCGATAATCTTTCTCTTAGTATAGGTGGATCTACTGGTCTACACAACACATGTCCATATCACCTAAGTATACTTTCTCTTAATTTATAGCTAATTGGAGCTATATATATATATAATCAGGTCTATACAAGTTTTTAGACTTTGCATGTTTCAAAATATAACTCAGAAATCTAGATCTAAACCATGTTATGTCTGTTTGTACGATTTAACTAGTATTTCTTATTTAAAACCAAAATTATCTCTTTTGAAACCATAAACCAAAATTATTTCAGTAAGTTTGGCCATGTGCATGTTAAATCTACCCTAAACGGAGTTATAGCAAAGTTAAAAAATTTTGAAACCCCAAAACTTGTTATTACTTTTGTTTTGACCAGATCTATATATATGTGTTTTTATAACTGCTATACTATATACATGTTTTCTCTAGATCTGGTTATTTGAACCTACCTCTTGATTAGACTATTAGCTATTTAAAACTAGTATTGGGTTGTTTCATCTCAATTACACTATTGTTTCTACCATAGTAAAATCATTGATGATCTTAACTTGGTTTTACAAATCGATACTCTTTAGGTTTATTCATTTCTCTTGATTTAAAACTAATGAAGGACTTTAATTTGTATAATTATTTAATGTTTATAATCTTTACTATTTTACTAAACCAAAACTTATCTTAAAATTATTTTTTGGTTAATATTCATTGGCACTCTAGTTTTGAGTGTGAAGCTCTAATTGTGTGATTCCTAAGTTATCACTAGCTTGTTGTGTTTATTAAAATTCAGTAGTTGTGGAGTTGTGTAGTTTGCGACTTTGTATACTATTTATATTGGCTAGACTATTTTATTTACGCATTGTAATCTATACTTTGGACTTAAACATTTGTTATAGTGGACTTGGGTGTGTGTGCGGTACTAGAACTAAGGGACCTGCGGTTTTTAGTTAGACGTTTTCCTCGTGATCAAATATTATGTATTTACTTCTTATCCTTATCCCATTCTAATTCACATTTTTTATGTGCGTGGGTATTCAATCTTTTTTATGTGCATGGGTATTCAATCTTTGAAATTTAAAAAATATTTTTACCAAAGAGTTAAAAGAGATTTTAATTAATCTTGACACTGATGTGTATTAGATTATTTTAAATGGTATCAAAGCAACAAGATTACTTTTTTTTTAAGTTTTTATTTACCCTTTAAGATCCTGAACCTTTTTAAAACCTCTTTTTAAATGGAAGACTATAATGGTAGTTCCGTACGTCCTCCCATGTTTGATGGTGCTAACTTTACTTACTAAAAAGTAAGGATGGTTGGACACATCCAACAGTCGGAAGATGAGGTATAAGACATGGTTAAAACTAGTTTTACTATACCTACCAAATCTACTAATGAAGGTGATGCTCAAGTTTTTGTAAGAAAACTCCTTTTCGAATGGACAAAGGAGGAAAAACAAAATTCACGATATAATAATAAATCCATAATGTCATTTTTTAAGCTATGGATGAGTCTGGGTTTAAACGAATCTCAGAGTGCACTACATCGAAATCATCTTGGGACATTCTAATGTCTACCCATGAAGATCACACCAGGGTTAAAAAGGCTAAATCACATCTTTTATTCCACTTATATGACATAATATTCATGAAAGATGATGAAAAGTTTGATGATTTCTATCTTAGACTACAATACGTAATTAATCAATAGCATCTAGTGGAAAAGTGTATGCTAATTTTGAAATCTGTGCTAAGATACTTAGGTCTTTACCTACTAGTTTTGATTTCAAGACTCATGCTATAGATGAAATGGATGATCATAGTATGACACCTTAACCGTTGTGTAGTAAACTGAAACGTTTGAATTGTAAACTGCCTTAAATAATAATCAAAGAGGCAAATCACATACACACGCTACACAACCATCTTTAGTTTTTAAATCTGATGCAAACAACCTTGCATTTGTATCTTCACTATCTAATTTAGATGACTCGTATTTCTCCCTTGGGTCATTAGATAATGAAATTGCCCTTTTATTTAAACACTTTAAGAAATTTGTTAAGTATAGGAACAAATTTGCTTCTAGAGAAGGTCAACCTAATTATACAAACAGGCCTCATAAAAAATAATACGGAAAGAAAAATATTGAAAAATAGGACACTAATAAAGATATTAGTCATATTCAATGTAGGAAGTGTAATGAATTTGTTCATTGTGCTAATAAATGTTTTTTTTAAATGGCAATCTTTGAATAAGGCCCATTTATCTAAAGCATAGGATGATAGTTCGAATAGTGACAGTAGTGAAGGTTACAACAATTTTATGGCATTTACTTCTATGTGTGTTAATTAGTATGAAAATGAGTTTGATAAGTTGTATACTCTGTCTGATGATTCTGATCTTTTTTGTAAACAATTATATGCTATCTATTGATAACAAATCTTTACCTATTAGGACTCATGAACATAAACACACTACTGTTTCCAAAACTTTGTATGATTGTAACTCGTATTGGGATGACAACTGATTTATATAATGAATCATCCTCTAGGATTGAATATTATAATAGTGATTGTGACAATGATTTAAATTTTAAGAAAATTCACAAATAAAATTTGAAAAAGTGCACACAATCAGGCAAAATCAATTCCAGGTTGCTTTCTAAAATTGATGTGTTAAATAATCAAATTCACCTAATTTCTGATGAATAAACTATGCAAATGAAAGAACTTGAATATGATAATCCTTTACTTGAGAAAAATATTTCAAAATTAACTGAAAACAATAATTTGTCTGAACTTAAGCAAAAAGTTATTGTAACAACACCCATTTTCTCACGTAAAGATTGGCCAGATATAGTATGTCAAAGATGGGGTTGTTATACAATCTATATCATTCTTAGCATCGACCGTAATAAACACTCATATTTTAAACAACATTCGAATTAAAATCCGATTAAATAATTGAACATAAAGTAGTAACGAATCCAACATCCATGTCCGACAGAATAAAAACTAAATGAACAAATCTTTCTCGACTAAGAAATCAAATGACTCCGGTCTTATGCCCTTACAATAATCCAAAATAAATGAAGATATGAAGAAGTGAAAACCTAAGCTAGAATCAATAAATTGATCTTCGAGAAGCAACATGTGACAATAAGTCTAATATTCCTTCCGTCCCGCTATCCCTGTCTAAGCAAACCGGGGAGGGGGGGGGGGGGGGGAGGGACATTTTATTTATTTATTTTGGATTAGGCTCTAGATTGTGAAAGAATTAACTTACTGAAATTGAAATGAAAGAATATAGTTAATTTAAATGACAGACTCCCATCGGAACTTGCATAAGATAAGTTTCTCACCTCTTACCTAGGTTCCATCCTAATCGTATCCTAACCCCAAATCCAAAAATCAATATAGATAACAAGAGCATTATTAAACATGTGATGCGTCTAGCATAATTTACATGCTGAAATATACTTGTCTACATTCATATTACCATTTTCCATAGAGTGGTAAGCCCGAACTATCTTGGGGAAAACCACAACACATCCCTCCATGGTGTTAGATATGGCAAACCACCTTTGCCCAGTCTCCACAGCCAACATCTTGGCCACTATCTTTTTCCACAACCACTTCATGTAGTCCCCTGTGACGTGACACACTCTACCAAAAGATTGGGAGGGATGGGTCGACGGATGAATATTCTCCCACAAAGAACCACGCCGCATGCGCATACGCTATGTCAAGTCCTCCATAGGAAATAAGCTCAGTGTCCGGGGTGGCACAATTTGTTCCTAACCAAATTGGCATAGTAGTCGTCAGGGAAAGTAGAAAGAGGTATGTCGGAGGCCTACTAACTGAACATACTAGTAATCTACGAGTTCCAGAATGAGAAACATCTCCCCCCACTAAGTCACTGACCTACGCAAGCCCCGAGCCCCGTGCTATACTAACCAGTTTTCCCAACTCCCAATGCCCAGTCCTACACTGATGAAATAGCGTGAGAAGAAGTTTGGCCCCACCGACAAAGGATACTCAAGTGGGACCGCCATACGAAACCTCTCTGACATCCAGATGAATAGCATTACAGGGTTACCCCTCAGAAAGTTGAAATGACCTTCCCGCCAGGAATCCAGACCATTCCAAGTCTCAGTCAGTATCACCCCCGCAGGATTGCGATGGTACGACATCCAAGAAATAATAGCTCCAAGTTGGGGGTCCATCATTACTTCCCCAGTTACCAACAGCAATTTTGAAACCACGCCTAGAATGACTCCCCTAGCATGACCAGCATCACCGACATCCCACAAATGCACAGAATGCAGCACCACAGGAAGAGAAATCATTCCTCCTGTGACCAATGAACTGGATGCCGAAGGTGAAATGTGGAGAAGTCCCTCCAATAGCTCCTTAGGGGATCAGGAAAACTCAGGCATAGCCATTGCAATGCTAGGATTTATCCCCAACATGGCAAAAAACTCCCCATACGTCGGGCA